>JAIUCV010000004.1:51012448-52262448 GCA_026724425.1 Erythrophleum ivorense | reverse complement strand
ACATTCGATTTCATAATCTATTAACCTCATTGCAAGAAGTTTTTTATTATCTAAATTTATAAATTTTAACTATTTATAATTTTTAAAATATATTTTTTCTTTTTTTAATATCCATTTTATCTTTCTCTATATCTTTTCAACCAATTTATTTATTCTTAGCTTCAAAATTGTTCTTTTCCCTTTGGCTTATAATATTATTTACAAGCCACACTCTTATTCATATTGTTTACTTCCAAAGATGAATTAGAAGACAAAGATGGTGAGAAGAGTAGCAACATTTAAGCTAATCCAACAAATTAATATTTGTCATTTAAAAAAATTAAATAAAAGCAACTCAGACTTAGGAATATAGCGGTTTAGCTTGTGTAAGATTTGATAAGATTTGATTCTGTCCCTCACTGATCACCATCAAATTTAGAAAGTTTTGATCTTTCTTTTATTTGATTACAACGTTCTCACTTACATTTTAAATATTTGCGAGAGAAATGCCTAATAAATTTATATAAAATGCAAGAACGAAGCTACGTTGAATTAATTAAGGGTCGGCAATTGTTTCTCCCAATTTTTTAAAATTAGTATGTATATAATATTAAGTTTTAATATTATGTCTTATATATTTTTTATTTAAACTTACTAAATTTATTGAATTTATTAAACCTAGACATATATATTTTTTATTATTTAGTATTTTATATTAAACCCAATATATATATGTATATGTATATGTATATGTATATATATATATATATTTCTTTTTCTTATTTTTTCTTTATATATATATTCTATTCTATTTATGCATCCTTTTGATACATTTTTTATAAATATTATTTTCTCTAAAAATACTCTAAAACTTTTTAAAATATTATTGGATAAAATAGTGTTTATAATGCTTTGTGAATGCAGACTTTTACAAATTGATAATAATACATTTTTATATTTCATTAAATAAAATTTTTTTTCTATCAAAATGCTTTTGAAATTATTCATTAAACTACTATAATGTTGTTGAATGTATTTTTTTTATAGCCTTATTATATATTAAATGAATATTGAGTAGATACATAATTATTTTTTCATGGAAACTTAGTTAGTAAAATTATTAATACTAATATAAAAAATTATTAGCATATTACTTATTTAAATTTAAATTTATTTCTATATTTACATAAAGCTATAATTTTATTTTTAATTACGTGATTGTCCTCTCGCAAACCAATTCCTTACACTTTCTAAGGAAGTGCAGGGAGGTGCACTTCTGATTTGATATGGACGGCTCAGATCTATTCTTAATTTTTTTAAAAATTTAAATATTTTTATTATTTTAAAAGATATAAAATGTCAGATAAAATTAATTTCTTAACTGTATAATTTTTAAAAAAGTGATATTTTAAGTATAAAAATAAAAAAGTTAAAATCTGAACAGTTCAAATCACTTTTTAAAAAAGTGCACACTGTGCACTTCTTTGAAAAGTGCAGGGAAATTTGACCCTTGTCTTCTCATATGAGTTTTTGTAAGGGAATCTCTACTCACTTCTTTAATGTCAACAAGTTCAGAGACCTTGGCGCAAGAGTTGTTTCATTACTTGAACAAGGTGTGAAGCCTTTAAATTGAAAAAACTACTTGATTTGTCACAAATAGGACTATGCACACAAACTTGCCCAACTTGATTGATAAAAAGAAAAAAAAAATAGAGCAAGGTTAGGCTACTTAATCAAACTGAGGTCAACATTGGGTTGAAATTTTTTTAGGTGCACTTGGTGTTGGAGTAGTTTGAAAAGAAAACTAAAGGGACAAAGTCCCACATTGAATAAAAACAACAACCCATAAGCCTATATAAGAGGGGAGATATAACACATGTCAAATAGTGCTTTGAAGGATGAAGTGGATTTAAATATTAATTATATAATTAATATTTAAACACTTAGCACTTAGCACTTGGGAAAAGGCAATGTTGAAAGGAGATATCTGTAGTTGCTGATAGAAATCTCTGGTGCTTAGGATAAATCCTAGGGGTGGTTCGCTGAAACCCAGCAGCAAACTAGTGGGGGCGAATAACACCTTAAGGATAGTGTGTTGTCACACGTTTCTGAGCACTAACCAATCCATCCTCTACTCACGAATATTTTCAACAATCTTAAGGTGTTAATGCTAGAGATGGAAACTGCTCAGGAATCAGCTTTCAAGGTCATGAACCAGGATTTCATCAAGCTTGATCGTTTTGATGGAACGAATTTCAACAGGTGGAAAGACAAGATGACATTCCTACTGACAGCCATGAAAATTTCGTACTTGTTGGATCCTACTCTGAAGCCTCTTGATGCTCCTAAAGATGACGACAGTGAAGCTGTTAAGAATGCTCAAAGGAAGAGATCAGAGGACGAGGTTCTATGTCGTGGCCATATCCTCAACACACTATCCAACCGGCTATATGACCTGTACTCATCCATGACATCTCCAAAAGAGATCTGGGACGCACTGGAAGCCAAATACAATACAGAAAAGCAAGGGACAGATAAGTTTTTAATTATGCAATATTTTGACTACAAATTACAAGATGCTATTAACCTTTTAGATCAAGTTCATGATCTACAAATTATAGTTTCAAAATTGAAAGACATAAAAGTGGACATTCCAGAATCTGTGCAAGTGGGTGCCATTATTGCCAAATTACCCCCAAGCTGGCATGATTACAGAAAAAAGTTACTGCACACCACAGAAAGCTTTACTCTGGATCAGATTCTAAAACATTTAAGGATTGAACAAGAAACCCGATTTTTGCAAAAGAAGCATTCAGAATCTGAATCTAAAGTGAATTATGTGGCTGTTGCAGGGAATAAGTACCAGAATTTTTCTGGGAGCAATAATAGCAAAAGGAAGAACCCAGATTCTTCAGCCTTTAATCCAGGAAAGCAATTCAAGACTTTAAAGTCTTGCTTTGTTTGTGGAAAGAAGGGACATTTAAAGAAAGATTGCAGATACAAGAAAAGGGCAAAGAACGAAAATGCTAATAGTGCAAACATGGTGGATACAGAATTTACTGAAGTAATTGCCATGGTTTCTGATTTGCATATTAGTACTGTTTCTGAGGTGAACATGGCAGCTACTGCAAAGTCATTTGACTGGTGGTATGATTCTGGAGCAACGATTCATGTCTGTCATGACAAGAATCAGTTCAAGAATTATGAAATTGCTGAACAAGGACAAAATGTCATTGTGGGCAATGGTAATACAGCAAGTGTACTTGGAAAAGGCAGTGTGGAATTGCAATTCACCTCTGGAAAAAAGCTAATTTTGCAAAACGTTCTTCATGTTCCAGATATGAAGAAGAATCTTGTGTCTGCAAGTGTGCTATCTGCAAAAGGATTAAAAGCTGTTATAGAATCTGATAAGATTATTGTCTCTAAGAATGGGGTGTTTGTGGGCAAGGGCTATGCTTGTGATGGAATGTTCAAATTAAGCATCAATAAGAATTATTCAGTTTCTGTTTACATGCTTGACCATTCTTTTTCTTTATGGCATGATAGATTAGGACATGTTAATTATAAAACAATGAATTATATGACTAAAAATGGTTTAATTTCATGCCAAAATAATAAAGATAAAAAATGTGAAATATGTGTGCAAGCTAAAATGGTTAAGAAACCTTTTCCTTCTGTTAGTAGAAGTTCAGAAAATTTAGAACTTGTGCATTCTGACATTTGTGAATTGAACAGCGTTTTAACAAGAGGAGGAAATAGATATTTCATAACTTTTATAGATATTTTTTCAAGATTTACTCATGTTTATTTAATGAAAACAAAAGATCAAGCTTTTGAAATGTTTTTAAATTATAAGTCTGTTGTTGAAAATCAAAAAGGAAAGAAAATTAAAATTTTAAGGAGTGATAGAGGAGGAGAATATTTCTCTACAGAATTTACAAATTTTTGCAAAAATAATGGGATTATTCACCAAACAAGTGCTCCTTATACACCTCAACAAAATGGCTTAGCAGAAAGAAAGAATAGAACTTTAGTAGAAATGGTAAATGCAATGATTTTGAATGCAAAAACTCCTATAAACTTATGGGGAGAAGCTTTGTTAACTGCTAACCATATTTTGAATAGAGTTTTTTCAAAACCAATAAATTGTACTCCTTATGAGTTGTGGAAAGGTAGAAAACCAAATCTAAATTATCTTAGAATTTGGGGATGTCTTGCATTTTATAGAATTCCTGAACATAAAAGAACTAAATTAGGACCAAGAGCTTTAAAAAGTATTTTTGTGGGATATGCAGAAAATTCAAAAGCATATAGACTCTTGGATATTAATTCTAATGTAATTGTGGAATCAAGAGATGTGGAATTTTTTGAAGATAAATTTATTACAGATTCTTTATCAACAGAATTATTTTCAAGTCATGAAGATAATGAATCTCCATCTGTTAGAAATGGATTAGAAGAGTCTCAATTAGAAATTGAACCAAGGAGGAGTCAAAGAGTTAGAAAAGAAAAACATTTAGATTCTGATTTTGTCAATAGTCAAGCAATTGTTTTTCTAGTAGAAGGTGATAGGAATATTGTAATAAGACAAATTCCTATTGTATTAAATATTGAAGAAGATCCTAAAACATATACAGAAGCGATAATGTCTAGAGATTCTAGTTTCTGGAAAGAAGCAATTAATGATGAAATGGAATCTTTATTGTCTAACAAAACTTGGGAATTGGTTGATTTACCTGAAGGGTCTAAATCTATTGGTTGCAAATGGATTTTCAGACGTAAATATAATACTGATGGGTCTATACAAACTTTTAAAGCAAGACTGGTTGCCAAAGGATTTAAACAAAAAGAAGGAATTGATTATTTTGATACATATGCACCTGTTGCTAGAGTAACTTCTATCAGAGTTTTATTTGCTTTGGCATCAATTAATAACTTGTTTGTGCATCAAATGGATGTTAAAACTGCATTTTTAAATGGAGACTTGCAAGAAGAAGTTTATATGGAACAACCAGAAGGGTTTGTACTTCCTGGAAATGAAAAGAAAGTTTGCAAATTGATTAGGTCATTGTATGGTTTAAAACAAGCACCGAAACAATGGCATGAAAAGTTTGATTCTGTTGTTTTGTCTCATGGTTTTAATCATAATAGTGCAGACAAGTGTGTTTATTTGAAATTCACAAATGAATATGGTGTCATTATCTGTTTGTATGTGGACGACATGTTAATCTTTGGAACTAACATGATTGCAATAAATGAAACTAAGAAGTTTCTATTCTCACAATTTAGAATGAAAGATCTTGGAGAGGTAGACACTATCTTAGGGATTAAAATTAAGAAACATAGTGGGGGTTTTTCTCTTAATCAATCTCACTATGTTAAAAAAATTTTGGATAAATTTCAACATTTAAATGTAAAAGAAGCAAACACTCCTTATGATTCTTCACATAGTTTAAATGAGAATGACAATAGGGCAGTAGCACAATTAGAATATGCAAGTGCCATTGGAAGTCTAATGTATGCAATGCATTGTACTAGACCTGATATAGCTTTTGCAGTTTGTAAACTTTCAAGATTTACAAGTAATCCAGGTACAGAACATTGGAAAGCAATTACAAGAATCCTAGGATACTTAAAGAAAACAATCAATCTAGGATTATTTTACAACAATTTTCCAGCAGTGTTGGAAGGATATACTGATGCTAGTTGGATAACTAATGTAAGTGATAATAAATCAACTTCAGGGTGGATATTTACACTAGCAGGAGGAGCCATCTCCTGGGCATCAAAGAAACAGACTTGTATAAGTCATTCTACGATGGAATCAGAGTTTGTTGCCTTAGCATCTGCATGTAAAGAGGGAGAATGGCTGAGGAACTTGTTATTGGAAATAAAGCTGTGGCCACAGCCGATGCCAGCCATATCTTTACATTGTGACAGTGAGGCTACTATGTCTAGGGCTTTTAATAAGGTTTACAATGGTAAATCTAGACATATAAGTCTAAGGCATGAGTATGTCAGGCAACTGATCTCTGATGGAATTATAACAATTCAGTATGTGAAAACAAGTGAAAACTTGGCTGATCCTTTTACAAAAGGACTTAATAAAGAGTTAGTTAACAAAACATCAAAAGGAATGGGATTGAAACCCCTTAACATCAGTCACTAGTAATAGAAACCCAACCTTTAACTGGACCAAATCTTGTTTAGAGGTTCAATGGGTAAAAACAACTTACTAATAAGTGACTGGGCACTAGAGAATTTGTATAACCATTCCAGGTCTAGTGCATATATAAGAACTTAAGTGTTCAGGGTGAGTCAAACTCTTAATGAATTCAAGGAAGCCTAAAAGGCTTAAAGGAAATTCACCTATATGAACATAAAGAGTGGTGCCGCTCTTACAAGAATTTGGGGGTAATTCTTGAAATGTTCATGAAAAGCCTAGGATGAGCACATGGCCATTAAAGTGCGAAGATTAAATACGTGCAGTACAGATAAATATAAGGATATGTGTGTGGTATTTCCGGTATTAACACTAGAATTGTGGTTCAATGCGCTCAAGCAACCATCAATTTGTTAATACTTTGAAGTGTTTACACTAACAATAGGTTCAAGTTGAAAGACACCTATTTTATGCATATTCTTATGAATTAGAGAGGATACTTAGTTTTCTTTTAAACTAAGTGGGGGATTGTTGGAGTAGTTTGAAAAGAAAACTAAAGGGACAAAGTCCCACATTGAATAAAAACAACAACCCATAAGCCTATATAAGAGGGGAGATATAACACATGTCAAATAGTGCTTTGAAGGATGAAGTGGATTTAAATATTAATTATATAATTAATATTTAAACACTTAGCACTTAGCACTTGGCACGTGGCGCGTTCGTGAGCATTGGATCAAAATAGATCTAATGGTCTGTATCTGGTCAAATTGTTTTTAATAATAATAATTAAAAAAAAACTGATTTCAATTTAATTTATATACGTTTTTATCTTTAAAATTAGAAATTGATTTCGGTTTAATTGCCAACGTTTAAAAATTGATTATTCTTTAATCACAATTAAAAGTTCAGTTTCATACTCCTTCAATACAAAGGAGGCAGACCAGAAAACACTCATACAGAACAATATATCTCTCTTCCAAAATCAAAAAAAGAAATCTCTCTCTATTTTTCGTACTGCATGAAAGGAGATATCTGTAGTTGCTGATAGAAATCTCTGGTGCTTAGGATAAATCCTAGGGGTGGTTCGCTGAAACCCAGCAGCAAACTAGTGGGGGCGAATAACACCTTAAGGATAGTGTGTTGTCACACGTTTCTGAGCACTAACCAATCCATCCTCTACTCACGAATATTTTCAACACTTGGAGCATGGTGCACTTAAAAAAACTAAAGGTTGGAATTGAATTTATACAAGTGGGGTTCATGTATAGTACAGGTGGGGTTTACATGCAGAATAAATCTTAACTGTTGAGTGTACAGATGATGTGGTGCACTTGGTGTATGTAATAATTACTCCATTAGGTTACCTATCCTAGTTAGCCTATCCTATCTCAATCCAGTGGGAATATCCAAAAAAAAAAAAAAGTCATGATCCAAATTTAAAAAAATATATTTTTTATAATTTTAGTAAAAAAATTTAAATATATTTTATAAATTATAAATAATAAAAAAGTTAAAATTCCTTATAGACCCTTATAATTGTCATATTCAAATAAAAAGGGATAATTTTTGTATTTTTTAAGTTGAAAGTAAAAAAAAAGATTCAAAATTAAAACAATAAAATGCATTTTTTGCAAATATTAATGGAAAAATTGCCTTAAAAAATTTGCATTATATTTATCTCAAAAAAGTTAAATAAAAAAATAATCATAATCAAATTATTTGGTTCTAAATTATTGCTTTTTGAAATTTCATCCTTTCTACTTATATCTTTCTTCCAATTTCATCATTTAAACCCACATTTTCTTTTTTCTATTTTTGCTGCCTAAATTTTGTAAAAATGTCTCAAAACAAGTGATCATATATTTAAAATAGTTAAATAATTATAAAGATATAAATATTTAAAATAAAAAATAAGACTTTACTTTGATTTTGAAGAAATTAGACCTATAATCATATTTAATTTATTAGTCATTTAAGAGTTTGACAATATTAGGGCACACACGGGCACGAGCATACACACGCATGCATAATAATATATAATGATAAATGAATTTTTTGATGATTTATTATGTTGACATATTATTATTTTGAATTATGTTTCTTTAAATTCTCAAGTGTGATACTCAAAATTTAAAACTAAAGGTAGTATGATATAAATTATCAATAATTCGTTTTGTTATCATTTTATTTTATTTGTTCATGTGGCATTTTATTCTTTCTTTTTCTTGATCTATGTGATAAAAATAACTTCATATTTTATTAACATAGGAAACCATATATTGAATGGATTTAAAATTTAAATATGTAAGCCTTTGGAGATTGGATCTTTAAATTATTTTTTTAAGAAAAAAAAAACAATAAAAATAAAGAGAAGGTATGTGTAAAACCCATTGTACTTCCTCTTTTCTTCCAAATTCTCTCACTTCAATCAATGAGACGACTGAAGAGAATGTATGCTGTTTTTAAAGCATGAAAATCTTGGGATTCAATTGCACCATTTAGTCGGTATTTAATTTGAAAATAAAGATTTACATACAAAAATTGATAATGAGAGAAGTTCAACAAAAAGTATGAAGAAAAAAGACCAACTAAATGGTGTGGTTGGATTGTCTCTCGCAGTCTCGCACTTTATAAACTTCACCATCAAAATTTCAAACACCCTTCCCATTCTGGCTTTTAGCCTGTGTTTGGATGGAATGAAAAGGAGGGAGGAAAGAAAATGTCGAGAGAAAGCAGAGGAGAAAAGTAATTTTACCTTGTTTGGATGGGGGAAGGGAACCAGGAGGAGAGAAAAGTATGGTGAAAACAGACGTGGGTCTCACAAGAAAAATTTCTCCTAAAAACTAGAGAGATTTTAGAGAGAAAACAGGACGCACGTGCATATTCCAACTACATTACAGTCGAAAAAATATATTCAGGAGGTGTAAACAAAAAAGAATTAATTTAAATTTTTTTTAATTTTAATTAATTAATATTATAATTATTCATTGCATATTTTATTATAAAATTATTTAATAATAAATATAATTTATAAAATAAAAATATATAATTTTAAAATTATTAGTTTATTATATTTTTATTAAAAAAATAAGTTAGTTACACCCAAACGTAATCATAAACAAAAAAATTTAGTTACAATTTTAATTAATTAATTAATATTATAATTATTGATTTAAATTTTTATTATAAAATTAATAAATTAAATTTTTATAATAAACAAAATTAAAACCGACTGCATTACAGTTACTTTTTAATATAATTAAGAGGCAGTTGAACATTATGTTTGACTACCTTTTCGTCGGATGAGATGATTTTATATATCTATTTCTATAACGTTTCGACGATGAAAATAGCGTTAAATTATTATTTAATATAATAATATATATTAAAATAAAAATATTTATTATATTTATATATATTATATTTAAATTAATTAATATATATTAAAATGATATTTATAAATTTTTAAAATAAAAAATATATTTATTATATTAAAATAAGTATGAATAATTTATTTTTAATTAATTAATATTATAATTATTTATGTAAAATTTTATTATAAAATTAATGATTAATAAATATATTTTATAAAAAATTAATATTAAAATAACTAAATTAATTTTTTAATTAAAAAAAAAACTAAATCGATTACAATCAGTTTGGCTATGACCAAACGTGAGTTGAACATAATGTCCAACTCCTATTTAGTCGAATGGGATGATATTCATCTCATCCATATTTTCATATATACATTGTCACACCGTGGCAATATATTTATGAATATATATATGATATTAAATTAAAAAAATATTTATTGTATTTATATATATTATATTTAAATTAATTAATATTTATTATTATATATAAAATATATTTTATTAATCTGATTTATTTTTAAATATTGATATATATATATGTGTGTATAAATATAAAATAATTAAAAAAGAATATAATTTTTTTAAAATATTTTATTTAATGATAAAATTAAAAATATTATGTAATAAAAAATTATTATTTTAAAAATTAATATATTTTTTCTTTATTTTTTTTCTCTTTATCTAAACAAATAAAAAAAATTTTTTTTTTTATTTTTCTCCCCATTTTTCTCTTCTCTCGTTTTTCTCCTCCCCAAGACAGCATTAATACACAAAAGACGTGGGACCTGACTTTGATTCATTGTGATTTGTGGCTGGAGGACAGGGCATCTTGTTTGTGTCAGTTGCCATAATGGCTGCTGAGCGCTACTTTGCTGAGGTGTAGTGCATTATTTTGTCCCTTTCGTGGGTTTCTCAAAGTTGAGGTTTTTTTTCCCCATCTTCTTTTTTAACGTATATAAAATAATTTTTATTATCATATATATATATATATATTGAAATAATATAATAAAAAAATTTTAATTTTTGAAAATAATTTTTATAGTATAATTTATAAAATAAATCTTCTAAATTCGACGTTGGGGCTGTTGAAGACATTATTCTTATTTGATGGAATTATGAATACATTCCATTTTATTTCTAATAATTGTATTATTATAAAAATAAAAACATTTAAATTCATTTAATCTAAGTATTAAGAATATTATTATATTATAAATATTAAAATATAATTTTATATTTAAAAATTAACATAAAGTGTTAAGTTAATGAAAGATTTTTATGAATTTATTATAAAATAAATAGATAGACAGATTAAACATTTTATTTATTCAAACATATTGGGAAAAAAAAGATGGTTGGTTATGGGGATATACCATATACACTGAAAGGATATAATGCGCACGTCTGTGGACCCTAGTAGCGAAGCTGATAAAGGATTTTTTAAAAAAATATAATTTAAAATTTTAAGTTAAATATATTTATATTAAAAAATTTTAAAATTTGACATTATTTTAATAAATTTTTATTTTAAGAAATTTAACTTGTACAAAAAAATTATAATTTAAGATTTTAAATTAAAATTGTTGGTCTTGGAATTTTTTGAATAACTTTAAAATTAAAATCCTTTAATATAAACATTTTCAATTTAAAATCTTGAACTGTAATTTTTTTTTGGGCGTGAGATAATACTAAGGATTAAAGTAGGAGCTCGATGTTCAGGCTAAAAAGAAAAGGCCAAATTTAATTTTCGGTTCTTTAATTTCATTTAAGGTTTCAGCTTCATCTTCTGATTTTATTTAGTTTTAATTTAGCTCTTTAAATTTATTTGAGATTTCATTTTCATCTTTTAATTTTATTTGATTTTAATTTGATTTTTTAATTTTGTCTATTAATTTTATTTAATTCCTTAACTTTACTTTAAATTTTACGTTCATTCTTTAATTTTTTTAATTATAGTATGTCATTTAATTTTCAAAAATTACTCATGTTCTTTTTCCTCCCCTTTCTAATGTTATCAAATTAAAATAAATAAATAAACATATAAAAAATAAAAAAATGTATGAGTAGCTTTTGAAAATTAAAAGTTAAACTAGAATAGAATAAAATTAAAGGACAAAAAAATTTGAAATAAAATTAATATAATAAATTATATTTTTGCAAAATTAAAAAAAAGAGCGTGATGCATAATCAGTTTGTGTTTTGAGTTAATACAAGAATACATTGATGTAGAAATAGCGTGAAAATTCTACATTATAAAAACGTTGTCAATCAGCAATTTTTTTTTAAACAAAGCTCAAGGAAGTCAATTAGCAAATTTTATTAGTTCAGTATATAATTTAATTATATATAGTCTGTAACAAGATATTCTCAAAAGATATACTTCTGCTTCATAAAAAATGAAATAAATAAAAAAGAAAAACTAATAAAATTTATCAAATAGAACTGCAACTTCGAAAGGGGAGGGAAAAAAAAAGGACAAAAAGCTTTGCTGGAAATTACAGTATGTTTGATCTGGATTAGAATAACAACACATTGAGACACCAAGGCATTGGGCAATGGGGAGGTGACAACTGCCTTAAACGTTAGAGGTAGGATTCTCGTCTCCGCATAGAATGTCTTATGATGAAAATTGACAAGTATTTAATATTATATAGCACAATGGTTCTTCTTTTATATCTTCTCCTCCATGCTTTAAACACTTGTTGCAGGAAACTTTTCACATTTAAAATTTGAATGAACTTTAACTCGGGAAGAATTGGATTCAAAGGGATAAGACCATATTGTGGTTTTGGGACAGTATTATTTGGCATCTCAATAGTATGGCTTAAAGGAAGTTACTTCTCGGGCGACGGCGACAGCGAAGAAACTCTATGCTTTCAGGCTTTGGCAGTGTCACTTTTTTGTTTTATAAGAAAAAAATAACTTTTTTTTGTTTTTTACCTGCAACGGCAGCGATGTGATTTTCGATATATTTTTGAAAAAGTCTAGTACTACTCTGCTGTGTATGTTTGCCTCTGCATCCTTCACCCGAAATAAGATTCTCCATCCAGAACTTCTTTCCCATAATTCAATGCTCGTTCTCTCTTTTCCTGTGTCCTCTATCTCCTTCTGTTCAGCTCAACTGTAGCAAATAAGAACTTCTACTGTCCTAAGAGATCTGTTCTGCTTTGAGTATTTTACTACAGTTTAGCTTTTGTTCGGAGCTTTTGAGCTCTAAAATTCGTTGCTTTCTTAGAATTTCTTGTCCCTCTTTACAAGGTGCTTTCCCTTTTGTGATTTTACTATTATATCGGCCTGTCTTTTTCATTCCTTCTTCGCCTCACTTCGTCATTTAATAGCCTTCAACTATCAAATCTGCCCAATGCGTACTTGAAACATTCCTAAAGCTTTGGTTTTTAAACATGCCTGCTTTTGATTTCCGGGGCTAGTTGCAGAATAAATCAACTCGTCAAAACCCAGGCAACGAAAAAGCAGCTTTAACCTTCAAATTTGCTACTTTCGATTTGTGTCTCAGTCCCGATTTCTGGGTCTCTAGGTATTTTGGTGAAGCTTCTAAGGAGTTCATGGAAGGCGAGAAACTCAGCAGGATTCTTCTTGCTCCTTTATTCTTCTGTGTACTGTTTGTGGGTTCAACTAGTGGGATTGGTGTAAATTGGGGGACACAGTCAACACACCCATTGGGAGCGTCCACGGTGGTGAAAATGTTAAAAGACAATGGGATTCAGAAGGTTAAGCTATTTGACGCCGATCCAGGTATTTTAGACGCTCTAAAGAAGTCTGGGCTTCAAGTGATGGTGGGTATTCCAAATGACATGCTCTATACATTGGCTAACAATATGCAAGCTGCTGAAAAATGGGTTTCCAAAAATGTTTCCGCCCATGTCTCTTCTGGTGGAGTAGACATCAGGTAAACTAAACCCTCCTTTTGTAGCTCTGGAATTGGATTTCTAAGGGTTTAAGTTGCATCATAAATGAACTTTCTTTGGAAATGAGAATGAATAATGTCATGTTAGACAGGTCTTTTTCGGATTAAGGTTAAGTTGAGCATGTGAAGCACTGATGGTTCTGAAGTTACTGATATGCTGGACTCTCTTAGCTTTGAATGTGATTCCTAATATAAAGAGATGCTAACTCGGAAATAACAAATTGACTGATACAGTCTTTTTGTATTCTTTGGATGTTTGAATACCAATAATAATGAGTTACAGGTTCATTACTTCTGCAGTATGCTACTATAGAATTTCCTATAACTTGTAGTATTCTCACTTTAAGTTTAGTTTCTTGCTCTTATCTTTCTCTTATTGATATTAGTTAAGTCGTGGGCATCTCCCTGGGAAGCTATACTGATTTTCACATTTCAGTGTTCTGCTGAACCAAGAAAATGAAAATCATCAGATTGGTTAGACTTGACAAGCATGCTAACTGCTTTGTGAATGACTGACTCAACTGGCTTTGTGTTGGCCGATTCTGCATCATGTTCTGGTGCTTCTAGTATGACTCTCTTATCTAAATCTAAATTTTTTTGGTTGGTGGGGTTGGGAGGTTATTAGATTTTGTAGGCTCTGTATCACTAAGTTATTGTACCTTAACATTATCATGGAAGATATTCATGTCTAATTGGTATAAAAGTCCACATAATTGGTACTCTATCTACTTTGAGCCATTCTTACTCGAAGGATAAGAACAAAAGTTGAGATGTAAGATGTGAGTTTCAACATAGTTTATACTGTAGCTTCTATTGTGCTTTTAATAGTATTACTACTTGTTTTGATGCCGTGGATACATATTTTTCCTCTTTGTTAAGCTACTTGCGTAGCAGATCTTAGTTATTTGTCCTCTTATGCCCGTCGTCGTCTGAGTCAATGCTTTTAGGAAATTTTGATGGTCCTCCACCGGTTGCCTAATTTATTCATCTTGCAGTCTCAACTCTGTTAATCTGGTTCCTCTAACTTTATTTTTTGATAGTCCAATTCCTCAGTTTCACGTACATATATATCCGAAAGTGATGCTAAAATGATATAAAAGAGAACAATTTCCACCCTTAGCTGACAAAGTAGTGTGTATACTTGCTACAAGGCAGAAGCACCAATTATTATCAAGGTTATTAATGGAGGACTTAATGACTATGAGCTAAATGTCTTCTGCTAGCATTTTTACTACTCCCAGCAAAAGTATATGCACATCATTTTTCTTAAAAAAGGTTTCTCTTCCTATTGCAATTGTAGGAGGCATTGACTTTTCTCAGCTAAGATTTTACCCTGCTTATTCGCGGCCTCTATAGGTGTATGACATTCTAATGTTAGTCTCTTCAAAGGATGGCATGCCATTGGCTGCTTTATGTACGCATTCATATAAATGCATAGTGCTATTTGAAGCTTTAGGGTTACTTATCGAAGGCATACTTGGCATGATTTAGTAAGTCCTAGACAATTGAAATCTTATATGTTATCTCTAAAACTTTACTTTCTTTTAAAAATGCATATTACTGTCTTTTGTTTTTCACTTTTACTATTGCTCACAATCACCGACTGTGACCTGGTTATACACTTACTTCAGCCATGCAAGAGTGAATGTCAAATATGATGCTACTGTTGCCAAGTATTGATGAATGAGGATTAATGACCTAAAATGCCTCCAAAACATCTATCGCATTGGCCTAAAAATAAGACATATGATTATTTACATTGATTCCTTTGCTAAATTAGATGGTTCAAATGTCCTCTTATTTCTTTTGCAGGGTGTATTAGTTTGATCTCATGGGTTTAGGAATCCTTTGTTGGAACTTTCTGCCAGAAGATCTTAATTTATGCATGCTAATGTGTACTGTTTTTCTCTTTTCAGTTCATTTTTATCCCAGTTTGAACTTGGAACCTGATTGTGGTTCTATTGTCTATACCTTCTTACTTATAGTTTCTTCTAATGTTTGCAAGGTACGTTGCAGTGGGGAATGAACCTTTCTTGTCAACTTACAATGGCACCTTTGAAGCCACAACTCTTCCAGCTCTTCAAAACATCCAGAAAGCTCTCACAAAAGCCGGTTTGAGCAATCGCGTTAAAGTCACCGTCCCTCTAAATGCTGATGTGTATCTGAGTTCATCCAGTAAGCCTTCTGATGGTGATTTCCGGCCAGACATCCATGACCTCATGCTGCAGATTGTCAAGTTCTTGAGTGACAATGGATCTCCATTCACTGTCAACATCTACCCATTCATCAGTCTCTACTCAGACTCCAATTTCCCGGTCGACTATGCCTTCTTTGATGGCTATCAGAGTTCTATAAACGACAATGGCAAGGTCTATGACAATGTCTTCGACGCCAACCATGATACACTTGTCTGGGCATTGCAGAAGAATGGCTTTGCAAACTTGCCTATCATTGTTGGAGAAATTGGATGGCCTACTGATGGAGACCAACACGCAAATCTTCGGTATGCCCAGCGTTTCAACCAAGGCTTCATGTCTCGCTACCTCACCGGAAAAGGGTCTCCAATGAGGCCTGGCCCTTTGGATGCATACTTGTTTAGCCTTATAGATGAGGATGCAAAGAGCATTCAGCCAGGTAACTTTGAACGCCATTGGGGGTTGTTTTCCTTTGATGGACAACCCAAGTACCAGCTTACTCTTGGGTCAACAAGAACAAATGGTTTAGTGGGTGCAAGTGGGGTTCATCATCTGGCCAAAAAATGGTGTGTTTTGAAACCATCAGCTAATCTTAATAATGATCAAGTAGCTCCAAGTGTGGCTTATGCTTGTCAAAATGCAGATTGTACGAGTCTTGGGTATGGGACTTCATGTGGGAATTTAGATACTAGGGGTAATATTTCTTATGCTTTTAACAGCTACTTCCAAGTGAATGACCAGATTGATAGTGCCTGCAAGTTCCCAGATCTTTCTTTTGTCACCGACAAAGATCCTTCCGTTGGAGATTGCAGGTTCAGAATCATGATTCAGACAGATTCTGCTGTGAGACTTGGATCTCTTAGAATAGTGCTCTTTGTATTTTTTATTTTCACTCTTCTGTAATTTTTTTTTTCCCTTTCCTGCTTAGTTTGCTATATTTCTAATTTATTATGAAAGTAAACTGAGTATCGAAATTCAAAGTGTCATTTGGAGCCAATGAAGCAATTCTGTAGTTGGAGCTTTTTGTTTTATTTGGTGGGGGGGGGGGGTTGCCAATGGTCTTTTTATTTCAAATTTGCCATCCAACAATAAGGAGTTTTATTGGAAAAATAATTTCATTACCCTTCACGAACATTTTCTAAATTAGTATAATTAATTTATACTTTTTTTCGTGTACCGTATAATTTCTACAAACCTCTTATGTTAAAGAAGATTTTGTAATTGTCTAGAATAAAAAAATTTATAATTTTTAAGTCTTTTTAAATAATAGTTTTTTTATTACTAGATATAACACTGAATAAAATCTAGTTTTGGTATTTTATAAATAAAGTGCTTTTCAATTTAACTATTTATATTTTTTTTTGGTTCTTTATAAATAATGTATTCTTTAATATGCTTTTTCATAAAATCATTTTTTAATTTGGTTTCTTCTATATGAGTATTTTTTTAATTTGTAAAAATATTATTAATAATATATCTTTTTATCAGTTATTGTTAATTTTATTTACAGTAGATTAATAAAAAAAATATTTTTGATAATAATTTTATTTATAAAAGACTAAATTAAGAAATATTTATATAAGAATGATCAAATTGAAAAGATAACTATATAAATGATCAAATTAAAAATATTTTATTTATGACAGAGTAAATTAAAAAGATGATTTATGAAAAACCAAATTAAAAATTATTTTATGTTTGAGAAACCAAAATCAGATTTTATTCAACTTAATAAAATTTGGCGACGTTTTCTTTAGGCAGACTCGCAAGTCTGTAGCATTGGGGGCTAGCTGACGTGGGCTTGAAGTCCTTATGGGCTTTTTTTGGGCCAATAAAAGTCCTTGTAGTTTCGGATACGCAAGTCCTTGTAGTTTCGGATACGCAACAGTCAATGCTGGCAATTATTGGCCTGTGTGAACGGGCTTATATTTTATGCGAAGGTTTTATGCTAGGGTTCCTCAAACGGGTCTGGTATCTCCGGAACCTTCCGATCCATTGTCGCGCACATTATGAGTTCCCCTTTTTTTCCCCCTGTATAAAACCCAAACGCATCGCTTCGCCCATATTTCTCCTTCGTTTTTCGTATGGTGGTATTTTCTCCTTTCAAGTTCTGCAACTACAACTTCGAAACGGAAAAAACACACATTGGTTCATTGATGTATATATAGGAAGCATCACAACCCACATACAGAAATAATAACCCATATATTTGCCCCGAATTTTTTTGTTAAATTTTGCCTTCGATTCTATATATCCATTTCTCTCTCGTAGTAGTAGTATATGGAGGCCGCCATGGACGACCAGGAGAATCAAAACCGAGCTCCACCGCCACTCCCAGTGGCAGAATCTCAGTCTCAACCTCAACCACAAGAAGGGGAGGGGGAGGAAGAAGACGCGTCCAAGAAGGAGGAAGACGAGTTGGTTTCGAAGGCTCTCAGCTTGATGGATAAGATCACTACTGCGTCTGATAACCCTAAACCTACTGTCCTCCATGCCCTTGCCTCCATCCTTGAAACCCAAGAGTTCCGGTATGCTTTTTTATCCATTTCCACTAGCAATTTCTTTTATTCCTGTGTTAGTTTCGCCCTATCACCGTCAATTATGAAATTCGAGTAAAGTTCGACCTGTTTTCTGTATCTTTATTGTTTTATTTCGTTTTGGTTTTGTTTCTCTTTTGGGTTTCTTGACAAATCGCATGATACTAGCATGTTGCATCTTGATCACTGGTCAAATGCTTTTTTTCCCCTTTTCGGTGGCAAATTTGTATTGGCTTTAGTTGTCATTTTCTTAGTAAGGGGGATGAGAGTTTTATTTCTAGACTTCAGTTTCCTCGTTTTATTTGAATATCAATTCCATATTGCCTACCGGTTGGTATATGTTTCTCTGAATTCTGATTAAATTATGAGGATGATTTTCCATTTATTGTTTATCTCATTGTGCATGCCCACTTGTCAGATTACTGTACCCGCTACTTGATTTTTCTGCTTGCTCTCCTATTTCTTATCCATTACTGTCTTTTTTCGTTTTCAATTGATGTTATTTATTTTGCAATGTAGATTCATGGAAGAGAATGGTTATTCCTCCTCCAGTAATGCCCGTGCCTCACATAATGTTGGGCGCCTTGGGAGCTCAATCAGGGTATTTTTGAAGCCCCAGTCTTTTTTTTTTTTTAAAAAAAAAACCTTTTCCTTAAGCTACTTCAATGTTACTTGTTGAGGTAAAGTTCTGAGATGGTAATCCTAGCTGCTGTTAAGTCATAGCCACCCTTATTTCTTCCATTATCCACAGGAAAATGATGACTTCTTTGAGTTGATATCATCTAAGTTTCTGTCAGATACAAGATACCCTACTTCCATTCAGGCTGCTGCTGCCAGGCTACTTCTGAGCTGTTCACTAACTTGGATTGTAAGATTGTTTTTTTAGTTATCCCAACTTACTTTTTCTTAATAGAATTATCCCTTTCTCCTCATATCCATCTTTTTCATTATGCATATGCTCTCCTATCAATCTGATAAGTTTAAATGGACAGTATCCTCATGTTTTTGAAGAACCTGTTCTGGATAAGATAAAAGAGTGGGTGATGGATGAGAATATTAGATCTTCTGTGGAAGAACAGAACCTGAAGCATAATCCAGGGAGAAGGGAAGCCTCAGATTCTGAAATGTTGAAAACCTATTCTACTGGACTCCTTGCTGTGTGTTTGGCTGGGTATGCATCTGCAATTTTCTAATGTAGAAGTTTGGCTTATTTTTGTTTGCTTCTTTTACTTATGGTGGCATGCTGGTACTGATCATGCTTATATGTATTTTTTTAGTTCGCATTTCTATTTTTAATTTTCAGTTTATTTATTTTTGGACTGATCTCAGTGGAGGTCAGGTGGTGGAAGATGTATTGACATCTGGCTTGTCAGCCAAGCTTATGCGTTATCTTCGTTTTCGTGTGCTGGGGGAAACAAGTAGCAGCCAGAAAGATACTAGTCATTTAACTGAGAGTAGACATGCTTCTACAAATACTTCAATGAGAGGTAGAGATGATGGTCGTGGTAGATTTCGCCAGGTCCTGGAATCAAGCCATTTAGATGATACAAAGATGATTGATGAGAGGTCCTTAGATGACCGAACTCTTGAAAGGGATCAAGATAGAAGCATTACTGGACAAACTTGCCAAGAAGAGTCTTGGGTTGATGGTGAGCCACCTGATGGGCTGGGTGAAGGCGCGGATACTGATGGGGAGGATAGATGGCACAGTAGAGATACACGTGATGGAAGGATAAAATTTGGTGATCATGATGACAGTACAAGAGATGACTCTTCACGGCGGCGTGCAAACCGTGGATGGCCTAGATCCAGAGGAAAGGGAAGGTTCAGTGAAGGGACTGTAGAAAGTGAACCAATTTTGTCATCTCCAGGCTCTGGTAGTCAATTAGGACAGGGAAGGAATGTTAAAGATAGGAGCATATTGAGGAATGTTGATGTTAGAAGGGTGCCTGATTCCAAGAAGTCTCTTGCCAGGATCACTTCCGAAGCTTCTGTTTTGGAAAGAGAGGATAATGATGATTGTTTCCAGGGTTGCCGTATTGGAAGTAAAGATATCTTTGATCTTGTTAGGAAAGCAGTCCAGGCAGCAGAAGCTGAAGCCAGAGCTGCCAATGCACCAGAAGAAGCTGTCAAAGCAGCTGGTGATGCTGCTGCCGAACATGTTAAAACTGCAGCTTCAGATGTATGTTGGAGGTTGTTTAATTTTTATTATATATGATCATACTATGTGCACAGATGTTTAATGGTGGGATATTTTTGTTGCCAATATAAATTCAGGAATTTAAATCCACTAACGATGAAGAAGCTGCTGTTTTGGCTGCTTCTAGAGTTGCATCAACTGTTATTGATGCTGCATCTGCAATTGAAGTTTCAAGGTATGTAAGAATTTATTTAGGAGCTGTGTCATCCGAGTTCTGACATGAACAGTTGCCATTACTACTTCTGTTGGTCCCAGAAATAATGTTCCCCTTGGGCTGGTGGCAGGAACTCCAGCATCAATGCTGAGACAGAGAATGCATGTAGCAGAGAAACAGAATCTGGTGAGGATCTTGAGGATTACTTCATCCCAGATAGTCAATCGCTTGCACAGCTGAGGGAAAAATATTGCATTCAGTGCCTTGAGATGCTTGGAGAATATGTTGAAGTTCTCGGCCCCGTATTGCATGAGAAGGGGGTAGATGTGTGTCTTGCACTTCTGCATCAAAATTCTAAACATCGAGAGGCATCGAAGGTTGCCCTACTGCTGCCTGATGTTATGAAGCTGATCTGTGCTTTGGCTGCTCATCGGAAATTTGCTGCACTGTTTGTGGACCGTGGGGGCATGCAAAAATTGCTTGCTGTCCCAAGAGTGGCCCAAACCTTCTTTGGCCTTTCTTCCTGCCTATTTACTATCGGTTCTCTGCAGGTACTTATGAATAATAGTCATAATTGTGAAATAAGATGCCTAATGTTAATCCTTCATACCTCTGTATATATGTTATTACTTTTATCTCTGAGGCTCTTATGCTCTTATGCTTTTTCCTTTTTTTCTTCTCCTGATGTGTATATTGATACTTCAGGGAATCATGGAACGGGTCTGTGCTCTTCCCTCAGATGTTGTCTATCATGTCGTTGAGTTGGCGCTCCAACTACTTGAGTGCTCCCAAGACCATGCCCGGAAGAATGCAGCATTGTTTTTTGCTGCTGCATTTGTCTTCAGAGCAGTTCTTGATGCTTTTGATGCCCAGGATGGATTACAGAAGTTACTGGGCCTTCTAAATGATGCTGCTGCAGTAAGATCAGGGGTAAATTCTGGGGGCTTGGGCCTATCAAACTCTGGATCACTTCGAAATGATCGATCACCTGCAGAAGTACTGACATCATCTGAGAAGCAGATAGCCTATCACACTTGTGTTGCTTTGCGGCAATATTTTAGAGCGCATCTTCTTTTATTGGTGGATTCCATTCGTCCAAACAAAAGCAACCGTAGTGTTGCTAGGAATATTCCAAGTGTAAGGGCTGTGTACAAGCCACTTGACATTAGTAGTGAAGCAATGGATGCCATATTCCTGCAGTTACAGAAAGATCGGAAGCTAGGTCCTGCATTTGTTAGGACACGTTGGCCTGCAGTTGAGAAGTTCTTGGCATCCAATGGACATGTTACTATGTTGGAATTGTGTCAGGTATGGCATATTTAATTTTACATTTTTCCTGCCTCTTGCAATCTGGGTTACGATTTACTTGGCTGTTTATAGGCCCCACCTGTGGAACGATATTTGCATGATTTGCTTCAATATGCATTGGGTGTCCTGCACATTGTTACATTGGTACCAAGCAGTCGCAAGATGATTGTAAATGCAACATTAAGCAATAATCGTGTTGGCATAGCAGTCATTTTGGATGCAGCAAATATTGCTACTAGTCATGTGGACCCTGAGGTAAAGGATTTTATGGTATCAGTTGTAGCGCTTACTCCTAATTTCTGTGTGTGGGACAATGAAGTCTTTGGACTGTTGACATGGCAACTATGCTTATATATTGTGTCTCAGATCTTTAACTATTCATTTTTATATTTCAGATTATTCAGCCTGCATTAAGTGTGTTAGCCAATCTTGTTTGTCCTCCACCTTCAATCAGCAATAAGCCACCTCTGTTTGCCCAAGGTCAGCAGTCAGCTTCTGCCCAGACTGCAAACGGTCCTCCTACAGAAACTAGAGATAGAACCAATGAACGTAATACTTCAGATCGAGCCATTCACATTTCCAACCAGGCTGATCAAAGGGAGCGGAATGGAGAATCTGGTGTCGTAGATCGAGGTAGTGCTGCAGGAGCTAGTGCACAGATTGTTAACAGCAATCCGCAAACTCCTGTAGCCACTGCAACTTCAGGATTGGTTGGAGACCGTAGAATATCTCTGGGTGCTGGAGCAGGTTGTGCTGGCCTGGCTGCACAACTGGAGCAAGGATATCGTCAAGCAAGAGAGGCTGTCCGCTCTAATAATGGAATAAAAGTCCTGCTGCATCTCCTCCAACCACGTATATATTCACCTCCTGCTGTTCTAGACTGCCTACGTGCTCTAGCATGTCGAGTCCTGCTTGGTTTAGCCAGAGATGATACTATTGCACACATATTGACAAAGCTTCAGGTAACTATTTTAGCTATTCTCATTGAACTCACTATCACTCAAACTGGTCTCAGCATGCTTTATCCTGCTGACATGGGATCAAACTTTGTGTCAAGAATGGAAATAGAGGTAGATCTGTTTCAAGTTTATACTTGCTGTTGATATTTAAAAGTAAATTTTTGGTTTTTATTATTATTTTTTTTTTAATCCATTATCGTGGCATTAATTGTTTTTTTGTGTTCTCAGGTAGGGAAAAAGTTGTCTGAACTGATTAGAGATTCAGGCAGCCAGATACCCGGAACAGAGCAGGGTCGGTGGCAGGCTGAACTTTCCCAGGCTGCAATTGAGCTAATTGGGGTGAGCAATCATAAGCTATGTTGTGCTTGCTGCGGGCTTTTCACTTGTATTTATTCTTCCATTTCCTACTTTTCAATATCTTGTCCTGTTCATTTCTTTATGCTACAATTTCCTAGGGTATGTTTGGGAGTTTGAGGGAATGGAATGGAAAAGCAAGAAGTGGAATGGCAAGTCATGTGCCATTCTATTGTTTGGAAGTTTAATGAAGGAAGAAAGAAAGTCATTAATGAAATGGGATGGTTTATAAATTATATTTTCAATATTGCTCTTATAACCAGAATGTAATTCTGCCAAGTTTTTAGCCAGAGAGGATGTAATTGTAATTGTACCACTTTGTCCATTCCATTCCATCCTAAACCTCCAATTTGGAGGGGCAAAATAATTTGGGTTTTGGATGGCAAGGAGGGGTCTTGGAGTCTCTCCTTTTGTCATTCCATTCCATTCTAAAAAGAACTCCCAAACAACCGTTTAGCCCATATTAGCCATTCTATCTTTTGCCATCCATTCAAACACACCCTAGAACATATTCTATTTTTTATTTTTTCTGTCTTTTCCACCAGGAAATTGTAGGGTAGTGAAGATTGGGTATCTTATTTATTTCCTTGGGATTCCCATATACAGACTGTCAATTTGAATTTAAATTTTCAGATTTAAAATTGATACTCATTCTAAAAACTGCTTTAAGTAGTATGCATATATTGTTGAAGTCTTCATTACCATATCTACAAAATGGCATAAAATGAAGGTTTACCAGTCACTGCCAAAGTGTGTGTACTCTTAAGATTGAACAAGATTAATGTTTTAGCCATTTACTGATGGATTGATGACTAATAACTGGTATCTTGAAGCTAGCATATGGTGAGGTGCTTTTTTGTTTTACTGCCCTTTGAATTCAAATAATATATATATATATATATATATATATTTAATGTGATATTTTCTTCTCTATATTGTTGTATTAATTACTGAATTTGATATTAGTTTGACTGTCGCTAGTCCTTATATGTCACATTAAAACAGGGTTGGAGAAGCTTGTCCTTTTTATGGAAATTTGCCAGTGATTCAGGATAGCTGTGTTTTTTTTTAGTAGAAGAACAATGATAAGGGGGGAGGGGGCGGGACGTTTGGTTCAGCTCAGTACCATAACTCCTTTGTTTTCCTTTTTGTTTGATCAATTTAGTAAAATAGTTCAACCTTCCTTTAATTATCCTGATTTATCGTGAGCCTGCCTTGAGACTTACAAAGCCTAGGCTGACCTGCCCTGAAAACCTGTATAAACCTCCAGCTGATTTTCCATTTTTATCTTTACTCACTTCCCTGTTCAGGGAGGTTTCTGTATCCTTTTGAAAATAGAGGGAAGATTTTGAAAATTCAAGAAAATCCTGTGGGAGGTTGCAGTATTTAGTTCTATTTAGCTGCCATCTGAAAAGTGAGAAAGTTAGGTGTTGAATATGTTATTCAGTAGTCAGTGGACTGGCATAAACTGAGATAGACAGATACAATGACGTGTTATATGAAGGTTGCTATTGACATTTACATTGATTCCCCCCCCCCCCCTTTTTGTAGATTGTGACCAACTCAGGTCGTGCAAGTACATTAGCAGCTACTGATGCAGCTACTCCTACATTAAGGCGCATTGAAAGAGCAGCAATAGCTGCTGCCACTCCTATTACTTACCATTCAAGGTATTCTTTTGTATTCTGTTTTTCTACGATTTTGATCATTCTCAATATTTCCTATATATGTGCAGTTCCCTCCTAATCTGTTCTGATGATTCTTTTGTATTCTGTTTTTCCCTTGGAATTTTAGGGAACTTTTGCTCCTAATTCATGAGCACCTACAAGCATCTGGATTGTCACAAACTGCTTCTACATTGCTTAAAGAGGCTCAATTGTCTCCTTTGCCATCATTGGTTGCTCCATCATCTCTTGCACAAGCAGTCACCTCACAGGAAGCTCCTTCAATACAACTTCAGTGGCCCTCTGGTCGAACTCCTTCTGGATTTCTCACTAACAAATTAAAGCTTAATGCAAGGGATGAGGATTCCAGCATGAAGTATGATTCAGCCATCCCTTCTAAGAAAAAAACACTTACTTTCTCATCTTCTTTTGGCTCACATTCGAGACATCAACCTGTTGATTCTCCTCAGTCACTGGTAAGAAAAGGGTTGACTACTGGGAAGGAGTCTACTGAAACTTCAAGTTCATTAGAGACCCCATCAGAACCTTCAGTGAAACATAACATTGATGCAGAGTCTCAGTGTAAGACCCCACTCATCTTGCCTATGAAACGCAAGTTATCTGATGCAAAGGATATAGGAGTATTGTCATCTGGAAAGCGACTAAATGTAGGGGATCAGGGACTTCGATCTCCTATTTGTCCAAGTCCAAGTGCAATCCGTAAAAGCAGCCTGCAGAATGATGCTGTTGGGTTTTTTACTCCAAGTTCCAACCTGAGAAGTCAACAAGGACGTTGTACAGGTGACTATGTGGATGAAGGTCAATTAAGCAGCTCAAATCTTGGCCAGGTGACACCATCCTCCCAAGTACTGAACGACCTTCAGCCCAACAATCAAGAGCGTTTAACATTAGACTCTCTAGTGGTTCAGTATTTGAAGCATCAGCATCGCCAATGCCCAGCTCCTATTACCACTCTTCCTCCGCTATCTCTTCTACACCCACATGTCTGTCCTGAACCAAAGCGAAGCCTTGATGCCCCATCTAATGTGACAGCTCGGCTTGGTACACGTGAGTTTAAATCTATGTATGGTGGAGTACATGGGAATCGTAGGGACCGTCAATTTGTCTACAGCCGATTTAGGCCATGGCGCACATGTCGGGATGATGCTGGCGCCTTATTGACATGCATTACTTTTATTGGGGACTCATCCCATATTGCTGTTGGGAGCCACAATGGAGAGCTCAAAACTTTTGACTCCAACAACAATAATGTGGTGGAGACCTTCGCATCTCACCAGTCTCCTTTGACACTTGTCCAGTCTTTTGTTTCTGGTGAGACCCAACTGTTGCTTTCTTCAAGCTCCCAAGAAGTTAGGCTGTGGGATGCATCATCAATATCGATGGGTCCTACCCAAGCATTTGACGGGTGCAAGGCTGCCAGGTTTAGCAATTATGGCAATGTTTTTGCAGCCTTGTCATCAGAATCTGCCCGACGGGAAATCCTCCTGTATGATATTCAAACCGCTCAATTAGAGTCAAAACTGTCAGATACATATGCAAGTTCGACAGGCAGGGGTCATGTTTATTCCCTAATTCATTTTAGCCCTTCTGACTCGATGCTGCTTTGGAATGGTGTCTTGTGGGATCGACGGGTCTCTGGGCCTGTTCATCGCTTTGATCAGTTCACAGACTATGGGGGTGGAGGCTTTCATCCTGCTGGAAATGAGGTATGCAGAATCGTGTATTGATTCTCACAATAACTTGTAGGAAGGGCATATTAAATTGATTCTAAGTTTAGAATGTGGGAGACAACTTATATGGGAAATATAGAAATATTATCGAGTGTTCTTGTCCTTTTTGTTCATTTAAAAAGAGTCTTTATATAATATGATTAATGCTAGGTTGGTTTTTTGTTTATGTCAGGATATCTAGTGAGCTTAAAATTGTTAAATTAAAATATCGAAATTGTAATTGTTTTTATCTGCATGGTGGTATTCTAACCCATCTTTTCCATGCTTACCAAAATTGTTTTCACCAGATTATTATAAACTCGGAAGTGTGGGATTTGCGCAAATTCAGATTGCTACGCAGTGTGCCTTCATTAGATCAAACAGCAATAACATTCAATGGACGTGGCGATGTAATTTATGCAATCCTAAGGCGAAATATTGAGGATGTAATGTCAGCAGTCCACACACGTCGAGTCAAGCATCCTCTTTTTGCAGCTTTCCGCACAGTGGATGCAGTCAATTATTCTGACATTGCTACTATTCCAGTGGATCGCTGTGTGCTTGATTTTGCAACTGAGCCAACTGATTCGTTTGTTGGGTTGATTACAATGGATGATCAAGATGAGATGTTTGCATCAGCCAGGATCTACGAAATTGGCCGTCGGAGACCAACTGATGATGATTCTGACCCTGATGATGCTGAAAGTGAGGAGGATGACGAGGATGAAGATGATGCTGATGTAGATCCTCTACTAGGCCCTGGGCTTGGTGGGGAAAGTGAAACTGATGCTGACGACATGAGCAATGATGACGACGACGATGATGATAGTGTAACTGATCTTGATGATGATGATGATGATGGAGATTTCATTGTGGATGATTTAGACCTTGATGGAGGAACTGGAATATTGGAGATTGTGACAGAAGGCGATGAGGAAGATGATGATAGTCAAGTACTTGAATCTTTAAGTAGTGGGGAAGAGGATTTTGTTGGGAATGGTTTTGGTTATTAACAGTATTTAAGTGGAAAGATTGGTTCCAGTGGTTCGAGAGGCTGTATTTATTTCCCTAATTATATTCATTTTAGGGCGATAGAAGTTCCATTTTTTCTTCAGTTTTGCTGTGATATAAATTACGTCCTCGGCTTAAATATTTTACAAGATCAAAGAGGCAGTAATTGTATATAGCGTTTTGAGAACAGAGTAATTTTGCAATGGCTTCTTATCGTTCTACCTTGGGATTTTTGGAACGCGGCTGTCGATGTGCGCATTGATATTGAGTAAAGGGTCTTCCTATTGTTGGGCTGCACGCCCCATTTCTTCGGACTCATTTCTGTGCAACTTTATTGCGCATATACATTAAGCCATAACAGATCTCACCAACAATTATAATTAAGGACCGTAGAATACTTAGGACGATATTTTAGGAGATTCTAATAATTTTATAAAAAATTATGATGCTGGTCATATTCATTAGTAGAGTAAATTATATTAATTTCATTTAAGACTTTATTAAATTACTCTTAATACTTTATAGTTTTTAAAATTAGACTTTGACTTCTTTTTTATTTTTTTAAATTAATATTTTACACTATATTTTATTCTACAAATGTAATTATTTAGTTATTTTTACTAATATATTAGAAATAAAATTAATCTCATCCTAAAATCACAATTTTATGTTATGTTAAAATTTAACATAAAATTAATATGTGGTGTGTGTGTGTGTGTGTCAAAACAAAAAAAATAAAGTATAGTTTTTAACAAAAGCGTCAACATAATTTAACTAAATCTTGAAAAAGATTAGCGTAGTTTCCTCACGCAAATATGGGATCATGTCTCCTACGTTCCGCTGAGAAGACATCCCTCGGGCGAATTAAAATTTCGAGGTTTTGAAGGTTCAACTATTTAAACGACTATCACCTTTTTATTGGTCAGATGTAGGCTCAACACTCATACACAAAACCCACCCTTTCAAATTATGTAATGCCAAATTAATGACAGCATTTTTGTTGAGTAGGCTCAAGATAGTGCATCAGACTACAATCACGTAGCGGATAATTATGATTTGTTAATAGCATGCATCTAGACGTTCTTGAGATTACGTTTATGTTGATAAATCTGTCGATTATTATATGGGGCAGTGGAACTACCGAAATTAAAAAGTAGATTCGTGCCAAATTAAGTCAACAGAGAAATATTGATTCTTTTGCAGTGTTATGAGCATCAAAGACGCTAATTCCAAAAAAAATCTCCAGCACGTACTCAATATAACATCCAAACTACTGCTTGGATGTATCATCAAGGTGCAATCCTAAGAGGGTCACGCGGATAGAGCGATGCTTTGCGAATGTTATTGAGGCCACAGAAGAGCATCACTACACGCTCCAAGCCTACTCCAAATCCACCGTGTGGGGGTGCACCATATCTGATAATTGATCAACCATACAGATATTTAGTCTCATCATACAAAAAGCAAGAACTATTGAGCACAAGAATCTAAAATACTAACTACATTAGTACTAAAATATGGAATGATTTTAACAAAAGTTAGAAAGAGAAAGTAAGAGGTGACAGAATACCTGAAAGAATCAATATACGTAGATATTGTCTTGACATCAATTCCGCAAGCCTCTGCACGTTTTTCCAAGAATTCTGGCACATGGATACGCTGAGCGCCTGAAATAATCTCCTCACCTAAGATAAATAACACCAGAAGCTCAAATTAACTAACAATCACACAAAACCCAGCTTCTTTGAAGATATGCATCCTATGTAAACTAAAATGGAGATAATGAGTTACTGTAAGCCAGATTGTCATACCAAGGCATCATATGACAGAATAGCTTTGGCCATATCAAATAACTTGTAGCTTACCTCGTATAAAGACATCAAACGAGTTACTGTATGCCGGATTGTCATAGCTAGGCATTGTATAAAACGGCCTCACGGCCATTGGGTATCGGTGAAGGATGTAGAACTCAGTGCCATACCTATTAAGAGAATTACAGTCTGCTAAATATTTTCAACGTAATAGCTCATGATAAAAATTTAAAAAAAAATTAGGAAAAAGTATGAAGTTGTGATTAAGGAAAAAAAAAAAGAAAGGGGGGGACAAAAAAGAATTACTTCTCAAAAACTAGCTGGCCCAGTTTCCTTTCAGATTCAGTATTCAAGTCACCAAGAGGATCAATGTCTACGCCAGCATCCTGCAAAGCCAATACATGCATACTGTATGTTCATTTCCTCTTTTATCTGTCAGCACTTTTATTGTCTAAACATCCAAGTGACTGAGCCAGTACTTGGTAATTATATATTGCTCCATAAATACTCATACCAAACTGCCAATTAACTGAGGACATAAATATATCTGAATTAGCAAGCGGAGGAGAATGTCACCATTGTTATCAAGTTTATGATGTTCTTTTGTTACCAAATAGGATCTTCAAATATCATCCTTGAGGGTATGCAGAAAGTGGCACTAAAGCACATTCAATTTAAACTGATTACTTTTAGAAAGTCAAGGATGGCCAGAACAAATTAGTTGTGAATATGGGTATTTATTTAGGTGCCCATGATTACTTTCTTTTAGGGTATATCCACTATAGATTTAAAATGGCATCAGTATAAAATACCGCTTGAACTTATTTAAAAAAGGAAAATTATTGAAATTGACCATCACCAATTGGAAAAGTTGGGGTAGGGGAAAAGGATCTTCAACAAAGATATATAGTTCTATACCCCAACAGTCCCCTATTGGTTAAAGAACTAAATCTTAGTGACCTGAATGAGTTACGGGTATGGCACCACCCCAAATGTTAAATATCCAAAATAACAATGAAAATTTAACTCAGCCTTAAACAGCTAAAACATTTCATGACGACCATCAGTGTTTAGAAGAAACTTTAAGGCTTACCTTGAGCATCCGAACCCCTTCTTCGTATGCAAGCCGCAAAGTCTGTCGCAAATACTGCACATTCACAAGACTATCATCAGATCAAAAACAAGGACAACCTCAAACTGATGTAATTATTATTATATTACACCATAATAATATCTTGTGCACACTAAATAATGAATCACAAAATGATATGTTACTGTCAGTATATTATGCATTTTCATGTTGACGCATAAATACCTTTAAAGGTTCAAACGGGTATTGCCTTCCCACAGCTTCCAGATCCTTCTCACAGTTCTTGTTTAAACTGTCAAACATTGCCACAAACAACCTATCAACTATATCCATAACCTGCCCCAGAAAAAATGGAACATCAGATTATGCCTCTTAATAACTTTAGATGTAAATGCTTATCATATTCCTGCACGGAAGATCTACCTCAAAATAATGCTTCTTAATCTCCATTTCAACATCAAGACCTGTAAACTCACACAGATGTCTGTGAGTGAAGGAATCTTCTGCTCTAAAAACAGGACCAATCTCAAAAACACGGCCAAAATCACCACAAATTGACATTTGCTTGTGAAGCTGGGGTGACTGGGCCAGGCACGCGGGTTGCCCCTTATAATCCAGTCTAAAAACAGCAGCACCACCTTCACTAGACCCAGCAATCAGTTTTGGTGTGTGAATTTCAACAAAGCCTTCAGATAATAAGAATTGTCTGAATACCTGCACAGCAATGCAATTACAAGAAAATCAAATCAGTTAGCTGAATATCAGCACCGTGAAAAATGTTTTAATCAAGCATCTTAGTCCGTTTCTCAACTAGGAAGAAAAGTAGTCTCGAAAATTAATCACTGTGATAATAAAGATAATAAATTAAATATACAAATGAACACTTCAGAATAACACTAAAAGATGGCGTGCTCTACATTTCCAACTTGAGATTGAATGCGGAAAATTGCTTGATTGGCTGGTGTTCGAAAGTCAAGAACCCTATAGTTTAGACGTGTATCCTGATTGACACGAACAAGTTGTTCGCCAGCCTGCACTCATAAAATTATCCAATCAATACACACACCAAGGGGTTTCGATATGGACCGAAGGGAAGTTGAAATGATATGCAAACAGCACTGCCAAATATCGTGCCTTGACAAATAAATAGGTTTACATTGAACAACCACACGCATAAGCAGATCTCTAACCAATGTACCTGAAGAGCTTTCTCAATTTCAATTTCACTTCGAGCAGCGTCCTCAATATTAATAGGTAAAGTTGGGACAGCCCTGCTCACACAATGTAATTTCCTCACTTGAACTTCCACCTAAAAGAATAAAAGGCTCTTGCCATTACTATAAACGGAAACCTAAGCAAGATTCTCAATTATATGAAAAATATTTTTTTTCCAAGCAAGCCGTTTGACACCTAAGATAAATACAAAAAGGCAGCATTGCTAGATACATATGTCTCCAATCGACAAATAAGTACTCTTGTAAACATAAATTTATCGTCCAATACAGAATAGTATAAACCTGCTGGGAAGCGCCTTTGATAGGAATCACGGGCACTGAGACGACCCCTTCGATATCGACAATGGACTCCCGGCTCAATGCGGTTGCATACTTCACCATCTGGGGGCTGACTTGATCGGGCTGCCCCTGCACCACACACTGCACAGTGAACCCGTTCTCTCTGATAACCAAGAACGCCATTTTCTTCCCCACGGCACGGATCGTCTGCGCTCTGCCCCGTATCAGAACCCACTTGTTCTCCAATGAATTGTTGAGGGTTTCGACTTTGGTCCAGTCGCGGATATCAGCCACGGTCTTTGACTGGAGCTCCAAGAGTGGGACGTCGCCATAGTTGGCGGCGAGAGGGTCTTCCTCGGAATCGACGGAGAGAGCAGACGTGGCGGCGGCTAGAGAAGCTTCTTGGCGGCGACGGAGCTTCTCTTGCTTAGCCGCTTCCTTTTTAGCTGCTTTTTTGCTTACAGACTTGGATTCTTCATCATCGTGTGCTGGTTGTTCCGATTGCGATGGTACAGAAGGCTCTTGGGATTCCGAAGACATTGTTTCGATTAAGAGTAATACAGGACCAGAGAAGTATGAGGCAGAAAGGGCTGTCTTCTCAGACTTGATGGGCAAGAAGGAAGAAAAAAGAGGATTAGGGTTGCTCCGTTTGGATTGTTGAATCAGTGGGATCCAACCCAAACAATGGGCGCCCCTGTAAATTTCTTTTAATTAAATTCTTCATTTAAATATAAACTTACACGTGTCATAATTCTATAGGAAAATATCTATTAACAAAACATTAAATCTCTATTATTTTAAAAAAATTTAAGAACCTCTTTTTTTAATAGTAAAACAAAAATATTATTATTTAATTATATAAATTTGTTATAAGTAACTTTTATTATTTTTTATTTTGTGTTTATTGGCATTCTTACCTCCCTTAGTATTAGATTTATGTCACATAATATTATTGAATTCAAATGATAATACACATATAGTAAAATAGAAAAAGAATTATATTTAAATATAATTATTTATATCTTTATTATCAAATTCTTTAATTAATAATAATAAGTGTATAATATATTAATAATAACATAATAAAAAATTCAAACTGAAGTATTTAGAGAAAACTCAAACTGAAGCATTTAAAGAAAATATAAGAAAAATAGAAAATTATAATAGTTGCCGAGAATATTATTCATTATTACTTAAAAAATATGAACAAATATTAAGGAACGAATTCTTAGGACGAAGTGTAGGAGCTAATGAACAAACTAAAATACATAGAGTCATAACTAAATTACATCAAATATGAATATGCACCTTAGAACCCAACGAATATATCTGTGAATTTAAAAAATATTATTATGAAGCAAGACTTCAAAATTATGACAAAAAAAGATTTTATTTAGATTTATTTTATCATAAACTACCAAAATTATTGTCTGAAACCTTAATAGTTGAATATCAAAAAGTTTTTAATGATTGAACATATTTAATGCCATATTTAGACACCATGGGAAGACGTGAATATTATTTACGAGAATATTTGTCTAACAAATGTAAAGAAGATGGAGAAATAAAAAATATTATAAAATAAATAAATTAATCTTAAAATGTCAAGACTTCGAAACACCTCATAGATGGGGATGTAAACCTGTAAATAAATATACCAAGAGGAAGAAATCCCAATATCGGAAATATCACCCACCTTATAAAAAATAAAAGTATAGTTTTTGAAAATACCCCAAATCAAAACTTTAACAAAAATCTAAAATGAAACAAAAACCCTTCAAACCCTAACAATACTTTAAAAAAGGGAAAAGAAAACTAAATTATACAAAATACCCCACTAAATGTCAATGTTATAATTGTGAAGAAATAAGACATATATCAATAAACTGTAAAAAACCCAGAAATAAGAAAAGCCTAAATATTATAGAATTAACTGAAGATTATGAGTTAGAACCACTCGAATATAAAATATATTTAGAAAATGAATTAGATAATTCAAATATTGAAATATACAAATTAGCGATAGAAGAATAGTCTAGTACTTCCAATAATAGCGACACTGAATCATAAAATAATGATTTATACTCAGTAAACTATATCTCAGAAGACGATGAAATTAATATGATGCAAGGTGAAAGTAGTTCCCAACAAAAAAATGAATATAAAGAATTTCATGAAATTAAAAATCCAACTGAAAGAATAGTAGAAAAAAGAATGATGTTCAATCAAAAACAATATAATAAAATCCGCAATAAAGAATTAGATCTAACACCTAATGATCTTACCAAGAACAGTATTATACAACAAATAGGCAAATTCATTAAAACGAAGAAAAAGGAAAAATATGCTTGTGTAGTAATAGAAAAGAAACACCCTATCGAAGCTGCTTTAAATGAAGGAATATTAAGAATACCTTTAATTGATAAAACCTTAATCGAACAAGAAATCCAAAAACTAGACATTAAGGATGAAATAACATAAATTTATATCCCCGAAGTACAATTACTAATAAAAGCCCATTTTAAAGTCGGAATAGACACTCCAATAGAATTATTAATTACTTATAATCGAATTATCGACAATGTCCCTAATAGTATATTAGGAGCATTAAATGAAAATTTAATATACCAAAAATTAAAATTAACAGTTAACACAAACTTTGCTATCTCTAGAGTTGAATCAAATATGAACCGAACATTAGTTATTTATCACAAATTACAAGGAATAAAAATGCCTCTAGGAAGTCAAATAATTAGTATAACAGGAATGGTTGGACTAGTATTTTCTAATGAACTCTGCCCTCTTTCATGCAGAGGTCTTTTCTATGACCATAACAAATAAGAGCATCAGCTCTTAAGCCAAGACCTTTCCCTTTCAGCTTAGTTCAGCACAACCTTCATTCGTTTCCTACATGAGGTGTACTATTCCTAAACATAAACCAGAATTAAAAGAATCTCTAATCCTCATTCCAGTATTGACACAGCGGTGGATCAATTCATATTAGGAAGATAAGATTGGAAGTACTACCCTTAATCTCCTATAAGAAAGTTAAAAGTTCATACCTTAATTGTCTTCAGATACACAAAGAGACATTGAAGAATCTTGTTCTTTATTGATAAAAGATAATATTACAGTGGGAGAGGTGAGTGCACAGAGAATTCAGAGAAAGCTCTAAGAGTGAGTGGGAGTGCTTAAGAGTTGTATGTTACAATGTAATTTACAAGGCTTTATATAGATGAGGCATTCCTTTGTCGTTCCTAATTTGATTATTATAAGTGATAATGGTGATGTCCTGTCTGCTTTATCTTTTGTCACTTCGAGAAGGAATCTTGGACTTTAGGGTCTTATGATAATGGTGATGTCTGTCTGTTTTACCTTTAGTCACTTCGAGGAGGAATCTTAGACTTTTGGGCTGCTTTATGTCTTATCATGATTTAGTCGGCATTTACTTTTTATCTTGAAGACATCTTCTTTTTATCTCTTTGAGTCACTTTGGAGTCATATTCGAAGACTTATCTGCAAAGCATATACTTTTGTCGATGTTAGCCACTGTTTTTTACTTCAGAGGCTTAGTGATGTCAAATTATTCGAGGATAGTAATGGAGATCGGTGGTTCATCATGATCTTTACTTTTACTAGTATCTTTACAATACTTACATTGATGGACAGGATATTCGGATAATTACTGGTAGACTCATTTTTTAGTGTCTTCAGGATAGTCCATAAGATTATTTTTTATTCAATCATAGAACATAGTAAAATTTCGTTGCATTCATGGAGTTTTGCCTACAGAGTATAGACATGTCGTGGGTCCAGTGAAATAAGTCCATTGGGCCTCATCACTGGTTAAGGTTCTATTCATTTCAAGGAAAATAGTGTTGACTTCTTGGGCTTGGATTCGGGATATAGTTTCTTGGAATTCAGATGGGTCAATAGACTCATTTTCCATTTCTTCGAATTCAAAGAGTTTTTTGGTGGTACCAAATTTAATCAAATTAATGGGAGAATAAAATTTGTCCTTTGCTATTTCGGCTGTAGTGGAATAAAAGCGGATATACATGGTATATTGGGTAATGATATCTTTATAATGTTTAGCTGCTTCTTGGATGGATTTAGGGAGTTGGCTAAGTTCTTGGATTTTGTCAGAAAGATAAAGACAATGAATTAATCCATAACTATAAAGGGTATACACAAGCTGTGGATTAGTGCCACCATAAATGACGACTTTGTTTATAGAATAATGTGAGATATATTGGATTGTTGGAGCGGTAATTTGGAAATGATTTAATTTGTCAATAAGAAGTTGGAAATATTGGTATTGTTCAAGTAATTTCGTTTGGGCTGTTTAGACTGGTGGAGTTGGATTGGAAGTTGATGTGAACACTATGTGTTTTTGTTTTTGTTGGGCTTTCTTTTCTTGGGCTTTTTTATTCTCGGTTTCTTTTTCTACTATGGATAAAAAAGATGTTAGTTTAGAGATAGTTTATGAGCTTAGTATTGGGCTTGTTGGTGGATTGGGTGAATGACCCATTACTGATGGTGTGGGTGTATGACCCTTTACTGGTCTTTCTACTTAGTTTACTCGTCTCTCCAAGTTTCCAATATTGAGACTTAGAGAATTAATAGTCGTAGCTTGATTATTGATATGTGAGTAAAGAATACCCAAGTTAGATTCGAAAGCATTCAATCTCATAATAATTGGATCAATATTGGTCAGATTACTTGATTCGTCATTCTGAGGTTTATTCGTCCTGTTACTCGTATCGGAGGGCTCCATCCCTGCTTAAAAAGTCAGCAACAAGATTATTCTTTCTTTTGATATGTTCAATTTCATAATCATAATAAGATAAATCAGCTTGCCATTTAATTAACATTTTATGGGCTAATTTAGTGGTACGAATTCCTTTAGATAACCAATATTTAACTTGGGTATTATCAGTGAGAATTAACAATTAACAATTAATAATTCAAATTTGTCTATAGCTTTAACTATTACTAAGAATTCTTTACAATTTAAATGATACTTACTTTGGCTTTCAGTAAATTTTCCACTAGCATATCGAGTAATAATTTCTTCTCCTTTTTGGTTTTCATGATAGAGAGCGGCACCCCAATAATTTTCTGAGGCATCAGTATAGAGAATCTATTTAATCTTATCATGAGTAGGAATTATTAATTTGGGTAATTTTTGACACATGTCTTTAATTTTTTGAATAATTTTGTCGTGATTTTCATTCCATATCCAAGGAGTTTTTTCTCCTGCTAATTTGGATATTCTAGCTGTATATTTGGCTAGATTTGGGATAAAGTATTGGGTTTGGTTTACTAATCCTAAGAAGGATTGCATTTCCTTCTTAGAGTTTATTTTTGGGAATTCTATTACTTTCTTACTAATGTGTTCTTGTAATTCTATTCCATTTTGTGAAATATAATGTCCTAAAAAGGCTATTTTTTCCCTTAATTCAGCTTTCTTTGGTGATATATTCAGACATTTTTCTTCTACAAGATCCATAAATTGACTAAAATGGTCTTCATGTTGTTCCTGATTTTCTGAAAAGATTAATATATCATCAATATAAATTACAGCAAAGGTTTTAATTGGTGCTAATAATGTTGTTATATGTTCTTGGAAGATACTAGGACTATTATGAAATCCTATTGGTAATACTAACATTCATATAATCCTTCGAAGGTTGTAAAGGCAGTATACTTTTTACTACTTTCTTTTAGTTTGATTTAAAAAAATCCTGATTTACAGTCAAATTTATTAAAGATTTGTTTTTCTTTAATAAGATTAAAAAATAATTCTATCTTAAGAATTGGATATCGGTTTCAGATTGCTAAATCATTTAATTTTTTATAATTAATAACCATTCGAGATTTGTTTCTTCAGATTTCAGCATGTCCCATGACTATCATAACTGGTGAACAATAATTTGATCTACTTTCTCGAATTAGATCGTATTGTTTCATTTCATTGATATGCATAATAAATTATTGTTTATCTTTTTTTGTCCAAGAGTAAAGTTTACATGTAATTTCTTTACTATAATCTAATAATCCGATTTTTGCATAAGGTTTAGATTTTTCCCAATGAATTAAAGAATTATCACTGTAGTTGTCTAATAATCTTTGTTCAATCGTTTTGTGTCCTGTTATCTGATATATTGATCTTTTAGCTTCTATTTCTATTAGTTTATTATTATGAACAAATTGAATTTTATTATCATATTTCTTTTTTCTAAAGATTGTATCGGTTCGGTTATAGGGGTTATTTATCCTAATAGCCCATGCTTGGTGCTTACATGGTGTGATTAATACTAAGGCTTTTTGGGTAAAATGTAAAGGCATATATTGTTCTAAAAAGTCCATTCCTAATATTATATCTAGAGTGGTTTCATTATATTGGTATAATATGAGAATTTTTAATTCGTAGTCTCCTATTTGAACTGGTATATCTTTGACAGATAATTATATATAATGGATTTCTTTTCCTGCATTACTCATCCTAATTGGTTTTTCCTTTTTCCATAATTTAGATGATAAAATATTATACTTAGCTGTTATGATATTTGCTCCTGTGTCTATCATAGTATGATATTTTCGGGATTGATATTTGACATAATTGAATCTTACTAAGATGTAATAAAATTTCATTGGTCCTAAATCAGTTTAATTTTGTTTAATATTACTACTTGATGATGTATATTAATTATGATTCTATCCTTCTGGATTCTATAAGGTGTTACTTTAGCTAGAAAATCTTGTCCTAATATAATTTTATGTGTTAGATTATTATCAATTTCAGGTTCAACAAATAATTTGAGTTTGATGATATCCCTATGATTAAATCTTATGTTTGTTTGAGTTATTGTATCTTATTCTTAGTTAATTTCAATATTATTATTAGTGTATTCTAATTGAATTGTACTCTTACTAGTTTCAAGATTTATTAAAGCTATTTTTTTATCCATTTTCCTTCTTTCGTGATATCTAAAAGAATAAAGTTTTTTAATGGTTGAATTAAATCAATTTCAGGGGTGTTTGGTTGAAGTTCTGCTAACTGAGATCTTATTGGGATTTCTACTAATCGACTGGCTTCATAATTACTATGGCTTCGAGATTTAATAAGTGGTTTAATTATAGGTTGAGCTTCTTGAATACTTCTTCGTGGATGTATATTAATATTAACATCAGTAGGTGTATTAATTCGAATATTTCGGCTTCCTGGTCTGTTATTGAAAGTTATTCTAGAAGGTTTTTCTTCTCTTAATTCTCTGGTATGATCTAATTCTAAGTGTAATTGTCGAGGTATCGTTCTTTGTGATCTATCTAATGGTAATTCTTCTAATATTGGCATAAAATGTTTGTCGATTGTTATATTTTCTAAATTGCATTTATAAATTTTATGTTCATTAAAAAATACTAGTCCAACCATTCCTGTTATACTAATTATACGACTTCTTAGAGGTATTTTTATTCCTTGTAATTTATGATAAATAACTAATGTTCAGTTCATATTTGATTCAACTATAGAGATAGCAAAGTTTGTGTTAACTGTTAATTTTAATTTTTGATATATTAAATTTTCATTTAATGCTCCTAATATACTATTAGGGACACTGTCGATAATTCGATTATCAGTAATTAATAATTCTATTGGAGTGTCTATTCCGACTTTAAAGTAGGCTTTTATTAGTAATTATACTCCGAGAATATACATTTCTATTATTTCATCCTTAATGTCTAGTTTTTGGATTTCTTGTTCGATTAAGGTTTTATCAATTAAAGGTATTCTTAATATTCCTTCAGTTAAAGTAGCTTTGATAGGGTGTTTCTTTTCTATTACTACACAAACTATTATTTTTTATTTTGTGTTTATTACCATATTGCTTTGACATCCTTACCTCCCTTAGTACTAGATTTATGTCGCATAATATTATTGAATTAAAATGATAACACACATATAGTAAAAAAGAAAAAGAATTATATTTAAATATAATTATTTATATCTTTATTATCAAATTCTTTAATTAATAATAATAAGTGTATAATATGTTAATAATAACATAATAAATGTATAATTTAATTGAATAACTATATAGTTATTTGTAAAAATCATACACTTATCATATTATTATTAGAAAATTATCCATTTATTATATTTTATTTTAAAAACTCAATAATGAAGATATACAAAATTTTATATATTTGTTTCTCTATTAAAAAAAACTTACTTGTAATTATTGAAAGCTTAAATAGTGACAAATTCACATTGCAACAAGTCGAAGCAAAATAAGAATGCTAGAATAAGATGATAACAAACACAGAATTAGTTAGTAAAAATAGTAAAAATCACTTATAACTTTAAAAGACTTATGTGACAGCAAATTCTTATAATTTAGTAAGGGCATTGTTGTCTTACCACCAAGAAAATGAGGTCCTTTGACCTTTCCAAAATAATTTTGAGATTTAAGATTCTTCATTAAAAATATCTTCAATTTATAATCAGAAAATATTTTTTCCTATTTCATACATGGTGTTTGCCCACACCTTTTACCCTTGACATGTTCTTTCCATTGTATCATTTTTCAAATCAAAATTTATTGTAATTATGTCATATTGAAGCATCTCTTGACTTAATCTAGAATTTAGATAAGAATTTGGCTAAGTGTAGCACATGTTTATTGTGATTTGTGAAATCAAAATCAATTTGTTTTGACTTCAATATTTAGATGTTCAGTTCAAGTTTAAAATTAATAAAATGAGCAGTAATGTAAAAGTTTAAATATCAATTTTTATTTTATTTTATTTTATTTTGAATTTTTTAAAATTATTTATGATATTTTTTAATAGGCAAAATAGTTTAAAGTTAATATTTACATTTAATTCTTAAGGAAATAGCTATAGAAACTTGTACAAGCTTACACAGAATTATATTATTGGTTGTGTCATTCTTTGGGCTTTGAATGCTTTTTTTATGTCATCTTTTAATAGCTTTTTTCATTTACCATTGATAAGACTTGTTTAATCAAAGAATTTGAAAAGTCTTCAACCTTCTTTCCCTAATTCTATATCTTTTTGGTAGACTTCATTGAATGGTAAACAAAAACTCCAACATATTTGCATCTCTTTGATGGATTCAGACAATAGCAAATAAAAACTTATTAATTAGTTATACATTTTTTTAGGTGGTGGCTTTATTGATATCCTTGAAGTGATAAACTTTATTATTTGAATGTCAATTTTTTTAGAATCACTTCATTATGTTTTGGTATCATATTTGGGTTAATCTAGTATGGCTTTTATAATTTAGAATATCATATTTCATGTTAATTTTGAAATTACAGTGATCAAAGTTTTCAACAATAGATTTTAATCGATTTGAATTTGGTATTATTCTAACATTTAGAATAATCTTTTGTCTTTTCTCTCAAATTTGTTCATTTGAATATTATTGGTTTTATTTTAAATTTAAAATGATTTCTAACAAGTCATACACCTCTACAAAAGTAAATTTCAAAAGAAAACTTAAGGATTTTACACATATTCTAAACACCAACACATGACAAATTAATGTAATTACTATAAAACAATATTTCTTTCTAACACATGAGATTAAAGAGTCCAAGGCCCCTATAAACCCTTATACCTTGTAATGGGTTCAAATATTCCATCACACTTCATAAGCCGATGTCTACACACAGGCAAGACAAAAAGGATAAAAAAGGCTTTGTAACTTAGTGTCAATACCCAGGCAAGAGGAAGAATAAAGGAGAGGATAAGAGATCAATGATAGAAAACGGAAGGTAGTGTAGGGCTTTGATACCATTGATAAGAAGTTTTAAGAGAGTCATACTTTAAAAACTAGTCCATGAATTTAGAGAGTACAAGATCTCTATAAATCTTACATTAAACTTCCATACTTTCAATGTGAAACTCACGTTCTATATTTTGCAATAAATCTTAACAAGAAAGATGACAAAGACTTTACTAGAGAATTTGAATTGTCACGTGGGCATTCAACCCATTGATAGATGTGGTGGCAACAGTGGCGGAGGAGGTTCTAGTGATTATTTTTTGACTTGCTTGTTTTTTAAGCCACTGCCTCAAGAATTGTGTGAGGTTTTGTTAAAAATGAAAACTTGGTTTGGGTTTGTTTGGTACTCGAATTTTGCATATGGAAGAGGAAAATGGGGAAGAATATAAAGGTCCTTGAAGGGTAAAGATTGTCATTACAAAATTTGGTGAATGATAATTTTGTCAGAAAAATTAATATTATGCTCCTTGGTCATGGGGGAAAAAAAAACTATTGCAAATGCTTCTTTCATAAGCCTAATTTGTAAGGCTTCTTAACATAGCCTTGTTTTGGCCTTTTTATTATGTTTCAAATTTTTTTGTTCTAGAAGCTTATTTGAACATGTTTATTGACATATAAAATTTGTTTAAACAAAAAAAAAATTTCCAGAAAAAAAACTATTAAAATGGATTTGAATTGTAACCATTATTGTAATTTAGTTGCATGAGCAATACTTATCCTTACTTATTTTAAATAAATAGGCAGCTCATTTGAATCAATAAGTACAATTGTTATTTTTAATTCAAATACAGTTGATCAATATAATTGTAATTATTTTTAAAAGAGGAAATGATGAATAAGCTTGTTAAATATTTCAAATAAATAGATTGATATTATATATGATTAATTTTAAATCAATTAATGTAATTGTCATTTCAAATTTAGATACAATTAATTTCAAAAGTATAAATAATAAATAAGCTTATTAAAAATTTCTAATAAATAGACAGTGATTCTCATTCTAATCAATTATTATAATTGTCATTTCAAATTCAAATGCAATATATGTGAAACCAATCTTCCCTTTTCACTGAACGGCCAAAATATCATTTCCTTTTCATTTTGTTTGTAAAGAGCAATCTCATCCCAATTTTCTTTTTTCAAATTTAAAAGGATAGTCAAAAGTCTCTTTAATTGTTGGGATAACTTCTTTGGGCAACATATATAACGCAATTAATTTTAAAATAAAAGAAAATGAGTAAGCATTAAAAAAAGACATGTGACATGTGTAAAATATATGATATGGAATTATGACACTTATAATTCTATTCTTTTTTTTTCGTTTAAACTAATAAGCATGCTTAATTAGATAAATAACATAAATAAAGTATGATGAAGATTGATTAGTATATTAATGGAATGGAAGGAGATGAAGTACTTGCTGTTTATAAACCCTAGAATTCAAATAATATGAAGTAGAATGAGAATATATATATATATATATATATTGATTATGTTCTTACCATCCAACTCATGAATTTGTTGAATTAGGTTCCCTAATTAAGTTGATAGCAATTCTTGATATAGAAATAAATAATCCAAACTATAGTAGTGATTCTCTCGTAATCGAGTCTTATAGCATATCATAGAATTTTAAAACACAAGTTCACATGTTAATGACTTGCATTTTGCATATTCTTCACCCACCAGTTTGCTTTAGCACTAACCCTTCATTATGATATTAATTAATTAAATGTATTCAACTTTATTTCATCTTTAAATTTAAAATGAAGATAAATGTTTTTAGTAAGATATATACATTGCAATTAATTTTGAAAGAGGAAATAGTGAATAAGAATATTAATATTTCAGATAAATAGATCTTAAGATATTACCACTCTTTTTCATTTTATTAGTGAGTAAAGATATTGTCATTTTTCTTCTTCTTTTTTTGTTGGTCAATTGTAAAAGGATAGTCAAAGTCTATCCAGTTATTGGGAGAACTCCTATAAAAAATGTATATAATCAAAATTAATTTTGAAAGAAAAAAATAAGTATGCATATCAAAGAAATATGTGGTATGTGTAAAACACATTAGATGGGATTGTAATATTTGTAAACTTGTGTAAAACTCATGGCATGCATTTTTTTTATGATTAATTTGATAATTTCATAAATACAAACCCAACTGCATTTTGTTTACTTAAAAAATGCAATGGATTATTGGGTAAAAAAGAAAGTATAAAATCAATTAGATTGATAATTAATGATTTTTTATTAGAAAAAAATCTTTTTTTTTTTTTTGCTATAAGCAATTAACCTTAACTAATAAGAGTATTCATTGACTCGATTGACTAGTCATATTTGGTTAAATTGGGTTAGGCCAAACAAGAAAAAGTGTAAAAATTGAGCCAAAAGATTGGGTCTATAAATTAAGTGTAATTGGATCCGGGTCAAAGTGTTAGTTGGCACTTAGGTTGCCCTAATGTAAAAGATAAGTTATAAAAAAAAGTTGTATTGTTAAACATATTCAATAACTTTGCCAAATTACGTCTTCTTAAATGACACAAGATTTAATTCTTGTAACCTTGGACCTTTTAATGTTAAGGAATATGTTTTGATAGTCATATTTGCCAACTCCAATGCTGAAAGTGTGTAAGCTACTCACATTTTAAATGCAATTAAACTACCATATGAAAGAAATCTTAATTTCCTTCTTGCCTTTTTTGTTGTGTTGACCACCAAGGCTCTCTTTTATTCTAACCTTATATATTTTTTTAATGGTAATATAAGTTCAAATTTCTAATCACCAAGGCTTCTAAGAATTTACATATACCTAAATTTACCTAGATATGTACTCATTAATATGACGCTAATAAGGATTAAATTGCTTTGCCTTTGTGAAGAGAATAATGGGTTTAAAAGAGAAAATAAAGACTAGCCACACTAACTAATTGAAGATTACAAACTTGAAACTTATATTACAAGAAAAGAAATGAAAATTTATGTTAAGCAATCTCAAATCAAATTGTTCTAAATTAGTATCCATTTGAATGAAATTTTCTTTTACACCAATTCACCAAGAGCCCCAAAACTATGAAAAATGGAGGGGAGGGGGGGAAAGTGACCCAACCAGACCTTGTTTTGCTCTATCATAAACTGGGCTTGAAAAATAGCCTAGTCATAAAGTCAAATTGGGTCTTAAGTTTAGTGAAAACTTGACTTTGCTTGGTGCACATCTAATAATTAGGGAAAGTTTCACAAAGTTCACTATTTACCATTCATTACACACTTGACACTTGTGCTTATAATTTGGGGTAGCAAAAGCAATGCTCAATTTGTATCTCCCACTCCATTTCAATCATCTTCACATATTCAGACATCTCAATTTTGAACATTAAAATACATAAACAATCAAGTTGGTTGGTAGTGACTAGGAAAGATATAAGGATTTTGGGAGGTTTTTAAAATAAAGGGTATTTTGATTTATTTCATATGTCAAGTTGTATTGTCAAATATGACATTGCGTGACTTTACTCTACATGAAGGGTCACCATTAGGGTTTTGAATAAATTTGCTAATGAAAGGATTAAGTAGTGCAAATATGTAAGTTTAGGGTTTAAAGGGATAAATTGCAAAGTCTTCAGTTTAAATGGGGTTATGTGCAATTATTTGGATTAGGTTTATGTATAGTTATTTATATTTTTGTTATCAACTTGAAAAAAAAAGGCACATGTAAAAAAGTATATGAAATATTTAATCATATGATATTGAATTGTAAAAACTATACATGTGGCATATTTTTATTAAAAAAATATGATAATAAAAATATATGAATTATATTAGAAAATTTTTCTTAAATGTTTTATTATTTGTTTAAATAAAATTTAAAAAAAATCATGCATTTTTTCACAAAATATGAACACTTAAAGAAAACTATATTTATGGTTATAAATAAAAAAGGCTTGATCTACAGGTTCACTCATCTTAGCCCATGTAGCGAGATAGGCTAGGTTCAAATATTGTAGGCCCTTTTTCCAATTGAACTTTTAATTTGCCTCATATGTGCATAGGTCAAACTAATATTGAAAATACTATAAAATAGTTAGGTGACATATAAGACTCATTGTTAAAAGGAAAAGTAGGTTAGTTTGGCCTAGCATATGGCCCTATCATGGAATGGATCGGGCTCACCCTTATATAGGTCATTTTAGATAACAAGGCCTAATTCGACCAAATCCATCTAAAATTAAAGTTTATGTAAGTTGAGCCACTTTTATAGTTCTAACTAAGCCTAAATAATTTTTAAAATAATTTTATTTTATTATTACAAATTAAACAAATTTATTTAAATATTGAAAATAATGAAGATTTTGCAAAAAAAAAAAAAAAGCTCTAAGCAACCAATTAGGGATGGGCAAAATACTTGGAGACTATTTAGTATACATCATTATTAGGTATGGAAATGAAAAGTAAATAAAAATGTTGATGAAAATCACCTTCACACTATTACTAAAAAAAATAATAAAAAGAAATAAAAATAATGATAACAATGTATAATAGATATTCTATAAATTAAATAATCTTATTTTTTTGCTTTCTTCTTTAATTTTTATTTCTATTTCCTTCAAATGTCCCCTTAAACTTACTTGTTTAGATTTAAGTATAAGAATTTTGTTGGGCATTTAAAAGGGTAGGGTTTGGATAGTATGAAATCCACCCTAAATATCCATACATACATTTGCATATATTAATGAATGCAATATATTATAACAAATAAAAAAAATAATTCAAATAACTTTTAATTTTAAAAAAGTATTTATTTTATTTTATTTTTTCAAATAAATGAATTGAGACACTGATGATATAATAGAGGCAGTTGATTCCCTCATAGATAGACCCTAGGGGGATCTTGATTCATAATTGAGACCAAAAATTGTATATAAGAATTATATAACCTTTCCCATTTCATACGACGATCATCCTCCGATCGTTCCGAGAGGTGGTGGTCACTTTATGTCGTACAGTTCATATCACTTCTTGCCTTTGGAAGGGACAAGACAAAACCAACCTTGTGTGAGTGTCTACGCCGCCGTTCCTATTTTCTTCACTTCTCTACCATGTTGGCAGCCAAAACCCTCGCAAATTTTCCTTCGTCATTCCAATTGATCTCCAAAAACCCAACCAGAACTTGTCATCCTAGCAACCCCAACCTCCCCTTCTGTTCCTTTGGTTCTCCCCTTCCCAAGTTCTCCATTTCAGCCGTCGCAAACCCGGTCCAAATTTCCTCTCTCCCCGACTTACTCACTCCGGGTCAGTTTCGTGTCGACGTTCTCTCCGAATCACTCCCCTTCATCCAGAAGTTTCGAGGCAAAACTATAGTGGTAAAGTATGGGGGAGCCGCTATGAAATCCCAGGAACTCCAAGCGTCCGTCATCAACGACCTCGTTCTTCTCTCCTGCGTCGGTCTCCGCCCTGTACTGGTCCACGGCGGCGGACCGGAGATCAACCACTGGCTTAGCCGCCTCAACATTCAGGCGATTTTCCGCGATGGCCTCCGAGTTACGGACGCAGCGACGATGGAGATTGTGTCCATGGTCTTGGTCGGCAAGGTGAACAAGACCCTGGTGTCGCTTATCAATAAGGCAGGGGCCACCGCCGTTGGGCTTTCCGGCATTGACGGCCGGCTCATGACGGCCAGGCCGAGCCCGAAAGCCGCCGAATTGGGCTTTGTTGGGGAGGTTGCTCAGGTTGATCCAACGGTTCTCCGGCCACTCATTGATAACAACCACATTCCGGTGGTGACGTCTGTGGCTGCCGATAATCTGGGCCAGGCTTATAACATCAATGCCGATACGGCGGCCGGAGAATTGGCCGCGGCGCTAGGTGCTGAAAAATTGATATTGCTGACCGATGTTGCGGGTATACTGGAGGATCGGAATGACCCCAAGAGCTTGGTGAAGGAGATTGATATAAAGGGGGTGAAGAAGATGATAGAGGAAGGCAAGGTTGGTGGTGGAATGATCCCAAAGGTGAATTGCTGTGTGCGATCGCTTGCACAAGGAGTGAGAACCGCCAGTATCATCGATGGCCGAGTACCGCACTCTTTACTCCTGGAGGTTATGACCGATGAAGGTGCCGGAACTATGATAACTGGGTAACTCGGATTTCGGAGCCGTGGTTTAAGCCCTCTAAGTAAGATGTTTGGTACTACGCAGCTGTGAAAGTGAAGCTTCCGTCATTCTGTGTTGCCGTCTTCTGTGCTAAATTATTGTTAGTTACATTAATTTAGTTTTTACTAATTTAAGCCATCTGCTTTGAAATTGCAAGTTCATAAATTCTGCAAGTGGTTTCTTGCTATAATTAAAGAAAAATATAACATTTTTCTACTCTGCGGTTCTTTTCTGGAATTTGTCAATTATATGCCTTGAAGCACATCTTTTCGTTAGAACTTAGAATCATGACTGGTTAGTGGATCATATATGAGTGAAAACCTCAGACATGCCTGACTGAAGTAGCTAATAGTAGAAGAAATAAGGAAAGAAGGTTGATAGAACAAGCAAACACATCAATCCTGGAGCAAAAAATATATATAATCCTAGGAAGTTGTATACTTCAAAGTCCTTCAGATAATAAGTCGATTGTGATAAATCATCTTCCCTGCATATGCTTCATCTGAGTCAGGTAAAACTATGCTTAGTTTAAGATCTCGGAATGTGACTCACTATCCATATCATCATTCTCTCTACCACCATGTTATTTGAATAAATATTATTTGATGAATCTTTATGTTATTTGAATTTTCTTTTTTGAGTAAATTAACGATTTAGCTTTTGATTTTTTTTTTCTTTTCAAATGAATCATCCAAAGATAAAATCTCTCAATTGAGTCCTTGAATGATTAATCTCCTTCTAGTTTGATCACTTGAAGGTAAAAACTTTTAATTTATTCCTTCAAACATGTTTTTTCCAATCAAAATGTTTCCTCTCATATGTATAAATGGGATCCAATCTAGCCAATAACTTATTATATGGATTTGCCTAGGTATGTTCGACACAAAAACAAGCTAGCTTCTTAGAGAGGGGACTAATTGGTTGGGAAAAATGTTTGGGGATTAAATTAAAAGGTTTTTTTTTTTAATTTGGAAGATCAAATTGAGAAAAGAGTAATCTTTTGAAGATTAAATTGAGAAGCTTTATTTTTTAATGATCAAATTTAGAAAAGAGTGATATTTCAAGAATTAAATCATTAATTTACTCTCTTTTTTTTTCTCTTTTAATTTCTCCCTTTCCTTTAGTTTGGCCCTACTTATTTTTCATCTTGATATATGCAATTTCTTAGGATTCGGACCCCCTTAAATGTAAAAATTGAGCCTCCAAACTTTCATGTAGAAACTGGAACTCTGATTGACTATGATTCATGCTTAGGGACTTGATTTTGTTTGATAATTACGGTAGTTTTGTTTCTACGTTCTATCTAAAGTTAAGTTGGGTGGAATTTCCTAGGTGGTTTTACAAAGGGATTGGGTACCTCTTTTGATTTGATGAATGTTCTCCTTCTATATTTCATTCCAGCTGTTTTTGGTTTCGCTTTTTCTAACTTAAGGAACAATGAGGAATCGGTGCTCCTTTATCTTTTCTGTGTTTGTTTGAGGGGCAAACAACGACTGATACTGTGCATTGTTATTAGTTATAAGTTTTGATTTGTTACAGAATAATTGGTACCCCTTTTTCTCTTGAGATGATTCTTTTTCGAAAAGCAAGAGTTTGGGGACTCTTGACATACCATGAGCGATCAACTGCCAGAGTTTTCTGGAGAAGTCCTTTCATCAAATTGCAGGCATTCAAATGATACAGGTACATATTCTCTCTCTCTCCCTTTTACGAAGGATTTTACTGGCATAAATCTTCCTTGAAGATATTTTTTTAAAAAGCTTTCAGTAATTAGCATACTTCTACTGGTTGGATGTATTATCAAGGTGCAATCCTAACTGGGTCACGTGGATAGAGAGATGTTTTGCGAATGTTATTGAGGCCACAGAAGAACATCACTACACGCTCCAATCCTACTCCAAATCCACCGTGTGGGGGTGCACCATACCTGACAATGATCAACCATGCACAAACAATTGGTCTTTCATTATACAGAGACGAGTCTGAAATACAAAGTTACGAACCAGGAATATTTTTAACAAAGGAAGCTAGAAAAAGAGAGAGGTGATCAAGAATACCTGAAAGAATCAACATACGCAGACATTGTCTTGACATCAATTCCACAAGCCTCTGCGCGTTTTTCCAAGAATTCTGGCTCATGCATGCGCTGAGTTCCTGAAATTATCTCCTCGCCTACGGGACAAGAAATACACCAGAAGCTCAAATTAACTAACAATCCCACGAAACCCTGCTGCTGCGAAGATAATGAGTTACTGTAAGCCAAAGTATAATTCCAGGGCATTTTATGACAAAATAGCTTTGGCCGTAAAATGGTCTTACAGCCCGCGGGTAACGGTGAAGAATGTAGAACACAGTGCCATACTTATTACGAGAATTATTTGCTCATGACAAAAATCAGATTAAATATGAAGTTGTGATGAAAGCATTAAGAAAAGGAAAGAATTACTTCTCTAAAACTAACTGGCCGAGTTTCTTTTCAGATTCTGTATTCAAGTCGCCGAGAGGGTCAATTTCTGCACCGGCATCCTACGAAGCCAAATGGCAGAAACTCTGTTGGGTTGCTACTTCCGAATTACAATACAAGCATATTGTATATTGCTTTTCCATTTATCTGTCTGTATTTTTGTTGTCATCTTATTAGTTACATTTGCTATTTGTACAAAGATATTTGAATGAAATTTTTGTTCGTTTAGTTGAAAGATGTAATGATGAAATAAATGAAAAATATGGGTAGGCGAGGGTAGGAGAAATAAAAAATAATTATTTTATTTTTAATTTTTTAAAAATAATTTGATAGATAAAATAATAAGTACAATTACAATAAATATTACACAAGATATGTAAAAAGAATACTTTTGCAAAACATTGAATCAAACAGAAAGCTTGCCTTGAGCACCAAAACCCTTTCTTTGTATGGAAGCCGGAGTCAATTGCAAATACTGCACATTAACGGGACTATCATCAGATCAAAAACAAGGACAACCTGTAACCGATGTATTTATTATTATATTACACAACAATATCTTGTGCTCACTACATAACAATCTCTGTATGCTATGTTCCTGTCAGTCTATTATGCATGTTGTTGTTGTCCCATTTAAAGGTTCAAATGGGTACTGCCTTCTCATAGTTCTTGTTCAAACACAGCCACAAATCAACTGGATCCATAACCTGCCCCATAATAAAAGGCGCGGTAGATTATGTTCCTCAATAATTTCGGAAGTAAATGCTGAGCATATTCTAAGGGTCCAAATCTACCTCAAATTAATGCTTCTTAATCTCCATTTCAACATCAAGACCTGTAAACTCACACAAATGTTGGTGAATGTAGGAATCTTCTGCTGTAAAATAAGCCCCAATCTCAAAAACACAGCTGAAATCAGCACAAAGTGACATTTGCTTGTGAAGCTGAGGTGACTGGGCCTGGTACGCAGGTTGCTCTTTGTAATCCGGTTCCAAAACGGCAGTATCCCCTTCACTAGAACCAGCAATCAGTGTGTGTATTTCAACAAAGCCTTCAGATAACAAGAGTTGTCTGAATATCTGCAATTGCAAGAAAATCAGGCCATTTCACTTAATCTCAACACCCTTAAAAATCTATCACTTGACTCAAATGTCCTAGTCTGCTTCTCTTGCTATAATCTTGAAACGAATATGGTCATGATTAATGAGATGGGATGCTTTACGTTTCCAACTTGAGACTGAATGCGGAAAATTGCTTGATTGGCTGGACGTCGCAGGTCGAGAACTCTACGATTTAGACGTGTGTCCTGATTGAAACGAGCAAGTTGTTCAGCAGCCTGCACTCATTCAATGATCCAATCAGCACACGTACAAAGTGGAGAGACATGAACATTTTTGAACTGCTCATATCTAGCGAGGGTACCTGAAGAGATTTCTCAATTTCAATTTCAATTCGAGCAGCATCCTCAATATTACTTGGTAGAGCTGGGACAGCCCTGCTCCCACAATTTAATTTCCTCACTTGAACTTCCACCTAGATAGATATTGTTACCAAAAACCTCAAGAAAACGCTCAATTATATGAAAAATGAAAATTGTAAATTTATCATGAACGAAGGCCAGTTATGATTAAGATTTTAAGACTAAACTTGACATGGCCAAAACATAAATTAAGTTTTTGCACTTATGTTAACACTTTGAATTTGAATTTAGGCTGATCGATGAAGTCTAAATAGCAACTATAGTCTATGGATAAAACTTCGGGTTGATTATATATTTATTTGCATATAAATAAAATTTATTCAATTCTAAAAAAATAAGTTCGTACATATAACTATTTTCACAACATGTTATTTAAAAATAAAAAATATAATTATTTCATAATTGATTATTTTATTTTTTGGTGAAATATGGAGGCCAAGAGGCCTTAAAGAAGGTTAAACAACAATTACACGGGACATGTAAATCTCTATCTTACCAGAAGATGAACAAAACTTCATACTACTTGGAAGGTTAGCATAGACAACTAACTTAAAACCATGACTAAAACCTAAGTTAGCCAATTAATCAGCACACATATTAATTTGCTTTCATTTATGTTGAACTCTGACCTCCTACTTATTGTGAAGGTTTTGTATTAGCTCTTCAAAGGTACTATGCAGATCAATATTGTAAATCTCTATCTTATTAGAAGACAAACAAAACTTCATACTACTTGGAGGGTTGGCATAGATAACCAACTCAAAACCATGATTAAAACCTAAATTAGCAATTGATCAGCACACATATTAACTTTCTTCCATTTATGTTGAACTCCAACCTCTTATTTATTGTAAATGATTTGCATTAGCTTTTAAAAGATACTAGTTAGATCAACATTGTAATTAAGGGTAGAGTTGAGGCTTTCCACCAACAATTTAGAATCATTTTTTAGGATAATTCTGGTGAATCCTCAAGATCGCGCAAGTTTGAGACCTTTAAGAACTCCTTAACATTCTGCTTCATGTATTGAGCATTTTCCTAATTTTTTTGAAAAATCAAAAATTAATTTACTATCTTCATCTTTGATTAAGCCCGTCACACTTCCTCTAAAAGCATCGTCAATATTGATTTTAACCAAAGCACAATCCAGTTTTTGTCATTTTATAGTGGCCTCCCTTTTCGTTTTCACCTTTGGAATATACCAAACATTAGTTGAGAGCCAATTTAGTTCCTTTAAAGAGTTCCATGTTTGAATCAACAAAAAGGAGGTTTAGAGTTCCTCTACTTGAATAAGCCTTTGTTACACTATCCTTATAATTTCCAAATAGCAATTACATAGATCAATGCCTAACGAGAAGTAGGGTCATTTATAAGGTTTTGAGTTTTATTCAAATTAATCCATTGCCTTATGTTAGCATTAAAGAAATTATGTAGATGTGTTGGGTTCACCAAATTAATCCACAATCTCATAAGAACAATCACATAAGACATGAATAATATCCTGGTATAAATGAAGACAAGCATCATAGTATGAGCTCTTATTAGGCAACTTGCTACAATAAACTTTGGTAAGGAGTTTTTCATATAGGACTTATAGACCAAAATTTGGATTCTTTATGGGACTTCTAGCTTCTACATGTTAAGCCATAACACATGTTATTGTCCTTTTGATAGAAAATTCACTATTGTCTTTCTTGCCTTATCTAAATTGGTCAGTCTCTCTTAAATAATGAGGTACAACTTTAGAGTGAAGCGATCCAATAGTAGTAAAGCTTAAATATTGAGAAAATTCTTCAAAAGTTCACATACCATCATTGACAAAAGCATTGACTTTCTTGTTAATCATATCAATAAGAGTAGAACTTAAGGTATCTAAAAGAAGGGATTTGTCACATGCTTCCCAAATATCATTATAAAAGGAAACCTCTTCTTCATTACAAAGTGCCTAATGATCAAATCCACTCCTTTTTCTTTTAATCTTTCTGGTGTTTTTAGTTAGAAAATCTTCTTTCTCTTTTGTCAATTGAATTACTAAAGAATATAGTTTGTCTAGTGAAAAATAAAAATAAAAATAAGACATAACATAAGAAAATATGAAATATTATAATAATTAATTTTATTAGTAAACCCTAAATGATAAGATTATACAAGCTTATATATCAATTAAATTTTAAATTTAGAGTAATTCTACCAATAACTCAACCTTTTTATAATATAAGTTCTTTCACTATTATGCTTATTCAAAATTTGTATATAATAACATTTTATTAAACCATTCAATCTACACTTGAAGAATTCAACACATAAAAGATATAATTCTCCTAAATAAAATAATCAAATCTATGTCTATTTTTCTAAATGTTAGAGATGCCCTATTTTATTATTTTTTCAATAAACAAATATGAGGCATAATTGCTTAAAATAATATACATGCTTTCAATAGAAGTATATCCTTTCTTATATGTTGTTTGTTATGTGTTTCTAGTGGCAAATCCTTACTGTTGCATTGATCTAATGCTCCAGCAAAAGACATGCATGTGTTCTCACCAAAATGTACCATTTCACTTAATGAAACAATACGTTTTGTCTCGTATGAATCAAACACTTCAACTGCTGCCTAGTGCTTTATCCACCATAGATCTCTTACATGCCAAATGATGTTGCAACAAACCAATTCGCACCGCTCTAGTAATTTGATGGAGGAACAAAAATCAGCTCCTCAAATTTTTTTTCATCTCCGTTTTTTCCTTCCATTTTGCTCTTCCCTCTCACCACCATCTTTTGTTTTCCTTCCTTTCTTTTTCCTCATTTGTCTTTGTCTTCTCATTCATTCCTGATTGCAGCTAAAGTGGTTGGGAGAAAACTAAAAGTTTGCAGACACTAGAGTTTGCTTATTAAAGATTTGCTTTAAGTGTAAGATAGTAAATTCTATATAGTCTATATGTTAAGAAAGTTTGTAATGTCTAATATTATAGAAGGAAAATTGGTTTTTATTAATCTTTCTTTTTTTTACTTTTATCAAAAGGTAACACATATAAGATGTAATATTAATTTATCATATGTTGAATGCTATTGAGAATGGTGTTAATGAATTTTTTCATTTTGAAATTTTTTTTGGGTTCTTTTGCATTAATGATTTTTTTTAATTAATAACACCAAATTTTTTTATTGTTTTTTATATTTTGGTAATGTAAAATTTATGGAGGTTGAACAAATATATTAGTGCCATTAATTTTTTTAACTTGGTCATTCTTCTTCTACTACTGTTACTGTTACTATTAATTATGGCAGACGAGTTGGGTTGGGTTTGGTGTTAAAAAGAAATACTATAACTAAAAAAATGGCTCCATTAGGATAAGCAAGTTTGTTTCCTGCAAAGAGGGTTTGTGAAAATAAGACAAAAAAGATTATTAAATAAGTAATTTGCAAGCTGCGACCAGAACTAATTGCCTTACAAAGATGGGAGTCATTAACATAAATACAAAAAATTTAAGTATATAACTTTGTGGAAGAACATAACCACACTCTTCATCTGCTAGAAACAACCCATATGTTGCATTCAAGTGAAATGTATTTAAAATTCAATGCCATTAGATTAAGTTATAAAGATGGGAGTCATTAACATAAATAAAAAAATTTAAAGTATATAACTTTATGGAATAACATAACTACACTTTTCATCTACTGGAAACAACCTATATGTTGGCATCCAAGTGAAATGTATTTAAAGTTCAATGCCATTAGATTAAGTTAGCAAATGGTGCTAGCCTTTAATAAAGAGCTGCATTTGACTTGATGAGTACTCAAGTAGAAGGAAGAAATAATCTTGATTATACCTGTTTGTATTAAAAAAAAACTACCTTTGAACAAAAAGGGAAAGGAGTTTGGTATACAGAGAAGTAGGTTGTCTAATACAACACTTCCAATGACAATCAGTGAAAAATCTATCATTCTATAATGCATATTAGATGGATTCAGATGAATAGAAAACAAATGTGTTTTAGGCAGATGCAAGGATGATTGTTAATTATAAATATTTTGGTAATGTTTATGTTCTTGACGTTACGCATTATACTAATTGTGCATATAAACCACTTGTAGTGTTTTGAGGACTTAACCATCATCAATCTATAGTGATTTTTATGATTGCTTTGGTTGCTTTGTTATATAATGAAACTATAGAGTGTTTCAAGTGGTTATTGGAAACTTTTTTAGAAACCTACAAGGAAAAAAAAAAGTTTTTACTTATTAATATAAAGTCATAGCCTGAGCACATAAAGAGAATGCCTAAAACTTGCTACAAACTATGTATATGGCATTTGATGCAAATGATATCAAGTACCTAGGTAATTTGATAAAAGATAAATCTCATTTTTTGATTGACTTTAAGAGGTGTATAGATGAATATGAGGAGGAGGAATAGGTTTAAGGTAGAATGAAGCAACTTGCTGGTAAGACACAATATATATGAGAACACTTGGTTGATCCATATGTATAGCATAAAGGAAATATAGGTAGCATGTTACATAAAGCAAGCATTCATATTGGACGTGCGAAGTACACAACTAAATAAAAATATGAATGCAAACATCAAGATTTGTATGAATGCAACATTAGACATTGTTAATTTCTTTAAATAGTTTAAAAAGTAGGTGAAAGATAAGCGATAAAGTGAGTTAAACTCTGAATTCAAAACCCGACTAAAATTACCCAAATTAAAAAGTCAATGTTCCCTATGTTATGATAGATGGCACAAATTTATACCATTAATATTTTTGAATGCTTCTAAAAGCCGTGTGAGTTATAAGATATGGCCTATGTGAAGCATAAAAATGAAACTTCTTCATCAATTGAGTATAGCATTACCATGTTCGTTCATACAAGAAATGGAGGGTTTCATTTCACCCTGAGGAGAATTTTGTTTCTTGTTCTTGTAGGATGTTTGAAACCATCGGCATATTATGTTGTCATTATTGAAAGTGTTCAATGTCATAATGTTAAAAAAATACTCGATCAATATATTTTAAACAGGTAAACAAAAAAAGCAATAAATTAATTTAGTTGAGTCATTTCAATATACATGTTGCCCTTTACTTAGTATCATATCTTTCTCTCCTCAATTTCTTCTTTTCCTATATAGGAATTTTTATATTGAATCTCACATGGTACATGGATCGTAAGGCATTTATAGAAGTGGGGCATATAGATATTTTAGGAAGGTAAGTATAAGTCTTCCTTTAAGTGGTTCAAATAACCTAGGTACTACAACTAAAGGACAAAGTTAATAGGTAGTTTACAAGTAGAGCCATGCCCCTACCAAAATCAGCTACCTTATAATATGTTACGGGACTAACCTATACATAAGCCAAATCTTTTTAAAGAATGGTGGAATTGAGAAGCCATAAACCAATGCAACCTTGGAATACTAGAAGTAACTAGTAGCATTTCATTCTTATGTTGTTGTTGAAAACAAGCATCCCTCGCTTGAAAAGATGTTAGGGGAGCTGAAGTTGAAACTAATGCCAAGTTAAATATCATACAGCGCTATTGAGACATTTGTCTTAGCTTTAAATGATAGTAATTAAAGCATCTGGCTACTAAAAAGCATACTTGTTTCTACATAAAGTTATTGCTAAGTTAAGCAAACAATTATCAAATATTGTAATATGGAAATAAGTGTGGACAATGACCTGGGTGCATCCATAATGATTGCAAGCAGCAATGTGTGCATGACACACATAAAGGGATTTAAGCATAGATAGGGAACAAAGTGTTCGAAATATAAAAAAAAAAGGTTGGGTTAAGTGTTAATCAAAGAGGAAAAGGAAAAAGTCAAGTGCCAATGTTACATAAAGTCAATAATCTATGGTAATGAAGATACTGTGATTGTAACCATTCATAACAATCTATTTCTTTACCAATGTTTCACAGAAAGATTACTTCAAGTTCTAAGTTTTAAATATTTTGTTTTTTGTGTAGGATCATGATGTTGCTTAGAGTTAAGTGTAATATGGAACGCCTCATTTAATAACTCCCCCAAGTGTTAATGTTTTGTACAGTTAACCATTAATAGTATGTAAAGTTACTCTTATTACCATTTAGTTAGTATACTTCTTTGCTTTTATTGAATAAGTCTTTTTTTTTTTTAGCTTTCCTTGTAGGATCACATTGTTGCTCAAAGTTGAGTGCTGTATGGAACACCTCATCCAATAGCTCCTTTAAGTATCAATGTTACCCATAATTAACCATTTATGGTATGTAAAGTTACTCTTGTTAACTTTTAGTTAGTGTACTTTTTTGCTTTCATTGATAAGTCTTTTTTTTTAGCTTTCCTTATAGGATCACAACATTACTCATAGTCAAGTGCGATATGAAATACCTCATCCAATAGTTTCCTAAAGTTTCAATGTTCCATATAATCAAGAATCCATCGCATGTACAGTTGTTCTCATCACCATTTAATTAGTCTTTATCATTGCTTTCAGAGAACAATTCACATATTTCTATTTTCTTTATAAGATAATGAATCTACTTTGAGTCAATATGATTTTACCAATTATACTAATTTCTTGCTAGTAAGTTGTATAAATACAATTTTTTTCATGATACTTAACTTAAATCTTTTAATTTTTCCCCTTTACAATATAAGTTCCACTTGTCATCTTTGTTCGTCACATGAAGTAACAAGTTTGCATGGTGATGTTACAAATATAAGTAATAATGAAGATTGATCACTATGGAGCCAACTTTGTATTTTGTTATAGATAACAATGGTAAAGTTACACAAAAATGTTTTGGATTATAATATATGGGCACATTATTATTGTAATATGTGTTGTGTTGTGTATATCATAACAATATATAGAGCTACAAGTTAGAAAAGAAATATACACCTTTATTGAAAGAGAAATGCATCATATTTATTGCAAGGATTACACTTTCAAAATTGTACCATTTCATTACACTTTCTTTGTTATAAACATTTAGCAATGTGTAATTTTAGCACTTACAATCCTACTTTTTTTTCTTAAACACTTTTATTCCTACCATTAATTAGTCAATGGATATTAATGGCATTGGCACTTTAATCCATTTTCGAATTCGTGGCTTCATCTATCCTCAACCACCTTGTTATTGAAACTTGAACTTTAATTGTCTAGCTAAGTCTCAAGTATTTATTTAGCCATTTGCTTTTATTCTTTTGCTAGCACTTTGTGTTCTAGGATGGCAATTTGTTTCTATAACTTTGGTTTCATTGTAACAGACAAGATTTGATAACAAGATTAGAAGTTTAAACAAAAATCTAACACAATTATTCCAATATAAAAACACAAGATATACTAGCACTAACAAACTCAATACCAATCTTAGCTCCACCTAAAAATTCATTTGAAAGGGACCGTGTCAAATAAACTAGCATTAATACAAGAAATTTACATTATAACGTGACATAAGAAATTCATTTAAAAGAGACCATGTCAAATAAACCAATTTCATTCAAAAATCTTAGCATTGGCATAAGAAATATACCAATACTAAACATATTATAAGGGACCAAGTCAAATCAAGCAAAACCAAACATTCATTTAAAAATTTACATTACAATTAACTTAGAATAACAAATATCACAAAATTTGTTATAGCAATTATTTTAAAAAATCACTTAATGGGATAGTTCTTATTCTCACTGATGATCTAAAGAAAAACAAAATTGACCTATCACTTAATGAGACAAGTTTTCATCTTTATTGAATCACATGTCTTGATTACATCTCTAAATTATCACATATAATACAATACAAAAACAAACCAATAATCACATAACATGAATAGTTTAAACATATGAAATTTCTTTTTATTGAAATTTGCATAGTTAAGCAATCTTTAAATTATCTCAAATTTAAATCAATGCCTCCTTAAGTCAAAGAAAATAATGGAAAAGCACCTTAAAACAACCTCAATTTGCATTCAGCTCCTACTATAACTCCTCTGATTATTCATATCGTTGCTCATATTTTCCTTATGATGCATACGAGAGGCATACAAACAAAACAAGTTTTGAGGAACCTAAGGCATATTGATCATTAAATAAAAGTGATATACTAACTTCTCAATGTTAACAATTAGTAATGTCACCAATTAATGTATATTTAAACCCTAATGGCAAGACAAACATAGGCATAGGTAGGAGATGAAAAAGGCTTTTTTCTTATTATAATTGGTGTATGTTAGTCCCTTCTAATGAAAAAGGTTTTTTTCTTACTACATGATAGTATATGGGCAATAAGAGAAGAAAATAACATGATAACATGCCACAAATTAGGGATTATCCATCAATTGATCAATTTGAAAATTAAATCAACAATGCAACAACCAAAACTCATAATTAAATAGGGAAAATAAAAATTCAATTTACCAATTTATCAATCACAAATGCAAGAAGATGGATATAGGGAATAAGAGGGGGAATAACTTGACACAATGCCACAAAATTTAGGTCATCAATTAATTGATCAATTCAAAGATTAAATCAACAATACAACATACATAATTTAGAATTGAAGAGGGAAAATAAAAATTCAATAGACCAATTCAATCTTAAATGCAAGAAAAGGGAAGAAAAAAGAGAAGAGAAAAGATGTACTAGCACTAAATGGAAGGCATGGAAGTGAGAAACACAGGTGTAAACAAAATGGAGAGAATTGAGATCAAGAGGCATAACAATGATGTGGGACTAAGGAGACTCAGAAAGGATGTAGGCTTTAACATCCTTTGTAGCTTTTAGGGCTCAAGCTGGTATAATCAACCCCATACGTCATTACCTTGTCAGACATTATTGCAAAGAATAAAATGGCAGTTAGTTGTGAAGGCATGCATTATTGCTTGATCATGTGAAGAAGAAAAATAAGATGCAAATCTGAAAGGAAGAAAGACAAGATGCACTATTTTGAGTGAAGGTAATGTGGCTCATGTTAGATTGTTAGATGAAATGGATGGCTAATACCTGCTATTAGAGACAACACTTGAGAGAGATGCAGGAAAGGAACTGAAGCATGCTTTCAACTGATAATTCTTATGCAGAATGGTAAAACTACAAACCTGATATGTGATGCCTTTGATAGGAGTGGTAGATACTAAAACGACCCCTTCAATATCCATAATAAACTCCAGGCTTAATGTAGTTGCATACTTCACCATTTACGAATGCCATTTTCTTTCCCATAGCATGAATTGTCTATGTTCATCCTCACATTACAACCCATTCCTTTTCCAATGAATTGTTTAGTGCTTTCATTTTGGTCCACTTGCCCATGTCAACCACTGTATTTGATTATAGCTTTAAGAGCGTAATATCACTGTAGTTGGCAACTGAAGGGTCTTCATTGGAATCGACAATTGTCAAAGTTGATGTGGCATTATATAGAGTAGTTTCTTGTCGGTGGCAAAGCTTTTCTTGCTTAACTGCCTTTTCACTTATTGATTCATCATTATGTTTTTGTATTTCTGATGGCAATGTTATTGCAAGAGACTTTTAGGATTTTGAAGACATGGTTTTCATTAAGAACATTATCAATTCTATCGAAGAAGTAAAAAGGTAAGGTTGCATCTTTTTAATTTTTATGAGTAAGAAAGAAAATGTAGGAGCGAAAGAGAAAGAATTAGGGTTCAAGTGTTTGAAAAAGCTTTCTAAAGGGTAGGGAGGACTTGTCAAGTCTTTTATTAGTTTTGAATACTTGTCAAAGGTCTACTTTCCTTACTATCATTCTCCAAAATTTTCATTAAAAATCCAACTTAATTTTTTGTCTTTTTTTAAAGAAATAAAAGTAATGATTGGAATTTTAACATAAAATATAGGTTAATTATTAATTGATATGATATACAATCTCAATAACCCTTTGTTGTTTGTTATGCATATATGAAGTGAAGATTTGTAACATTAATATTTTTAAGAATTATAGAAAAGATGTTTTCTAAGATAACCTTTAGACTCACAAATTTAAAGGTGTCGTAAGGATCATGCAAATGTTGAAACCTTTTTAAATAAATAAATAAATAGTCATAAATGTCATTTGCAAAAGGTTGTAAGGTTCTAAGGAAGTATGTTCAGGTATGATGCCATGGAGACTTTGGACCATTTATTCTTCCTTTAAGGATCAATATTCTCCAAACCTTCATTAAAAAATTTCATGGTTCTTGAAATCTCAATCATCAAATCTAATTTGCTTCTCATTTATGGTTCACATCATAATCACACTAGCAATTAAAGTTTTTCAACACAAAACACACAATATCATTCTTCTCCTTTTAGTTATCTTTTGCTCTTCTTCTTTTTCGTGTTAGTGCCTAATAATGAACACTAAACAATATTGGAGTTACAAACAACCTTCAAAAATCAAAATTTTCCTTCTCATTTTTGAAAATGTGCAAAATGAAAGGTTAATGCTCTATTCTTTTTTTTTTTGGCCAACACTGCTCTACTTCATGTGTATAGAATTTGAACATAGTTACTATCCTAAACTTTATAATAGTATAAACTTATAAAAAATTTTGTGAAAAAAATTTAGGCCTAAGTTTGGCATCGCTGACTACTATTTATTTATAACAAGTTGAGTCCAGCCCAATTAAAAATAACATTAAAAAATTATTATTATTTAAATACAGGCCAAGTAAGGCCTAACATGGTTAAAAATGGGTTGGGGCTAGCTCAACTTGTATTTAAAAAAAATTGACCTTTTTTTTGTTTTAAATACTATATATTTCTACTTTGTTACTTGCTAGAAAGTATTGATCTATCCAATTGCAACCATATACAACTAAACAATGCCTTTGCATGTTATTAATTCATAATCTTAGAAAGTTGAGTACTCATATACTATTTTGTAAATTTCTCTCATTTTATTTTATGTACTATTTGATGTCTTTCTATATATATATATATATATATTGAATAGCCCAAAAGAGATATTGTAGGAGTTTTAAACCATTTGAAACACATATGAAATAATAGAACTTTTTAAAATGATTTTTTAATAATATTATTAATTAATAATTTATTTTGTTTTAATTATAATTCATTCATCATAATATATTGTGGAAAAAAACAAGAGTAAAAAATGACAATCATATTTGTATATAAGTTGTTTATTTATATATGTAGTTATAAATAATTTTTTAATAATATTATTTAGTAATAATATATTAAAAATAATTATAATACGAATTGGGTTTAAAAAAAGTTCAAACCCAATTCATTTTATATTCAATTTTTTTTAAAATAAGCTTATTTTATTTAGAGAGAATTACAAATAAGAATTTAGAGTTGTCAAAAAATTATTTTGCAAATTAGTTACCACTAGGTGTTATTGATTTTATTTAAAATTAGTAATAATTTACTCAAAAATATATACTAACATGTCTTGTAGAATAATTTTTTTTTCAATTATGAGTCCTTATTTGTAATCTTCTTTATTTTTTATCGAATTTTTTTGGATTCATGTCTTTTTTTTTTTTAATTGAACCTATTAGGTCAAATGAATTTTTTAACCCATAATCTACTATAGTTCTAACCAAGTTAATTTATAGTGTCTATACCAAAAAATACAAAATTTTTACAACATTTTATCATGATAATTTATATTTTTTAAATAGTAATAGTAAAGTTAAGTTATTAAAAAAAGTTATGAGATGAAATTTTGAATCTTTTTAAATAAGTTGTATGTCAAAGGTCAACAATAGTTTTAAATTTCTGGAAAATCAGAATAATTTCAAAAAAGTACCCATTAGGCATTATTTTTTTGAGGACATTTGATAAACATTATTAGTTTTATTTATAAGAAGTAATTATTCAAGATGTAACTAGAAAAAAAATAATGTTATCAATCGACACTTTAATATAGTAGTGCATGATATATATATATGCAGTTCATATTTTGATTAAATAATTTTTTTGTTATAATTTTTAATTTAATTTATATAGTTTAGAAATTTAAAATTTAGTTTCTATAATTTAAAAATTTTTAATTTAATTTTTATCAATTATACTAATATGCCATTAAATTATGTTAGTTGGTCATATCTTTTTGGCACTTTATATATATATATATATATATAATTCAAACTAATTTATCTAATTTTTGAATAAAAAATAAAAAAAATAATGTAATTTTTATATGTTTATTATTATATTTTTTAATTCAAACATAACAAATATATGATTTTTCAATAATAACATTATGTGTATGATTTTTATAAATAAATATTAAAATTTTAAATACATTTTTTTATATTTTAATTGAAAAATTATATATTTATTATATTTTAATTGAAAAGTTAATAATAAAAATTTAAAATATTTGATTTAATTTGCTTAAAATAAATTGCATTGTATGTTGTAATTTTTTTAAACAAACAACAACGGAAAAAGAAGAAGCAAAACTAGCTAGGCATAGTATTTGAATCCTCTACTCGTCTTTTGGACGGACCTGATTCTATATATACATACATATATATATATATATGTATATGTGTATATATATATATATTTGATTTTAAAGAAAACAAAATACAAAATGAAAATGATTTTCTAGGTACTAACTTAAAAAATATGATTAAAGTAAAAAAAAAAAAATGAACTGTCTGAAAAACATGAATACGATATGCTCATCTTTTAAAATAAGTAGGAGATCCAATTTCACGGGACAATGAGAAGAGACACGGTTCAAACGACATGGCCTATCATTAACAAGTTTAAAATAGGAGGGAGTGAAGGGACTGTCAAGCTGTAAAAGACTAACCAATATGTACAAGTATTTTTCTCCTTGCGTGTCATATTTATTTTATGAGTGAATTTTATTTTATTATATATTTTTATTTCTTATTAGCATAAATTACATACTTTTAGAATATTAAAATTATATATTATTAGTGATTTTAATAAAATTTATCGGTACATTGATAAAAATTTCACAACATAGGTTGAATAAATTTTTTTAAATTATAAAATTTAATTATGAATTTTTTAAGTATAAAAGCAAAATAAAAAAAAATTAAGAATCACTTAAACCTAATATTTTCTTAAAAGAAAGAAAACCGATTCTGATTCAAATAAAACGCAGAAAATAGAAGAGCGAGGTGAGACGTATCGAATTCCAATCGATGGACAATGATCTGATTATGCTGGCTCAATTTTGGGAACTCCTCGAGGTCCCCTAATTTTCAAGAATGTTTCCATCGCTTTCAGTCATTTTACTTAAATTCCCCGTGAACTAGAAAGGCTCAATTTTGGACGAACCGATCGGCACGCGTCTTGTCTTCAGTTCAACAGCTTCTGTTCGGGCGCTTAACTGGGTGTGCCGCCATTGCTTTTGCATGTGTAAGCAGTACTTCTGCTTGTTTTCTTTCATTATATTCTCGCGAGCCAAACAGGGCACCTTCAAATTCCCACAACAAAATCTCAACAACCAATATCAAATTCACCAGGTTCAAGCATTTGATAAAACCCTCTTAACTTTATATGCAGTGAAATCACAAACATCGGAGACTATTTTTCCAATGCACAATGGTCAAAGAAACGCAATTTCTCTCTCGTCTGGCTGCTAACCACCTCTTCCTTGCTCAATTCGAACCCCTGCGAGCTATTCTTCTTGCTCTCCGAACCCGAAATCGTGACCTAGCTCGCTCTATTTTACAGACCATCGTTGCTCATTCGGGTCGATTCCAGAATATTTTATGGTCATCCTCTTGTTCGTCTCCTGCTCTTCTCACCCACTTAGCGACGATTGAATTGTTACAGTTCGATAATGCTTCGTCCGCATGGAACTTCGACTCAGAAACATTGCGATTACGCGCGGAGTTCTTGGTATTAGTTCAAAATTTGATCGACCTGTTGTCAGAAAGTACGAGGAAGAACATAGACTTGGTAGGGATAGAGAAACAAAAAGATGTTTTAAACGACACTGGAAGTTCAGAGGACCAACGCAGTATGTTGGATAAAGGGGAAGAATTAAGAGATAGAAATGGTGACTCGGGCAGCTGTATGAGAGTTTTGGATGGGATTTTGGGGCTGGGAATGAAGAGGCTGAGGGCAGAAGTGGATGGTGAAATGGACAGGAGTGAGGCTTCGGTTACTGCCAGTATTGCCCCAGTTGAAGAAGGAGAGTTGATGTGTTTGAGGAGGGTGATTTTGAATCATGCAGATATTTTTGATGCCCTTTGTGGGAATATGCATAGGCAAATTAGACAGTGGGAGTGCGACGATCCTGGCTTGGCAATAACAGTGAGAGAAGGTGACGATGCTCAAGTGGAGTCGTTGGAAGAGGAGGATGATAGGATACTTGGTTTAATACTTAGGACTGTTCAAGTAGCTCATCTGGATGCTATGAAGCAGGGTATGAAAGAGGGTGATGCAGAAGAAGCAGTTTCGCATATTAGATTTCTTCATTTTGGTTATGGAGTGGAGGAATCTGAGTACCGGTATATCTATTTTCTATTGCCTTGCTTGCGTAGTATTAATTTCGCACATCGTTGTCTGATATTGATTCCGAAGTTTCCCATGGTATAAATTTATGCCAAGTTATAAGTTCTGAAGTCTTTTGTTAGGGACTGAATAAATTACGTGTTGAAATACGGGCAACTATCACATAACTGGAATATTATTTGAATAAATCTTTAGTTGACTAATCATTCATGTAATTTGAATAATTTTTTTTCTGTTTTTTTTTAATATTTCCCTTTTTTTTTATCATCTTGTTTTATGCAATTTCGAAGGACTCTGATTCCCTTAAATGTTGAAATTGTGTTTCCATTTCAACTTTCATGCAAAAACTGGAGCTTTTGTTGACTGTGGTTCATGCTTAGGGACTTGATATTGTTTGATCATGAATTTCAGCAAGCCATAGATTTGTTATGGAAACCTGTAGTGGTTTTGTTTCTAGGTTTTATTTGAAATTAAATGTAGTTTTATGAAGGGATTGGTTACCTCTTTTAATTTGATGTATATTCTCCTTGTTTCTTTTTTCTATTCTTTGTTTCCAGCTGATTTTGGAGGATATATGATCCCAACTTTCTTTCTAACCCAAGGAACAATGAAGATGCTCCTTTTATCTTTTCTGCTTTGTAGTTTGAGGGCCGAGCAACAACTCATACTATTAGTTGTTATTAGCTATAAGATTTGATTTGTAACTGAACAATTGATACCCCATTTCTCTTGAGATATGTGTGTGTGTATTCTTATTTTCTGATGTGCTTTTTTGGTCCTTTCCCGCATTTTGGTATGAAAACGAGCTATTTGTGGACTTGAATCAATAATCATGTACTACTCTTTAATCTGAATTTGTAATACAGTTGGGGAACTTTCTTTTTGCCCATTTCTTGTTTTCATGCTGCATAGTTCTATTCCTAGATGTTTATATCTGCATATTCTTTAATGTTTTTTGTAGCATAGTTTTGAAAGATCTTGTCAAGAGTGTTTTATCAAGAAGTGAGAAGTTTGGGGACTCTTGGAATGCAATGCATGATCAGCTGCTAGTGATTTATGGAGAAGCTCTTTCATCAAATTGTAGAGATATCATTCAAATGGTACAGGTACATGTTCTCATCTCCTTTGAGGGGGTTGGCATAAATCTTCCTTGAAGGTATTGTTTTAAAAGATTCCAGTAGGAAACATACCTTTATTGCTTTATGTTGGTAAAGTGTATCATACCATATTCTTTTGTTGCACAAGAGTTTTACCGTGTTGACATCTTCTGCTGATTTTGTTATCTAAGTAGCATACAAAAAGTGTCGCATACAGAAAGTGCCAAAGTGGCGCAATCAAATACATAGGAGAATTCATGTTTGAAAAGCCCTCGTATCAAAAGGAAATTTAACAACAAGAAAAGCATAGTGTCATACAAAACCTTGGAGTTAGAGCCTGCAAAATCTGAGACACCCTCTCATTCAATTGAATTTAGGTTGAACTGTTTTGAAATCTCTCAATGAGTGAAAGAAAGGGAGGGAAGAGAGAGGTATTGATGGGATTGTCAACTTGTGCTGTCAAGTTCTCTGTCTATTTGTAATTACAAAATTAAGTCAACTACAAGGATGCCACTAGTTGTTGATACACATTATTTAACCTAGCTCTCACACTATCCTATCATATTGTTATTCAAGCAGACCAAAAACTTACTTCTTTAGCTTTTCAAGAGACCTTCTGTAACCTTGAGACAATCTTTTATAGCGTTTTGATCAAAATGGTCTTAAGCAGAAAACCAGCTAGATTTCTGTTGTCGACTTTTTTCTCTTCCTTCCTCTGAGAACCAACTGGGAGAGAAACTAATTCTGCAGCACTCAAATTATGTTGTTTTGGAATGATTACTTTGTCTCAGACTTGGTCTTCCTTTTTTTTTTTGAACACTAGTGTTTAACAGTTGATTTGTTGTGCAACAAGTTTAGAACATAGTGGTCTTTTCTGGAATGTAATTATGTAGGCGTTCTTACTGATAAGGAAAATCTGTCTATGTTTCTTTTTTTTTTTTTTGTGGGGTCACTTTGCATGTATGAGAATTTGTTTAACTATATCAGATATCAATGCTTTTCCTCAGACCATTCATGATGAGCTGCTGTCTGAAGAGATTGAAGTTTACAGAGCTCAAACTGACAACTCCATTCCACCTCCTCTAGTACGGTTTCAAAGAGATTATGTAGGATTGAAGATTTGTCAGGATGTAGATGATAAAACATTTTTCCTGAATAAGGTTGTTAGCTCTTGCAAGACAGAGATGTACCATTATGCTCGTGTTTCTGGACTACATGTACTTGAGTGTATCATGGATACTGTCTTGTCTGCTTTGAAGAGGGAGCAACTCGAGGAAGCTAGCAATGTATGTCTCCATTTTTGTTATTACGCAAGTGTGCCTGAGCGTGAAAACTTGTATTGCATTTTAAATATACGAATTACCAATTTAACTTATCCTAAACTGCTGTATCTTCAAATATAAATATTTGTACTTAATTCATGTCTATGGCAGGTTCTCCAATTGTTTCCCCAACTTCAGCCGTTGGTAGCTGCCATGGGTTGGGATTTACTGGCGGGTAAAATAGCAGCACGGAAGAAATTGATGCAACTGCTCTGGACAAGTAAGTCACAAGTAATTCGGCTTGAAGAATCTTCTCTTTATGGTAATAAATCAGATGAGGTATTTTTCTCCTTTCATATTTCAGATGTGCTTTGAGGTACTAGATGATTTTCTAGGCAGAAAGTCACTGAGAAATATGATTTTATACTTTGACAGATGTCCTGCGTGGAGCAACTTTGTGATACTTTATGTTATCAGCTTGATCTTGCCTCTTTTGTTGCCTTTGTGAATTCTGGCCGGTCTTGGAATTCAAAATTCTCGTTAACACTATCTGGAAAAGAACAAATAGCATTGAGAGATGAAGATGCGTATACTGACCCTTTCGTTGAGAACTTTGTGTTGGAAAGACTTTCTGTCCAAAGTCCTCTTCGGGTAATACTATACATCATATATACAGCATTGTGATCTGCAAGCTTGGATTTCTAGATCATCTTCATTATGAAGGGTTGCTTATCAATAATTACTGATGTGAATGACTTGTAAGACATGTCTCTGTATTACTCTTCTTACTCAAGGTGTTCTGCCTTTCTAGGATTCACTTGAATGAATTGATCTTTTTGTTTGTCATGATGAATGATGTTATAGAAAACAGCAGTTTCTGGGGTAGCCTGCCCTTGACTTTCTTTATAAAATAGAAGTGACGGAAATTGCAAACAATTATGTTTATGTTGACCTTTTATGTTTTTTAATGGTATAGGTTCCAATCCATTTTAATTTTGGTAACAGTCCGTAACTCTTTCTGGTGATTAAGTAAGTTTATTATCAGCTTTCAAAAAACTACAAAGATTAAGTAATTGATAAGGTGCCATTCAACAATACAATAATCTTTACTTTCCTGTTTGTTGATATGGAAAATATTGTAGACAGCCACTCTGAACTTTAAACAGTGTCTCATTGCGATTTAACTTACAGCTATAATTTAAAAGGAAAATTATTTGACGAATTGTTAAGAGTTAATTTTCTCAATGGAACTTTTCGGAATTAATTTGAGATTTGTTATGCTTGGAATGAAATGAATGTTGGTCATTTTCCATCATCTTCTATTTGGTGATTCTTTGAAAAGATTATTTTCATATGAAGGAATTTTTTTGGGGTTAGTTCTCTTGTTGTCTTTTATAAAAGTTGTCACTATGTTTGCATTTGAATTAATTTACAGTGACATGTAGGAGTTGGTAGAATCTGTAGAGACTTAGTTGGGTGAAAATTAACTACTGTCTTTATTACTAATGGGATAGTTTGGTTTTGTATCTCTGTTGTTCCTCTGGAAGGTGTAAATAATAATTCTTTTTGCTGGCCTAGAATGATACCCTTGGCATTAATTTAAAAGAACATTATGTCTTTACATATCTTTTGTCTTTTCATGACTGGAAATATTTTCTGTAGGTACTATTTGATGTTGTTCCAGGCATAAAATTCCAGGAAGCCATTGAATTGATCAGTATGGAGCCAATTGCTTCCACTCTGGCTGCTTGGAAGAGGTGTGCTTAGCAATTTCCTTTTTTCCACCCTACTTCACGGGATTTACTGTTATCTTGGTATCAACTCAGATATATCCACCTTGAGGGGTTGGTTGTGATAAGTTAATATTAATTAATTGGGCTGTAATAAGTCACACTCCATTTAATTAGTTTTTTTCTTGGGGGGGTTTTTTGGGCTTCATAAACATTATTTGCCCTTCTTAGGGGTACCTTGATATATCAGATAGAATTTTTACTTAGTCAACTCTTCCTGGTACCTTTGAAGACTCTGATATCTGTAAGTTGCACTCACGTGACAACCAAAGGGTAACTATATATAGAATAAATTGTCTTCCTTAATTTCTTCATTGTAACTATTGGTTGTTAAAGTTAGTAGCTCTAAAATGCAATAATGGATTTCTAATATATATATATATATATCTTAAAATACCTATATGCTATGGGTACCCATAAATTTGGGTTTGAGTATGGGGATTTTTATGGGTATTTTAAGGGTCTAGGTAGTATGATACTCACCTTGCTCTAAATCTATAGTGTATGTGTGTGTGTGTATATATATATATGTTTATTTGTATGAATATTTATTCTTACATTTATATATATTAATCAATATAATATATTTTAAAAAGGTTGAAAAAACTCCATATAGCATTATATGGGTTTTGAATTCCAAATAAACAACTTGAGAGAAACTTGTTTATTTTGAAAATTTTCCAGGTGAATGGGTTCAGGTCTGGGGATAGGTAAATTTTTTACCTGCTAAATATAGTTTTGTGGATGTTGACTATACTCTAGCCATGATAATAATATTTGTTAACCTCTTAATGGATAGGCATTTTGATTAAGAAATGACCTAAGTTTCTGTCCATATATGACATTAAATGTCCAACAGTGCAAATTTTATAACATACTAATCTGCATGATCTCCAACTTTTGTGGAAAATTTCCTCTTAATGGATGGGCATTTTGATTAAGAAACGACCTAGGTTTCTCTCCATGTATGACATTAAATGTCCAACAGTGCAAATTTTATAACATACTATTCTGCATGATTTCCAACTTTTGTGGAAAATTTGACATTAGACTATGAACATGCTCTATTTCCTTTCACCTTGAAGCATCTACCATAATATAAATGCGTTTAGCCTTTTATATTCTCAGATGCTAAATTGTTCCCTCGCATTACTCTTTAGGCTATTTTGCCTTTGGTCTTCCCTTTCTTCATTGGTTTTTCTTCATGAACCATGTTCTTTTGACATAGGATGCAAGATGTGGAACTCATGCACATGCGTTATGCTCTAGAATCAACTGTTCTTGCTTTAGGAGCAATGGAAAGGAGTATTTCTGATGAAAAAGAAACTCATCAACAAGTGGCATTATGTCATTTGAAAGACCTGCGTAACCATTTGGATTCAATAAGTAATCTTCCTCGCAAGGTTATTCTCCTATGACTGATTTTGTCAAATTTTTGCTCAGTGGTTGCCTTCTCAAGATATTAAAATTTGTGAGTAGTCTCCTTCATATAAGTTCAGTTCATAATTTTCACCTGGCTTATATGAATTTTCTAACCAGTTCCAAGTTATGTTGTGTTTGGATTCTTTTATAAGATGCCTCTATTTTCAGTCTTTTATAATCTTTCCTTTTATTTTTAAATCTGAGGAAATCATCTGCTGTTTTTGGATCCTTCTTTCACTCATTTTTTCACAAAATAAATGTATGAGAAAAGTTTATAAGGATATAGAATGCCATGCATCATTTACTAGATGTTGTAAAATCTACCAAATAGGATCTGTGGCATTCTTTTGCATTATCCATGAGCTCTTAAATCTTTTTTGAATTGAAATGTTTTTATCTTGTAATTGCTGGCATGAAGAGTTTGACTTTTATTGAGTCTTCTTTTCCTGTTGTTTAAATACCATATGTATCTAATTCCAATTTTTTGATCATGCAGATCTTGATGGTGAATGTCATAATTTCGCTCTTGCACATGGATAATCTCTCTCTTAACTCGATGCATTGTCAGTCCCCGGGGAGAGATCCTAAATTGTCTGATACATTCTCTGGTGAACATGGTGATCCAATTAAATGTGAAGGGGGGAATAAAATGGTTATATCTTTCACTGGTTTACTACTTGATGTATTGCGCCACAGTATATCATCTGTGATTGAGTTAGAGAACACATTAGATGATGGTCTAAGTACAGCCAGCATACAAGCCCTGGATTGGAGAATTTCAATTGCAAAACGTTTCATTGAAGAGTGGGAATGGCGATTGTCAATATTGCAACATCTTCTACCATTTTCAGAACGGCAATGGAGGTGGAAGGAGGCACTGACAGTGTTACGTGCTGCCCCTTCCAAGCTACTTAACCTGTGAGTACCACCTGTGCCCATGTATAGCTTGTGATTGATTTATTAACTTGTAGTTAAAAGTTGTGCATATCCTTACTTAGCTGCCCTTTCCTCTGTCTTCTGCTGTAATATTGTATGCATGAAATTTTCCTATCTACCATTATTTGATTTGTTTTGTGATGGAAACCCCAAGCAATTCTTGTATTATTTACGTGAAAAATTGAGTTGCAAGTTCCCCTCAACAGTGAATAGAAGGTAAGATGCAGACCCAATAGAATTACAGAGGTGTGAGAAAAAGAAATGGAAGAAATAAAAAGAAGAAACGCTCCTAGGCTTTCAAGAGGCCTGAGTCTCTCCCAAAGACAAGCCAAAATTCTTCCTACCCGTCCAATGCTCCCTTTTGTACAAATAAATGGTCCCCCCAGCTACCTTCTCTCTCCCGAGCACACTCAGTTAGTTACAGGCAGTACCCTTGTCCAAATTCATTTTCTCTTCTGCTGCCACCTCATTTTCCCCTTGCTTTATATTTCACTTTTCCTTGTTGCTCCTCATATACTCTTGTCTCAGGCTCAACACCCATCATTTCCCTCCCTATAATGTTGCACCTTGCCCGCAAGGTGAAAAGCAGGGAATTGTTGGTTGATGACATCAAAATCTTCCCAGGTATTCTTAAATTTGGGGAGTCCCTCCCATTTGATCAGCACCTCTTGCTTCCCATTATTCAGCTTCCTAATTTTCCTCATAGCTTTTGGTTGCACCCAAAGCTCCATCTCCTTAGAGAGTGAGAGAGGGATGTACTATTTGGGGGTAGTGGGGTGTAGAGATTTCTTTAGCTGGGAGATGCAAAAAACTGGATGGATTCTAGCTGTATCTAGTAACTCTAGCTTGTAAGCAACCTGCCCATATTTCTCCAGCACCTTGTAGGGTCCATAGAACTTTGGAGTAAATTTTTTATATTGTTTCTTGGCTAGGGATTTTAGTTTGTAAGGTCAAAGCTTAATAAAAACAAAATCTCCTACTTCAAACTCCACCATACGTCACTTCCTATCAGCTTGCTCCTTTATATATGTCTAAACTCTCTAAATGATTTTTTCAATTCAGCCGAAATCAGATTCCTTTCTTTATGACTTTCAGTAACGTCCTCCATGACTGATGGGTGTCTTCCCACTTAAACAAAGCTGGTGGGTCCCTATTGAAGAATTAGGCAAAGGGTGACGCACAAGGAGCAAAAGATGCTAGGCTCTCTATCTCATGCGTTCTGAATTTTATTCCATTAGAGGGCAGATAAATAGCAAATAGGGAGATCAGTCCTTGAATTGGTTGACCAATCTAATTCCTAATATCATGGGATACAAATATTGAAAGTAAAAGGAAACAAAATAACAGAATAAAGATAAAGATAAGCAACAAATAAATGCCCCACATAAATAGGAAACAAATATAAAAATAATTATAGTAATAAAAATAATAAGATAATCAATACTCCCCCTCAGGTTGGGAAGTATATGTTGAGCATTCCCGGATTAGAACTTAGTTTTTCAAATTTGATATGAGCAACAGCCTTTGTCAATAAATTTGCAACTTGAGAGTTGGAAGAGACATAACTTAATTCAAGTAAGCTAGAATCAATCTTTTCCTTAATGAAATGTCAATCTATTGTTTCATTCTATCATGATGAACAAGGTTTTTGCAATTCTGATAGTAGTTATATTGTCACAAAACACTTTCATTGGCCCATTAACATTAACCTTGAGCTTATTGAGGAGCCTCGATAACCACATGTCCTCGCATATCCCAAGTGCTAAGGCACGAAATTCAACTTCAGCACTATTTCTAGCAATCACAGGTTGCTTTTTGCTTGTCCAGGTGACCAAGTCGCCCCATACAAAGGAACAGTAGCTTGTGGTAGATCTTCAGAGAAAACTTCAACACCCTTATGAGTTCCCTTTGAAAAATAGGCGTTTACCAAGAGTTATCTTAAGATACCTTATAATTCTGTACATAGCTTCTGAGTGTTCTTTGTTTGGACAATTCATGAATTGGTTAACAACACATATAGGGAAGCTGATATTTGGACGAGTGTGAGATAGGTAAATTAACTTACTTACAAGTCTTTGGTACATACTGGTATCAACTGGTGAACAATCCTTCTTGAGACCAAGTTTATAGTTACTTTCCATTGGAGATCTGCAGGCTTGCACCTAACATTCCTGTTTCTTCAAGAAGGTCAAGAGTGTATTTTCTTTGGGAGATATTGATTCCTTTTCTATTCCTCACCACTTCCATCCCTTGGAAATATCTCAACTCACCGAGCTGTTTTACTTTAAACTCCTTTGCAAGAGACTTCATCAACTTTTCAATTTCATTAGAGTAATCACCCATAATCACAATATCATTCACATAAACAATCAAAACTCCCAATTTTTTGTCATGACTAGATTTGACAAACAATGTGTGATTTGTTTGACACTGGTTGTATTTGTACCCATAATTCTCAACAGTAATAGTGAATCTTTCAAACCATGCTCTTAGAGATTTCTTGAGCCCATATAAGGATTTGTGAAGTTTACACACTTTAGTTGAACTATCCTCTATTTGAAGTCCAAGAGGAATCTTTATATACATTTCATTTTCAAGGTCTCCATTGAGGAAGGCATTCTTCATATCTAATTGATGAAGGTGCCACTCCAAATTAGCTACAAGAGAGATTAATACTTTTACTATGTTAAATTTTCCTACTGGGCCAAATGTTTTTTGATAATCAATGCCTTGAGGGTTTGGGTGAATTCTTTGGCTACAAGGTGAGCCTTATGGCGATTGATATTCCCATTAGGATTGTATTTGATTGTGAAATTCCACTTACACCCTACAACACATTTACCAAGAGGCAAATTAACAATGTCCCAAGTTCTATTTTTTTCAATAGCCTTTACTTCTTCATGTATAGCACTCCTCCATTCTGGTTGCTTTACTGCCTCATAAAAATCATGTGGTAACTTTTTAAGAGAAACATTGTGCACAAAGGCTTGTAACTTTGGAGATAATTTGTTATAGGAAACAAAATTAGTTAGCAGTTCCTTACCTCTCTCCTCAAAGCAATGGGTAAGTCTAGCTTCTCATGATGTCCAAAATCAAGAGGAAGGGAAGTTGACTAGTCATGCTTAGGAAAAATGCCTTGTTACTATTGCTGATTTACTATTTCCATACACTGACCATGCTGTTCTGCCACATTGGTTTTCTTCTTTCTGGTATAGACTAGCATGTTGCTCTATTGTGAATGGTTGGAGTAGGTTTTGGGTTCTTTAGGATTGGTTGTGTGGATCAAGGTTAGGTGAGATAGATCTAGGTTGGGAAGTAGACTGGAAATTGTGAGAAGTGGGCTGGATAAAATCATTAGTGAGAGTGATGTTCGGGTAAAAAATGTCTTGAGGTGTAGTTGCAATGCCAATATTTATATTACTCCTAAACATCCATTCATTTTGTTGAGTGTTGTTGTAACTCTCTCCTTGAATGGGTATTTGGGAGTAAAAAGGTTGTTTCTAAAAAAAAGTAACATCTAAAGTGGTAAATATTTTCTTTAGAGAAGATGAATATCATTCGTACCCCTTTGTGGTGGATGAATACCCAATGAAGATGCATTTTATGGACCTTGGCTCAAGTTTACCCCTATGATCATTATGAATGAATGAGGTGCATCCAAAAACTTTTAGAGATAGGGATGACATGGTTCTATTGGTGGGAAAGGCCTCAAGTAAGTTTTTTTTTTTTGGTGGTGTAATGAAATTTAAAACTTTTGAAGGCATCCTTTTAATAAGATAAGTGGTAGTTAATATTGTTTTTTCTCAATAAAAGGACAGGGTATTAGTGGTAAAGATATGGGATCTAGTCACTTCCAAAATGTGTCTATTTTTTCTCTTTGCAACTCTATTTTGTTGAGGTGCATTGACACAAGAACTTTGGGGAATAATACCATGTTGGGTGAGGTAGGAATCAAGAATGGAGTTGACAAATTCTTTATCATTATCGGTTCTGAAAATTTTTATTAAGCTTTGGAACTATTTTTGAATGTATTTGTGGAAATTTTGGAAAGTGGTTGCAACCTCATTTTTCTCTTTTGGGAGGTAAACTTATGTGAGCTTTGTGTGGTCATTAATAAAAGGGCAAACTACCTTGCACCATCTAAACTTTTAATATTTGAAGGACCCTAAACATCACTATGTATAAGAGAAAAAGGATGACAATGTTGATATGAGTGAGATGGATAAGAAGACCTAACATGCTTCAACATTTGGCAAATTTCACATTGAATAGTGTTTGTACTTTTATTGATCAAATAAGGGTACAATTTTTTCAAGTAATGAAAGTTTGGGTGGTCTAATTTATAGTGCTACAATAGAGCATCCTTATTATTATTTGAAGAAGTAAGTGGTGAAAGAACATTATTGCAACTAATGGGTCCATACAAATAGTAGAGTCCTGCATTTTCCTTAGTACTACCAATCCTCTTCCTCAACTTCAAATCCTATCACATGTTCAGAAGCATCAGAGTCAACTATCCAATTGTTGGAACCTTTGGAGTTGACTCTAGTAGGGTTACCTCAAAGAGCCATGACCCCAGTTCCAATTACTTTCCCAAAAGCTCCTTGATTACTAATAATCTTTTGTAATAAATCAAGTTGCTCTTTTATCTCCTTGTTAAACAGGTTTTGGTCATATTGCTATTGGCTTTGTTCCTTTCTAGCAGCCATAAAACCATGGGTTTCACATTGATTTCGTGGTTTCTAATTAGCTGGTTTGTCGTGGAGTTTCCAGCAAACATCTTTAGTATGTCCAGACTTATGGCAGTGACCACACCATAATTTTCCTCCCTTTTTTTGCCTTAAATTAGAAGTGGGACCATTTCTAACCGCCATGGTAGAAGTTTCAGGCACTGGTTGTGTGTTGGGCTCTTTAAACACAAGCTCAATCCTACTCTCTTCCCAATTGACTTCATAAAACACTTCTGTGAGTGATGGTAAGTGTCGGACAACCATGATTCTCCCCTTCATTTCCTTGAAGGTATTGTTGAGGCCCAAGAGAAATGTGTAAATTCTTTCCCTTTCTTTTGCTTTTGGTGACAAGCTGCATTAGCACTACAACACCATTGGTGCGTCTCACATACATCTAGATGCCGCCATAACTTAACAAGGTGATTATAAAATTGAGTAACACTTCGATTGCCTTGCTTAGCCTCCCATAGAGAGCCCTTGATCTGAAATATAGCAACTATGTTGTCAATAGAAGAATAAGAATCTCTTGCAGAATGCCAATCTCCTTTGCCATCTTGCAAAGGACAAAGTTCTCCCCAGATTCCAGTGTCATGGAATTTACGAACCATGACATGATAGTATTGTTTTCAGCAAACCGCATTTTGTTCCTTGGATTTGTGATTTCAAGTTGTATGGTGTCTTCAGTAATATAATCCTCCTTTCCACGGCTTCTGATATACATAAGAGCACTCTGGGACCAAGGAAGATAATTGTTGCCATTTAGTTTAAAGCTTGTGATCATCATGGGTTCATTATCGGTGCCTATAGATGAATTCGAGATAGGAGAGACGCTATTTGGCTGGATTTGGTTTGGCTCCCTGTTTGGTTGGGTTGCCGTTGATGATTCGGTGGTGGTGTCATTGGCCTGAGATGCTCACATAGAGCCAAAACTTATTGCCATCTCTGATTGTGTCAAGCACACTTTGATACCATGAAGAATCAAGCAAAGGGTGATGCACAAGGAGCAAAAGATGTTGAGCTCGCTATCTTATGCATTTTGAATTTTATTCCATTAGAGGGTAGATAAATATAATAAGAAATAGAGAGATCAGTCCCTGATTTGGTTGACCAATCTAATCCCTAATATCATGGGATACAAATATTGAAAGTAAAAGGAAACAAAATAATAGAATAAAGATAAAGATAGGCAACAAATACATGCCTACATAAATAGGAAACGAATAAAAATAATTATAGTAAGAAAAATAATGAGATATCAACACCTACCATATAAAACTTTAAAAGGAGTCATTGCTATGGAGTGGTTGTAGATGGTATTAAACCAATATTTAGCCCAAGATAACTATCACACTTATTTCTTCGGGTTGTCCCCTGCAAAACAGTGCAAGTTAAGTTTCTAAGCTTCTGTTTGTAACTACGGTTTGCCCATCCATTTTGGGGTGATAACTGAAACTATATTTAAAGGAAGTACCAGCCAATTTAAACATCTCTTTCCAGAATTGGCTGATGAAAATTCTGTCTTGATCTAATACTATGGACTTTGGGAAACCATGAAGCCTTATTACTACTTTGATGAATAGTTCAGCCATGTCTTTGGTAGTGAAGGGGTGAGATAAAGGTATAAAATGTCTAAATTTTGTGAGTTGATCAACCACAACTAGAATAGTGTCATAGTTGTTAGATTTTAGGAGTGCAATGATGAAATCCATGCTAACATCTTCGCACACTTGTTGAGGTATAGGTAAGGGTTGTAATAACCTTGCTGGCCTCATAGCTTTGTACTTGTTTTGTTAGCAAATTTTGCATCGGGCCACGTAATCTTGAATATTGCGCTTCATCCCTTCCTAATATACCACCTTTGCTAGTTGTTTGAGTCTTTAAATACCTTGAATGTCCCCCATTGGTGAATTGTGAAACTCTTTCAATAGGATGGCAATTCTTAGGGATGTTTGTGGGATCACCGTGTGATCCTGATACATAAGCACCCTTTTTTTAGGCTATACCCTGTAGATGCTTCTTTCACTTGAATTAGTTGCTGTATAATGGGCAACAACTTCTCATCTTGTTTGACTTCTTTATCTAGCTCCTTAGTTCCTTTATATTGCCAAAGAGTAGAAGCTTTCAATTCAACCTCATCTTCTCTTCTAGCAAAGCATCGACAACCCTATTTTTTGATTGTGGCTTGTATTGTATCTCAAATTTGTCCCATGAGTTTAGAGACCCGTTTCTATTGATCCGGGTCAATTATCCTATACTTTAGCAAGTATTTTAAAGCTTTTTGATCTATCCTTATCACAAAAGAGTGCCCATTTAGGTAGTTCTACCATCTCTTCAGTGCAAACACAATAGCCATGAGCTCCCTTTCATAAACTGAACATTGCTTGGCTTTCTCTGATAGGACTTGGTTGTAGTAAGCTATCGGCCTTCCCTTTTGCATTACCATAGCCCCTACACCACTTTGGAAGCATGAACTTCAATCTTAAATGGTTGTATAAAGTTGGGCATAGCCAAAATTGGTACACTCACCATGGAAGATTTCAAAGCTTCAAAAGCCCTTTGAAATCAACCCCCCCTCCCCAAAAAAAAAAACTGAAAAGAATCCTTCTTGAGTGTGGGGCTGCCACTTTGCCATAGTTTTTAACAAATTTTCTATAATACCCCCTTAGGCCTAAAGACCCTTGTAGAGCATTTGGGTCCTTAGGTACCGGCCAACTTACCATGGCTTCAAATTTAGAAGGATCTACATGGACACCATCAGTTGAAATAATGTGGCCCAAGTGTTCAAGATAGGGTTGGCAAAAAATGCGCTTCTTCTTATTAATGACCTACTTATGTTTTTGCAACTGCTCTAAAGCCACCCTTAAATGTTTCAAATAGGAAGTGTTTTTGGCTGTATATAAGAATATCATTTTAAAAAAAAAACCAATGTAAACTTACTTAAATATTCTGTAAAAATATTGTTCATCAAGGATTGAAAAGTCAAGGGAACATTAGTCAGACAAAATGGCATGACAAGAAACTCATAATGGTTTTGGCTCATCCTTTGGCTTGATGCAAATTTGGTGGTACCTGGACTTAAGTCTAGCCTGAAAAATAGTGTAGTTCCATCTAGCTTATCCAACAGTTCATCTATTGCAGGTATAGGAAACTTATTTGGCACCATGATTTTGTTCAAAGCTCGATAGTTCACACAAAACTTCTAACTCCCATCTTTCTTCTATACTAATGGACACATACTTGATGGTGCACAATCTTTATTATTTACCATGAATGTTCCTACTGTTTTTTGGGGGCAAGCCATTGGAATAGCAGCTCATCTCATAAATAAAATGCCCTCCAAAATCCTAAGTTCCCAAACACCATGCTCCCTTCTTCTCCAAACCTATCCCACTACCCAAATTATCTCTTCTCTACCCTTAAAAGTGTTTGGCAATACTGCCTTTGTCCACATTCACCATAACCATAAACTTGAACCAAGAGCAACCAAATGTCTATTTTTGGGGTACTTATCCAAATCAGAAAGGGTATACTTGCTATCCCCCTAGCCAAAAGAAATTTTATGTTTTTATGGATGTCACCTGTTTTGAAGACACACCTTGCTATTCCAAAATCACCATTCAAGGGGATAATGAGAACCAAGGTGAATGGAGTTTTGGCGGTGAATGGAATTTTGGTGATGTTAAGAACTGTGAAGAACTGTGAAGGTTGTGACCACTACGAAATGGCTCCTACTAGCCCTATTCCCACTACTGTCATACAGGAATCTGAGCTTCTAACCCTCCTAGGCTGGAGCTGGAAGCCAACAGCCCCCAAGAACATGAAACAGAAGCAAAATCAGGTCTGGAACAAAGGGAAAATGGACCTGAAAGTGGTGAACGAATGCAACAAAGAGGAACTTTTGACTACTCATGGCGAAACAGGAACTCTGAGATAGAGACAGGATGAATCCCTTTGCAGAATCCAAGTCCCTCTAGCCAAAGTCCCTAAGTGGAGGATTTAGCTATACCTATAGTGTGGAGAAAAGGTAATAGGTCCTGCACTAAGCACTTTATTGGCAAATATATGTCATAACAGATTGTCTTCTTCTTATAAAGCCTTTATGACTAACATTTATAATGAAAACAATCCCCCAAAGCATCCATGAAGCTCTTGAACAGGGATAATGGAAAGAGGATGTTATGGAAGAAATGAATGCATTTAAAAATAATGGAACTTGGGGCTTGGTTGATTTACCTTGAGGAAAAAAGCTTGTTGGTTGCAAATAGGTTTTTCACATCAAATACAACTTTGATGGAGGTATTGATAGACATAAAGCCAGTTGGTTAAAAAGGGATTCACCTAAACACATGGAATAGACTACCAAGAAACCTTTTCTTAAATAACTAAGTTAAATTCCATTAATGTGTTATTGTCTCTTGTAGCCAACTTGAGCTAGCGATTGTACCAACTTGATGTGAAGAACACATTCCTAAATAGAGACCTGGAGGTGTCCATCCGATCGGGGTTTGAGAAAGAAAGTAAAGGCAAAGTTTGCAAGCTGCAAATGTCTCTTTATGGGCTCAAACAGTCTCCTAGAGCATGGTTTGAAATGTTTACTAAAGTCATCAAGAAGCAAGGGTACTCACAGAGGCAAGTCATCCATACTTTCTTTACTAAGTTCTCTCAAAAAGGGGAAATTGCTGTTCTAATTGTATATATAGATGATTTGACAGTCATTGGTGATTATGAAGATGAGATAAGAGCGCTAATGAAAGCCTTGACTAAGGGATTTGAAATCAAGGACCTATGACTTTTGAAATGCTTCTTAGGGATGGAAATTGCTAGGTCTAAAATGGGGATTCTGATATCCCAAAAGAAGTATACCATTGACTTACTTAAGGAAACAGGAATGTTTGGGTGTAAACTGGCGGATATTCTTATGGAAGTATATTACAAGGTTAGAATTTTCCACGAAAGTCCTCCTGTAGATACGAAGAAATATTAGAGACTTGTGGGGAAATTAATCTACTTATTCATATTTGACCTGATGCTTGTTTTGCAGTTAGTGTCATCAATCAGTTTGTGACTAAACCTTGTAAGGTTCATCTAGATGTTGCCTATAGAGTTCTGAGTCACCCTAAAATGTCTCTTGGCAAGGAATTTTCTTTAATAAAGGCACATTCAGAATTGTAGAGATATACAGTGATGCTAATTGGGCAGGCTCAATTGTGGGTAAGTGGTCTACTATAGGCTATTGGACTTATGTGTGTGGGAACTTAGTGACGTGGAGAAGTAAGAAACAATTAGTTGTAGCAAGGAGTAGCACCAAAGCTGAATAGCAAGCCTTTGCTCATGGAATCTATGGGGGTTGTGGCTAAATAGACTACTTGGAGAACTTATAATAGCTAACCAACTACCCATGAAGGTTCTTTGTGATAATATGGCCACCATCAATGTAGCTAAGAATCCGGTCCAGCTTGATAGAACTAGGCATGTTGAAATTAACCATCAATTTATCCAAGAGAAGGTTGACACAGGAATAATTGATCTTTCCTACATTTTAACTAAAGCTCAAGTTGTAGATGTCCTAACCAAGTCCTTGACTAAAGTGTGGTTTGAAGAACTTGGATGCAAGTTGGGGATGATCAACATTTATTCCTATCCCCAACTTGAGGGGGAGTGTTGGTATAACACGATTTCAGCCCTAATATTTAGGGATTCAGATTGATTTTAGGTCAAATTTGAGGAGATTTGGATCTAATTTGGGTCAACCATCATTCTGTATTTAAGTCTCTTTATTTCAGTTTCAGTGTTGTCTTTTCCTTTTTTAGATTTGACTGTTACATTTATGAGTTTATTTCCTTTCTTTCTTGATCTGTATGAAGGGACTTTATGGCCCCATTTAATGCCATTAGTCCTATATATGTAACTGTTCCCTTTTCGAAAATAATGCAATGAATTATTCAGTATCACAGAACTGTCTTCCTCACCTTTTGTAACAAGAGGGAATGTCAGGCTTTGTAGAAGTGTGCTTTGTCTGCAAATTGTGGCCCCTTTGGCTAGAGTTTAATGATAATTTTCAGCACAGATTTTTCATCTGGGCAAATTATTTGGGATAATATTGTTGTTATAGTCTCTTTTTATTTTTAATCATGTTCTTTTGAGTGGGTATCTTCTCATATATTCTTCTTTATCATAAAAGGAAGTGGAGCTGTTTGGACGTTCATATGGGTTCCATTATATTTCTGAGTTGAACGATAATCCTATAAATTTGTTTCTGATATTATATTGGAATTTTATATCTATATTTCTATGAATGTTTTTAACTTGCATAAGGCCTCAGATGTACTAGATAATTTCATTTTGCATATTAATTGGCAGAAGCTAGTGCAGAAGCCTAAACCTTGGGTTGTAATTATTATAGCAATCCAGATGCTAATAGTTGTTAAATAACCGATTTTAAATCTTAGCATTTTTTTTCTGCAGTTGCATGCAAAAAGCAAAGTTTGATATTGGAGAAGAAGCAGTTCATCGATTTTCATTATCTGCTGAAGACAAGGCTACCCTCGAGTTAGCTGAATGGGTAGATGGTGCCTGCAGAAAAGCATCTGTATGTTATGTATTTCATTTGACTCTTCTCATCTCACAGTTGTCTTCATTTGCACGTAAAAAATTTTCCATCACTCCTAGATCTTTTGTTTGGGCCATCAATTTTAAAAATGGTAGAGGCAAGAAAGGGTAAAGAATAAAATATTATGAGAGGTGGTGAAAGTGTGATGTAAGAAGGGTGACATGCATATATTACATCCTACAGTAGAATGCTCTTTTGGTGTGAATGAGTTGTTAAAAAACAAAAGGATATTTAGATTTCTTGTCTCAATGTAATTTCATATTAAGAAATTTCTACACCTCCCTTTTGTTATTGCTCTTATTGTTTGGGCTCTGATAGATTTGATTTTATTGTTTTTTAGTGTTTCATCTCATGTCTTTTGATGTAAATATTCTAGTTTTCTCAAGTAGTCGTCACTCTTGGTCAGGAAAATCTTGTATAGTCAGGGAGTATATTGCTTGGGGATCTATTGTCTCCTTATTGTATTGTGTGTGTGGTTATTCTAATGGTCATGGCAGAAAAAGACCTCTCAGACCCTTGGTCTGTACAACTTGGCTCCTTACCCTGCGCTTCCTTCTTTTTTACAACATATGGGTCAATTTAATAAGTGGCACCCTCATGTGTTTTTTACTTTATCTTAGAAGATGTAGATACTGTTATACTTTTAAATGATCTGTTCCTAATGTTTTATGTGACAATCATAAATTATATCTTTTCAGTTGAGTAGTCATGGTTGTGGTTAAGAAAATATTTTTTCATTTTAGAGGGGTGTCTCTTGCGGATATTCAAAGGGATTGGAAAGCTCTTTTGAGTTAGTCTTGGTTTTTTTTCCCCCTGTTGTTATTTTTATTCGTTTGGGGAGGATTTCTTGTCCTCTGTTTTTGCACTTTCTTGTACTGTTCTCTCTTCTCTTCAATAAAGTCTCTTTCTTTCTAATTAAATGGAATATTTATATATAGATATGTGTGTGTGTGTGTGCGCGCGCGTGTGCGCACTTCTGGATGCAGGTAGATGATGTGGTGTCCCGTGTACAGGATCTAGATTTTTCCTTGTTACGCTCCCAGTTAGGTCCTGTGGCTGCAGTAAGTGCCTAAAATGATAAGAGAGCAATTTCTAATTTGTTATTTCAAGTGAAAGGTATGCTTCCTATATGGTTAGTTCTGATTGCATTTCTTGACAGATTCTTCTCTGCATTGATGTTGCTGCAACTTCTGCAAGGTCTGCAGAGATGTCACAGCAACTTCTAAATCAGGTGGCTTTTTTATAGGTTACAGTTGACACTCATCTAAGTTCATTTTTTAAATTTTTTTATAAAAGAAATATTAATTAATGAGAGTGAAGAAAGAAAAGATAAGATGTGCTACCTTACAAAGGCGTAATAACAAAACACAGCAGGAAGAAGAAAGAAGTTCATCGGAACAATAAATTCGTCCAATTACTTTGCATATAAGCTAGAGAGACTTCCTCAAAGAGACTGTGAGTTGAGCACCAGAGAGTGACCACAAATACAATCCTAACCTGTAGTAGGTTAAGGAGAAAGCTGTATCTTAAAAATTACAAGCATTCTGTGCATGCCAGCGTGCCAAACAATTGTATAAGCAGCCTACTGCCATAACTCTAAAACCTAATCGGATGGATGTGGCTGCTGCAGTGGGCAGTATAAAAACAATTGGGCAACCATTTCCATGCAAGAGCCATACATAAAGCTTATGGGAGGACAAGGAGCTTTTAGTGGTATATGAATATTTAAGATGTCATTTGTATATATCCTATTAAGTATTGTTCCAAATGAAAGACTTCACCTTTGAAGGAGTGTTTAATTTACTAAGGGGGCTACTGAAAGAAAATACCTCTCTATTAGAAGTGTAAGAAAAAGGACACACAAGTATGCTCACCAGAGGTATTTAGTACTGAAACCCTCCTATCCTAATTAGAAAACAAAAGGTTGAAATTGAGCAAGAATGGAAGGGCTTTTAATGATACTCACCTAATTATGGACTTGATTTTGACATTGTTGGAGTATGAACATAGTAGGTTGATGAAATCTTGTTCACTAGTTGTAAAACATTTTGTTAACTTTAGTCTTGTTTCATACCTTCTTCACTGTTACCAGCTTTTTGTCATGTTGACTAGACTAGATGATATGCAGGCTCAAATAATGTTATCTGAGATATATCCTGGAGGATCTCCCAAAATAGGCTCTACTTATTGGGATCAGATCCTTGAAGTGGGAGTCATCTCTGTTTCACGGCGTCTTCTGAAGCGTCTGCATGAGATCTTGGAGCAGGTGAGGACTTACTATGATTCAGAGCCATTTTCAAGGAATCCTGTGTGTCACTTACAAAATATAATTTCCTTATCTTCTCTGAAGTGTTGGGGAGACCCAACTTTTCTGCTTAAACAAACATTTCTCCTTTAAAATATGAGCATTTGAATAGCACATATAGTACACAATCATACCTATTGGATTTTTGAATATTTTTCAGGTTCTTTTTATTCTAATTTTTCCTATTTTTCTCGTGTTTTCTTAATGAAAATTGTATCAAGTTTTCTGCCTATACTTTTGTCAGCATATTAGAGTGAATATCAATGCTGTGATAAAATTTATGATCTTGTTGATCATACTATTTTGTGATCTGCTGCTCCTCTAGGACAACCCTCCAGCACTTCAGGCAATCCTGTCTGGGGAAATTGTCATCACTTCATTGAAAGAGTCCCAACGACAAGAGCAGAGGGAGCGTGCTCTTGCTCTTCTACATCAGATGATTGAAGATGCTCATAGGGGCAAGCGACAGTTTCTAAGTGGTACATCTTTGGCCACTTAGATGGTCCCCCCCTCCTCTCTCTTTCTGGGCAACAAGTTCTAGACATTGATTTTGGGGTTTTGATTCCTCCTTTATTTTTGGGGGGGCTTTTGGGGATGGCAAAGTGTTTGTATCCTCTGAGTACTACTTCTGTGACTTTAACACGGCTTTACACTGGCATTGTAGGTAAGCTTCATAACCTTGCTAGAGCTGTTGCTGATGAAGAAACTGAATCAAGTACTACTAGAGGGGAAGGGTTTTATCCTGATCGGATTGTTATTTCAAACAGTGACAAGGACATTGTGCTTGGTCTTGGACTAAGAATTGTTAAGCAAATAACTTCAAGTTCAAGTGCAGGAGAAACTGGCATGCAGTCTGTTGGTTATGATATAAAAGATTCTGAGAAGAGAATATTTCGTCCCTTGAGTGCCAAACCTGTTACATATTTGTCACAGTTCATTCTTCATGTTGCTGCAATTGGTGACATAGTTGATGGGACTGATACTACTCATGATTTTAACTTCTTCTCTGTTGTGTATGAGTGGCCTAAGGATGTAAGGTTCTCAAAATATAGGAATTTATTTGATGATGATTGATTTAGACACAAGCCTGCCATGAGAATGAATATCTTATGCACATAACAGCTGATCTAATTTCATTTTATTTTTGCAATATCTAATTCTGTAATCAAAAGATATTTTATTTGTATCTTTGCTGATCAAAATTATGTGAAATTTTGAGATAAGTATTTAGATTTTATTTTAATATGCTGAAAATCCAATAGTGATAATAATAATTTGTAACTACCTCTAGCCAACCATTGCAACATCTCTATGCACATTTAGCAAAGCTGATCATCTATTGAGATAAGTTCCTGACATGTTTAATAATCTTTTCATCTAGTTAGGGTTTGGCATTTTTCAACAAAATTTGATGCTTTAGGGAGTGAGCATATCTTGCTGTCCTTTGATCATTTATGTTCATGTTTGCTGTTTCTGTTTTTCAGCTTTTGACTCGTCTGGTTTTTGAAAGAGGCAGTACTGATGCAGCTGTAAAGGTATCTGAAATTATGTGTGCTGATTTTGTACATGAAGTGATTTCTGCATGTGTGCCTCCAGTCTATCCTCCACGATCTGGGCATGGGTGGGCATGCATTCCAGTTGTTCCTACCTTTTCTAAGAGTGGCTCCGACAATAAAGTCCTGTCTCCCAGTTCAAAAGATGCAAAGCCTAATTGCTACTCTCGTTCTTCAGCAACACCTGGAGTTCCTTTATATCCTCTCCAGTTGGATGTTGTGAAACATTTGGCAAAAATATCCCCCGTGAGGGCTGTCTTAGCTTGTGTGTTTGGAAGTAGTATACTGTACAGTGGTAGTGATTCTTCAATTTCAAGCTCCTTAAATGATGGCTTACTGCAGGCTCCTGATGCTGATAGACTATTTTATGAGTTTGCTCTTGATCAATCTGAGAGGTAGCATCCCCTATTCTGTAGCCATTAAAACTATCTTGTGTATATCTACTGTGAGATATACAAGTCTCTTTGAACTATTATAATTAATCGGACATTTATTATATCTTGATTTTGTTTCAAGTGTGTGTGCATGCACGCGTGCGTGTGTGTATTTTAGTAGAAGGAAGGTTTTGATGTCATTTGGAAGCATGCCTTCTTAGTGTGATTGTGGTGCTTATGGATGGAGTGTAATGCTAGAATTTTTCATTAGATTTTTCTTCCCACACATCTCTTTTGACAGAGTTGTTTTCTTGGCTTCTTTATGGGTGTCAGCACATGGTTTACTTGGTGGGGGGGGGGGGGGGGTTTCTCTTATGGATTTCCAAAGTGATTGGAGAACTCTCTTGGGCGAATGCCTTTTCTTTTGATTCCTACATTTTATTGCTATGCTTGTTATTAGAGTAGTATTAGTTTATCATTCTTCTTTATATAGTTACACTATGTAAATCCCACATCATTGTATCTTAAGCTAAACAACCTTCACTCTGTTATAAATATATGTAACACATGCTTCCTTTTATCAAAGCTTTTCAAAGTATTCTCTCTCCTTTTAGTGTTTTTCAGTTGTTTTCCTTTCCCTACTTTTGTACTTCTTTTCTTAATAAAAATTAAGATGCAAGGTTGCATGCTATCTATTAGCATTATTAGATATTTAGTTTAATTTCCTCCTTTGATGTACAGGTTCCCAACTTTAAACAGATGGATACAAATGCAAACTAACCTCCATCGAGTTTCAGAATTTGCTGTAACCTCTAATCAAACAGCTGATGAAGAACCTGAAGCAAGAACTTCTGTTAAGAGAATTCGTGAACAAGACAGTGACACGGAGTCAGACGTTGATGAGATTGTTGGTAGCAGTGCCGTTCCAGTAGCTTTGGCAGACCTAAGTAACCAGGGGGTTGAAGCTGTAGACCCTTGGCATGACTCCTCAAAATCTGAAGCTGCTCAACCTGACACCACAGTTTTCCTTTCTTTTGATTGGGATAATGAAAAACCCTATGAGAAGGCAGTGGAACGGTATTATAGTTCATTTTCATGTTCATTCTGTATCATTTCTTGTTTTCAGTAAGTCACATCATGCTTACATTAGATGAGTGCCTATGTGGTATTACCAGGAGAACAAGATTTGTTCATACACCATTGTATCTATTTTAGTAAGTACTTTGTATAGATCAATATCTATTATTCAGCTTCATTCAAGTAAGGTTGTCTTTAACCTTGCATTATTTATACGTTGTCATTGACTTCATACTAATACAGTTACTTTGACCTTAAATCAGATTGCAATTATTTGGCCTATTTATTATTATAGAGGGTTTACTTAGACCAGAAAAAGGGGAAGTTTGAAAACATGTTATTTTACTGTAGCTGATTTGTTGTGCCTTGTACACCCTTAATGAATTTAGATCTTTGCCCATTGCAAATTTCCGATTTTTCCGTATTTTCATGGTTCAGTAATTTCTGGGTCTTAATGTTTATGACTTGTCTTTCTCTAGCAATGTATACTTCACGGACCTTACAGAGTTCTTTTCGCCATCTTTTGTAGACTAATTGATGAAGGAAAGCTAATGGATGCTCTTGCACTTTCGGACCGCTTTCTATGTAATGGAGCTTCTGATCGGCTTCTTCAGCTACTCATTGAACATGAAGAAGACAGCCAATCAATGTCTGCACAACGACAAGGATATGGAGGACATAATATGTGGAGCAATAGTTGGCAGTATTGCCTAAGGTTGAAGGACAAACAGCTGGCAGCTAGACTTGCCCTAAGGTGTGTAGATCATGTCTTTCTCATGATCACAGGAAAATGCATACTTAAATATGATACAAGGTTTAATCTTATGACTGGCATTTTATTTTTTCCTAATGTCATCTCTTCATTTGTAGGGTGTTTCTACTTCTTATCATTAACGAATTGCATTATCTGAAGTTTGCCTCATCATACAATGTCATTCTCAAATTTCAAAATTTTTCTCTAGGTACGTGCACAGCTGGGAATTAGATGCTGCTTTGGATGTTCTCACAATGTGCTGCTGCCATCTGCCTCAGAGTGATTCAATTAGGAATAAGGTGCTGGACTTCTCTAGTTTATAATAATAATAATAATAATAATAATAATAATATTATTATTATTATTATTCAATTAGGAATAAGGTGCTGGACTTCTCTAGTTTATAATAATAATAATAATAATAATATTATTATTATTACATATTCTCTATTGTTACTCAATATTTTTACCATGGCCGAATGCGATTTTTTATGTTGCTTTAACACTGGTGGTTTCACCTATTTCTTATCCTAAATGACATCATTCTTTGGATTGCTTAGGTTTTGCAAATGAAACAAGCTTTGCAGAGGTATGGTCACATATTACGTGCGGATGATCACTACACAAGCTGGCAAGAGGTTGTTTTATCTTATTTGAACTGTTAAGATATGTAATGCATAAAGTCAATATCTGTCTTACCTTAGTTTAGTTTTTTTTTTTTTTCGACAAACAAAATCTCCCATCTATTTTTTCTCTTTTTTCTTTTTCTTTTGTGAGGCTTCAATTGAAACTGCTAGTAAATGATATATAAATCATACTTCTGCTTCTAAAGAACTTATTTTCCCAATATGCCCATTTCTTATAGTAACCTATGTCTCCTTTGAAAATGCTTTAACAGGTGGAAGCAGATTGCAAGGAAGATCCTGAGGGACTGGCACTTAGGTTAGCTGGAAAAGGAGCTGTTTCTGCTGCATTAGAAGTGGCAGAAAGTGCAAGATTGTCAATTGATTTAAGGAGAGAGTTGCAAGGGCGGCAGCTTGTGAAGCTTCTAACTGCAGACCCTCTTAATGGTGGAGGACCAGCTGAAGCGTCACGGTTTCTTTCTTCATTACGTGACACAGATGATGCTTTGCCAGTTGCTATGGGTGCTATGCAGCTGTTGCCCAATCTGTGGTCAAAGCAACTTCTTGTAATAAAAAATTTTACACATATCTTTTCCCTTAGTTAATGATATGAATTGCTTTAAGTTATATTTGGATTTTTAAACTTCCATCTCCATGTCAATGATAGTTTCTCCACATTAATTGAAGGTTCACTTCTTCCTGAAGAGGAGAGAAGGAAATCTGTCTGATGTTGAGATTTCCCGGCTTAATTCATGGGCTTTAGGGCTTCGTGTTCTTGCTGTCTTGCCAGTGCCATGGCAGCAAAGATGCTCTTCCCTGCATGAGTATCCTCATCTGATTTTGGAAGTGCTCCTAATGAGGAAACAATTGCAATCTGCCGCAATGGTATTGTGGTTGTCACTTGGACATGATTGGCGCCTTCTTTAGTAGCGTGGTTGTTTTCATTTATTTATTTATTCAGAAGTTTAAATTTTGCCCTTGTATGTGTGGTTTTTTGTTTATCATGAGTAGACAATCTCATGCATTATCAATTTCTCAATTCTTTTTCTAAATTACTTATCATTTATACTCAATATGATATCTGACTTTATTTCTGTAGATATTAAAGGAATTTCCTTCTTTACGAGACAACAATGTAATTACTGCATATGCAACTAAAGCCATTGCTGTTAGTATTAGCTCGCCTCCCAGAGAACATCGCATATCTGTCTCAGGATCCAGGCCAAAGCCAAAAACAAGATCAGGTGTCCCTCCAAGGTCATCTTTCACAAGCAGTCTTAGTAATTTACAAAAAGAGGCTCGAAGAGCTTTTTCATGGGCTCCAAGAAATACTGTGGAAAAAAATGCTCCAAAGGATGTTTATAGGAAAAGAAAAAGTTCTGGGTTGCCACCATCTGATAGAGTTGCTTGGGAGGCAATGACTGGAATTCAAGAAGATCGTATTTCAACATTTTCTACAGATGGCCAAGAGCGGCTACCTTCTGTTTCGATTGCTGAGGAATGGATGCTTACGGGCGATCCAATAAAAGATGAAAGCATTCGTTCATCTCACCGATATGAAAGTGCGCCTGACATTACACTGTTCAGGGTATGGTTGTGAGTTGATCAGAATATTGAATATCATGTTGAAAGTCTACAATACGTTGTAGGATATTATGTTGAGAATTTAGTGTTGTTGCTTTGTAGCCATATAACACATCTGCATTTATAAGTCATGACTGATGAGTTTTAGTCACCGTAATTACAAGTCATTGGGTAGCAACAACATTGTAAAACTAAGTAGTGTTTGCAACTACCCAAAAAAAAAAAAGTTTGCATTGTTTACCGTATTAATATTTCATCTCCGCTAAATGCTTGGATCTTCTCTTTGTAGGCACTGCTTTCTCTATGTTCTGATGAATCAATTTCTGCCAAAATTGCCCTAGACTTGTGCATTAATCAGATGAAGAATGTCTTGAGCTCACAGCAATTGCCTGACAATGCTTCTATGGAAACAATTGGGCGTGCATATCATGCCACAGAAACATTTGTACAGGTAGTTCATGTGGTTGGAAACCAAGTAAACTATTGATCATGTTCTTTCAAATGTTGATGGTATTCTAGGCATATGTTTATTTGCTTTGCTAGCATATGTAAGATGATGGCATCACTTGTAGTAGCCATCATGATCATTTGGCTTTGTAAGGAAAAATGCGATTCTTATGTTGCTTTTGCAGGGTCTACTTTATGCCAAGTCTCTACTAAGAAAGCTCACGGGAGTCGTTGAATTGCCAAGTAATTCTGAAAGAAATAGGGATGCTGATGACACATCTTCTGATGCTGGTAGCTCTAGTGTGGGTAATCAATCCACAGATGAGCTATCAGAACTTTTGTCACAGGTGGATATTTGGCTGGGACGTGCAGAGCTGCTTCAAAGTCTTCTGGGATCTGGAATTGCTGCTTCTCTCAATGACATTGCTGATAGAGAGTCATCTGCCCATCTTCGTGACAGATTGATCCTGGAAGAAAGGTACAGCATGGCTGTGTATACCAGCAAAAAGTGTAAGGTAGATAATTTACCTGGCAGTCTTGTAGCTACTAGAACTGTTAAATTTTAGTTGTTAACTTTGGCCTGTTATAGATTGATGTCTTTCCAGTATGGAATGCTTGGGGACATGCATTAATTCGTATGGAGCACTATGGACAAGCTCGTGTAAAGTTTAAGTACGTGAAGTTTCTCTTTTCATGAAATTGCTTTTACATTTTAGCTCAGTGCCATGGTCACTTTTAAAGTTTTTAAGCGTATCTTGTGTAGATAGATATGAGCATGGGCTCAAACATAGTTTGTATATTATTATTTATTTCATTTCAGGCAAGCTCTTCAGTTGTATAAGGGTGATCCTGGACCTGTAATTTTGGAGATTATTAACACTATCGAAGGTGGTCCACCGGTTGATGTTTCAGCAGTTCATTCAATGTAAGATCTCATGCATTTATCACAGTTTTATTTTTCCATAACTATTGGGGTTATTGTTGCTAAAAGCTGAGGCAGTTGAGTCAAAATTTTAATTTTTGGGCTTGGACATGGGCTGAATGCAGCTTGTCCATGCATTGAACACAGCTTGGGCATGGATGACCCCCCCAAAGAAAAAGGGAAAAGAAAACATTCCCCCCCCCCCCCCCCCCCCAAAAAGTAGAATGAAAGACTAGAGAACCCATCTTGATGAGATAATTAAAATTTTTTCCTGATTTTTTTGATTGTACATGAATGATTTGAATAATATAGATTGACAACATTGATTTAGTTGATTTATTTTAGAAAATAAGAGTGTAAGATACTAAGAATATAGAATAATGCTGGTTGTGTTTTTCTCTAGAAATATACCACTAATAGAGAGTTTTAAAAAAAAATATATGCTTTGTCATGTCTTGATCAATATTTTATGAAGTTTGACATGTCTTCATCCTTGTCTGCTTCAGTGTCAAGCTTTTTAGACAAAACAAAATCTAACTAACGCTAGTTCTGCTGCAGGTATGATCATTTAGCTAAAAGTGCGCCGACAATCTTGGATGATTCTCTTTCAGCTGATTCATATCTCAATATATTGTACATGCCATCAACATTTCCACGTTCAGAGAGATCAAGACGGTCTCAGGAATCTACAAATAATTCTGTATATAGTCCATACTTTGAAGATGGTCCTCGGAGCAACCTGGATAGCAGCCGGTACAATGAATGTGTAAATTACTTACAAGAGGTGATCATAACTCACCCTTATCTGTAATTAATTATGATAAATAAATGCCAGTCATGGTTTACTTAATTTTGTTTGATTGATATAGCTATGGATTAGTGTGGAGTATGTAAATAATACATTCTTTCAGGGCTTTTATGCCAAGTTTACTACCCATTTTTTGGGTTTTCCTTATTTCTTCTTCTCAAAAATTTCAACTCCAATTTGTTTTTGTTTTTTTTTTTTTTCTGTTTTTGGTATCTTTTATGTACATTTAGAATGCCTTATTTCTTGCCAATTTGTTGCTAATTTTGGATTTCTTAATTGTGAACTTTGCAGTATGCACGTCAGCATTTGGTTGGATTTATGTTTAGGCATGGTCACTACCATGATGCTTGCTTGTTGTTCTTTCCTCCTGATGCTGTTCCTCCACCACCACAGCTGTCAATCATCAGTGGAGTAACTTCTTCATCTCCTCAAAGACCAGATCCTTTAGCTACTGATTATGGAACAATTGATGATCTATGTGACCTGTGCATTGGTTATGGTGCTATGCCTATTTTGGAGGAAGTCATTTCAACAAGAATGTCATTAGCCAAACCACAAGATTTAGTGGTGGATCAGTATACAGCTGCAGCCCTTGCCCGTATTTGCATCTATTGTGAAACTCATAAGCATTTTAATTATTTATACAGGTTTCAGGTAATTTTTTTTTCATTTCATGTATTAATTTAAATCTGAAAGCAAGATAAAATTTTTGCTATTGATGCCTCTGTGCATGCCTCTTTACCTCTTGAAACTAATCTACAAACATTCAAATTTGGTACTTTTTGGGGACAATGAATGACTTTTATTGTTCTAATATATGTTGCTATGATAAGTGGCTGATAATATTTGAGAGCTGTCATTATCTTACTTGCTGTTTTCATGTCATTGCCATTATTAGTCCTGCTACTAAATATTAATATAGCTTTACAGTTCCAGTTATCCTTCTGCTATGTGATCACCACCATTACTTTTCATTTGAACTTCAAAGTTATATTGTAAATTGAAAATGATTGTCCTACTTGTACTTCCTACATGTAACATCTTTTGTCCAGAAACACAAAACATGGGCTTGAATTTGATATGTTTTGACATTTTAATTTTAATTTTGCTGGGGGAGATATTGTTGCAGTTTTCTAACGATCTCCAATATACAGGAAATTAAGAAGGACCATGTTGCTGCTGGACTCTGCTGTATTCAGTTATTTGTTAATTCTTCTTCACAAGAGGAAGCTATTAAACATTTGGAGCATGCTAAGGTATGTCCATAATTTGATAAGGGCGGAAAACTAGGAATGGAACTTGCACACTAACGAGACTTCAATATACTTCTCAACATATAAAGAACTGAAAATCAATTTAATTTCTTATAGGCCTTTTGTAGTTTGGAGAACTCGTGTAAGTAAATAGCAATGCTATCATTGTGCCTTGACTTTCTTACTTTGGCTGGATGTCAGATATTGCAGTGGCCTCTTATTTTATTTTTTTGGTGTGCCCTTGGGTAGCAAGCCACATGCTACTTCTTATTGGGACCCTGTGGTCCAAAAGATCTCAAAGTGTTTAGATGATTGATGGAATCTCAGTATTTGATTTTGATGGGCACCCAAACAAGGTGGGAATTTTTCTTCCAAAAGCTAGTTATTAAAGTGGAAAAATCACTCTACTTAAATATTTCATTGAGTATCCCATACTACTCGATGAGAAATTTTTACATTCTATTTCCATCAATTAGCCACTCTTGGAAAGCTGATGTTTAGGTAGTTATACTTGATCTTTTGCTAGTCAGAATCCCCTGCTGGATAGAATTCTACATAGGTAGCCCTCTTCAAAGCTGCTAACCACCAGCTCTGATAACAATTGATGGGTATCCAAGTAAGGTGAGGAGTCATCCCCCTAAAAGCTAGCTATTAAGATAGGATAACCATCCTATTTAAGTATCCTATCGAGCGTCTCATACTACTTAATGTAAGACTTTGGCATCCTATACTACCTTAGACTCCTTCAAATTCTTATTTAATGAAAAAGGTAACACATCTTTGCTACAACAAAGGAATTCACAAAGATGTTTGCAGCAGCAACAGAAGTGAAAAATGAAAAGGGGTCTAGCATTCGAGGGGCTAGTCTCTCTCTGTATACCTTCTAGATATTTCCTATCCTCCTCCACCCCTTATCCTATTCATATATCTCTTTCTTCACTATCGTACTCACATATATCCTAGTAACTGATTCTCTTTCTCTTTCTTCACATCACACATTCCCTACCAAGCTAGTAACTTCATTCATTTTCTATTTTACCCTCTAGTGCCACCTCATCCCCTTTCTTTCTTCTGGAAGATGTTGTCACACTCAACTTATTGGGCTCATCATTAAACCCTCCCTCCAAATTAGTTGCAACTTGTCCTCAAGGTGAAAGTCTGGAAAGTGGGAATTAATTACATCATAAGTTAGTGCATTTCTTGAGGACTTCAAGCTTGATTAAAGTTCTTGTCTTGTGAATAGCTTCAGGTCGCACCTGTAGCTCCATGTCCTGGGTAAGAAAAGTAGGGAGATTCTGTGTGGGGACTGAAGGATGCAATGATTGTTTTTTTTAATTGGGAAACATTAAAGACTGTGCATGTTTGTTTCAGGAGGCAATTTCAGTCAATAAGCCACTGCTCCATACTTTGAGGAGATTTTAAAAGGGCCATAGAATCTAGGACTCACCTTCTCATTGATTTTTTTGGCTAGGGACTTGAGCTTATAAGGTTGTAATTTAGGGAAAACCATGTCTCCCGCTTCAAAGCTAATATCTTGCCTTCTCTTGTCTGCTTGAGTCTTCATATGCACCTGTGCCTTCTCCAGGTTGTCCTTTAATTCTGCCAGGATCAGATTCTTGTTTTAAGTTGCTTATTCATCTCTTCCACAGCGGAAGGGTTATCTTCCATCTTAAATAGAGTAGTTGGGTCCTTTCCATATAGAGTTTTAAAGGTACTAATGCCAGTAGATCTGTTATAGGTTGTATAAACCAATATTTAGCCGAACTTAACCATGTGACCTACTGCTTAGGCTTATACCCTGCAAAACATTGGAGATATGTTTCTAGGCTACGATCAACTACCTCCTTTTGTGGGTGATAACCAGAACTATAGGTGAGAGTAGTACCTGACTACTTGAATAATTTGCACCAAAGTATACTGATAAACACCCTATCCCAATCTGATATTGGACTTTGGAAATCCATGTAAACAAGCCACCTCTTTGATAAAAACCTTAGCTACATCTTTGGTCCAAAAAGGATGTGAGGGGCATAAAGTGGCATATTTTGTAAGGCAACCAACTACCACCATAATGGTATCGAATCTGTGACAAGACTTGTAATGAAATCCATGTTGATATCGTCCCAAACATGCTGAGGAATGGGTAGAGGCTGTAAAAGACCAGCTGACTTAGAGTTTGATACTTACTGAATTGACAAACCTCACATTTAGCAACATATGATTGAACATCTCTCTTCATACCTTCCCAATAAAAATGGTTAAGCCAATCTTTTGTAGGTCCGCAAATAGCCAGAATGACCTCCAAGAGGAGAATTATGAAACTCCTTTAGCAAAAGTGGAATTCTAGTAGATTCCTTAGGTAACACTAAGCACCCTTATATGGTAGACAGCCATGTTTCATGCTATAACCTGGAGGTACTGACTGCCCCATAGTTAACTGCTGTATAACCATAGTTAATTGCTGTATAATGGAAGATAATTTAGGATCTTGATGTATCTCCTTCTCCCAATCATCCCAATTGCCTAGCTGCCATAAAGGGAAAGCGTTCAACTCTAATGATTCGCCGTTTCTTGACAAAGCATCAGCAGCAGTATTATTACTTCCAAGTTTGTAATGAATTTCAAACCAAAATCCCATTAACTTGAAGACCTAATAAATTTCAAACCAAAATCCCATTAACTTGAGACCTATTTCTGCTAGTCAAGATCAATTACACATTGTTCTAAAAGGAATTTTAGTACTTTTTGATTGGTTTTGATATGAAATAGTGTCCCATCAGATGTGTCCATTTCTTAACTGCAAACACGATAACCATCAATTCTCTCTCATAAACAAAACATTACTGGGCCTTAGAGGAAAATGCCTGACTATGGTAAGTTATGGGGCACTATTGCTGCATCAGGACTGCCCCAACTCCAGCTCCAGAGGCATCAGCTTCTATTACCAAGGGGTGTGAAAAATCTTAAAGGGCTAAAATGAGTAGAAGTCATGGCTACTTTTAAAGTATCAAATGCTGGTTGAGCAACTTCACTCCATTGGAAAACATCTTTCTTTACGTAAGTCTGTCAAAAGGGTGGCTATCTTCTCATAAAAGCATTATCATAAACTTATAATGCCCCTTGTCTGTTTTGAATGCGGTTCTGTGCTCATCTCTTGACTTCATTAGAATTTGATGATACCTCGATTTGAGGTCCCAATTGGAAAACACTGTAGGGCCACTGAGCTCTTCCAATAACTTATCAATGGCAGGAATGGGAAACTTGTCAAGTATAGTGATCTTATTTAGAGCTTGGTAATTGGCACAAAATCACTAACTCCTATCTTTCTTTTTAACTAACATCATTGGTCTAGAATATGGATTACAACTTGGTCCTATGATTCCTGCCAACAAAATCTCATTAACCAAATGCCCAATCTTGAATTTCTAAGAACATGGATACTTGCAAGGTCGTATATTTAGAGGTTGCTCCCATAGCTTAATTTGAATGGCATGATCCCTGAATTTGGCAAGGGGTAGTTAATGAGCCCATTACTTGTAGGGTGTATGAGAGAAGGTCCAAAGCAGCGCAACAGAAGTAGGATAATAGATGGGGAAATGTTTACATGAGGAGGAACCGAAAATAGATAGAGGGTTGAGTATGTTGGCAGCTTGGGGGGGGGGGGGGTTAAAAGGTTAATTTGTGATATATTACTTGCTTTGTTGTGTTGTGGGTGCGTAGTGTATGAGGATGCGTGGCGAATGATATTTTAGGGTAGGGGAGCGAGGAAGAGGTAGTTGGTTTTGTTGGAGAGGACTTGACCTTTTGAAAGTTAGGAGGAATTTCTTCTTTTTGTAAATTTCTGTGTTCATTTAGCTTGTAATCTAGAATCAGCCTTCTCCTTACTCTGATAAGGAGCTAGTACTAAATTTTCCTCTAAATATGTATAATATGAGAAGTTAAGCTCCATCAGTAGTTTCTCCCATGGGTTCACATTCCTTACTCTGATAAGGAGCTAGTACTAAATTTTCCTCTAAATATGTATAATATGAGAAGTTAAGCTCCATCAGTAGTTTCTCCCATGGGTTCACATACAACAACAAATTCATCTGATAAAGCCTGAATTTTAGTAGCCATGGGTTGTTCATTTACCGTGGTAAGGGTCATTTCTCCAAACTCGACTAGGAAACCCTTTTTTCCACCTTTCATAGAGCATGTTATGTTGTTTAAGGAAACCAAAGTTTTGGATTAGGATGGATCTCCTTGAAGACATACAATTCATCCCCCATATTGATTTTCAAAGTTGACTTCTTCCAATCAACCTTGACTTCTCCCAAGGGTTCAAGTTAATTCACACCAAGTACTACATTGGCACTACCCAAATGACAAGGATAAAAAGTTTGTTGAACTCACAAACCTTGCATTTCCAGGAACCCATTATGGAAAATCCCAGCACCCTAAACAAGATATCCATCACCCACGTGCACCTCAAAAGTGCCACTTCTATTATGTGGAATCTTGAGTTTCTCTACCAAACTAGTGGAAATGAAATTGTGAGAAACTCCACTGTCAATTAGTATCAACACCTTTCTATCATTCATCTTCTTGGTCAGTCCTTGTAATTCCAACTATTGAATTCATAGACAAGGACATTTGTTGCTTGTCATTCTTCCTTACTTTTTGATTTTTTTTAATCTTCCTCTACCATACATTCTACCTTGCTCTCATTGGTTTCGGTTTCAAAAAGAATTAACACTTGCAATTCCTTTTTCCTATGCTTGTGGTTCATATTAAACTTCTAATTGCATTTAAAGCAGAGCTTGAGCTCCCATTCCCTCGCTATCTCAGCATCAGTAAGCTTCTTAAAGCTGCTACTCTCTATAGTTGTTGAAGTTAGTCAAAAACTTGGAATCTTGACCTCCTTTGCTATCTAGACTCTTATTTGTGCTAATAGTAATGATACTCTTTAGTGGCTTTGTTGGGTTGGAAGTCCTTGAGAAATTGGCCGATGACCTTATCAAATGGTTACCCGAGAAAGGCTTGACTTACTTTAGCCATCTTGCTTCTCTAGCCTCGTCTAACACAATTTCTTTCTTCTACTCTTTGTGCCAAATCCGTGAGTTCCTGTCGAGAGCTAGCACGTAGCATTCGAACTTCTACTCTAATTTCATCCTTTAATCCTTTCCTAAAAGCTTTAATTAGCACATCATCTAGAGCTTCCTTTAGTGATGCTATTAGAAGCTCAAAATGCTCCCTGTACTCTGGCACAGTGCCTTCCTGCTTCAAGGACATCAACATCTCATTTAGGTCCCTCTTCAACTTAGACCAAGAGTGTAGTGGATGCCACATTTCTATCTGTTAGCAATTAGTTTTTATGTCCTTATATTTATTTTCTTATTATTTATTTCCTGATTGTTAATTATTGTAATTATATTAGAAAGTTGACCTTAGGAATTAGTTTCCTAATTGTTAGAGATTTTATAGGATTTTATTTCTAACGGTAAGGAAGGTCTAACAAAAAAAAGGAAAAAAAGGAAGGTTTACGCTTTTTTTTTTAGACCTTCCTTACCGTTTGTTTTTTAACGAAACTTTCCATATTACTGTTTCTGTGTTTCGTGCATACCCACTCAATCCTACCACTACTAGAGCCCTTAGACCACGCTGATCGGTGTTTTTCTTAGTGACAGGATCCTCTTCAGTCTTCCCACGCGCTGCCATAAGTTTTCTAGAGCAGTTCTCATGCGTTGGCACGTACAGGTGTGTGAACCTCCTTTCTGGCCGTCGCCTTTTTCCAGATCTGGTCGCCTCAACTTGTCGCTTTCTTTCACTTGTGTTCTAGACCATGTCTGAGTCTATTGTCACTAGCCACCCTTCTGATTTAGCCATAGGCAACGCCTTTGGTCCTATGGAGTTACAACACGTTCCTTTGACATACCGATTGAACGGCAAGAATTACTTACAGTGGTCTCAGTTGGGTCGCACCTTTCTAAAGGGTTGAGGCATGCTTAGCCATTTGCTTGGTATTGGTCCAAAACCTGATGATTTCAAGAGATATGGGAGGCTATTCGGTAAACTTATTCTAAAGTTCGAGACGCAGCACAAATTTATGATATTAAGATGAAAATTACCAATACCAAACAGGGGTGCTTGTCGGTCACTACATATTCTAATCTTTTGAAAAGTCTTTGGCAAGAACTGGATCACTACCAGTGTATTCAGATGAGATGTAGTGATGATGTCATTATTCTTAAGCGTCTTATGGAAAAAGATAGGATTTATGAATTCCTTACTGGTCTCAATGTTGACTTCGATGCTATTTGTATTCAGATGCTAGGGCGAGAGGAGTTATCATCCTTAAATGAGGCTATTGCTTGTCTTGGCTGAGGAAGGTAGGCGGAGTGTCATGCTTGATGCCCCACCATTGGAGAGTTCTACTCTAGTCTCCAAGCATTCAGAGCCACGTTCTAATGCAACAAAAGGACAATCCGAACATCCTCAACAATCTAATAAGGACACCTTATGGTGCACCTATTGCAAGAAGCCTTGCCACACTAAGGAGAAGTGTTGGAAATTTCATGGTAAGCCTCCACACATGAAGAAGGGACCCGGCCAAGCTTATATGGTGACCACCGGTTCCAACAATAGGGATACCTCTTCTGTGACTGATTTCAATAAAGAGGAGATTGAGAAGTTACGAGGTCTTTTGGGATCTTGGGAAAAAGCTTTCCATCTATCACAGGTACTTGTTCTTTGATTTTCTCAAGTATTTCTTCTCACTCTTCATCTACCTATAATTCCGTCTTTAATGTCTCAAATAAGGTTTCTTCTGCCTTTTGGATCATATAATCTGGGGCTACTGACTATATGACTCATTCTTCTCAACATTTTCTTTCATATACTTCTTGCCCTAGTAATCGAAAAATCATACAGCAGATGGATCGGTCACTACTATAGCTGGTTAGGGAGATGTGTGTTTAAATGCTAATATCATACTTAAGAATGTTTTCCATGTTCCAAAACTTTGCACCAAGCGTATTTCTATCCAAAAACTTACAATTGATTCTCATTGTAGTGTGATTTTTTATCCTTTTCATCGTGTATTTCAAGAACAAGGCCCAAAGAAGATGATTGGACTTGCTAAGGAAAAGGACGGGTTGTATCATCTTGCAGAAAATAATGGATGCAGTAGAGTCTAAAGTTTGTTACTTATGTCTTTTCATTTTGAGTCTTTCCAATCCAATAAAGATAAGATTTGGCTTCACCATCTTCGTCTTGGATATCCATCATTTAATATTATCAAAATTCTGTTTCATACTTTGTTCAAGGGATTAGAAACTGAAACTTTACATTGTGAGACTTGTGAACTTGCTAAACATAAACATGCCTCTTTTCCAATTAGTAATAAAAGAACTTCTATTCCCTTTAGTTTGATTCATAGTGATATTTGGGGCCCAGCCCTAGTTTCTAATATTTTTGGTGCTTGATAGTTTATTTCATTTATTGATGATTGCACTTGAGTGATTTGGATTTATTTGTTGAAACAAAAATCTGATGTGAGCACTATGATTCAAACTCAATTTGGAACAAGAATATAGAGGTTTCGATCTAACAGTGCAAGAGATTTTTCTAATTAATTTCTCTCAACTTTTTTTATGAAAAAGGAATAATACATGAATCCTCTGGCATTCATACACCTTAACAAAATAGGATGGTTGAACGAAAAAACAGTCATCTTTTGGCCAGGACTAGGGCTTTATTGTTTTAAAAAAATGTTCCAAAGCAATATTAAAGGGAAGTAATTTTAATTGCTAATCGTATTATTAATTGACTTCCCGCTCAAGTGCTTGATTTCAAAAGTCTCATGCAAGTTCTCACAATTTTTTTCAAGTTTCAATACATCTAAAAACCTTGTACCTAAAATATTTGGATGTCCTGTATTTGTTCATATACATTCTCACCATAGAACCAAACTTGATCCTCGAGCCCTCAAATGTGTTTTCATTGGATATTTTTCCACTTAAAAATGTTATAAATGTTATCATCGTCCTACAAAGAAATTTTTTGTGTCTGCTGATGTCACATTTGCTGAATTTAATTCTTACTTCCACAATTAAGGTAACACAGTTGTTGATTCCTCTATCTAGAAGAGATCTGATGACTTATTTTCTTTTGATTTTCCATCATTCCCCACTCATACCTCATCATTACCTGTGTTCCAATTATCACCAAACAACCTACCTGAGCTTCCATTGTGGCCAAAACCAACTTCAGACCCTACTCGTCCATTATAGGTATATTCTTGAAAGAAGGCATCATCTTCTCCTTCAAAACCTGTCCAATCACTCTCTTCTGCTCCTGACAAAGTTGAGGTACTCTCTTTACCCACTAATAATATAAATCACAATGATTATGATATTCCTATTGCTTTACGTAAAGGCACACGAACTTGCACAAAATATCCTTTGTCTTCCTTTCTTTCTTATATGCATTTGTCTCTTAACTACAAAGCCTTTCTCAATACATTAAATGCCATTCCTATTTCCAAAACCTTATCTAAGGTATTCAAGAATGAGAATTGGGTCAATGCTTTGAAGGTTGGGATGTAAGCACTTGAAAAAAATAGAACTTGGGATTTGGTACAATTGCCAAAAGGAAATAAACTAGTGGGCTGTCATTGGGTATTTACCAATAAATATAATTCCTATGGTACCTTGGAGAGATACAGAGCTTGACTTGTTGCAAAAGGATATATCTAGACATATGGTATTGACTACATGGAGACTTTCACCTATGTTGCAAAAATGAATATAGTACAGGTATTATTGTCTGTAACGGCTAATCTGGGTTGGATATTACAGCAGTTCGATGTCAAGAATGCCTTTTTGCATGGTGAACTAGAGGAGGAAATCCATATGGAGATTCTCTTAGGATTCAATTCTCAAAATAAATTGGGCATGGTGTGTAAGTTTAAGAAGGCACTCTACAGGTTAAAACAATCTCTACGAGCATGATTTGGAAGATTTTCTAAAGTCATGATTGGTATGAGGTATAAGCAGAGTTAAAGTGATCATACTTTATTCGTGAGACATTTAGCCTCAGGGAAAGTAAGTATACTCTTGGTTTATGTGGATGATATTATAGTCACAAGGAATGATTATGAGGGAATTGGATTGTTAAAAAGGCAATTGATAAAGGAGTTTGAAATCAAAAAATTGGGCAAGGTGAAATACTTTCTCGGCCTTAAAGTGGCTCATTCATAGCAGGGCATTTTTATATTCTGACATAAGTACGTGTTGGACTTATTGACAGACACAAGCACCTTGGGATGTAAACCCATAAAAACACCTATAAAGTTGAATCATAGACTATGCAAAGCTTCTGAAGATACACCAGTTGATAAGGGTTCTTATCAGAGGTTTGTGGGACAACTTATATACTTGTTTCATACTAGGCCTGATATAACCTATACTGTAAGTGTTGTGAGTCAATTTATGCATGATTCAAAAGAATCACACCTCAAAGCAATCTATAGAATATTACAATATTTGAAGGGTACATTAGGGAAAGGACTTCTGTTTAAAAGAGGTGAGGGATTGACCGTTAAGGCTTATACTGATGCCGATTATGCAGAATCTCTTATTGATAGGAGATTAACTTCAAGCTATTGTACCTTTCTAGGAAGAAATCTTGTTACTTGGAGAAGCAAAAAGCAAAATGTGGTTGCCAGATTGAGTGCAGAAGCTGAGTTTGGATCAATGGCACTTGAAATATGTGAGCTATTGTGGTTAAAAATAATTTTGGAAGATTTAAAGATTAGGTGGGAAGGCCCAATGAAACTTTATTGTGACAATAAATCTGCTATTAACATTGCTCACAATCCGGTACAATACAATCGCACTAAGCATATTGAGATAGATCGTCACTTCATCAAAGAGAAATTGGATAGTGGCTTGATTTGTACTCCTTTTGTTCTTACTAGAGGTCAACTTGCAGATATATTTACTAAGGGACTATCTAGTGCCATCTTTCAAGACATCATCACCAAGTTTGGAATGGATAATATCCACTCACCAGCTTGAGGGGGAGTGTTAGCAATCAATTTTTATTTATTTATATTTATTTCCTTAGTGTTAATTATTCTAATTATATTAGAAAGTTGACCTTAGGAATTAGATTCCTAATTGTTAGAGATTTTATAGGATTTTATTTTTGATTTATTTTGTTTCTTAGAATAGTTTTTCTTTCCTAAAATGGCTTCATTCTTTCTATATAAATACCCTTGTACTGTGATCAAGTAATACACACAAGAATTTTTCAATTTGTGTTGCTATCCATGGGAACTAGTTCAGAGCTCTACCTTCCAAACACACTATTATTGTGTCTAATTTTTTCTCTTCAGTTACCCCATTCAAGTGAAAAAATGTTTGACTTTGAATACCCATCCAATGGGATCCTCACTAAAAAACAATAGCAATTCCAAACGTCGAAATCTAGGAAGTTCCCTTTCTTTGATCGAGCTACTTCCTCCAACATCCACTATTTGTACCGTCAATTCTACAAGAGTAGATGCTAACGTCTCTACTACAAATTTTCCCTTTTCCTCCACTCAACAGTTTGTTTCACACCTTGTTGAAGACTTTGACCATCAAGTCATGCATTGATGCTACTTTACGTTCAACATTGCTCACTCCTTGATTTTTGCAATCTGATTCTCCAGATTTTCTACTCATCCTTCCATGCTAATGTTTACCATCCCAAGGAACAAACTACTCTGATACCAAAAATAGTGGCATCCTAGTATTTGATTCTTGTTCAATGAAAAAGGTAACACATCTCTACTACAACAAAGGCATTCGAGGAGATCTTTACGGCAGCAACAGAAATGAAAAATGAAAAGGGGTCTAGCATTCATGGGGCTAGTCTCTCCTTGAAAACCTTCCAAATATTTTGTATCGCCCTCCACCCCTTATACTACTTACAAATATCCTACTAACTAACTCCCATTCTCTTTCTTCACATCACACATTTCTTGCCAAGTTAGTTACTGCCCCCTTCATTTCCTATTTTACCTTCTAGTGCCTCCTCATCTCATTCTCCTTCTTTCTTGTGGAATATGTTCTCACACTCAAGTTATCAAGCTCATCAATGACTGAAAAGGGCTTTTTACTCTTAGATGGTTGTGCCACCCCTATATAATCATGTTTATCCAGCATACCCATCTATTGCATGTCTCTCCTTAACAGCCCTGCAGGTGTAGCCCATAAGATTGAGATTGTTATGAGAATATATATATATATATATATATATTTGGTTGCAGACCTAAGAATGAAGGGGGCTTGGGGTCTTGAAAATTTGGTGTCCAAAAACATTGTCCTGTTGACTAAATGGTTATGGCATTTTCCTAAAGAAGTGATTGCTTTATGGCATAAGGAATTTTGAAGCAAGTACAGCTTAAATCGAAATTGTTGGGTTGCCAGCACAGCAGTGAAGGTGACACAATTCCTTGGAAATTAATTTGACAAGGATACCTATCCTTTATGCCACTGGCTTCTTTGAAATTGAGTGGTGGCTGAAAAATGAGATTTTGGGAAGACATGTAGTCAGAAATGTTCCTTTTTCTAAAGCATATACTCATCTTTGTTGGCTTTCAGCTTTGCATGAGTTTTCTGTCCATAATTTCTTTTCCATGCACAATTCCAATCGTTTTTGGAATTTTTTTTTTTTCAAATACATGAATGATAGAATACTGAGCTTCAGTCTCTCCAGTCTCTTTTGGCTTTAATTGAAGTTGTTTTCTTTTCTTCTAGTCAAGATACAAAGAATTTGGAATCTTGATTCTTCAAGTATTTCTTCTTGATAAGCCAATTTGGAATTCTAAAGCTCATTCTAATGTCATGCCCTTTATTTGAACGGTAATACTCAAAAGGATAAAGATAAATGACATGTTGCAGGTTCAATAGCCCCTTATAGTCCTTTCTCCTAACACATGTAATGTGCAGATCTTGTTCAGAAACCTTGCCCCATTTATTTCTCCATTATCTAGCTGTGAGTTATGTGTGGATGAAACTCTGGTGTATATTTAGTGAGAGTTGTGTCCTAGTATTCTGGAACAATTTCTCCTAATAAGATTTAAAGGGTTTGGTAACAAGAAGGAAAACAGCTTTCTACACTGTTTATAGGATTTGTGGTTGTTTGGTTGGAGAGGAACGTATGCATAGTTAAGGGCATAACTTCTCTTTTAGTTATGTTGTAGAATAGAATAGAATCCGCAGTTGTAAAGATTGCTAGTTAGATTGTAAGATCTTACAATCCCACGCCCAAAGACTATCTTGAGTGTTTGTAGGATTGAAAATGGCTAGAACCATCATAAGATCACAATCAAGATCATAGGATTGTGCAATCCTACCCAATCCTATATATTTTGTTCCTCATTTGACTTAGAACACACTTTTCTAGTTGACATTATTTTATCTAGTCTCTATTATTTGAAGGCTAGACACATTAATCATTAAGTTCCTTCTTGTCATTTCTTGACAATTGATTCTATTGAAATTTGTTGGATGGACTTGATTATTGAATGTGTCTAGGTTTAGGGAATTATTGTTAAGTTTTTATCTTGTGATTTGTGACTTTTATGACTTATGACTTTGATAGTTTTATCCTTATCTAAGAAATATATATATATATATATATATTTCATAAGAGGTAGGATCTTACAATCCTTGATCTGTTCTCATGGTTCAATCTTTTTTACCCTTCAGTTGATCCTACATAGGATCTTGATCTTGACAACCTTGATTCTGTCTTTGGCTTCCCTTCGGTGTTTAGCACATGATTCTTAAGGGAATCACTTCATCTGATATACAAAGAGATTGGATAGCTCTTTGCACCAGTAGGGTTTCTATTACTGTGTGTGTTTTGAGCCTTTCTTGTATTTTCTGATCAGAGGATATTTTATCCTCCAGCTAGTTGTACATTCTTCTCTGGTCTAAAAACTTCTTCTGTCAACATTAAAAAAAAAAAAATGATGAAGTATTAAACATATTGCCCAATGATGGTTTTACTTTTCTAGAGTAGAAATTCTTTTCAAGTCTCATTCTTTTCACTTCAAAGCATTATGCATCGGCTAACAAACTCAAAACAAGAACAAAATAATGAAAGACTTGCATATTTTGTTGCCTTTATTACAATTAAACTATCATAACTTCATAACCTTGGTTCACTTATCTTATTCTTTGTTGATCATTTTCTATTTTTTGGCTTATTGATGCAGATGCATTTTGATGAAGGATTGTCAGCTAGACACAAAGGTGGTGACTCTACCAAGCTTGTAACAAAGCGTTTCAGAGGGAAAAGTGCCTCTGTGAAGCTCTCTGAGGAAGGTCTTGTCAAATTTTCTGCTCGGGTATCAATCCAGGTAATTGGATATACCCAGTATGCTAAACATAGTGGTTTAGTAACCAATTTGCTGAGAAAAAGATTGGGAAGGCAATTTTGGAAAGTTTTGACTAAATGCACATTACTTTGCTTTTGAAAGAGCACAATAACATGACTGCTTGGATGCAGACATGTTTATGTTGGGAATTTTGAAGTAGACATGGCATATCGGTATGTCCTTGAGACTGTCATAAAATCTCCCAGGGGATGGACGCTTCTTTCTTTTGGAGTACTTGGATAAGTCTTTTCAGATTTTACTGAGTCTAATGTAGAGTGTGTTTCCTTCATTTGACAACAACAAAAAACAAAAAACAATGACATATATTTTGAATCAGTGTTGCGAGTTGTGACATTGGAATTCCAGCCAGCCACTTCAATAATGAGAAGTGATTCATTGGAGGCAGTTTCAATTCCAGTCAAATGAGTTGTGTGTGTGTGTTCTTTTTAAAAACTGTTTTTGAAGCAAATCATTTCAAATGTGCTGACATTCTCATATGTAATTATATGTAAAATCCTCTGTTTTATTCTTAAGCTTTCTGTGTGTTGATCATATCTTTGTAGGTTGAAGTTGTTAAATCCCTTAATGATTCAGAAGGGCCACAGTGGAAACATTCGCTTTTTGGGAATCCAAATGACTTAGAAACTTTTAGGTTTGTCACTTTGTTTCACTTGTTAATCTTAAAGCTTATATTCTTATTATATATATTGACCATCAATTTGTCTGCTGTGATGTATTAAAAATACTTTGACGTATGTGGCTTTTAAGCAACTTAATCTTTAGTTTTAGTAGTATTTTTTGAAATTTTTAAGGTCGTTTATCATTACAGGGCCCTACCACCTGCTAAGCCTACTCCATATATGTTATTATGATTTATTTATCAATGGTATATCATGCATTCAGATTTTTTATGTTGTAGTAGCTGCTATTTCAGTTTATATTTTACACACTGATAGTTTCTAAAACATGCTCATGATATTCTTGAGTTTCAGACGAAGGTGTAAGATTGCAGAGGTTCTTGTAGAGAAGAATTTTGATTTGGCATTCCAAGTGGTCTATGAATTTAATCTTCCTGGTAATAATTTTCTCTTCAATCTGGTCCTTCTGTCATCTTTTTAGCTTCACTGATCTAGAACGGAGTGGTATATGTTGTTGATATATTCAGCCTGACCTTTTTGTTGTCTCATGCAGCTGTTGACATATATGCTGGTGTTGCTGCATCTCTTGCTGAAAGAAAAAGGGGCAGCCAGTTGACAGAATTCTTCAGAAACATCAAGGGCACAATAGATGATGATGATTGGGACCAGGTAATCTGATTGAATTTTCTTTTACTCTTCTGCTAACTCAAAAAAAAAGAGTTTGTCTGTGCATCTCGATAGAACTTTTTAATTTGGATTGGAAGTTGAAACTACTAGAAATAAGATTTTATTTGATATGAGCTTTATTCTACCACTTGGAGAACTGAGGTTTTTGTAAACTGAAACCATTGTTCATACAATACCTTAAGTGCCAGAGCTTAACACTGAAGACTATTATACTTATTTAACAGAGTTAGGAGAAACTTAGAAGTTTGGGAAATAATCTTCTGAGTGTTGCCGTTGAATGGGTTAGTGTCTTTCTAGTGTAAAGTGCTGTGCATAAAAATGGCACTACGTCCTTGTGGCCGTACCCCTAGTGCAGTGTTAACCAAGATGTGTCTTATCGATCCGTACATGGAGAGAGGGCACTCTTAGTCTCTTACCATTGAAATAAGGATGTAGCATGTATATTAATGAGCTTTGTGTTGCGAAAGTATACTGGAAAATTAAGATGTGCCCTTTCCATCAAATTGAGTTTGGTCCTATCACAAGAAAAACAATATCTTTAAGTGATAGCAAGTGTGCTTATCTTCAAGAAATTTATGTGACTTTGAATGGTGTAGGTCTTGGGTGCTGCAATAAATGTATATGCTAATAAGCACAAAGAACGTCCAGACCGTCTAATAGACATGTTAACTAGCAGCCACAGGTGAGGGTATAACTATTTCTCGTCTCATTCATGCACTTTGGATTATTTGATTTAATTTCATTCACACACAAAAATATATTTTATTTACACATAATAGGATTTAGGATGTTCTGTTATTAGTCTTATCAGTCTCACTCTCTGACCATTGTTAATGTATCCTAATACATAATGGCATGTGCCTTCATCTTTTTTTTTTTTTTCTGCTAAAGTATTTCACCAGTCATGCTAACATGATTTATTTATTCTTATATGGGCGTACAGGAAGGTTCTTGCTTGTGTGGTTTGTGGTCGTTTAAAAAGTGCATTTCAAATTGCTTCTCGGAGTGGAAGCGTGGCTGATGTTCAATATGTTGCTCATCAGGTTAACTTCTCTAAATTTTAGCCTCCACTTTTGGCATGTTGTCATCATTAACTTTCCAAATATTAACCAAGCACTTGTTTTTGGGTTTACACTGTGTGCACAGGATTGAAGGTCCTATTTTCTAAAACCACTTATAAGACTAGCAAGATCACATAGCTTGTGAATGATAATAAAAATGGAAATTGCGGTGTGTCAATATTGTATTTGCTAGTGTTAGGTAATTGGTCTATGCCATGTCAAGACATGATTTGCACAATTTGACTGCATGATGTTTGTGTTGGATAGAATATCTAACTTCGGGCCTTGTTGCCCAGTTTTGATCCCTGTATCTTACACTAGAACCTTTAACGCCCTTCCTATTCGGATTGGCATCATGTTTTGCTTATATACATAGTTTTTGCCAGATTAGGTATTATTATTATTCATCACTCAGCCAAATTGTGGTTTGCCATTTGATATTCACTTTTTCCTGACATAAAGATGGCATGTACCTTATTTCTCAAAATGAATGTTGCTCTTACCATTCACAAGTCCATATAGTGTAAGGGAAGGAGCTACCAGTCATAGTACATGGTTTCTGTGAGAAACTTATTGTGACTAAGGCATAATGAGATAATCTTTTGTCATCAACCAATATATAGAACATGTTTTGTTCTTAGCTATGATCAACCCAGGCTTTCCCTAGTTTTGGTGGGTCCTGCAGACTGCGGTGCCTCACTGGTGCTAGCATACACCCCAGGATAAATATCATCAGTCATCACTTGCTTGCACCTCTTATCTTATGACTTCCTTTTTCTCTTGCCCTTTACTTTAACCCTGACAAAGAATGCTTCACGTGCCCTTCTGCTATTGTTGCTAATAAGGACAATTTTTGGTCAACTGATGAGATATCAATTTATCTTATCTTCATTTCAATGTTCATGCAGGCACTGCATGCAAATGCACTCCCTGTGCTTGATATGTGTAAGCAATGGTTGGCTCAGTACATGTAATTTATGGCTGGAGGAAACTACATATCTGCGGGTTTGCCTATATGCATCTTCTGGTAATGCGCTAAATGTTTGAAAATCAGGAGCTAGATCATAGCTTTCCTCAAGGGAAGCAGCTCTGACCCAAGGCAGTCGAATCATGCATTAACTGCAAAACAAAGTTGTGTTGTTTCAGTAAGCCTTGTCCGATTTTCTGGATTTGTTGAAGCATACAGATTTCAAATTAGATCCTAAATATGGATGTTGCTGCCTGCTATCGTAGTCCATAGCCAAGTTTGGAAGACTAGTAGTGATAGCACCATCACAAGGGGAAGCAGAAAGTAATAATTAGATGCAGATTCTGAAATTGGGACCCCCTGATTGGCAAAGACGATGATACCTGAAAGTTCTGAAGCACTCCGTAATTGCCTCTCTTATCTAACAAAATTTTTCCTTTGTAAAGAAGTGAGGGGAAAAAGGAATCCAACCAATTTAAGCATGACGAGCATGTATCAAAGTTCGTTCTTTTAAAGGTGCTTTTTATGTTACTCCGGGATATGCTTCGTGTTGTATCTGTGCCCGAGTTAAACATAGTGTTAATCATGTTACAGAATTGATATTTTTGTTTTGTTCTGTTTTTTGCTTTTTTTTTTTTGTTGGGGGGGGGGGTGGTGTTTGGTTAAAGTACAGATAAGTGATCTTTTGATCTAGTGAATTTTGGGGTATTACACAGGAAGGGGGTTTCTCCCTACGTCAAATGAGAAGCCAAGTGCGGAAATATGTTGCCAAACTCCAGAAAAAGGGGGGAAATAAAAAGAAAAAAGAACGCACACATTGTGGCTAAGAAGTAATAGCTTGAGCAAGGTCACTTGGGACTAGATTAAGTCATAAAGGTAGGATGAGAGTATAATTAATATCAAGTGTTCCATTCCTCCAGTATAATAATAAAAAAAAAGTAATAGCCTGAGTTAAAAAGCAATTTACTTGGTAATGATTGGTATGCAAAAAAAAAGAGATTTGAGAGAATTAAAAAAAAGGTTGGTATAATGAAAAACGATAATTGTATTTTCATTTAAAAAATAATGAAAAACAAATATTGTTAAAATAATAATTAAAAATTGTAATAGATATTTTTTTAATGAACAATATCATTCCCATTAAAGTAGATTCCGTAATCCCAAATATGCTATTAGATGTCATAGATTTTCCATGGATGCGTGTTTGTCAAAACTCAAAAGCATTGACTGCATGTTGAAACGAGGGATGCCATCAGCCTTCAAATCCTTCATTTTTTATATTTATGATAGAATGGGAAAGTTGTTCGACTAGACATTGACGAGAATGTCAAGGAGAGTACGTTGTCTAACTGTACTGCTTGGGATGGCAACTTAATTTCTTTATTTTTAATTTACATTTTATATGATTGTGAAATGGATTATTCATGTATCGTGCCTTCACTTGTAGGCTGGAAAAGAGCATAAGAGGGTACTTCGGGTACTTCAACCTTGAAGTGATCGTAAACCATCCGAAGACGGAATAAAGAAGGAAAATCCGTTTAACTTAAAAAAGATTTGAAGTTCGTTGTTCTCCAACATGACAAATCCACGAATCATGCATATTTACCCACATAATAAACTAGGTTATCCTTCTGTCTAACTACGATATAAACTGCATATAATTCGAGATTCTATTGTGAAAGCTTCCTACGAACGCCCCCTATTATCCTTCTTTTTTGCTCAACAATAATTTGCCAAAGACTTCTGCATAGAACGTTGATAACAATTAACAAAAGCTGCTCTCTCTCTCTCTCTCTCTCTCTCTCTCTCTCTCTGTGTCTAGTTAGAAGACATTGAGTCAATTATGTCAATAACGCAAAACAGGGCACCACTACCATTGCTAGTTAGACGACGTTCCAGTGGTGAAATCAGGAATCTGGCCTCAGTTTCTAGCAGCCTCTTACAAGCATTTGGCACCAACACTCTTGATGATAGTTACCTAAACCTAAGAAAATATGTCATCGCTCCCTTTGATCGTAGATATCGGTAAATTAATATCCTTCACATAAACTTCTCTGTTCTTTTTCCTTTTCTAAATAAGAACAGAATTGAAGTTTTTTCTTTCTTTAATGAAGGTTGTGGCAGACATTCCTTGTTGCGTTGGTGGTATACTCTGCATGGGCATCTCCATTCGAGCTAGCTTTCAGAAAATTGGCAATTGGGTCATTGTTGCCCGTTGATCTAGTCGTCGATGCCTTTTTTGCCATTGATATATTCTTAACCTTCTTTGTGGCTTATTTGGATACCTCAACCTATCTCCTCGTTGATGAACATAAGAAGATAGCCATCAGGTGTGTATGCCTTGACAACCTATGAACATGGACGTATGGTGCTAAAGCTTTATAGAGTGCAAGTCTATAATTAAGCCTTCAATGACAGACATCAACCGTATATCAAAGCACTAACAGATAACACTTGATTGTGTTGTTGGTACTCACAAGATTCTTTCTGGCATCTTCACTTCAACAGATACTTCAAAAAGTTGCATTTTCACATGGACGTAGCCACAACTCTGCCATTTCAGCAGATATACCAAATTCTGACGGGCAAAACATACGAAAGCGAGGTCTTTGGTTTCCTAAATATGCTCAGGCTTTGGCGATTAAGACGTGTTAGCCAACTTTTTGCAAGGTACATTCCTAGAAGTTAAAAATCTGTCAATTTGATGCTTTGAAAGCAAAATTACGAATGCCCAAGACCCATTGTCCCTACAAAGATAGCATCAAAAATATATTCTAAGCGCAGAATGGTGTACATATATAAGGAAAAAGGTTTCCCTAACAGATAATCAATTCTCTCACCCTCCTCTACTTCTAAGCAGATTAATTCATGAGCACTAGAACCATTTGCTGATTCTGGCTTGAATGTTGTTATGCTGATCACCGTGTCATCAAGCTAACCTTAACCTTAGGAAGCATTTTTGAACAAATTTATCAGAAAAATACAGACACAATCACACAACCAGGCAGGCTCTTGAAAAGTGAAGGAAAACAGGAGGGCCCCTACGGTGAATATAGCTACCTATTTTTCGTATACGCAATCTAAACTACAATTTTTTTCTGCAGGCTAGAGAAAGACATACGAATTAGCTACTCGGCAACAAGATTTTGTAAACTTATGTGTGTAAGTGTGTCTTCTACTAGATCACTGATCCTAATAGTCACCAAATTGTCTAATTATACGAGTTCATTCATGCTTCACCTTTCGTTGGTTTATCACAGGTTACGCTATTCGCAGTGCACTTCGCAGGCTGCATGTATTTCTGGTTGGCTGCCCACTACAAAACACCTGGGAACACATGGATTGGGATGCAGATACAGGATTTCAAACACACAAGCATCTGGCTGGGATACACCTATTCCATGTACTGGTCTATTGTCACCCTTACCACCGTTGGCTATGGAGATTTGCATGCAGTGAATACGGGGGAGAAAATTTTCAATATCTTATATATGCTATTTAACATTGGCCTCACTGCATATATAATCGGAAACATGACAAATCTGGTCGTCCATAGCACTGTCCGAACCTTTGCGATGGTATTGTAATTTAGCCCTCTACGTAGTCTTTACAGTCTATAACACTAGCATCAGTCTAGCGCACAATATGCAACCTTTTACGTCCACAACTGCCTGGTTGCTAATGGATTACGAGGGAGATTATAGGAAGGGGAAAAAAAAAAAAAAGGAGCCTCAGGTTTCCAATTCCGTGGAACATTCATATTTGGTTTCTTGGTAATTGACATTCTCTTATTTAAGATATCTTGAAAAATTCTACTTTATACAAGATCATCTAGAATTTGAAGATTTTAAAATACTTGCATTTATATTAGTTTGTCAAAAGGAAGAGAAGAAATAAATAAATAAATAAATAACAAAAACTGAATAACAAATCTTAAACTGCAATTACTACCAAAAATTTTGGGTGCGCTAGATAGGAGTGAAAGAGGAAGATGGAAAACTGGAGGACTGAAGATGAGAGATGTATCTAGAGTCTAGACTAATATTGAATCCACATACCTTGTTAATTTTCACTCCTCCACCCATCTCCTAACAAATACACCCATATGGTTGTCAAACAAGATTGATTTCGTGAGAGTTGTAAACATCATTGCTTTCTTCAAGCCAATCAATCACGGACTAGATTTTATTAGAGAAATGACTTGAATGGGCAATATGTTCCCCTATCCAGCTATCACTTTGGTCTTGAAATTTATCAGAGAGGCTGTACCAAAAGTAACATTCTTCATCTCCTGCTTTGTAGAGGGATGCCATCAATCAAATACTAAAATATGCAAGCAAAAATAGACTCCCAGAAGGCTTGAAAGAGCAAATGCTGGCACACGTGCAATTGAAATTTAAAACAGCAGAGCTACAGCAAGAAGAAGCGCTACAGGACCTGCCCACGGCAATTAGATCCAGTATCGCTCAGCATCTTTTCCATAACATAGTTAAAAATGCATATTTATTTAAAGGAGTCTCTGATGAATTTATCACCCAACTGGTAAAAACTTTTCTTCTCTTCTGGGTAGTAATAGGAAAGATTCTAATTAAGTCAACAGCAACTAATAGATGGCAACACTTAATCACTCAGGTGTCAGAAATGAAAGCAGAATATTACCCACCCAAGGTCGACATTATCTTGCAAAATGAGATGCCGTCATATTTCTACATTTTGGTGTCTGGAGCAGTGGTAAAACATTTATCTCTTACTCACATTTTACTCTAGTAGTAGTCTGAAATGCAAAACTTAACTGTTTCTAACTGCAGGATGTGTTAATCTACAAGAATGGAACTGAACAGGTAAGATGGAATCCCATGGACAATTTTTTCCTCGAAGGTACATAACATATCCAAACTAAAGTAAAACGATCATAATATGTACTCCTACTCCTAATGACTCGGGAAGAGTAAGAGATAAACCGAAAAAATAAAATAAAACTCTTCAATAAGATTTAAAACCAGCATCAATATTTTCAAGCTGACATATTCTTACACTGTTTAACTGAACTTAGACAAGTTATTTCAGCTTTTGTTGAAACTAGAATCTGGAGAGATGGCAGGAGAAATAGGAGTTATGTTTAATATTCCCCAACCTTCTACAGTGAGATGTAGGCGGCTTTCTCAAGTCATCCGAATTAATCACGATCATTTCAAGCAAATGGTGCAACCATATAATGATGATGGGAAAGCAATTATCACCAACTTCATTCAGGTTTGGCAATTCAGACATATCATATGTTGCCTCTTCTTTCATTTGAAAGTTTATCACATGTCATTTATCACTCATGTTAATCATAATACATCACAAATGCCATACGCAATTCTTCAAATTTGCAATAGTTTGATAAGAAGGATGTATAAGTCTGTTCAAATATGAAAGCAGTAGAAATAACCCATATCCCCACAATTTAGTTAAGAAATATTTACATATATACGGATATTAAGTGTGGGTGACCAAATAACACGCATTTCCTTTATCAATGTTTCTATCTCAATTCCCATGCCAACACCCTTCTGTTAATTATTGTTGGGTCATCCACTTTCAGTACTTGAAGGGCTTGAAAAACAAGGTGCTAGAAGAAATTCCATATCTGACAGAATTGTTGGGTGACCTGCATGTTGAGGTATATCTACATATTTGACAGCATGAATAATCAATTTTAGATCCCCTACCAAAAAAAAAAAAAACGATTCTATGGTATAGAAAAATAGAATATTATAATGATGACCTCATATACACACAAATGAATCATGTCCTACATTATGAGTTAGTACAAGACAAGCTTATGATGATCACTTTGCATTTCTTGCAGCATGTAACACAAGAAGAAGGTATAGATAATGAAGTTTCAAGTTATCATGAAGACGATCCATATAAAGAAGGTAACCTTAATTCTGTATAGTAAAGACCATAAAACATGTTAATCTTAGAGTCTACAGTGTGTAGACAATGTGTAGAACCAATAGGACCAGGGCCAATGGACATTCCAGGGTTCTGTAAGTCAGCACTCCAGAAACATTGATATGCACTTGTGCGTATGTGTGTGTGATTTTGCTTAAATGTTGGAGACCCTGATTCGAAGTGCGACCATATTCCACAATTAACAATGGCAAAATGCATACATAAAGTAACTTATATCAATGATCGGTATTTCATTTTATAGCTATGTATGAAAGCAACATTTTTTGGCTTTAGCAAGCTAACCATCTCAGTATGATTAAAAACATCTTAATTGCAAAGTTAATAAGATAAACTACTCAAACTCTACATGACTAGACTATAATGATATGGAAAGATTCGCTAGGTTTCTTTCTTCATTCTAATCCTGGTACCCAAAGTTCATTCAAAGCCGTGGCATCTGTCAAATTTTGTCTCAAATCTTCCAGAGATAAGCAACATATTATTCAACTGCTTAAATTATTGATAAAGATTCATGCTACTGTTTTGCAGGAAAGAAAAGAAATTCTAATCCACTGTCAAGCCTAGTCCCAGCCAGAGTGAAAATTCGTGGACATCATCCTAAGGAGAACAGAATGGAAAATCAAACCTCACAAAAACTCATACTTCTCCCAAATACAATGGAAGAACTTTTCAAATTAGCAGGTATAACTACATTCATGATGTATGCTTGACTCTAGAAGATTATGGGTGATTCCAATCCATTTAAGGTAAGGCTTAAATGATATTAAGAAATGAAATGAAAACACCCTAATTTGTAAGCGTAACATAAAACATAAAGAGGTAAGTATGAATATAAAACCCTTCTTTGATTTCTTTCATGCTTAAAGATTAGTTTGAAGTAAAATAATTAAACAATCAATCATATTAGGCCAGGCCTTCAATTATTTAAAGCCCTTTATGAGACAAAGAGAATCAGACTTGATAAAAGCTACTTCACAGAGAAAATCAGGGTTAACGAACAAGTGACTCTCTATGAAGAAAATTTATAGGTCATCATATTACTTAAGCCCTATTCCTGTATTCATATATCTTAGGATCGAACATAAGTAGGGGACAGCAGAATATAATGACAAGACGAATGTTGAATTGTGTACGCAGAGAAGAAGTTTGGGAAAAGAGGCAGCAAGATTCTTACGGCTGATGGCTCAGAAGTAGAAGAACTGAGTGTCTTAAGAGAGAATGATGAGTTATATATTTTCTAAGGGTAAAACAAAGCAATGACCAGAGGCTGGTCTTTTTGCTATATTGCTATTTTAAGTGACGATACTAGGACTAAAAGTTTTGGCAATTTACATGACACTTGACAGGCAGCACTATATTATATTGAGAAAAAAAAAATGCCTCAAATGTAAGGAGATATTTCTTGTTTAAAAATTAAGTCTCAAAGTGAAAATGAGGTCTAAAATTATATCTTACATTCTTTTAACCCGTTGTTGAGCGCGTCCAGAACAGCATAAGCAGCTTTTTGAAATTGCTTCTTCTCTTCATCTAAGGCTCTCTTGCTCTCAAAAGCAGAATCTTTACTTTTCTCAATTCTTGCTCCATTGCAGCACAATGTTCATTAATTTCACTGCAAATCGTTCGTCAACGGGAAAAAAGCAGAAATAAAAACAGATTAATGTTAGAGAGAGTACATTATAATCCAACCTTATAACATGGAGTACGTTGAACTGAGCAAAAGAAAGAGATAGGACCGAACTTGACAGTTGTCAAAGAATTTTATATCTCTAATAACTGTATGACAAGAAACGCAAACAGAATCTTTCATTCTGAGCAATCTTATTTTGAACGAAGAAGATACATGCAAAAGAATCTCGTGCTTTGATAAACGATATGAACAGTGATAAAATCAACAAAAAGAAAAGGAAAACTAAGAAAAAGAAGGAAACAGATCGCAATGCGCAGACTCGGAGAGACTGTGTCTGTGAGAGAGAGTCAGCGTAGAAATAATGAAGAAATAGATTACTAGGATCTTCAATCCCTGAGAACGAAAAAATATAGTATGTTTTCAATTGAACAAAGAAGCAATGTTTGTAAAGTTAATAACGATCAGCCTGCTCACTAGGTCATCTTAGGCATGTTCTCCATTGCACCTTGGACTTCATTCCAAATCAAAGCTTCAAGCATAATCAATTAACCAACCTTATAGTCCATTGAAAGAACACCGTATCATAAGATTTTGAAACAATGCGGTGTTGCATTTAAGAATAGAAGATGAAACACTTTCCAGTACACAGTTAACTTCGGTAATAGAAAGTTCTCAATCCCTGGAATTTGAGAGCAAGATCCAAAGTAAAATTTGTGATAGAGAGTAGAAGCAGTAGTTACAACAATGGCGGGAACGCGGAATGGCGAAGAAGAAACAGCAAAAGACTAGAATATTGTAGAAAACTGGTTTTCGGATTCTGAAGTCTGAACTGGGTGCAGAGGCCGCCATTGTTATAAGCAACCACGTAAACCGTAGAAATTTCAGAGGATCCAGATTCAACTGTACAACGCCAAATATGAGGCCCCCTTTCGCGCAACTTTGAGGGCATATTTTGAATTTGGGAGAAAATTTAAATATAATTTTTATATTTTTATTATTAAACTTTTAATAAAAATATAATAAATGTATAATTTTTATAATTGAGTATCATATAATTTATTTATTTTTTAAATCTGTTATGTATATTATAATTTTATTGAAGCATTTAATAATATATATAAATAATTATATTTAAATTTATTTTTTATTTTAAACATTTTTCCTGACAAAAAAATTTAAAATAAATTATTTTTAATTAAAATTTATACTCTTTATAAATAATAAAGTAGAAAATTATATAATTTTTTTCTTATTTTTAATTGAGAACTTACTTGTGTTTAATTTTTAATATTACCGATTATTGCTTTATTTTAAAAATTAATATTTAAGTGAATGTTTATAAAATCTTATTTTTTTCCGTAAAAGTTAACCTTACCCAGACCTAAGTTTCCCCTAATATGTTAAATTATAAAACTAATGTCTGCTAGCATGAAATCTATCAAGCCATTGAATATTAATAGAGTATTAAACGTATCCCATATATTTACTCCATTGCTTAATATTATGTTCTTGTCCATGATAACAACGCTTCAGAAACTCTATGAATAGCATTTTTAATACTTACTATTTTCAAGAGACTCAGATACAAATAAAAAATTTATCTGTATATAAAAATATAATTAATTGCTAATTTGTTATTATCTCAATCTACCCTTTTTAAGCATATATAATCTAAGGAATATTGACAAAAGAAAAAAAAAACTAAGAAGCAACTTTAAATTCAAATGATATTAAATGTTTTTACACTAGACTTAATCATAGATCAAAAATCTTGCCCGACTTGATAAACTCAACTCAAAAAATAGATAAGAGTTTAAAATAAATTTATTTAAAAAATTCTAAATATAAAATAAGTAGGTTTGAACTCTTTAAAGTCAAGCCTAAATTTAAACCTGATCCAAATATATAATAATTTGTTTATAAATTTATTAATAATTTGTCCATTTAGAACATTATTGATGATTTGCTTATCACATTTCTTCTACATTCTTTCTTGTGAGGTGTGGTTACATATATACTTCAATTAGTGTACGCTTGTTCCAATTTTACTAAAATGAATTATCTCCCAAAGCAACGTAAGCTTACTCGAGGATAATTTGTCAATGAATTCTTGCCAGTCTCCTGCACTTGTTTATCTTATATAACTCCTTTTCTCTAACCTTTTCTCACAAGTATTACTAGTTTTTTTGTTGTCCAAGAGTTGCTTTATTATATTTTTATTCATTTTCAAATAGTTAATATGTGGTAATACTTGAATTATTATTTGGTTCATAACAAGCCTAATGTTTCCTTATTCCATGGATATATGTAAAAATGGATATGAAAGCAAAGAGAAAATTGAAAATTGAAAATATAAGCATGAAATAGTTGGCAAAAAAGATGCATATGGCCAAATTTAGCACAGGTACTGTCAATTGTGCTTTTCTTTTTTTCTTGTTCATGTTGTTAGTCTAACATTCTCTCAAAAATTAAAAATAAGTCATTAAAATTAATAATTAGAATAAATTCAATTATTTGTGTGAATTTATCAAATTAAAATTTATTTAAAACTGTTTGTTATTTATGTGAAATTTTCAATAAATCCTTGTATATTTATAGAATAGGAAAAATAATCGAGCAGAATTAGTTTCAGGGTTAATAAAGTAATTTTAATTCACCAAAGTTCATACTAAAAATAACAGAATCAATTGAAAATATTTGAGAAGAATTTTGGACATAAATCGAAATACCTAATAAATTTAAGGTAAAATTTCATAATTTTCACTAAGAGTCAAAATAAAATTTTATGAAACGAAAATTTAGAAATTTTTAAACTTATTTTAGGACAACTAGGGGACTTAGAAATCAAGTAGAGAAGCCATGGAATTTAACTACAAAAACCTAACTAAACCAACCTTATTTCATTAAAACTTAAGGAATTTTAAATGTATAAGAAAGTATTTTGAATTTTGACTAAAATTAACATTTTGTTCTTCCTTTAGAAGAAAATGTGGCGTGGACAACATGAATTAGATGTGAAGACTTGGAAGAGACTTTAAGAGATAAGAAGAGAAAATAAAAGAAAATAAAATAAGATTTCTTTAAGAATCTTGTAAATTAAGCCAAAATTTGGCTTTATAAGCAAGAAAAAGAGGAGAAGCTCATGCACGAGGAGCTGGACAGCTGGACCATAGGAGAGGGACAGAGTTGAGAGAGAGAAAGAGCAAGAAGAAAAGAAAAAGGAGAAGGGATTGAAGAAATTTTTGAATAAAATATAAGGTAAGACACCTTTGCTTTTGCATATATGAAAGCTTTGGTTTCATGTTAATCTTGTCTTCTTCATCTTGTTAGGATCTATGGAGGGACCAGAAAGGAAAAGGGAAGTGGTCCCAAAAAGAGCATATTTTGGTCTTAAATTGCAAAATTAAAAGAAATTTTGTAAAAAAATTAAAATAAAAAAAGATTTGTGGATTTCCTTTGAAATTGAAACTTTGGGTATCTTGATTGGAATGGCTAAGTGTTATACATTGGTTTGGTATGGGAAAAAAATTTAGTTTATTTTACACTATATTATAGTTAGTTGAAATTTGTCCCCAAAAGCTCTACTTTTGCTTTTTTTTTTTTTTTACCGAAGATGTTGAACTGCCTTGATTTTCGAATATGTCATTGTGAACATGTTGAAATAGCTGCATTATTTATGTCATAATTTTTAGAGTTCATTTGGTACCTCAAAAATTTGGCCAAAGTTGCAATATTGTTAATTTAAAACTATGTTGGCCATGGTAAGATTTTGGAGAATTTGGGGGGCTAGATGTTTTTGTTGGGATCTCATATCTGCACCATAGTAAATAGACATCGTAAGGATCTTATATCTCAAATTTGGTAATTTTTGAAGCCTTACATGATTTTATATAACTTTTCAAAATTTAGCCAAATTTTAAATCTAGTGCCAAGCTCCCAAATGAAAAAAAAAATTATTATATTACATATTTTTTATTGTCTCAATTTGAGACTTTATAGAGATCATTCCTAGATGTACATAGGAATATTTTAGGAATCCATCAAAGTCAAATAAAGATATGCATAATTGAATTATAATTTGCCTTGATATCTTAATCCCTGCAATAATTGACTAAATTCTAATAATAATAATTTTAATTAGAAATTCATTTAGATATGGCTATTTTGGGAATTTTAACAAATTAAAATAAACTCATATACACAAAGTCATATATGTGAAAGAGGAAGATAATAAAGATTAAATAAGCAACTTAAAAAAACATTAATTCCCTAATATATGAAGTTATAATTGGACTTATATAAACATATACTTAAAAAAATACCCCAGTAACATTGAGTTATATTGTTTAATATTAATAGAAGTAAGCAAATTAGAACAACTTTGTGTTTTTGATGCTGTGTATTTCAACACTTATGGCTCCAAGTAATAACAAGCTTAAACTCTATTGTTACAAGATAGAATAATAGAAAAAAATTCCTTGTAATTTACTTAATTTTTTTAAATTAATATTCACTTTTGTTGCCTTCAATCCCTATTGTCATTATTTTCTTTGTCACTCTTCCACCCATTTATCTAGAGTTTCCTATTTTCCAAACTCTGTCAACAACCATATGTTTAAGAGCATATAGTAATCATGCATTATCCTTTTTCATAAACTCTGTTAACAACCCTATTTTTTTTATATTGGTTTGCTTTTAAAGCTTTTTAAGGGTTATCCTGAGTGTGTTTAATGGGATTGGATGTTGTTTCTTCCATATTAATCCTTTTTTATTAGTTGGTTTATTTCTTTAAGACAATCCTAATCGTTTTATCATAATTGTTTTTGTTTTCTATATAAAATCTCTTATATTCTCACAATGTAGGACAAAACCTTTTCTCTTATATTAAAATTTTGTTTTCATTTGTTTTACTTCTTTTAAGCAATCAAGTTTTGTTCTGTTTTGACACATTCACAAGGGTTGAACCTTGCTCAAGATTTATAAAAAATAAGGTTTACAAATGGTGAGAATAAAACCATAATATAATTTGTTTCAAATTTTACACTCGTTATTATAAAATGCTTAAAGGTGCATTATCTCTTATATATTTGATATAGACCTTATACTGTAATTACTTACTTTTAGTGTTCCACACGTTAACTTTAGGTGCTTAGCACTTTAGGTTCTGGATTACCACATATTTTTTTTAGTTCTAGTGAATTTAGCCAATGACTACCAATGTTGCTTCACACTTTAGTATAGCTTATTTTTCGAAATTTCATTATATTGTTCTATTGAATTGTTGCTTAAAAGAGATAGAAAACAATGTTATTTTGTTGGATGTTCTGCTTCTAGATTCCCTGGACCTCTTACTTTTAGATTTATTGCATATGCCTTTCATATTTTTCTCTAGAACATCCATATTCTTTTCTTCAAACATATTCTACCCTAGCGACATTGCATTATCTTCCTTCAATATATTGCAAAGTTGCATACCTTTCCCTTTGGATTTCCAAAAACAACGTGCCATCAAAGATATCTCCCACAAAAACCAAAATCAATACTTTTTTGTTTATTAATCACAAATTATTTGTCATTCATTATTTCTATATTTTTTCCCTTTTAAACTTTTTACATTTACACCATAACTAGTTTCAAAAAATACAACAAATGCAATGCATCTTTTACACCCAATTTTTTTTAATAAAGCAATGTGATTTGCATTAAATTAAAATATTCATTTATTTCCATTATTTGAGCTTACATCCATCATATTATGTAAGTTGTTCTCCTATGTTTATAAACAAAACTCCATTGTAGATTAATAAATGCACACCTTCTCCCACTTTACTTGCTATCAGTCCTTGAACAAATCACTTTACTTGTTACTAGTCCTTCAACTCCTTTGATACAAAATGCCAATTATTTTTTGACTTTTTCACACAACCGACATCACCATTTGTCATTATATTATTCATTCTTCGAGTTTTGCATCCATCATATTGTGTAAGTTTTCCTTCCTTATTTATAAGTAAGAATCCATTATGGATTAATAAATACACGCCCTCTCCAACTTTACTTGTTATTAGTCCTTGGACAAATCACTTTACTTGCTACCAAGCCTTCAACTTGCTTGATTCAAAATGGCTATTATTTTTAACCTTTTCACACAACTAACATTACTATTTCTTATTACAAAAATGCTTGTTTCCAATTAACTTACAATTAATAATTTTTTTAATAGCCTTTGTACTTATTTATGATAATTCGTAGTCTCAAAATATATTAGCTATCACTTGAAATATCTTTCTTTTTCCATATTAGCCTCATATATCATATCATATATGCAAACCTATTTGCTTTACTATTCTTCTTGACTAGACTAATACCAAACCACATAAAATATTAATTTGGAAATCATCAACATCATTTTTTTCTTTCTTTCAACAAAATAAAAACACTCAATCCTATCTTCTTCATCTACTTTTCATTTCTTTCCACAATTACTCCCTCCTTCCATTTATTATAATTTTTCTCTACCTAAATAGTTTTAAGCTTACCCAAAGCCTCCAAGAACTTTGCAAAGGTAAACACATTTCAACATGAATGACTCTTTTTTTTTTACTCAATAATTAAGCTTCTGCCTTCACCTTCATTATGATTTACTTTTCCTTTAAACCACTCATTGAAACTTTGAAATTACAAAATTTGCACACCTTTTTGTATGCTCTTTATACTTAGTGTATTCAACATGCTATTATGTTCTTTGCACTTTATATTCCAACAAGTACTATTATCCATTTTTAAAACATTAGTTCTTATAGTTTCTTTTAAGTCACATGACATTTTTACTCCTTTCAATTAGATTACAAATAATTCATATTTGATATTTCACAACTACAATCCACACCACACTTGATACAAACCTATCTACTTGTGTGGTCCTTCTCATCCAGTTATTCTCTATGTGAATAGCTCTCATGTTCTTTGTATATAACAACTAAATACTTATTCACTTTTTCACACATACCTACTTGATCTTGTTCTCTACTCAATTATTTTCCTTGTAATAACAATGAAATGAATTCACAAAGTTATGAGTTCATCAAATATATAAATTATAATAAAGAGACTTAGAGAATATGTATTTGAATAATATGCCTATGGACAATACAACCAACATAGTGTCCATAAGACACAACTACGACAAGCATGGTCCTATTAGATAAGAAGGTTTGATCCATAAAGCATAGAATAACACAACATAATTAATATTAATATTGTGTTATATTGTTCCAAACATTATTGATATTAACATTTATAATTTATGTATCTTTTTACTGTAGGAGAATAAAATCGAGGCAACCATTGTAATGAAACATCTTATTGCAAAGTTTATTCCAATATTGTTTGAAGGAAAGTATTATAACATTGAGAACTTTTAATAACTCAAGCCCACATCCCATCCTTTTAAAATCACTTTCAATTGTAACACATATGTAGAATCTTGTAGCACAAAAATCCCTACTAATCACTTTGACTTCATTCCAATACTAGACATATTATAAAGAAAAGCACCGACTGATTGTCTAATAGGTTCCAATATATCTTTCCATTAATGACAATTGTTTCTAAATAATAGCTTTATTCATTGCTATTTTATGGCTTCAACCATTTTCTTTTTTGCACTTTTAGACGTTATTGGTCAGCTCTATAGCTTTGGAACTTTGGATGAGTTCAAAACAGATGGAATAAACAGAAGAATATCTATCACCATAACAAATAAAAGATACATAGAAATCCTTATTTAGTTTTTCCTTTCTTTATTTCCATTTGTGCACTGACTATATTTAATGACCACTTTGTTTTACATGTGAACTAAGAATAACTTTATTCAGTACATCATGTTTGGAGAATTTGCCTCACTTGATTCTGATTATATTAAGCATTGAACTGACCCCACTATCATAATAGTGATGCAACTTGTACAAATTGGAACATACAATGGTTTTGATTATTTTTTACTTCAATCTCTACTTTTCAACAAATTAGTTTAGCCTAACCATAAAACTATATATATTCATACCATATTAACTATTATTTTAGATCAAATTCAAGTTTCCACCTCTTGGGACATTATGAAACTATTCTTCGATCCAAATATCTACCAAGTGAAAGAAATATAAGAAATGTTTAATATTACAAACAATTGTTATTAATAATTTACACATCTCTTCCATTGCAATATAACATACAATCTACATCTAAATTTATTCATTTGCAGCTTAAAACATGCATTATCTTAGGGATCGTTCAAAAGATCAAAACAAATTTTGGATGGGTGTATGACAGTTGCAGCATATGTCAAAGCAAGGTGAGATAGCAAGATAATTCTATTTTTTGTTTAAAGCGCCAAAAGCCCCCATTTGCAATCATCTCAAGGTATAACAACTATTCAATCTATAATCTAACTTCGTTGCTCAATTTATTTCCTTTTTCTTTCGAGAAATATATGAGTTAACCATTTAATCTCATTTTTTCATTTGCCTACCATAAATAGATATAAATTGCACTTGACCATAGTGGATGAAATTGGAAGCACATCAATCCCTTTTTTTTTTTATGATGTAGCACTCAAGCTACTTGACAAATTAGCACAAGATTTTCAAGAAAGGCTTGGTTAGGTTCCCTTTATTCCCCTTTTATCATTATTTTCAATACACAAAATATGATATTTTACATCATCTAACATAATATTTTCTAGGCCAACACAAATGTATACTCAACTTCTTCTTTTTCCATACTACACAGTTTTTACTTTTGTTACTCTCTATTGCTTCAATTACACACAATCATACAATACAATTTCTCCTTTTAGGTTAGGTTATCCAATTGTAGTGCATATATTAATATTATCATTAATACTCTATTTCATCAAAGAATGTAATCAAAGATCTTTTTCCTACCCATCGTTATTACTTTTCATATAGTAATTTTATGCTGATGACAATTTATTAGTTCCTTTCAATGTAATTCTTTATTTTGGTTTGCTTTTTTTTCACACACTCATTTTAGATATTACTTTCTATGTCTCCTCATTATTGACATACAAAAAAACAAATGATTATTAAGTTTTGTATGAAATTTAATAGTTAAATTACCAAACTTAACCAGTCTTCAAACTCATGTTAAAATACTAAGAAGGACGATAATACTTTTTTCCACAGGAGCTTAATGAATTAGTAGGAAAGAAGTTTTTTATGAAAGTAAAGAAAGAAGACTTCAACTTTAAAAGAAGTAATTCAAGTTTCACTATGGCTAAGGCCAGTCATAACAAAGAGCTCATTGCTTAGTTTACCCTTTCAAGTAATAAGGTAACATATATATTCATTCTATTTAAAAGTAATGCTAAATTTGACATCAATCTAATAGTGACTTTCATCTCTATTTATTAACAATTGGAATATGATCAAGCATCAAGTTCAAATTTTCCTCACCTACCACCTACACTAAGCATTAGAAATTAATTGGTATATAACTTTTACTATAGCTTAACCAATTATATTTTCAAATTGGTTTCTTTTTGTATTAAGATAATTTCTTATCAACTATTTTGTTGTCTCATACACTATTAGAAAATATCATCCTTCACGGCAAACAATGAAATTGATGTATCCCTTAATATTAAGTAGACACCTCAAGGATCATCTTGATTGCACAAATGTGGAGGATTTAGATGACATAACAATTTTAGAGCTCTTTACGCCAAAAACATCAAAGAAAATGTAGAAACAAAGGGCCAAGAGTTTGACAACTGAAACATATATTGTTGATTTCCCTTATATCAACACACCACGGTTCTTTACAACAAAACCATAAAAGGCTGCGAAGGAAGGAAATATTAGATTAATTGTTTTATCTGACCTTTTAATGAGTTTACGTTCTAGGATTAAGCACTTCCCAAGCTTACTTTACTACTGGAATCATTTTGCTAACGCTTCCACCATTTTAGCCATGCTTTTTGTACAATTCCTATTTTGACTATAAATATTGTATAAGATATTTCTCACATAATCTTCATTAAGTCAGTGCATCACTATTATATGTTTATCTTATAACAATCTCAACCACATTATTATATCTAGCTTTTTAGTAACATATCACACTTGAATTATCATTAAAACATTATTTTCCTATGAAGAATTTTCTCTATGCATAAATAACCAATTTATTTACATTTCTTCTTAACACTAATAAAATTCCTTTTAAATACACTAATTATATCGAACATCACTTTATTCTATATGGATTTGTAGAACTTTCTTCAAAATTTTTCACTACTATCAAGGCCCCCAAAAAAAAAATTCACAAAAGACAAAATGAAAAACAATCATAGCAAAAATAAATAAAAGAATTAATAATAAAACATGGTAAATTACTTACTAAGATATTACTTGGTGTTACCATCATCTTCTTAGATATATGGAAAATGTGATTTAACATACCGATCAACATGGAAGGAACAATGTTGCTTCCATATTTCATTTATTAAGCCAAAAACTAAAATATCAAAAATTTATGTGCCTCCCACACATTCATTCCATTCTATACTAATCCTACACAGTTGAAGGACACCTTGAACAACTTCAAAATGCTACTTCAATCTGTTCCTTCTATTTAACACATGCCTTACATGTGGTTTCAGTTTCAAAAAAAAAAAAATTGTGCTAATATCTATTATTTTTATCCATTCAAACATTTTTTTACGAAATTCTTTCTTATTAAAATTCATTATTCGATCAACTACCATATTATTTACAAAATTTTTACATCTATCTATATTCAGCTTTGCATTTTTTATTCATTGAAAAATTATTCACAAAATCCTTTACTAATTAAAATCCATCATTCAACTTCAACTAGGCAATTATCTAGCGACTATGTTCACATATGTATTTAGAGTGTTATCTTTGTTCATCTTTACAAGTTCATTCTTTTTCATGCTTATTACTTTACTTCTTTTTTATCAAAGTAATTTTGTTTTATATCATTTTCTTTCCTATTATTTATTCACATTTGTCCTTCGTTAAATCTTTCAGTTTCCATTACCCCGTACCCCGTGCATCTTGCACGGATACTTACTAGCTACGTTCAACACATCGAAAGAAAAAATTGAAATTGAAGAACGAGTTGGAACTGGAATAGTAACGTAAAAGCAACACCAAAAAAGAAAGAAAGCAACAACCAGCCATATCATGACACGTGTGCCGCCATGTATGGGACCCACAAAAAGGATCATATTCACAAAAAAGATAAAACGTAGGACAGAAAGAAGCGTCCGAATTCAGGAAAACCAAAAAAAAGAAAAAAAAAAAGCGAAAAGGCTACTCCATCGAACGTCGGTTAAGTTAACCACTAAGCGACGCTCTCCTCCTGCACCACCAAAGACAATAGATACCGAAAGAGGAAAGACGTGGACAATTTATTATTTTTTATTAAATTTTTAATTAAAAATATGATATATGTAAACAAAATTTAAAGATTTAATTTATAATGTTGAATTATTATAATTTTTATTAAAAAAAATTAAAACTGCAATCAAGTTTTTTTGATAAAGGTTCCCATTACAAAAGAATCTTCCAGTAAAAGTCGTTGGATTTGAAGTTGATTATGGAGATACGCGTTGAATGGACACGTGGTTGGTCTTTCTCAGTCTCAGTACTAAAATAATGAAAAGCTGCGTCACCGAAAACCAACAAGGACTGAGCTCCACCTGCAATTTGAAATTGACCTCATCAATGGACATCAGATTTGGATTTTTCTAATAGGATGAATGGTAAAGAAACAGTAAATAAAGAGGAAGAAAATGAATTTTATGCAAGTTTTTATTTTTTGCGTATTCATGTTGCTTAAAAGATATTTTATTATTTATTTATTTGAGAAAAAATCAATCTTTAAATTTATATTGATATAAATCTATTAATTGTATATCATTAATTTTACTTGTGTATTTGTTATTAGTTAGATATAACATATTATATAAGAACAGCTTAATGGAACATAAAGAAGAAGATTGGATAAGTAAAAGAATGAGGAAAAAATTTTAATGATAGTGATACTTCAAAAGTTTATTTTTTTTCAATTAACTGCATATTTAATTTTGTATATTTTTATTCTTAAATTTTTTTAATTAAAATATAATAAATATATAATTTTTCAATAATAATATGACAAATGTATAATTTAATTGAAATTATATAATTATTTATAAAATTTATTTATTTATTTATTATGCTATTATTAAAAAATTTAATAATAAAAATATATTTTTTTATCTTTTTAATGGCTCCAAGGTCTTTTCATTTTATCTTGTGGTTAATTCTCCGTGGTCCCCTAAAGTGGTGTCTCAGTGGTCCAAAGTTAAAGTTATATTTTATGAATTTTTATTTTGAATATTATCACATAAAGATAAATGTCCCAATAAGTATTCCACTTATAGCTTTATATCATGTTTAGAATGTGTGTCACTAATAGTTAATTGTTTGGAGGATAAACAAAAAAGGAAAATTAACTTCATATTTTTTAAATAAATAAAAATATACAATTACCGACTTGGATCATGTGTCAATATATACGAATAATCAATCATTCTTTTTAATTGAGTTAGAATGTTTTTGGCCTTTCAAAATATATCTCAAGGTGCCTTTAACCATAAAACCAAACTTGTTTAATTGGATGATATAAAAAAAACAAAAAATAAATAGATCAGATAAAAATTATTTGTATATTTTTATTTTTTTAAAAAAATAATTTAATAATTAAAATAATAACTAAAAAATATAATAAATATTATATAAATTATATAAAGGTGTGTTTGTTTCTGCTTTTTCAAAATTTAAAACTACATTTTTAAAGAAGCAGTAATTTATTATTTTTACACAAATGTAATTTTATAACAAAGATTTAAACACATACTAAATATATTATTTTTATCTTGAATATAACGAAGTCCAGTGCATTAACTGGCATGTTTGGTGAAGTGAAAGAATAAGAAAAGAAAAATAAAAATTTGGTGAAATTATAATTTAATTTTTTAATTATTACTTAATCACTATTTAATATTATCTATTAATTACTATCTAATTATTAAAAATAAAAATAATAAAAATAATTTTAATCTATAAAATTATCTTTTTATTTTTTATTGTTATTTTTATTGTTAATTTTTTATATATGAAACGGTCATAAAACTCAGCTTAACATATACATAAATATATTAAATTAATAAAGTTAAAAGGATGTACAACACATATTATTGATATTTTAACTTACGGCACAGTGAGGTTGGTCGGCGCTATGCACGGACTGTATCAATAGGCCATAAAGAAAAAAGTATAAGAACTTATTTAATACCAAAAAAATTTTTGTTAAAAGGACAGAGTGATTCCATGGTTGAAGCTTCCATTTCTACAGTCCACCTTCTTTCCATTCTGTGTTTTATTTTTCGGTTGATATTTTTTTTTCCTGATCATTCCTATTCCCCCCTCTTTCTCTGTTCTTTGATAGCTTTTGCCGCTGACACTTCATCTGATATCTCCTTTGGCAAAGTGGAAGACGATAGCAGGTGGAGGGCATTAGAAGGATGGGGCAGACTGCTTGTGAACATAATCGACATTTCCAAGTTTTTAGATGCAACCATCTGTTTGTACATTGCTACACTGCCGGAATTTGGCCTTTATCTAAGCTCTCCTTTTTGTCATTGTTTCTCCTCTTTACCAAACAGTTAAAAGCAGTGGATTCTGTTCCAGTTTCTAGAGGATACTAAGGTTCGTTTAGTTTGGTGTGAAACGAAATATATATTTTTATATAATTTATATAATATTTTTTATATTTATTATTTTATCTATTAAATTATTTTTTAAAAAATAAAAATAAAACAATTATTTATTATCACACCTATTTTTATTTATTCATATTTTATATTCTTTTCTCTATTACATCTTTCAACCAAATGGAACATAAATAAATTGTAAGAAGATAACATTTTAACATAATATATTGTTTTGCTGGTAGAATTATTTATTTATTTTTCTCTTTTTTTTAAGGGGGTGAAATATTTATTTAACTTATTTAATGTTTTTCAATTTTCTCATCACGTAACTAATAAATGCACACATTTCAAATATGAAAAAGAAAATTGTAAAGATTTGATAAAATGTTCTCTAAACTTTTATTTGTTGTAAGATACAATCAGACTACCAATATTAACAAATTATATATTAAATAAATGACAGCGACTTATAAATATAATTTCAAATTGTTTGTAAAAATAAAATGAAATTACATATAATCCTATTGAGTTATAATATAATTATAAAAAATTTAAAACATACTATTTTACTCACTTAAAATATTATAAAAAATAAAAATATTACATATCAACTAAATTTAATGTTAAAAAGTTATAAAATTATAATGCAATATCTTAAATAGTAAGAGAAAGGAAAATAAAAATATAAAGTATTATGTAATAATTACATCATTTTTAGATTTAAATTTAAATTTACATGTAATGTTTTATTTTTTTATTTTTATAATTTGAGAATTAAGTATATTTTAAATTTTATGTAAAAAAATTATAATTAAAAAAAGTTATATATAATTTAACGTAAAAATTTATTCTGACAAATCTCTAGGTCAATGGAGGCCAAATAAGGAAAGTTAACGAAGTGAGATGTGTAATGAATTATTTGGCAAAGAAAGAAAAAGTTTAAAGACAAACAAGACGAGGAGGGGGGCCTGGTTAACTCGGTCAAGAGAGCAGAGCCTTGACAGCTTTGTATTTTTTTAATTTTTTTGTTAATTTTTAGAGAGATATATATAAAATATGTGGAGACTATTATTTAAATAAATCTTACCTATTTAAATGTAACTTATTATTTAAATAATTTTTATATATTCTATTATATTTTATATCGATTTTTTAGAATTAGCAAAAAAAAAGAGATATCGAAACTCGAATCTCGACTCTTTTGTCAGTTTAAAATCAGTCACACACACGTTTTGTCGTTTTGTCGTCACTCACTCACGCAAAGATGGTATTGATACTGTTCCCCCATCTCTCTCTCTCTCTCGTGTTTTTTGGCGAGTTTTTTACTTTTTATTTTTTCAAATGTTTAACCAGCATGTTGCCACGTTTACCAACAAAAGAAGTCTCATGGTTAAAAAGAAGCTCTATAACTATAATCATTCTTTTCACTTTTCCTTTTCTTTATCACAGCTTTACTTTTGAGTTAGGCTGATTCAATTCCAAAAAAAAAATCACTGTTTGTTGGAATCGATGAGCATTACTTGTCATCCTGAATTAGCATATAAGAAAGAATATATAGAAAAAATATTTTTTTTTACGAAAGAAATATAAAACTTTTAAGGTGGAAAAAGAAATAAAGTAGAAATCAAACTTTGTTATATTCAGTCTTTTAATAATTAAGTCTAAGAAAAAGTATCACTTAAGTAAAGAATTTTTTGAGTGGAAAAATTACTTAAAATACTAAACATACCTTCTTTTTTAAACTAATTTTTGTATCTTTTTTAATCATTTTTTTAATATCATACTATCACTTTAATTTTTTATATGTTAAAAAAATTACCATATAAGTCAAGACATTTAAAAACAATATACCCAAAAAAATTGAATTCGTTTACAACATGCATAATTATGTATAAATATTTATATATAGTTCGACTTTATTTCTAAAACAATATATTGAGATTTTTTATGAATTAACTTAATATGTCATTGTTTATTAAAAAATCCATATAAAACCATGTTCCCAATTATTTTTCCCAAGTATATGAAGTTTTATATTCAGTTCAAATATAATTGCTATACCAAAAAAAAAAACAGTGTAATGAATATCTAAACGTGTCAAAATTAAATTGGTTTATGAAATAGAAGAATATGGTATTTGAAATGTTAGTGTGAATCAGATGCCTTAAAATTAAAATTAAAATTAAAACCAGAAAAGAAATGTTGGATGTTGACACAGGAGTATGCAAACAGTTGTCATTTAATTAAGTTAATCACTACCGTAACCCTTCACCTCATCCATGATTCAGTTCTAATTAGAAGGGTAGAAAAGCACCGTTTTGCAATGAACCATGAGCAAAAATAGGAAAAGCACAAAATGAGATGCAATTCTGTGGGCTGGTGAGGCTGTATGGTGCATTTATTCTAGAGAGAGCATGTGTCAATTTTAGAGAGAAATGGCCAAAAAAAAAAAAGAGAGGAGTATTTCAGAAGCTCACTGCTTCGCTGATTTTGAGGCATGCAAGAGAGAGAGAGAGAGAGAGAGAGAGAGAGAAGAGTACTGCGCAAGTTTTACACACCCACATTTGTACTGCATTTGGGCCTCTTCTTTACAACACCAATCTCGCTGAAGTTTCCAGAGCTCTGGGAGAGAAATCCCAGGTGGGTTTTCCTCCGATTGTTCCATCACCTGCTTTTTTCTTTGCTTTTGATGAGTCAGTTTACGGATTTTAGACGTTGTCACTCATACGCATTTTCCCGATCAAATGTTATCGATCATATCTCGATGCCTGGTAAATCTGCTTATACATTTCTCATATTTTTTAATCTGGGGTTTTCGCGCAAGTTTTTGAAAGTTTTTATTCACATATTGTTTGATCAGAGTGAATTGGAATGACTGGCAATCTTTCGACGGTCCTTATACCCATTTGCGTTTGGGGTTTCTACTGTGAATGCCGTTTACTTCTTTGAGTGCTTTCTGTATGAAGTGACATTTCACCGTCCAATTGGGTGCCATTATTTCTTCTTGATTTATTTATTTTCTTTTCTGGGTCTCTTTAGAGAGTCCCGGAACAGTCGCAATGCCAAGTTTTTCCCTTAATTTTTCGAACATGAATGCCCACCCTCATGATATATGCATTCAAAGGTTTAATCTTTTCTCAGCTGGCCATATAGCATTTTGATTTGATTAGTCGATTGATATGGGTGATTATTTATTCAATTTGTGTTTTGTTTCCCTTGGCAGGTGTTTTGAGATAATGTTGAGGAAGAGGACCAGGTCACTCCGGAAGAATCAACACCTCATGGGTCATCTAGCAAACTCTGATGCTAACTCGGACTACTATTCTCAGTCTCATTCTCTGGGGAGAAACATCAAAAGCAACTCAATTTTCAATGTCCCTCGTGTGTTTGTAGGTCTGGCTCCTAAAGGCTTGCTAGATTCTGATTCAGTAAGGAGCCCAACATCTCCACTAGATGTAGTGCTGTCAAACTTAGGAAACGCAGTTAGAACCCCAAGATCATCACCCCATGAGGGGAATCAAAGGAGCTGGGTTTGCGGCAAAGTAGGCCTAAGCATAATAGATTCTTTGGAAGATTGTTCTAAATTTTCTGGGAAAATTCTCCGATCATCAGAGGGTAAGAATCTTTGTCTCAGTCCAAAAATGAGTGCGAAAATCCCAGATTGTCAAGCCTGTACTGATTCCTTTGAGGCATCTAAATCCTTACCCAAGGATTTTTGTAAGCCTCGTTATACCCAGAGTGGGTCTATTTCCTGCAAGGGTGAATCAAAAGTTCTTTTTGAAATTGGAGAAACCCGCCCAGAGATCGAGCCATTTGGCAAAAGTAGGTCTTGTTCTTTGGACTCCTGCAGTCCATTGAAAACTCTCTCTGGTTTAACTCATTCCAACACTGATTCGATCTCTGGGAATGCTATGAAAAACATGATTACCCAAGTGAGCTCTCCTCCTCGTTTTAATGGAGGCAGCCAGAACTTAAGTACCTTACCTCATACAGAATTAAATTCAAATCCTTTATCCATATGCACATCAAATGAATTTGTTGGGTATTTATCTGCTGGTGAGATTGAACTTTCTGAGGACTACACATGTGTAATTTCCCGTGGTCCTAACCCAAAAACTACTCATTTTTTTGGCGACTGCATCCTGGAAACTCATTCTAATGATCTTGGAAACCGTGGTAGGAATGAAGAGAGGGATAATGGAGTATTGCCCCATGTGGTTAACAGCTTACAAACTCCAAACCAATATCCCACTAGTGACTTTTTAAGTTTCTGTTACCATTGCGACAAGAAACTGGAAGAGGGAAAAGATATTTATATATATAGGTAATGTTAACGAATCATTGTTGTATCGCTTCTGTTTTGACTTTTGAGTTAGTGTTAATGTAATGGATAGATCTGATTCCAACCCTGGCTTCCATTGATATCCTGCAGAGGCGAAAAAGCATTTTGCAGTTTAAGCTGCCGTGCTCTGGAGATCATGGTTGACGAGGAACTTGAGAAGAAATCAAATCCATCTTCTGGAAACTCTTCTCCGAAACCAGAAAATAGCGAGGAGCATTTTAGAACTGGCATTCTCACAGCTGCTTAGAGGCCTTTTCTGCCATACCCACCATGCCCCTGACAATGGGTGGACGCAGCTGATCATCTGTTCATAGAAGAGCTGTTTTATGTGCATCAATCAGCAGCCATGGATGATCGTTTTGTACATCGCGTTTGCCATTGGTGGTTCAGCTTTCATGGTCGTGGTGGATGATGGCTCTTATTCGGCTAGTTTTGGTTTTCATATAACTAGAGATAATATGTTATCGAACTACTGATACTGATAGCTTATTACTGATGCAGAAAGGGTTGAAGCCGATTTTTCAGGCTTCCCCTTCTATTGAATTTTCCTTGCATTACCTCTACATTATGTCAAAAATCAGTGTATACAATCCAGACCTGTTTTTGGCTGAATGATACGTGTTATCTTAGTAGTGTATACAACCTCTTGCCTGGGAACTTTGGACTGAAAGTTGGAAATTTTGATGGATGTTGAGTTCTTTTCTGCGATAAATTATAATTAACATGAACGTTAATCATTTTAAGTTGATGGAATGTGATTATCTTCGTTTCACTTAAAGGCTAATAAATGACAATCTCCATCGATGAATCAAGTCGTTGATGAACCTGCCTAATTTGCAAAATCCAAAATGCGTGCAACCTTTGGAATGTGATTATAAATAAATTTGGACTTTCATAGCTATAACCTACGTGAGCGTTTCCCAATATACCTGTTTTCTAAGAAATCAAAATACTCCCCCGAATCCGATGAACTGGCTTGCTAGCTACGCCCAAGATTTCAGATTCCATCTGGTAATGCCAAAAACCGTTACAATCTCAATTTTTTTCCTTTTTAATTTTTTTGAATTAAAGCTTGTTTCCAGCTTTCTGCATATCATCTCCCCTTGACCACGTATTTCAACTGATCTGCATGTAACTCCATCTTTTGGTTCTGAATTACCGTATTTTGTCTGGCCCCTCCAAAGGCACGTCATCAAAGTATTCAAGTAATCGCATCGCTGGAAGGCAATTAGCTCAAACATTATAATTCTTTAAGGACCTTTTGATGCCAGACACGTGTTTCACAATTCGACCACGAATTCTTAGAGGAAGCATGAATTAGTCGGTGAAAGGTATATCCAATAGTAACCCCACGTGTTTTTTGGAATGAAGTCCTTCAACGGACACACAAAAGCAGAGGACACGGCTAGCAGAAAAGATGGGTCATCATCATGACTCGTGAGTTTCACTGGCTCTTTATTAAATAAACGAGATACGCTGCAATCTGCATCCATTTTCGGGTAATACTAGCCGTTTATTCTTTCTCGTTTTTACTTTTTCGGTTGATTTGAGACTTCATTAGTTTGCAAAACGCCCTCAATGGCCCTCTGAAGACAGCCTTGACGATTCAATTGTAGTTGGACTGGCTAGATTTCTTCTCAAACTAGAAAAGCACTCGTGTAATGCATGGATATGTTATAATAAAATTAAATTAAAGTATCAAAATCTTACATTTTTCTCATTAATAAAAATAATATACTACCTAAAATTATATTTTTTAATGTTCTAATTTCATACGCCAAACTCAACTCTTGTAACTAAAATTACAATATTTATTAATTAGATTATAATTTTTTGCAGTAATATATCATATATTTAAAAAGAGAATGATATAAAAATAAAATATATATATAAGATTTATTTTTTTTTCTTTTTACCTACTTCTTGTTTTTTCTCTATCTCTTTTAAAATGTACACTATATTTACTTACTAAATTAGATAAAATTAGATGATCCAAATCCAAGTTAATTACAATTCTCTCTCTTAAAATTTAATTATATTCTTCTCGATATTTTTTATTTTAAAAGCACTATTCTCATCCTTGATATATATATATATATATATATATAATTTAGATGCCAACCTTTGCAATTATATTAAGAATGAAATTATAATTTTATGTTGAAATTTCAATAGATTCCTTAAAACCTAGTCTCTGTATTGGTAGATTCAACTACATTAAACTTCGTTTATAGTTTCGTTTTATGTGAGAATGCGATTTTATTCTTAATGTGATAACAAAGACATCTATATAATTCAAGGGACAAGATGACACACTTGAAATTATATACATATATACATATATATATGTTATATAATATAACTACTTTTTTTCGAAGAAAATCCAAATATTAAATGCCTTCATAAACATGATCTTTCCGACTCCCAAGCGACGCTTAAGACTAGCAATATCACCAAGCAGCCACACCATTCCCATCCCCCAATATTTGTTAGACATTTCGGCATAAATGGGAGAGAGCATTTATGGAATGAAAATAAAAAATAAAATAAAAATAAAAAGAAATCTTGTATCCCATAAATATGTTTGGTATGATGAAAAAATATATATAAATATTTTATTTTTTTATATTTAAAATAGGATGAAAGAGAGATTGAACGACCAAAATATTCTTAATTATTTTTTATTGTTAATAATTATAAAATATAATAAATAATTATTTTTAATTGTTAATAAAAATAAAAAATAAGAAAAATAATTATTTTTTATTTTTGATAATAATAAAATAATAATATTTTAATTTTAAAAAATTAATTTTAATTATCTCTATCATTAGAAATTCAAACACACAAGAGTAAAATGACCTAAAAACTTGCTTTTCTTTAAAGTAAATTACTTCCCATAAAAAAATATAAAGATTTACATTCTCTCATGTTTGAAAAGGTTTGGACTTTCTCAAAATAAAAATTACCTTGCATATCAAACATGTTTTTCCTGCTCTCACATTTCTTTTTCCATTCCATTAATTTTCTTTCTCGTCTACCAAACAAGGCATTACTGGTTCTCATCGCACGCACAGGGCTCACCTTCCAGTTGCTTGTCCAAACTGACATCTATGGCACATTTTATGCAACAACGCTAAAGTAGACAGGGAGGCTCAAGGGCAGGTGAAAGGCATCGCAGTCCCCTTTTTTTCCATTACTTCTCTCAGCGTTGTTAAGGATTCATCCCCCAGCAAGCATTCTACTGTATCCCCGTGTTTTAAACCCGCTCACGTGTACCTGTGCGAATATGTAAAAATTCAGAGGAAAAAAGCACGGTAGCCACACCAGCCTGACCTATTCAGTGGCCATCTACAATTCCATGTGTTATTTTCTGTGCTAGGTTGCACTTTTATTCCAAAACGTATGTAACACAGGGTCTTTCGTCAGTTGGTCATAATATTTAACGTCTAATGACATAAATCCGGTTTATATTTATCTGGTCTAATAATACAAACCACCAGATTATCTCGGCAATCTATCATCTTGCTGATTCACCTCTGTTCCGCCGACCAAAAAGAATATGAAACAGAAGTGACCCAGACACGATGAAAGATTGCCTAGCCCAAATTTAAAATACTACCCACAAAGCGCATCAGTCTACGAGTACCTTTCAGTAGATATCAAACCATCAAAATGTCATCCAGAGAAAACACAAGTCACTTAAAAGACTGATTATCACGTATACATTATTTCAGTGAATGCAGGCTAACACGCCGAAAACACAGACTAATTGCAACAACACCCTACTACCAACAACATAAATTACATTCGCTGGATCCAGCGGGTGCAATACCCCCAACATCTAATCAACATGAAGAACCATGGTTCAGTACTTGCGATGGGGCTCAGAATGCAGTCGCAAGTAACCAACCAATCAAAGATTCCCACAAGTGGATTTCCCCGTACCCAATCAAGGACACGCTTGTACTGCCACCACCTTCACAAAGCACGAGAATCAAGCGAAACCAAATGCAGTCTTGTCTTAAACGTCACCAATTACACCATTGCCACATGCTCAACCTCTTGTTTGCCGTGTGTTGTAGGATTTGCAGTTCGAACACTTTTGAGCCACAACATGGAACCGAACATGCGAAGTTTTTCCGCAATCATTGCAAAGGATCCATACCTGTTGAGAGTACTGCCATCAATCAATCGTAAACAGCAGCCAATTTCTATTGGACAACCCAAAATAATGAACTTGCAAAAGAGACCATCGGCCTTTGCATCTCAATGTAGAAGATAAAGGCGATCACATAAATCGAGGGCTACATATCGGTATTGCAAGACTAGCATGTACACTTACAATGCCATCATAATCTGAAAGAGAGAGAGGAAAAAAGGAACACTGACCATTTTATTTTGAAACGGTTCAGGCATGGGTGTAGCAGCAATCTCCATATCAAATTTTTCCCAAACCTTTGACATATCACAAACTGACTTCGAGCAGAGAGGACATGCATACCTGTTGAAGAATCAATACATTAATCAGACAAAATTACGCCGCCAACACAATTTTTCGGACAAAGAAGGAACAGGGAGGAGACAAGAGCACTGTGACACTCACTGGAAATGTTCTCTCATTTCCTTCAGGCAGCTTTTATGGATTGTATGCCCACAGGGCATAACAGTGATATCGTTTCTGGATTCGAATAAATACTGCAATCACCATTTTTGGTGTGCTTCAGTCAGCCTCCAGCAGTTCGACAAATTGGTACAGGGATTCATTAATCATATTATATGAATTAGGAAAGTTGTAAAGTAATACCTCAAAACAAACAGGGCAATCATGATGCATTGCTCCTTCCACACAAGGATGACTATTTTTCAGCAGAATAGAGTAGCAACATCCTATGCAAAGAAATCATGACATCAAACATGTAAGGAATTTTAACATTATCTCCTTACCACTAAATGAAAAGCATAGGAATGTGAAGTACTTGCTTACCACACTTGTAGCAATGGAAGAAATTCTCACGACCTCCAACTCTGTATTACAAGTAAAACACGAGGGAATCAGTCGGTTTGAAATAACATAGTCAATCTTACACAACAAAAAACAAAAAACACCGGGAAAGGACCTAACGCATTGCACTTCCATTTTCACAAAATTCCACTCTATAGCATAGGCATCACAATATAAAACGGTAGCCAGGTTAGCAGTTTATACCTGCAAATCCCACAGCCACTACAATGGTACTGCTGCTTAGATATCTGCAGCACACAAAAGATACAAGATAGTAAATTCATCTAGCACATCCTATGTATGAACTTCTTGAAGATACTAACAGCTTTACAGAACATGCCAAATTGTTTCATGCTCATGTCACACACAGGTGATTCTAGAAGCATTCTTATCACAGAAAAAATAATAACAATAAAAACGCAAAACATGAAAAGAAAGAAGTCTTCCCATATTAAATAACTTACATCATCATCGAAGAGCTTGCATGTCTCACAAAAGTATTTTCCCATACAAACACCACAGTTTATACAGTTCTGCTGAACCTGGAAGAAGCAGAAATCAACACAATAAATTTGAGTTATATGGAGATCATAAATAATGCTTTAGCGTTTGTAATATATGACTTGACAAAAAATGCAGTCAATAAGATGGGGGTAATATAGTAGTTTCAAGTAGCACATTGTCTAGTCAATCAATAAGTCAGATAAAAGTTACATCACTAGTAATAGTTGCACACACACACGCAAGCATGGACACACATGAAGAGACATTTCTTTCTTATTTGACTGAAAAACAAAAATTCATTGAAGTCATCTTAAACTTGCATTTAGATTTCTCCTCTTAATTTACATACCACAAAGGAAAACATAAAGACGTTAGAGAACTTAAACTCACCTCTTGTTCGGTCCCACAAAGTGAACATATCACCTGGATAAGTCAAAGTTACTAATCAGCATCAAGGAATCACAGAACTGTGAGATTACAGGCAAGAGATGCAAAATTGTAGATATTCAAATTGGGGATATCCAAATAAATAAGCATACTTGTCTGACTTGATGGCGGGGAATGTCATGTCTGTACTTCCGCTCAATATTGATATTATTCTGCCAAAAAAAAAAAGGGAGGGGCAGTAAAAGTAAGTGCAACCAAAAATATATGGATTCTACAACCTAAGAACTACTCCTCCCGATAGCATGCCATTCTACACATTCTAAGTAATATAAATCTGGCTGGCACTGAGCGCATGATGGCCCTATAAGGAGTGATGACTGATGAGTCATTCAGACCTTGAACTCACAGCAGTTAGTTTAAACAACTAATATTTGCTTTTCTACCAATTTAAACGACTTGATAACACCTACTTCTCATATTACATCAATGATGAGCAAACGACCATTTCTCCAAGAAGAACACTAAGCAAATAGAGCACATAACCTAGTCTCTAAGGGGAGTTCGAAGATAACAAACAGAGAAACCTTAAACTACTGCCAAAAACAAGATTGGGGGGACTTACTCACTTTTGCCTCATTGTGACAATGACGACAATCAAAAACCTCATTGCAACAAGGGGCTTTGATACGACATCTCCTCCGATAATGTGCACATCTGCAGAGAAAGCCAATAATCTTGACAACAGAATGGGGAGAAAAACAACTTATACAGCAAAAGAGAGTTTATGGACAAGAAATATACCCATATTGCAAATATCCTTTTTCTCGTAAATCATTGATCTTTCTGTTATCTGTTGATTGACTTGATTCTTCTTCAGGCATGTGATCTGCATTTGATTGTGGAGAATATACCTCATTCACATTCGCATGCTTCAAGTCTTTGCACTCAAACGGCAGAGACTCAGAGTGCATTATGGCAACCTCTCCCATGACACTAGCTGTCTTCGTAAAGATTATTAACTTATATAGAAGCAGGCAGTAAGCCTAGCAACCTGCATGTAGGAACATATTTAGAAATAATCCTAGAACTTCTAAAGGCATATCTAGTCACCCCATCAAGCCAGGCAAACACCGAATGCACTGTTGCTTTCTTCTATTCTGCTGCAGCCAATTGAAATCAGCAACAACAAAATCGAATTAAGGTTGGACAGCTCCAATCAGCATTACTCCAAGAGGAGAACACATCAAAAAAAGTGCATATACAAGAATTCCACATAAAACTACAAGGTAGCACTGGGGTACTTGCTAGCCTCCAGCAGTAAATAGAAACCAATAGCATGGAATGATCACTTGATATCTTGAACTCCTGGAACCAAATCCAACTATACTGGAGCCACCCAATAGACACTCCAACCTATGTTAAAAGCAATAAATCACTCAATCAAATGGATTCCAAATAATAGAAATACAGCAGATATGTGTTGCTTTTGTTGTCCATGAAGGACAACCCTACCTTATTTGGCATTTTTGCATCGTCTCCTCCAAGAACTGAAACTTACCAAAAGCAAATACTTAAAACTTCATAACATCTGCACCTTCCGTAGATTCCTTTGGTCAAATTGGCACATTTTCCTTCATTATCTAGATCGCTTGATAATGAACTATGTGACAACGTTGTGTCACCATTGCTGGAAAGAACATTCACGCTACTCCAGCAATTAAATTATCCATATTCATGATTACGAAGTCCTTAGCCAAATAAGCAGTGCTATGGGTTTGTCTCTTCTCACAGCAGCCGCTTTTAGACCAAGCACAGGCAGATTATAATGGATGCAAGAAGAATGAAGGAAAAAGGGCACTGATAAGAGTGTTAAGTGATCAGCCGTGAGATTAAACAATGGCTGTGGCTTAAAGCGACCACTTCACTGTTTTATAAAGGAGAAAGAGATAAACGAATGATTTTCTTTAATACTGTAATTCCCCCACAAAAAGAAAAAGTACTGGTTCAAAACTGTCTGTACTCTGTTCTTGATGGCAAGATATCGAAGAGAATGGAGACCCGGTAAACCTCAAAATAGTAGAACTCATAAGAGTGGGGCTCCAAAACATGTGATTCTTCGGGCACTCATAGCATTGTTCTGCAACTGGCTGGCCCACAACAGATACAAACTGCATGCTCCTGCAAAATTTTCCTTCGTAGAGCTACCTAAAATCATAGTCCCTCAACCACCTAGAACCTCCTGAACTTTTTGCACTCATAGTCACATGGAAAATTCCTATAACACAATCAAGTTACCTGTGAACTGCCTCCTAAAAAAATAATCCGCTAAAGGGCTCTCTTTTGCATAAGTAAGCTAAACAAACAATTCAGGGGACGTGAAACCATGATTGACATTTACCCAAGGAATTAAATACACAAATAATTAGCTTTCTTAAGGCCACTCTATCAAAGGTGACTACTTACTCTCAAGAGTTAATTACAACCTCAAGAATGACACAATACTTGACTAATAAAGACATAATAAATTCATTCCCAGAAACCGAGGACATGGGAAATGTCACTAAACTACAATAACCCTGGGGTTCCTGGTACTGAGCTGTGCCGTGCAGTCTCCCTGCGGAGACTTTCGTGTCGTTCAGTACTCAAATGAAGAAAGCCCTCCACAAAAGGTAAGGGTAGCATAACTTAACCTAATATGTTAAAATTACATTCACCCATACAAAGACAGTTGCTACATACAGCTAGCAACATGGCCACGTAGTAGTTAGGTACGTTGTTGTTAACTTGTTATTGTAAGCATGAAGAAAAACATACTATAGAAAGCACACAATTATTTGAGACAGCAAATCCTAATCATTTTTTTTTTAAATCTCCTACAGCCTCCTCATTCTTTTTCGTCCTCCTTAGATGTAAATATGGTCCTCCTTGTTTCTCAAGCTAAAATTCATGCATGATCTCATTATTTGATCGATAAGCCTACTTTAGTTCACCACGAAAAATTATGGGAATAAAAAGTAGATAAATATTAATATCTTAAGTTCTAAACTAAACAACAACCTTGACCTGCATATATAACAAAGATACAATTTATTAATTAATTTTAGTAATGGCAGCAAGACCGCCATCCTATTAATAGTCACATCCAGAAAGAATCAAGTAAATCAGAGTAGTTAATAACACCCTTCTTCTACCTCATATTCAAAAAGTTATGTACCACAAAACTAACGCTTCTAAAATCATTCGCAAATACGGCTCAGTTGAACACATAACATGATCGCAATCAACAGAGTAATCACAATTAACAACCACAGCAATCTGGTAACAAGCACAGTCAAGAAACGTCAAGCACAGCATGGAAACAACTATGATATGTAACAAACAAGTAAAAACAAAGAACAAAACCTTGACAAATTCTTTTGGGAAAATCAATTCTACTGAGAGATCACATTCACTATCGCCATCAATTCACACATTATTGAAGGGGAAGGCAACCACAAAATCCCTCCCCCTGGAGGGCAACAAAACTTTTCAAGCAGAACTTCGTCCTACTTCTAAATTCCAAATATCAACGACGCTTCCTTGTGACAAACAGCCAATTGCACCAGTTTCTCAATCCTACAAATAGTTATCTTCTCCTCCGCCTAAGCAATTATCCAAAACCAAACAAATCATAGCCTACGCAACGACAAAAAAACAAGGAGAAAGGAAGAGAAGAAGAAGAAACTACAGCTACATTACCTAGTACAAGAATCCAAAGGAGCTCATAGAGATCACAATTATTTAAACACAACGGAGAAACAAAAGAGCAAATTATGAATAGTGCAAACTCTCACAGAACAACGAACTTTCTACTTGGAGGGAGAGAAACGATGTGGTCGACGATCCAAATTCCAAACAAACAAAACACAACCGTAAGAAGATCCGATGACGTTTTTTCGAAGCTCCGATTCGAATTTGAATCTCCTTCGACGCTCTGCAGATGCGGAACGGAAATGTTTGTCACAATTGAAAGAGAAATGAATGAGAGCAGAATTTATAGCCCCCTCGATAAAAACTGGGCTTTCTTTCGAGAGCCTTCGAAATTGACCTCCTTTACCACAAAAACGAAAGAAAGCGAAAGCTGTAAAAATGATGGGGCGAGCCATTGCTGTTGACAGGTTGTGTGTCTGCAATTCCAAAATTACCCCTCCCTTCTTCAAAATATCTCCGAGCGGTTCCGCGTCAAACTTTTGGCAACCAAAGGAGATAGCAAACTGGCACGTCTGGGATGGATAAGGTGATGTGTCACCAAATCCATCCATTTGCGTGCATATCATCCAGTAATAGTCATACACATTCCCCCTTCATCGACACCCCGTGCTTGGGCCTGCAATGGACGGTTGAGAATGAAGACCCAGAAGCCCATTGTTTTTGCCTTCTTTCATAAACCACGAATATCTGATGTGAACTGTAGGCCCTGTTGATTTTTATCCCGCCGTCTTTGTGCTTCTTGTGTTGACACGTAGATAGAAGGGGGAGACAGATGGTGACGATATTTTGGGAAATTAAGGGAATCTGACGTGGAAGGATTGAGTTGATGTTACAAATATCTAAAAAGATATGGTCTGTCCTCTTCAATGTGAATGCGCGTCATGCATTATTATTGTTTTTTTTTTTAAGGAATTGGTTTCGTCTGCGATTGAAAGTTCTTAATTAGCGATTAACTATAAATGAAAATGAAAGGACGTTTCTGGGATACGTGTCAACAAATGAAACGTAGTTCAGCTGTTCAATTTGTTTTATCTTAAGATAATCAGATTGTGATTTTGCATAATCATCATAGAATGCTTACCCAATGGTTGCACCTGCAATGAGATAATTTGATTAAAAACTGAGGACCTATTTGATTTGTCATGAAAAGGGGGGGGGGGGGGGTTTAAATAATATTTATTATATTTTTATAATTAATATTTAATAATATCTATTTATTATTATTTTAAAAAATAAATATAAAAATTATTTTTTGTCCATAAAATTATTATTTTATTATTTCATTATTATTTGCATTCTTAATTTTTATATATCAGACAAATTATAAAAGATAAAAAGAAATAACAGATGAAGAGAATAAAATTTTTTACATTAATTTCCAAACTTGAACAATGCACTATCTTAACAATCTTAAAAAAGTAATACATTATCTCAAGCATTCTTAAGCATTTATCAAACAATGGATCTCAAAAGCATATACTCACTTTCATGTAGGAGTCGCCAGGCTAGCCCTAACCCTCCATAGGCATCACAGATTCTTGGTCACAGCCAAACTTATTCTCTTAAATGCCACTAACACTAGTTGTGAAAATGTTGTTATCGGAACAACTTTAATTACACTCAAAATAGGAAGTATACTCTTCTCCTCCAATCATAATTACAATGTCATAGATTAGACTCTACCCACTAGGATCTAAATCTAACTAACAAGTGCTAAATAGATTTCAATAGCCCAAGTAATATATACCACCTCACGCCCCTTCTTTGACAAGGAATGTGATGGATTAGTCAAAACTACCTTCAAGGATCTTGAAAAAGAAAAGATGGCACGACCATCCTTTACAATCTTTTAGAGCAATATGATCATTGAGGTATACATATAGAGCTTCTTGAAATATCAATCCTAGAATTCAAACTTGTCCACAAATTTACTATTGTCATCACATTGGTAGCCAAAGAATTAAAGATCCTAGTCCACAACTTCACAGTAGATGGGAAAAAGATTCTCACTGATGAAATCAAACGACATTTCATATAAGATGTAGACCCCAGATAATGTGACCTTGATTATAATTGTTGGAAACATGAAAATTCAAAAGATGAACAACCACCAAAGGCTATAATGGGGCCACAAAGCACTAGCAAACCTTTTACAGGAAGAAAGAGGTGTAATCCATTAGAAAAATAATAAGAATAAAAAATCATAAATAAACTTCGAGGTGTAAAACTTCACTATCTTTAAAAAAGTGATTATCATGAAAAATGTAAAAGAGTTCATCAAATTTTATTAATTTGATGGCATTAATTTCATCATCATTTATTCAAATTAAAATTAAAATTTTACAAGATGTTATCTATTAACCTAATTTAAAGTTAGAATTTCGTAGAATAATTATCAATTATTCTAATTAACAATAATTAAAATTTCACATAATAATCATCAATAATATATATACCATTATTTAAGTCTTTTTAAAACTTACTATTTTTTTATAATCAAATTAGATAAGATATCACTCAGATATGAATATATAATTAAGTTTTTAAAATAAAAGAATAAAATATGAACCAGTTCATTGAGAATTTTCTTGATAGTTGATAATTTTTAATTTATCTTCTCCAAAACTATTTTCAAATATTTCTTCTCCATCTTTAATAAACATTTAATATTTTCACAAAAAAAAATTTAACTTTGGAGATACAAAGTTTCAAGGCCATAATTTTCTTCTGGCCATTAAAACACTTTATCCTGTTTATAAACATAAAATTCTTCTCCAGCACATATGGACATTTAAATTCATATTCTACGAGGACAAGTTTTCATCTCCTACTTGGTGAATATAATAAAGCATCATGTGCTTGCACTTACGTATGACCATTTTCGAAATATAATAATGCATCCACTATTGCTTCATCAAATGATTATATATACAAACACACGTCCCATTGGAAACCTTACGAGATGAAAAATTCCTTCACACGAATTAGTACATGACGTTTTCTTCCAAATTCTATCATGCAATAATATTATAATATTTACATGGGCTTATAATGCACAAACAGTAAGTAGATGAATGTAAATAATCCATTTGCCAAAAGATGATTTCGACACGCGAATGAAATTTATGGCATCGGTGCACGCAGATAAACGAACAAGCCATGATTGGTTTTATCATGCAATAGTTTTACATGTGATTCCATCCACTTTTCGGTTACAATGAATAGCTTCTTTGCATAATAGTTCATAATCGCATGAAGTAACACAATCTCAATAAAGCAGTCAAAGAAACCATGCTTTGTTTCACCAAATATTATATAATATTCAAAACAACTAACACCTTCTTGCAATTCATATAATGGCATCATGTTCCAGAAACAAATTATACAAATTTGATAATATCCAATAAATATCGTGAAATAGTAAATATAAGATAAATACCTTAAATATTTCAATTTCAAATTGCTTTGCGTCTACTTACTTTATACTTGATTTTCCTTTTTGATGGAGTGCTCTTATTATAGACGCTTTTAATTCACAAACTGAAAATGCACCCATGTATTGGTTTCCCTTTCCTGGTGTTTCTGCTGCATCAAACTTCCATTTTCTTTGCAATAAGTCGAATGAATTTGGGGAAAAACTTCATCACGGAACACTTGGATCAAGCCATTTCTTTTTCTCTTCCAATTCTTTCTTAGAGATTATCCCTCATTTTTAAAGAATAATCACTCTTTCAAATTGTTAGAAAAATAATAGAAATAGAAAATTAAAAATAGACTTTGAGATGTAAAAATTCATTATCTTTAAAAAGTGAAAGCCTATGTATAAGACTTATGAACAATACTCTTTTAAGATATAACAAAATCTTTAAGAAAACATTTAAAAGAATTTAATACTTTTGGTTTTAAAAAAAGTTATTTATAAATTTTGAACAATTATTTTTCAAAAATCATATTTATTTATTTTGTTGATAAATATATCTATTTTCTATTGATAGATATATCTGTTTTCTTTTAATGATTACATTTTTATAAATATGTATATTTTTTATTAATAGACATGCTATTCTTTATTAAGAAGTATCTAATTCAACAGACATATTTATTTTATTTTATTTTAAATTCAAAATTTAAAAATAATTAAATTAAAATCATTAGATTTTATTTCTTTTAGAGGCTCAAAATTCAAACTCTAAATTCAAATTCAAATCTTTTAATATATATATATATATATATATATTATTTTAGACATACTAGATAAGTTTATTTTTATATAACTCTAACTAACATTTTTTTTTATTTAAAGTAAGATTTTAAATCTCACTCTATATTACAAACTATATAACAAAATTCTGATGGCTCCAATCCTCTATAGGTTGGTATTCAAAAGACATACCCACCTCTTTACATTTATGGAGAGGCTTATAGTTCTCAAAAGAGAAGGACTTCTCTTGGACCATGACGAGATGAAAGATACATTTCAATAAACTGCACAACGTATGATGTTTTCCTCATAAAACTATGAACAACAATCATCACTCTTTGAAAAACAAGTTGACTTGCAACCAAAGATCTCCTCTAGAGCTATGTCCAATATAGCAAAATCACTAGTGTTGTTAAGCACTTCTCTTTGTCAAGAGTTGGTTCCAAGTTGCTTCCATAATTAGAAAATCATGTGCATGTTACTTTGCATCTGGGCCTGCCATTCTTGAATCCAAATGAGAGATCTGATGCTCAAGGGTTGTGCGGAAGGCAAGGAGTTGAGAAAATAGTTGAATGTTGGAGGGAGGACGTAATCAAAGCAACATTTTTATAATCTAGGATCTGAAAATAGACTAAAAATAAAATATATATAGATGTTCTTTTTTTGGTAGAAAGGATGAAACTCTATCAGCACAAGTGCTACAAATTTTCTCCTATCCCCTTGAAGCAATCTCACAGGCACATATATACCAAAATAAGGAAGCGGTAGGGTTCTCTTTCTCTTGGGGCTTCCAGTGATGGCCTTACACTAATACTGGGCCTTGCCTATTCATAACAATAAAGCTCTATAAACCAAAATTGTAAGAAAGTTTTAACTTATTATAAAAATATAATATTAAAGGAAACATTGAAAAAAGTAATTTTATCAACTACACTATTTGATTTGTGAAAGATTTTCTTTTAGTTTAAAAAATTAGCATTATACTAAATAGTCTTTATAAATTTTAAACTATACACACATTAGTTTCCCTATCATTTGGCAACTTTAAAACTAAACATAAACTAGGAGGGAAGGCTGTACTATTGCACGGAAATTTTAAAAAATAAATTGAGAGAGATAAAAAAAATTAAGTGAGCACGTAATTGAAAAAATCACCATTAATGTAGCTTACGAATAATATTCGAAGGAAAAAAATTTTGTAGAGGGTGTATATGTACGTACATCATATGTATATATGTATGTATGTAGGTACATACTGAGCATGCATATGAAATGTATAATTTAAACATTAAAAGTTTATATAAAAGATTATTTTTATTATTCTTATCCTCCTCTTTTATCTCTTATTTCTCTCTCCTCTCATCTCTTTTTCTCTCTTATATTCTCCCAGCAATTTTGCCTCTCAAGCATAACTATTGATAGGGACAGAACTAGGTATCATAAAAGAAGGAAGTCGTCCCTCTTAAAAAGGGAAAATTCATAAATCTGATTCACTTAGCATTAAAGAAATCATTGAAAAATTGAGATTGAATAGACAATGCAGCACATCTCACCTCCCCCCAAAAGATGACACAACACATTTCGTCCCCATATTTTTTTTTTAAGTTCTATCTTTAACTATTGATGAAACCAACCAAATTTAAAGGTTAGCATCAACCGCAACTTCCTGTTTGGATTTCTTCGAAGGGTCAATTCCACGCAAAAACAATAGCAATGACGAAGGGACCTAATACTATCTAGTTTAGTAAAACTTGCCAAGAGAGGAAAAATGAAAAATTATTAAATATCTTAAATGTTGTTTCTATGTATATCACATTATCTTAAATGAAATTATAAACTAAACATACCTTTAGCATCACGTTCTTCACTATTATTTTTGGCAAAAAAGTGGTCAAAGATTTTAGTGCAGGACTATATAAAAGGAAACCATAGGAAGTCATTCACAGGGCAGATTGCCAATCATAAAGGTGGTTCCCTAATTCAACCTAATGGAAAGCTTTTAATTAGTGACAACATTACTTAATATAGCAAAATAAAGCTTAGCAGCCCTCATTTTACTGTTTAAAATGTCTAACTACAATATACAAGGTGTAAGACAGTGAGAATATATTTTCAGTAAGAAAATAATCAGCCGAAAGCCAATAATGATTTAATTGTACAACAGACAAAAAATTGTTTTATTTTACCTTTGTTCATTGCATATAGAAAACAAAAATTAAAGATAGAAATAAGGCATGCATTCACCGATATATATATATATATATATATAATGCTTTTGTTTAAACAAAAAGTCCTACTGTTGATTGTTTCATGGCCTTACTGCCTTCCCTTGTATACATAGTAAAACATAAGGATGACTATTTACCAAGAAGTGTATATATATATATATATATATAATGCTTTTGTTTAAACAAAAAGTCCTACTGTTGATTGTTTCATGGCCTTACTGCCTTCCCCTGTATACATAGTAAAACATAAGGATGACTATTTACCAAGAAGTGGCATGTCATTCACCCTATACCATAGCAATATACATATAACAAAAATATAACTAGCGTAGGGGACTATGTTAGTCAAGTTAGTCTATATTCATCAACAATGGTCATTAATCACATTAATTTATAATAGTAAGTACAATGGCTACTACTAGTAAAGGGGTGTAGAGCTTGGACCAACCTATATAGTTGTGCTAAAAAGGAAGTCTAATAATAATGTAAATTCAAATCATCTGTATCCAATTTCATAAAAAACATAATAATTCGTCAATATGTTAGAACATAAGTTAGTAAGATATAATATTGCCACGCCATAAATATTTTTCACTAAGGCTTCTTGTAAGTGAATCTACAAAAATAAAGCAATAAAAGATCTCCTCTTAAAGGATCATCTATTGTTTCTTAAAGCACACCTCTTTAAAGGTCCATTATTAATGGAAACTATCTCCCATAGAGCCCTATAACTTTCAAAAATCTTTTCTTGAGAGATTATTGCCTAAAGAATCATATCTCTCATAATGTCAATTGTTCTTATTTTCTTTCCACAACATATATAATTAGATAACAAGAAGGTAGATAATTTAATGACAAACAACAATAAAGTAGGCAATTTAATTTAAGCGAATAATATGAAAGCACATGTGGTTATGTAGATACATGTTTGTAATCTTAAATAGCAAACTATAACTAAATCTAGTACTGTTATCATGTTTTATCTACTTTGAGTGTCTGTTACAGTCCTAGCCCATAATCCATTAGTCATAGAATCCATATAAGTCCACAATCAAGTCCATGTATGTTCATATGGGTCTAGTCATAAGTTCATATAAGCCCATATTGGTCTAGTCATTAAATCCATAGTCAAGGTCCATATAGGTCTAGTCATAAGTCCATATAAATTCATTTATCAAGGAATTAATATTTTATTAAGTAGCTTATTTAATCTTTATTATTTGCCTCTTTCACATATATAACTCTGTGTATCAGGGTTTATCTTAATTTGTTAGGTTTCCTAAAACAACTATCTATAAATGAATTCTCAATTAAAATGACTACTATGGGAACTTAGTCAATTAATATAGAGATTAGGAGATTAAAGCAAACTGTAAATAAATTATGTATGCCTTTATCTAACCTTAATAGGTTTTTTAAACATTCTTAAGCATATCTAGGAATGATCCCTATAACGTCTCAAATCAAAGCAATAAAAATATGAAACATAATTTTTTTTTCTTTTCATTTGAGGCCTAGCACTGCAACCTAGCTTAGTGACTGTAGTATCCTAACTTTGTCATAGTCTTGCATCAGACTTAAATTTTAAATGAAATTTGAAAAATCATATAAAATTATGTAAAGCTCCAAAAGTTACCAAATTTTATATATAAGATTCTCAACATGTCTATTTGCTATGATACAAGTCATCCCAACAAAATCATCTAACCTCTCAAATTATTCAAAATTTCATTATAGCCCAAAATAGCTTAAAGTTAACCATATTGTAAATTTGGCCAAATTTGCAACCTAAAGCCAAAATATACACTATTTGAAACCACTTATCTTTTCCCTCATGGACATGGTCCCCTTCATAGGTTCCCACAAGATGAAGAAGAAGACAAAATCAACATGAAACCAATAGATTCCTTGTATGCAAGAGCAAAAGTGTCTTATCTTGGATTTCCTTCACATTCTTCAAATTTTCTTTCAAGTTTTCTACACATCATCACCTTTTCCTTTACTTTTTCTCTTTAAAATGTCCTCTCTCTCTCCTCTAGTTCTGTACTTCCACAACCTTCCCCTTTTTTCTTCTTCTTATACAGGCAAATGCCTTGGCTTAATTGATAAGCTTAAAAGAAAATTCCCATTTTATTTCCTTTTTTTTAGTCTCTTCCTTATTTTTCTTCTTCTCTCTTATCTCTTCCTTTTCTACCTCACATGTCCCATAAAGTTTCCAAAATCAAGATAAATTGGTCAAAATTTTAAAAAGTAAGAACATGGTTACTTAGTGAACAAGTTGTCAAAATTTAATAATAATAACAATAATAATATATTATTATTACTACTACTACTACTTTTTTAAAAAAAAAAATTCCTATCACTTTTTTTACCCCTTCATCCTTTATCTTCTCTAAAATAAGACCAATTTGGTCAATTAAGTCAAGAGTTAAAAGCTTTGCTAGTACACCCAAAAAATTTTGAATTACAAATAAATTAGTTTTAGTTAGAAAGTTTAGATCAAATTTCCATAACTTTTCCATTTGGTTTCTAAGTCTTTTAGTTGTCCTAAAATAGGTATCAACATTTCTAATTTTTAATTTATAAAATTTCTATTTTGGTCCATAGTGAAAATTACATATTTTTATCTTAAAATTTTTAGTATTCTGATTTGTACCTAAAAATTATCCTAAATATTTTTAATTTACTCTAATATTTTTAATATGAATTTTGGTAAATTAAAATTAATCTATTGACTCTCAGAATCATTTTATTTAATTATTTTTCTTATTTTGTAAATATATATAGATTTACAAAAAAATTTATACAAATAGCAGATAATTCCAAAATAAATTTTCATTTAATAAATCAATTCAAATAAATTAAATTGATTCACCAATCATTAATTTTAATTATTTATTTTTAATTTTTGACAAGATGTTATGTGAAGCACTATTAAATTCAAGATATCCTACCCAAAGATGCACATCAGCAATAAAACAAGGTAGGATTATTTTCATGTATAGCTAAAATTTCTTTCACAATGTCCATGTGCCAATCTCTCTTACAACCTTTTTATGCATGAATATAAAATTAAATGTGTTTTTATAATAAGAAAAAAAGTATGAAATTGCATAATAGTATTATAAGATCCAATGTTATGAAGTCCTATTTCAAGCTTATAATGTTGTTGAAGTTGATAATTAACCTCCTCCAAAATCACAAATATTTGGTAAGATTGAAATCTACTCGCCAAATTCTAAATATTGTTCTTGAGAAATTGCAATGAATAGGGTAAAAAATATAAAACTTTAAAAGTTGGTAGTGTGATTTTGTAAACACAAAAATCTATAAAGGATATTGTTTAGGATGAAGAATAAGTTGTTGAAGTAGAAATTATAAAGCCCATCAAACATCCAACATAACTTTAGTACATGATTGTTTAAACTTGCCTAACCAAACCCATTTCTGAAATAAGCCAACACTAAAACATATAGAGATCAAAACATAGAGATTAAACACACGATGTTTCCTTTGCCTAGTTTTATGTCTCGCAAACCAAAAAAGTAACTGTCAACCCTCACTCTTAGATAGAAAATCTAGATGACTATGGAGAAAATGACATATTTTGCATATATAAAGGTTATTGAGGAACTCAATATTATCTATATGATATGTAAATTATATTGGTAGTAAATACAAGACCCAATAAAAAAAATTTACAATCTTGATTATATCATACCGCATAAGGGATTAACATGATGAGAATAGTGAAATTTTTCACTTTATCTTTGATGAGACAATGCTAGAGAAAAGTTTGTAACCATACCTTAATATCTAATCGATAAATTTGATTGCTTAAACTTGTCTAATCAAATCGATTTCCAAAATAAGGCAACATCAAAACATACTAAGATCAAAACATGATGTTTCCTTTGCCTAGTTTTAGGCCTCCTAAACTAAAAAGGTAACTATCAACTCTCACTATTTGATAGAAAATGAGTTGATCTAGATGACTATGGAAAAAAATGACATATCTTGCACACATAAAAGCTGTTGAGAAACTCAATATTATTTAGATAACATGTGAATAATATTGATAGTGAATACGAGACTCGATAAAAAAATTTATGATATTGACAATACCATATCACATAAAAGATTAACATGATAAGAATAATGAAACCTTTCCCTTAATCTTTGATGAGATAATGCTAGAGAATCAAGTTTGTAACCATGCCTCAATATCTAATGGATCAATTTGATCAATTCATAAAAACAAAAGAGATACAAATCATATTATTTGTGCAAAAAGATATTAAATAAGTAAATGATTTATGATTTCCTTGTATGATAAACAAAACAAACATTATGCCTTAACATTAAGATGATGGCCATGTGAAGTTAATCAAAAGGTTATTAAATGCAATCTCCATTGCAATAAAACAAAAGATTGAAATAAATTTCCATTGACCTTGACTGGACCTATGAGAATTTGAACTAAAGTGTTGCTTAATAGCCTTTGTTTTCTCTAACATCCTTTTAGCTGAGTAATTCCGTCGCAAATGACGATAAGAAAGCTAGAAGCCACCATGAAGGGGAAGTAGAAATTAGAGCCATTGGCTGACTCTACCGAGCTAAAGGATTTTGATTTAGAATCGAATCATCATTGTGGATAAAGCAAATGCTATATCACAAGCATCTGCTTTACCACCAATCATTGGGATGTCACAATCCTTAGCATCTGTGTAGGGAAATAGCATTGTGGGTCAATTATGGTGTGTTTGTACATGCATATTAGTGCAAATGTGGTGGGTCTTTTGGTTATATAACTTTTGTTGAGCTGCCTTGGCTTTACCTACTTCTTACCGATGGCACTTCTCATGCAACCAAGAAAGCATGTTCCCTTATCAAAGGCCTTTAGGTATTCAACAAAACAAGAACTTTTTAGGCAGTTGGTTCTAAAAGATACAGGTAATAGGTGTTTAACCATAATTTTTATATTTTTTAAGAAAGATGAAATAAATTTTCAAGCAATTAGCAATCTATACAATGTAATGAAAGATGCATAAGGCTAAATGATCTTGAAATCAATATAGGTAAAAAGCCACAAATATAATCAACTAAAAACAAAATCAATTAATTAGAAATTGATACAACATGCAAATAACAAAGAGCATAGAAGTTTGTTGGAAATATTAATTTATTATTATAGATTAGAATTAATTAATTATAGATTATATTCTATTAATATCATAATAATTAATTTAATAACAATTACTATGTAAATGGATTGGTTCTCCTGGCAAATTATGAAAAGTCTATAATAGGTGGACTACCCATAAACTTATTTAGGGAATAAGAACCAAAACTATAGTTCATTTAAAACTAGTTATCTTATTTATACTACCTATGGTTAGATTTTATGATATGATGCAATTTTGACGCATTCTCTGAACCTACTTAGGTATTGTAGGTTGTAGTCCTTACTCTTCCATCTATCTGTATGTGTTACTAGATTTTTTACAGGGATTCATGTTCATAGACCACCATATTATATCAGATGCCATATGAATTTAATCTCCCATATTTTAATAATAGGTATCGGAGCTTTAACACAAAAAGGCAATTGAGAAATGCTTGTTATTGAATTTAAAAAGGAAAATAGATTTGTAGTTTTCAAAAACTTGCATGCTGCGGAGGTTTTGTGCTTCTTTTGGAATCATTGTTGGCCAAAAAATTTTCTTTGTTCTTTCATTTGATCATTCAATTAAACTATGGGTATTGTGTGATAAACCTTTTTGTTTTTGGCTTCATGAAATTCGATTGGATTCAAAACATTTTTTTCACATGAAAACTTTGAAAATCTAACTTCTATGGATGAATTATTACTGCATGCACATTTGGACCTCCTTCTTTCATAAAATCAATTGATGGTACTAATAACAATGCTAGTGTGGGCCTTGTTACATCATAAAATAAATGGATATTTGGAAAATTGAAACTTGTTACAATACCCTTCGTAAATCATATGGTGTGCAATTGTTATATGTGTCTATATATATATATATATGGGCCTATTTTTTGACATTTTTGAAAGAAAATAGATCATGGGCCAATCTTGACAATTTTGGACAATTTATTATTTTGGGCCTTAAACAGAAATTAATTTAGACTTTTTGCTTGATTTTGGGTCTTTTGCAATTTTTATAGCATATATAAACTTCTAGTCCAAAATTTTATGAAAAGTTATTTTGGTATCATTTAATTTTTTTCCTAAATCATGAAAAATTATTTTTGACTTTTTTCCTTTGTAATGAACCTAAAAGAGAAATATTTTAATGGAGATGGAAATTTTATGAGCAATTATTTTAATCCGAAAGGGTTATAATAACAAATATGAGTTTCATCTTTATGGTAAACCATATAATTGCTCAAATATTTATACATATAAATTTCATATTTTAATTGCCACATGGGAAGAAGGCATTATAACATTGACATGTGGCATTAAGGCTAATAGCATGCCCTTTATTTTCCTATAAGAGAATTTTTTGCTATTGATACTTTGTAATTATATGCTTGCCTATTTTGAGACCAATCACAAGGGTATTTTTTTAGTTAATTTGATTAAGGCATTTTATTTTAATTGATATGTATATGTTTACATATATGTGATAATGACTCTATTTGTTTATATTACACAATAATTGCTAGATAAATTGTATTAACCATAAATATATTCTATCAGTATAACACTGTCAATGTAGTTTATTATTATAAGAAACCCTTGTATGTTTTGTTAAAAGTAATGACATGTTTATAAAATTATAATTGTGCATTTTTTTATATGTTTGGTGTTAAGTGTCTCATAATATTTTAGTTCACAATTAAATTATGAAATTTTATGAGAGATACACAAGCCATTTATGGTGGAGATATACATTTTTTTAATAAATTATATAAATTGTGTTTAACTTTCAATGATGAATATTTGTCTTTAATGTTGCGAGTTCTATAGTTTTGAAATTATGGTTAAGAAGAATTTTTTTTGTCATGACAAAAGATATTTTTATTTTGTTGATAACTTGCCTATAGTGAATATTTGAGGTTATATTTATGTTTTAAAACATAATTAATCCCATTTCTTAAAATACTCTTAGATGACATTCATTAAGAAGGACTCTGATATTGCTTAGTTGTTTTGGACACATTTGTAATTGGTAATATCATATAATCAAATGTATATCTTTTGAATTGGCATGTGTCACTCCAATATGAGAATGAAAATGCCATTTATGGTAATTCAATTTTATGTAATTTTATTTTTAAATAACTATACTTTCACTTATTGTAGAGCTAGTCATGAAAATTATTATGTGAAATATATTTTTTTAACTTTGGATATTGGATTATATGGGATATATTATACAAGTAATGGATATACTCTATCACTATGACATTATTTAGTATAATTTTGATAAATATGAAAATTATGATAAATGAGAGATTTTATAAATGTCAAAAGACTTATTGTGTATGACTTTTGTATTAAGGATATTTTTAATATATGACATTGTCAATTAATTGTATTGGTACTATGGTGCATTTCATTTAATATCTTAATATTTTTTATGTCTTATTGATACTGAAGTGCTATAAATATTAGTTTTTTGTTATCCTTGCATGTCTAATTGCATTAGTTGGATCTTAAAGAAATTCTTGTTTATGATTGTGTCATACGCATAATTTATGCTTCCCTATGTTGTTACTATTCCAACTACAATGCCCATGCAATTATTTTTATGTGAAAACTTTAAATGAAACCCATAGTAAGGATTTATAAGTTGAGTTTCTATTTAAATATCTTATTTGACATCTTACTTGAGTAACTAATTGAAACACGTCAAGGCTTATGAGATTGGAAAAATAAGATAATATTATAATTTTGTACACTAGTCAACTTTATCAAAGAATCAATGACATATTTTAGCATAATAAATAATTTCTATTGCCTTGATATATTCCTTTAGTTTAGTAAAATATTGTTGAATATTTCTTATTAAAGTTAAGTGGGAGCAAGTTCATTTTGTATAAATTTGTACTTGTCACTTGGTAGGATTCTATGTGAGTGGTTTTTTTTTTACCATCACTTTTTTGTCAATGTGACTCTTTTTAAAAAAGAGAGAGAAATACTCAATAATATTTGATATTCTCAATAACGAATAAAGTCCAATTTCTTCAGCTACATTAATGATCTAAAAATTTAAAGAGTTAATAATTGGCTATAAAGCCATGAACTATAAGTGGATCTTTAAGATTTATTGTAGGATTACAATAGATATTATAAAATTAAGTTCAAATTGGTTAAAATGACCATAATCAAAGAGAAAATTTTAATTATATGTGGCTTCTCACTAATATCCATTAAAAATACTCTTAAAAAGATCATAGCATTAATTGAATTTTGTTTTAGGATCTCACTATATGGATGTCTAAATTGCCTTTTATGTTAAAACTTTGATACCAATTGTTAAAATATGGGAGATTAAATTCATATGGTACATGATATAATATGGTAGTCTATAAATACAAATCCTTATAAAGAAAATAACAACACATAAAGATAAATAAAAAAGTAAGAATTACAACTCATAATACCCAAATATATTTAAAGGATAGGTCAAAATTGCATCATATCATAAAACCTAATCTTAGCTAGCATAAATACAATAACTAACTTTAAGTGGGCTATAAGTTGAGTTCTTATGCCCTAAATTAGTTTATGGATAGTCCATCTATTAGGTACTATCCATAATTTGCCAAAAGAACGAATTTATTTATATAGTGATTATTACTAAATTAATTATTATAATTTTAATATAATATAATATGTTAATTAATTTAATAATTGATTAATTCTATATAAGTAGGAGATTGTTGAAAATATTAATTTATTATTATATATTAGTATTAATCAATTATTTGACTAATTAACAGATCATATTCTATTAATATTATAATAATTAATTTAGTAATAATTATTGTATAAATAGGTTGATTTTTTTGGCAAATTATGAATAACCTATAATAATAGGTAGGCCGCCTATAAACCGATTTAAGAAACATGAATCCAACTCATAATCCACCTAAAGTTAATTATTCTATTTATGCTTTAGAGTTAGGCTTTATGATATAATATAATTCTAATATGTTCTCTAAACCTACTTATGTATCGTGGGTTATAATCTTTATTCCTCTATCTATTTTTATATATTACTATTTTCTTTACATAGATTTATATTCATAAATTACCGTATTATATCAAGTACCATATGAATTTAATCTCCCATGTTTTAACAAAGTCTATATTTAGTTTTTTTGCACTTTTAAAAGGTTTTATTTAACAGTAACTTCACCTACATGGTTTTCAAATGTTCACCATTGATGCAATATTTCAACTCACCTCAAATCGTATTGCAGGGATTTTTTTACAAGTTCACTTTAAACTTACTCTCCACTCACTAGCAGAGATGATCAGAAGATAAAGGTGTTTGAATACCTTTATACACAAGGGATTACAAGTTGAAGTATTTACTAGCTCTTGCAGTCAAATAAAACCAGAAGCCAAGTGTGGAGTGAAGTATTAAAGCTGAAATAGCAACAGATGAGTTTTTCAGAATGCACGCTCGCATACACAACGGATTTGGTTACGTTCTTTTTGCCAACATATTTGTTTCCTGACTATTGTAGAATAAAAGTGACACAGGAGTCAAATAATTAAATTAAATATTTAATGCTTCTTTTTTAAATATATTTCGTTATCATCAAAATCTTTAAGGTGCCTTGTGAAATCTTTTGAGGCAATCAGGTTCGCCAGTTGTTATAAAGAGAAGGTATAGACTCACTTGCAAAGCTTCAAGAAATTTTTTGCATGTCATGGGGGCATTTATCGGCGCACAAATCGACCACTATGTCTCCTATCCTAAGCTCGTCACAACCATCGCCGACATCTTTCTCTGCTGCTGCAACAATGGAGAGGCGCTCTTAAATTCAGCGTCAGCTAATACGATTTCGGACCCCTGGCGATCATAAGATATATAGGGTTTAGAACTCACTAATTAGTACAATGTACGAATATTTTTAAGACTGAAAGAAAAGACTTTCAAGAATCAAATAATACATATAATTTGGTGTCACCATATGGGCAATGCCATCAAGTTGGTAAACTGATGCTTTTGCTTAAGTATTATGTAATATAATTAACAAACTTACTTTTAAGTCTGTTAAAAGGAAATTTTCAACGCACTGGTCCATGCATTGCCTCATGATTGAATCTATCACGTTAGTGATCAGTATACTAAATCTGTGGGTAATTTAGATCGGTTAGTTGATGATTGGATAAGAAATCTAGTTATATATTTGAAACATTATAGGACCAACAAATAGAAAAAATAAGAAAGTAGTTCATTAACAAAGCTGCATTTATCAAACAAATCATAGTTACTTGATTGATTCATTAATTTCAAATATCGATTGTCGCAAAATAATAATAATAATAATATTGATGACACAAGAAAGGAATATTAGTTTTGCACTATAAATTTAAAATAAATCGTGTTTACCTTCTTTAAATCGAGTACAGAATATACACACACAACAAATTATATTTTGTACATTGTGGAACTATGATTCAAAGTTGGGTCTATATCAATATTTCTGTAGCTTTTACATCGCACCCGACGATAAACAATTTATCACCTGAGAACGGATTCATATGTCTTACACCAAAAGACACCAGAGCTGAAAAGGTAATATTTCTATAATTTGAATAGCTCTTTGAATTGATTAAGGTATTAATTCATAATTTATTAATTTGATTATAGTCAAACTATAATTCAATTCATAATAATTAAATATATATATTAAAAAATTTAAAATATTACTAATTATTAATTTTAAACATTAATGAAGAGGAATGAGTGACTTTGGCCAAAGACTTTGATATTTAAAAAAAATGTTAAAAAATAAAATATGATAAAGAGCAAACACCTAAAATGGCCAAGTACATATTTATTGTTTTTCTTATATTCTATTTTCTTTATATTTCTCTCCATTTCAACATCTTCTTTCTCTTATTACTTTTCATTTTTAATTTTTTAAATCTATCCAAAATGAAACCAAAAAAATCTAAAGAAAAAGTAATTCATAATCGATTGAATCTCAAATCGGCTTGGTTTTAACCTGTTTGGCTAATTCTTGGCCTTTTCTGATAGGCTGATTTAATGGGTTAATAAAATTGATTTGCCAAGTTTTAGTTTGATTGTGATAACAATGTGAAAAAGTCATGTTTAAGAACCACTTAGGCCTTATTTGGTAGAGTAACATAAATAGAAAGTGAGACAAATTTCATGGCTTTAAGTGTTTGGTTGGTAGATTATTGGAAGGAAAGAGAAAGTCTTGTTAGTGTGCATTTTACCATCCTTTGCATTGTATGTTGAACTAAATTTTTGAGCAAATTGTCTGAAAAATTCATTTTGCTTCAAATGTCTAATTTGCTCCTTGGTAGATAAAACAAGACTTTCCTTTTCTATCTTACAATCAAAGAAGAGGCATAAATGAAAATTTTTGGGTAATTTGGATAAAATTTTATTTTGGCCATTAAAAATTTTAAAATATTTTGATTAAGTCCTTAAAGTATTTTAAGTAAGTCCTTTAAAAAATCTCTAAGCTTCGTAATTATTTTAAAATTTACTAATCTTTGTTTTCTATTCTAAAATAATTTGTTTTATTTTGATAAGCATTATTTTTAATTCTACATACTTTAATTATTAATTAATAACGACATATTTGGAATTAAAACTTTTAAGAATAATTTTGTCTCCATCCAAATTTTTTTTTCATCATAAGGTGCAATTTTGTCATTCTCTCCCACTATAACAAAGAGGGCAATTTTCAACTAAAGCATCAATAAAAAAAAAATGCTAAATCACTCTTCATGAATTTTAAATTCACATAACTATAAAATGATGCCATTTTAAATATTGAATTTTGATTGAAATATAAAAATTAAATTTCACTTACGACATAAGTTTGGTCAACATTAAAAAGCAAAATAAAAATCAGTGAAATTTAATAATACTTGATATTAAAATAATTGTATAAATAATAATCAATAAAATTAATTTGAAAACAAAAATAATGCGGCTGAGTATTAGTCAGATCAATTCCGACTGACAATTGGTCAACTAACATATAACCGACTATAGCAATGTATTAATGCATTGTAATATATATATATATATGTTGATAAATTATATATATTAAACATGCATTTAATATATATATTATTAAAATATATTAAAAAATTAATAAATATCATATTAATATATATCAAAATAATAGTTTGTAAATATAAATAATTATATATTAGATAACATAATTATATATTAATTATAAGACTTCAATGTACATAACAACAAATCACATACAAAGGACCCTCTTGAGTTTTAAAAAATAACGTTGAGTTTTTTTTTTTTAACTTTCAATATTACGTAAAGAAAGTCCTTTTATTATTAATTCCATTAAATCAAAAGGAAGTTACTATAGTGAAATGTACATTAGTTGATTTAAATAGCCACAAAGGCACAGCATTGATTCCTTTTTACCATAACACATAGTTTATCCCTTCAACTCTTTTGTTGGTTTTGCATCTTTTCTATCTTTCTTAAATTTCATCTCCTTCAGCTCAATCCCTTTAGCTCTTTTATTTGTTCTTCACCTCAATCTGAAGTGATTCAAAGAGTTGATTTAAAGAAACTGATTTACTAAAAGTAAGCTGTTATTTGTCAATTAAATAACTGATTTTGTGAAGGCTAACTGAGAATTGATTCTAAATTGAAGCAATTGGCATCTGTCAACAAAAAGCACATTAACATATAAATACTATTCCTTTATGACCAATTGCTCTAGAATAAGAAATTCAGAAGTAGAAAAAAAAAATAAAGAATTAGAAGTAAGAAGGTAAAATGAGATTTATGGAATGATGATACAAAAGAAGTAAATGAAAGTAGAAAGTTAAGAACTACATAAATTTGAGAGGTTATTAAAGAGGAAAAAAAATGTTATTTTCATTCAGATTGATCATTGAAATAATCTTGGGCGTCTTCTTCAATAATGGTTTCTAAATCAAGAGAGCATAAAATCTCAAAGAGAGGAATAAAAAGAGTAGGTGCAAACTTAACCCAACATTGCAGGTATTTGATTTGCTCTGCCATGGCTCCCATGCACAGATTCTTATAATAGTTAGATAGTTTATTTTTTATTTGTTTAAGAGATTAAAACCATAAGGAAGGAAGAGTTGTGTGAGAGGAAAATGTGTAGAGGTTGAAAGCAATGAAAGCTAATGGATATACAAGAAACCATAAATGAAATTTGAATGAATCAGAATGTAAAAGAGTGCCTTTCTAGCCATTATTAAGTGGATTTAGATGTGATACTTCTATTAAACTAGTAAAGGGTGTTTCCAGGCTCTTTATTATGCTTAAAATAATGGTGTATAATGTTCTAAATGTTTCTTATAGCATCACTAAGCCTAAGGACCCCTATAATTATATATAGAGGCCTCTTCCCATGAAACAAGCTACACAAGTTGGTGGTTGTTGAAGCACAAAATATGGTTCTTATTTTTACAGAGTGTAACCAAAGATGTTGCCAACAGAATTTAACTTTACCAACATTCCAACGACTACATTCTCCCACTTAGTCGATAGACACAAATGTATATCAAAGAAGAGAAAATTTAATGCATGGATCATAATAGTAGGTCTTCTGTATGTGAGTATTACTTTTTATATATCACGATGTAGTCTGATTCCTCAACCCACCACAGCTTAGTGAATAAACCTAATACTTATTCTGGATCTTCCTAATGCTGCTTTTCTCTAAACATAATTGTATATGCTCAAATGAGAACAAATAACTCAAACTGAATAATAGCATTATTACAAAAGGCATGTATATATATATATATATCTATCAAAAACTCAATATAGTATGAAATCCCATTTTCATTATATGATCCTTAAACATTAACAATGGCATGCTTTTTGTTAAAGGATATGCTATCATCAACTTAATGCTAACATATTTAATGATGACTTTATTTTCTCTAACACATTCTCAAATAGCTAGTATTTAATGTCAATGTGCTTACTTTGATTCATACTTTTATTATTCTTAGTAAAAATAATAGCAACTGAGTTGCACAACAAATCCTCAATGGCTCGAAAATTAAATTAACAATTCTATGCCCAGTAATAAAGCTCTTTAGCCATACATTATGTAAAGTTGCATCAAAACAAAATATGAACTCTACTTTTCTAATAGAAGTAATAGTCAAAGTTTGCTTCATGCTTCTCTAAGACATGGATTAGCCAGCAAATATGAAAACGTAACTTGATATTGATTTTCGGGAATCAATGTATTTGGCAGAATCTAAATCTAAATAACCAACTACCTTAAGATTTTCAATTTGTTTATACATCAACATGTAGTCTTTAGTATCCTTAAGATACCTTGTCACCTTCTTTGTAACTTTCAAGTGATCTATACCTAGATTACTTTGATATATCCCTAATATTTCGACCGCGAATGTAATGTTAGGTCTTATATAAACTTGAGCATACATAAGGCTTCTAACAGTAGAATCATGTGAAATATTACGCGTCTATTTCCTCTTTAGATCGTTCTTCAAACACTGGTTCACATTAAACCTATCACCCTTTATAAAAAGTATTGCACTTAGTGAATAATCTTTTATTTGAAATATCTCTAAGATCTTATTGATATAAGTTTCATGTGATAAACCCAAAATATATTAAGCTTCATCCCTATGGATCTTAATTCCAATAACATAAGATGTCTTACCCATATCCTTTATATCAAAATTCTTAGTGTGAAACTGTTTCATCTTATGTAGCAATCATTTATTATTGGTTGCAAGTAATATGTCATTTACATATAACACAAGGAAAAAGATTTTACTCTCACTAACCTTCTGGTATATATACTAATCTATGATATTCTCTACAAATCCAAATGAAGACATAATATCATAAAACTTAGAATATCATTTGCAGGAGGCCTGTTTCAATCCATATATAAATTTCTTGAGTTTGTATACTAAGTGCTCATCAACGGTGGAAGAGAATCTTTCATGTTGTTTCATATATATATTCTCCTCTAGATCTCCATTGAAGAATGTTATCTTCATATCTATCTAATGCAATTCTAGATCAAAATAGGTAATCAATGTCATTATCACATGGAGAAAATTTTTCTTAGATACTAAAGAAAATGTCTCTGTATAGTTGATTCCTTCATTTTGGATGAATCTCTTGGCCATTAGCCTTACCTTATGTCTCTTAGTGTTATCTAATGAGTTATTTTTCATCTTACAAACCCATTTACACCTAATGGTCCTGATACCATTAAGTAACTCAATGAGATCCCATACCCCATTAGTCGCTATGGAATCCATCTCTTTCTTAATGGCATTGTGTCATAGTTTAGATTCTCTACAATTGATGGCTTGTAAAAATATCTTAAGATTGTTTTTTACTCTTATATTGTAGTCAAACTTTATAGGTACATAGCATAATTACTAAGAATTACTGACCTCCTTATCCTAATTGATTTTCTTAATGTTGGGTCAACATTTTTTTGGAGAATATGTTTCTTAACTAGTTGCTCGATAGTTTCTGGTAATTATTCAACAACTAGATCAACTTTGTTATGGTCAATAAGTTGTAGATCCTTACGGATTAGTTGTTTAATACTCGTTTGTACTTAAGGGGCATGGATTATAATCAATTTATCACTTGTTGTGGGAGCTTGAGTACCAAATTAATCATGTTTCATTATCTAAGTGCTGAGTTTAATTACTCCCACTAATCAATTCATTCTCAAAAAATTTGTATTTCTTGATTCCATAATACTAATGTTATGAGATGGACAATAAAATCTATATCCTTTAGATCTTTCGATATACTCAATGAAATATCCACTAATAGCCTTTAAATCTACCTTCTTTTTTAGTGAATTGTAAACCCTAATCTTAGACCAGCATTCCTAAATGTGCATATGTCTTAAACTTGGTTTTTAACATTTGAATAACTTAAATGACGTCTTTTCAACGGCTTTGATTGGATCTTAGTTAAAAATATATACAGCCATCTTAAGGGTTTAGTCCACAATAACTTAAGAAGTTTGAAACTACTAAGCATACTCCACTCTATATCCAACAATGTTTAATTTTTTCTTTTAATAACATCATTTTAGTTTAGAGACCCAAACATGGTGTGTTGGGCAACAATCTCTTGTTTCAAAAGAAATCTAGCAAATAGACATAGTACTTATCCCTCTTCAATACATTTATCATAATACTCATCATTTAAATTTGATCTCATTATCTTAATTTGTTTATCATATTATTTCTCTACTTTTGCTTTAAAGGCATTAAGTGCCTCAATTTTATTATTCAGTAGATAGAAATACTTGTATTATAAGTAATCATTAATAAAGGTAATAAAGTATTTCTAACAACTAAAGTTTAAACTTGGATTACAAATGTCTATATGTATAGTTTTTAATATGGTAAAACTTCTTTTGGCACTTTTTTTAGTCTTATTAGTCTGCTTTCTCTTAATATAGTCTATACAAGTATCAAAGTCAATTTTACTAAGTACTCTATCTTTACTAACCTCTTGACCCTCTCTATTAAGATATGACTTAGTCTACGGTGTCACAACATAGATAAATCTTTATTAGTAACACATCTCTTAATACTTGTGTTATTATAAATATGCATTGAATCATTAGATATACTGTCTTATAATTGAATTCGAAAAAGACCATTAGAAATTGTACCATTACCAACAAAACTAAATTTATAAAATAACTTCAACATATAATTTGAGAATACAAAAAAAATTATTTAACAAGTATAAGTTTTGAAGCAAAAATCAAGTTTTTAGAAAAACTTGGTACATAAAAGGTCTTTTTCAAAATTAAACTAAAGTCAGTATTTAGAATTAATCTGTAAGTTTTTATAGTTTCTACCAATGAGCCTATCTTGTTACCTAAATAGATATACTGCCCAATGCTCACTGGCTTCTTTTGATTTAGAAAACCCTACAAGGTATTAAAAATATAAATTGTATGACCAAAATCAATCTATTATGTGTTATTACTAACATTACCATATTAGATTCATCATAAAAGAGTGAGATTGAGTTACCTTTCTTTTAAAGCCAAGTCTTGAATTTGATGTAGTTTTTCTTCATATGTCTCTTCTTTTTACAGAAGAAATATTTGGATTTCTTCCTCATGTTAGCTTGAATGGGTGCCTTGCCTTTTTCTTTTGGTTTTACTTGTTTCTTGTTCTTTTCTTGTGTTATCATATGTGCACTTTTTCCTATCTTTGCTATGAATATTCTTTCTCCTTGTACAAATATGGTCATAAGTTCATTGATTAACTATTTCTCCTTATGTATATTGTAGGAGATCTTGAAAGGCTTATATTAATGCGGTAGAGAATTTAGGATGTAGTATACAAGAAAAGACTTAGATTTATCAACCTTGAGTGTTTTCAATTGAGTCATTATATCTCTCATATACATGATGTGACCCCTTATGCTAGTGAGCCTAATAGATGATAACCTCGTCATTAGGATGCTTGCCAAAGCTTTATCCAAGGATTCAAACTGTTCATCAATAATTTTGAGTAAGCTTCAAATGTTTTGATGCTCTTTGACAAACCCATGAACACTAGCAAATATTTTAATTTTGATATACATCATGCTGAGGTGATTTGATCGCTCCCAGTATTCATAAAGGGTTATTGTAGATGCATTGTTAATGTCCATAGATTTAGGAGGTTCATTCTTTATGTTTGCATCATTAACATCCATCTACCCCAATTGGAGAAGAATTTTTTCTTTTCAAATCTTATAATTATCATTAGTCAATTTAAGAACTTGAAAGTCAAAGATATTTAAGACTTGAAAAGCTGCACAATGATAAAACTAGCAAATTATATCTCCTATCTTAATTCGTATGGGCAAATTAAGGCAATGGAAAATTCACTATCCTACCTTAATTAATCATGTAATATGATAACATTTTGATGGATGATGGTTATCATATTAAATATGATTAATTACAATTTGATATCATTTTTCTTTGTATGCTTTTGAATTTAACTTTTAATAATTAAATACTTAATGTACGAATTTTTCAAGAATAATTAAAGGTACTGTGGCTAAATCCTAATTAATCTAAAATTCATATAGACCACTTGACATCTTAAATGCTTGAATATAGCCAAACATAAATATATAAATAAGCAAATCATAATGATAATTAAATAATTGATTAATTAATCAACTAACCTAAATGTGATTAATTAATTAGAATTCTCCTAATTAATTTAATCTCGATGTTCCAAAATAATGCCTAAAATTAATATCCAAATGTTAGGCATAAAGTAAATGGCACCATAATTTATATAAGAATTTTGGACAAAGGTTTCTTAAAAATACTGTCCAAAAACTTAATTCTATAAATTTGCCCATATTAAAATATTTATTAAAAGGACCTTTATTAGTAATTTATATTAACACATTAGGCCCACAATTTTGTTGGTTCAAAAAAAATAAATTAGCACCAATATACAAATTTGCACAAAATTTGGGCCGAAAACTAAATCCAAAATAGTAAAATAACCTAATGAAAGTATTAGTAGAAATATACTTTCAATTATTATTGGCCTGCATCTTGAATTCATTGAATATAACTCTAAATTTGCCCTTTTTTTTTTCTTTTAATATGTTATTGGTAGAATGACCTTAGTCCTTAGCCAATAGAACGATGAGCCATATTTTCATAATTAGAACTTCATTATTAATTGGTCCCACAAATAAAGGTCATAAAACCAAAAAATGGAAGCATGCCTAAAATGATATTTTCAAATTATCATTGGCCCCACGTCTAAAATTGGCCAATAAAACACATCCAATCCAAATAGCCATGGACCCAATTTAGATTTTTTTTTTTCATTTAATAAGTCTGAGTTTTTTAATATTCTATAAACCAAATAGGGTAGCTTAGCATTTAAGAGTAGAGGACAAAAGCCCACCAAATAGCATAATATATATAGTGTCTAGAAGTATAGCTTAAAAACTTAAGAAGCTTATAATTGAAAGGCCTAAAAACCTTATCAATCCTGATGGTGCATTTAGCTTAAATGAAATGGTGCACTTTCACAACATGTCAGGCAATTGGGAGCAGCCACACAACATGCCATATAGGTCATCATCAACCTCACGTCAAATCAACATGACTCAAGTTAACCTATTTTCAAACCCACATGAAAACCCAACTAAATCTTACATTTTACAGCACCTCTTAGGATGGTTGAAAACTCAAAACTAATCAGAATTTTATAGGCAAGTGATTCACAGTGTTAAAACCATGAAAAATTTCTTAGAAGATGCAACCAAGTTTTTACAAAAAAACTCGAAAATGCAGTAACATAGAGATATTCGACATGGCAAGACAGAAGCTCTAACTAATGCTCTGATACCAAACCAAAACAGTGAAAGCTAATGGATATATAAGAAACCATAAATGAAATCCGAATGAATCAGAATGCAGAAGTGTACCTTTAACCCTTGCTATGCGGATTTGAATGTGATGCTGCTATTAAACTAGCACAAAGTCTGTTATGCTTGAAATGATGGTGTATAATTTTCTAAATGTTTTTCATGGCATCACCAAGCCTAGGGACCCTTGTAATTATATACGCATGATGGAGGCTTCTTCCCATCAAAGAAACTGGACAAGTGAGTGGTTGTTGGAGCATAAAACATGGTTCCCATTTTTATGGATCACAACCAGAGATGTTGTTGCCAACGAAATTTAACATTAGTTAATTACCAACATTCACAAACAACTATAAGGCTTCCTTTTATTTATACAAGAGCGGTTAAAATGAAGGGACTAGAATAGAGAGTATTAGTTTATTAACCTAACCAAATGTGAAAAATATACTCTAGTTGCACTAAAATCATGTTTTGGTTTTTCAAGATTTTTCATGGGCTACAAGATTTTCACCTCATTTTTCACTTTATTTTACTAGATTTTCACTTCAGCAATGGAGATGAAGAACAAACAAGAGAGCTAAAGGGATTGAGTTGAAAGAGATGAAGTTTGGGAACGATGGAGAAGACACATAATGAACAAGAAAGCTAAAAGATTGAGTTGTGGGTTTTAAAATTGATCAATATGCCTTTCACTCATGAGGTTCTCTATATATATTTCTAAGTTTAAAGAAATTGTATATATTTACACCTAACTATAATTATACATAAATAAATATAATTAGGTATAAGTAGTAGACAAAAGTTATATTTGGTACTATTTTTTGGTACAAATTTTATCTTTTACTATTCATTTATATCTTTGACAATTCTTTTATTGTTTTGCAACAAAAGAATTTTTTATCCAACAACATTTAATCAAAAATTTTGTAACAGCCTTTTTCTTCTTGAATATCATATTAGTCAAAATTCAATTGATTTCCTCAGTTAGAAATTATGAATATTGTTATAATGTCCTCCTATGTTTCTACTCTTACATTATTTTTTTAATTTAAAAACATTTTAATCATTTAACATTACTTACTTTCCATTCCATCATTATTTTTATTCTACCAAACAAATAAAGAAAAAAAACATTCTCTTTTCTTTTCTTATCATATCAAATGCAATTAATTCAATTTAATATTCCCTTTCTATTTCTACGGACAAAAATTTTATATACCAAATGAGGTTAACGTTTAAGCTTCCATTTTTGCTTTGTTAATGATGCAGTCACCAATACAAGACAAAAAAAGAGAAGTAAAGTGTCCTATTTTGAAATCATGCAAGGACACAATAAAGAAGGAAATGGATTAGAGAATTTGATCATGACTGCTAAATGATACAGTCCGCTTGGTTTTAATAATAAAAAGAATAAGACCATGAAATATATCCAAATTCCTGTACATATACTAACATACGAAATATCACTCAAAAATCGTCAAACTGCATCCATTCATCCTCTAGCTTGACAACAATTTCGTGTCAAAAGATCAACGAACAATTACAAACAAGGCTGGCCTTTATCCCAAGTTCTTTCCTAAATGCTGCTCCACCTTCCTCCCAATGTTTTTCAGTTCGCCTGAGGTGTCATCTCTCTGTTAGGCATACAATGTCATTGAAGATGGTTTATTAATCATTAAAAAGGACTTTTTTTTGGGGGGGGGGGGGGGTACCAGACAAAAATTAACATATTTCCTCTCTTTTTCACAGAACATCACAAGTCGCAACAAAGGAGTCAATTATGATATAAGAGTAGGAATATTAGAAAGTAATTGGATTTTACGTAAAAGCTACTCAGTCAGAGCCGCAAAAGAAACCTGAAAGTCACAGTGCCATGCAGCCAGCATGAACATGGCACCTTCAGCACCAAAGCCAAAGATCAACTTACTTTATGGAGTACTATATACAAATTCAAACAACAGCCATGAAGTTGCAAAAGGTTAAAGGGCAAAGCCTCTAGTCGTAAAATATCTACTAGGTCCTGTCCTCCAATATGCATTATAAAACTGCGTCATAAACTTGTAATTACCTTTTACAACCAATCGATGGAACTCCCAGTTGCTGCCAGAAGATCAAGACCTTTCAGCTTATTTGATAGGAACTATGAAAAGGAAAGATTTACTAAGGATGGTAAGATATGAAGCAGAAGTCCGAGATGTATTAGTGCCAGTTGCTGCCAGAAGATCAAGACCTTTCAGCTTTTTTAATAGGAACGATGAAAAGGAAAGATTTAGTGAAATACGAAGCAAAAGTCTGAGATGAATTAGTGAGATAAATCACAATAGTCTGAAAATTAATTGCTTACACTTTCTGTGTGGTGGTCAGATTTATGAATGATCCCTTGAAGTCTTTATGCACAACGTGTGCAAACCTGCTTAAATTCAGCATGTCCAGGGGCCAGAATAGAGAAAATTTGGGGCGACTTTATTACTAGGATCCTTATATTGCTTCCCTTTCCATTTCTTTTGACATCCTGGAGCTCCCCCACATCCCTAATCAGTGAAGCATGTGCCATAAAGCATCTGTGAGACAGTAGCCTCGGACACGCTATCATAAGGCACCTCAAACTTCCTAAAGCCTCAGATATAACCATAGATCAGAATCCACATTCACTGCAATTGGAAGGTCAAGAACATTTAGCTTACTTGAAAGGAGCACCAATGCACAAGGAAAAGGAAAAAAAAAAAAGGATGCTGAAATGAAGAAAAACAAACCGCACAAATCCCACCCCACCAAAAAAAAAAACCTTGGTGGAATATTGAACAGTGTAGGTAGTACTGCATAGAATTCACTTATGCAGGCAGAACGGTGTGGTTTCATGAAATGAATAATTGTGCTACCACTTTAAAAAGCAAAGGGTATCCTTTTAAACTCATGCAAGGTTAATTGTTCAAGGAACAAGAAGCAGCTTCCAACCGTTGCTGGATTACCATATGCATAAGAAAATCAACTTTACCTCAAACATAGCCTCCTTTTTTTTTTTTCAGATGGGCCAATCAGTGCAGGTGCTGAAAAAGCAGAGAATTTTCTGCCATTTGAGAACTCAAATCAGGTGGTAAAGGCTGGAGTAATCCATTGTTAGATAAGTCTTCCAAGGATTTAATATCTTGTTGCAAACGAGCCACATGCAGAATGGTGTGATCAAGAACTAAAGGATCATCAGGGGGATTATGGAGAAGGTTAAGTAAAGCCTGTTTATAAACTTGAGCAGACAATAATGGCCTTGCAACCTGCCGAGTTCTACAGAAAGTTGCCACTTTGATGATGTGTTTACAGAGATTTCCCAACCTAGACCAGGGACAATCACAAAGTGAAAATTCTGAACCAGGGTTCCAAACTGTATACACCAAGCTTCTGTCTGTCTGCGATATGACTTTTGCAAGATGGAGATTTTGATCATCCAATATTACATCAACATCTGGAATATGGAGAGCATGATACCAAGCATTGGAGGAGAAATAATTGTCCCGTAGATTCTCAAAATACTCGGTCTCTAAATTGTACTGGTCTAGCCAGTATAAGGAGTGAAATTCAGTAGTTAAAATGTGGATTAACCAGTCAATTCTTGACCAGAAATTAGCATAATGCTCCTTCAAAAGCCTGGATTTTAGTCTTAGGTGATAGGTTTCTATTGCAGCATATGGGTCTGGAGTTGTTACAGGGAGTGACTTTATGCCATTAATCCACATATCTGCAAGACAGAGCACAGAAACATAATTGTTTCAGACAGTCTTAATGCTTGGGATGTTTGGGGATTGGATGCTATTTGATATTTATATCTAAGGCATATAGCCAAATGTAGAAATGCTTGTGTAAATGCTGCCTGCCAGACATTAATACACACTCCCTGGGATGGGACCGAGAATGAAATAACTTGGACATAAGAGTTAAATAATAGAATGGAGAATGAGATGATAATTATTGTGAATTTATGAGTTAGGATTTCATTTCCTATTTTATATTTGGACTTCCAAGTTCTAATTTTGGATTATTTGTCCCACTAGATTTGGCTTCTTCAAGTCACCTACGTAATTGTTTATTATCTATCTTAAGGTTTCAGTTTTGCTATTCAAATTGATTAATACTAAATTGGGGGTGTTTTCAATTTCCCTTGGCTTCCTCCTTCATACTGAAAATCACAAAATGGTCAGAGAAAGAATGATTATGATGAAAGCTAACTAAGGTCCCTTCTATCTTTCGGGGCAAGAGCATATATATCTACAATATATACAAAATTAACCAACACTTGAAAAATACCTATATTTGATAGCCAATGGCTCTTGAAATAGTCTATGAAGCCACACTGATCAACAAAAATTTGCATAAACTCTTCAACAGCATCTACAGCACTAGGCCCACATCTTGTACAGTACAAAATCCTGCCCAAGTGCCTAAACATCTCATGTTGTACCTCAAAGTTGCAGCATTTCTTCTGAAGCCTTTTTATCCAAGCACGGCGAACATGCCAGGTGCATAATAGGATGCGACACTGAAAAGCCTCCCTACAATAAGCATAATCTCACTCCAGTTGCTTTTGAGACCCTCCCCAAAAGGAGGAGATGAAGAAGTGGAATGGAACTGAAAAGAACTGCAGTGATGTCTTTACCTCATGATAGAAAAGTCAAAGGATGGATTATCCAACAAAATGGCATTAGGCTTCCATCTGGGGTCCTTGGTTCTTATTCTTTCACTTAGCAAGCCAATCCATTTATGAATATCTTTACTGACTAAGGATGAGGTGATAATCCAAGCAACTGGAATCGCATTTTGGGATGTATCGAAAACAAGTAAAGAACAAAGGGGACACTGTCAAGGACAAAAAAGAAAAACATATGTTTTGATATCCTCTATTCCATAATAATCCTTGAAATTTATATATCATTCTGCTGACGATTAATTTTGTATCATACCATAAGCCAGCTTATTGCCAACGGTCTAGACAGTTTATAACATATGTATCTCCCTAAAAATGCTTTTCCCCTTGAAACTCAATGTAAATATACAAAGCATTGTTAACTTTATGTCCATATAAATGAATAGAGCATTACAAAAACAAGATGCAATACCTTAAGCTTCTTTGAGCCAAATGCTGAATGAAATGAGATAAAACTATTGTGTCCATAATGAAGCATTTGTTGCAGCTGCCAATCTGTCTGTATTCCCAAAACAAATGGTTGTGAACCTGAGTTGTCTTGGAAGTAGAAAATATGCTTCTGATGGCGTTGGACCCATATCCTTACACTGCATTCATCATTTTCCTGCAGTTCATGTGAAGAATTACGAATAATCCTTTCCATGTTACGCACATCATTTCGAGTGAGAAAATCATCACGATTATGGGGTCCACCTTGCTTCTGCATCACCTCCGTGTGATGCTGTACTATATTGTCCAAAGATATTCCAACATAAAGCATAGACATCACTTTCTGGCGTAACTCATCTGAAATTCGTGGAGCATACATTGCTCTTGTTCCTACTGCATTTCTGTCAAGTATCCCATGACAAGGTGCCCCTGTTTTGTCCACGTGTCTTCTTTGATTATATATGATGAGGGCAAGCAGGGGTCGCATATATAATCTTTTAACAGTAAAATGGCAAAGGCAGCCTCTCATCATGTGACGCCTTCCTGGCCTGCTCCCCTTCCCTGAAGCAGGTTTGGTATTTGTGCCATCCCCAATACCTGGTTCACTCTCTCGGTAGTCTTCAGGACCATAAGAACACCAATATCTAAAAGTCACCATATATAATTATCTCGTTGATTAGATAAACCCTTGAATATTTCAAAAGAGCTGGGAAGAAAATAGCATTTTACATAACATCAACAATGAACCTTTTTTCCCCAGAATGAACTCTTATCACAATTCGGACAACTAAGCTTCAAAGCACATATATTTTGAAATGAAATATAGCCATCCAGTAAAAGGTTATAATCCAGCAGAGACCAAAACTATTATCTAGCATATGTTAATCAAAAGAGAAAGTCACCACCCAGTGATTTTAGGTCAAAGATATCTTACAATGTGTATTCAAGATATCCATCAACCCTTGGTTTAGAGATGCTCCCTTCAGGTCTCTTTCTTCTTGATTCTATGCGGAAGCTAGCAGGGCATTCTACATTGGAAGATTCTCCTTTTACAAAATCATCCACTCTCGCAAAAGGAATCAAAGCAATATCATCCCCACCTTGGCGACCACCTTCTACTTTTACCCACTTTATATGAGCAGCAGAAAACTCAGGACAAGGGGGGTCTTGCACTGGAAGGTTTAGAATGTCCTCCATTCTTGGCATCTGCAAATCAAAATACATGTAAAAAAATAAAGCATCTAGGTATATTAATTAGCCTCATAAATTTTCCCATAATACATGCATTATAATGGCATGTTTAATCCATGTAGACGATTCCACATAGTGAAAAAAAAGCTTGTTGTTGTTGTTGTACGTGCATTATAATTTACTGACATCACAAGCACAACTGTCACATTCATAAAGGAGAAATGCAAATGCTTTTGTTTTTACTTAAGTAGCCTTTAATGCTTATCAGGTGCAATGACGCTGAACAAATATACAAGCTAAAAAGAGAAAGACAAAGAAAACTGCATTGTCAAATACCCATGAAAGGTTTATATATGCATCGGTGTCTCCACTGCATGCATAATTTCTTCCCTTGAATTTTTAGTTCTCCAAAATGGAAACCAATCATTTACATTTTCCGGGTGCATACTACCCACTTAACAAGCTCATCGATCCCAAATTCCTAATCCCAGTGTTTATAAAAGTCAAACTATTTTGCAGTCAACCTTCAAAAAACCCACAAGCTACTGAAAAAGGCTTCATGATAAATGGTTTGGTATATTCCTCATACAACAGAAAAGCTTAACTTCCTCCCATCTTCCCTAAGTGAACGGAGCCTCCTTACCTCCAGTGAAAGCGGTTCACCTGCTTGAGGATTCGGAGAAATTTTGGGGGAAAAAGAGAGAAATGAAGAATAAAAAGCTGCAGTGAGGAGGAGCACTAGAGGCTCACAGTAAATACAGAGGTGTGTCTATCTCCGACCACCTACCGCTATTCGTCGACGAGAGCTACGAAAGGGAAATCAGAAACCGAACGACAGTCACCGCTCCATGGTAAATGCTCAGCTCCAGATGGCATGAGGCTTATCTGCCCAACCCAACAGAATGTTGGGCCGCACTTCTTTAATGGCCTGCCTGTTCTGGCCCAATTCGAATTGTTTAATGTACTTCCTATTTATTGGAGAAAAAATTAATTAGTTAAGAAAGAGAATCTCCAATGTTAATGGTTAATACTGCAATTTTTGAGCCAAATGCTACAGTTAAAAATATTAATTGTCAAATCTTATAGTAGGAAAAGTAATGCATTCAAACACTATACTTTTAGGGAATTTGGTAGTAGTGGCATCGCCTTGTCCATTTTTTTTGTTTCTTGTTTTTAAATTTATGAAGAACTCTATGGTAGTTTGCTCATCTTAGATTTTATGAAACTTGGCCACAGTACCACTAAGTTCCTTATATTCCAAGTGCCTAGTTCAGTAAGTCTCATCTTCCCCTTTTCACCTATAATATCAGTAACAGTTGCAAAGTGAAGGTGTTGGGTTGAAGTGGAAGCAAGATACTCAGTTATGAAATACTCGGGGGAATGGGCCACTGGGAAGAAACTCTAAACTTTGAAGTGATGACCTACTTTAACATCTGAAAAGTAATTTAATGGAAAAGACAAATAATAATATCTCTAAGGAAAAAATTTATATTCACTTTTTTATATTTTTATTATTAAATTTTTTAATCAAAACATGATAAGTTGTATAATTTTTTAATTAAAACATGATAAATATATAATTTTTACAAATAGCATTATAATTTTTTAATTAAGTCATATATTTATTATTTTTGATTGAAAAATTTAATGATAAGAATATATAGAATTACACTTAAATTTAGTCCTTTCTATAATGGAGTGAGAGAATTTTTATTTCATTTTATTTTATTTTTGGATAAATTTAAAATTGTTCAGTTTTTAATGATTAATTTTAAAATAAACTAATAATTTAATTCATAAAAATTACTTATTTTTTGATTTGATCTTTTAAAAATGAAATTCTTTAATTTAATTTTTTAAAATTTTGTTCGATCAAAATAGTTCATTGTTAAAAAAAATTTATCAATTGATGAACAAAAGATTCAGTTATAATATGAACCTGTATAAGTAGCATTTTCTCCTAAAATACTGCTATTTAATCAAAATTTTCTCAATTAATAATGTTATTTTTTAAACAATTTTATTTAAACATTGTCATTTTAAAGGAAAATATTATCTAAATATATTCAGATCATGAGTTAACAATCACGTAACATCTTATTTATTAATTAAGAAAAATTTACCCAAAAATAAAAATTAGTTTGATTAGAAAAATATCTAAAAATTTAAAAAAATCAAAATAAAATCTGATAAGAGCAATAGGAACTTGGGGACACTACTATCAAATTTTCTATAAATTTAAAAACAAAAAATAAATAAAAAAATTGAAAAACTTGGCGTTACTATCATCAAATTTTATAAAAATATAATATTTAAATGCAATTTTTTTATACCGTGAATTTTGACAGGTAATACTTTTTAACCGTAACATTTGACTCTATACCTCCTTCATACCTGTCAGTTGTCCTTTGTTAGTGGTAGGAAGAATCTACTTGGCTAGGCCGCTTGGGCCGTCACTTTCCGAAGCAGATTGATAGAGAAAGAAGGAATAATTTGATGGCGTGTGTACGCGTATGTGTATGTGTGTGTGTGTGTGTGTGAGTGTATATATATATATATATATATATATATAAAAAGGAATAATTGGTGAAAGCTTAGGGCACTATTTAAACAATAGTACGAACCAAAAGGATAGAAGGAAAGCCAAAAAGTCAGCTGCAAATTTCAAATAAACTACCACAAAATAAATAAATAAACAAATAACAAGTTTATGATGATTTTTTCATTAAAATAAATAAATAAATGAGATCAAAGTACGAAATGCAAATAAACTATCAAAAGATAAATAAATAAAAATAGCAAGTTAACGATAATGATGACGATTTTGTTTGTTTGTTTAATTAACACAAGTAAGTGACGTAAGTTAGAGTTTGAGCTTTTAATTAACACTAATAATATAAGAGATGAATATGATATTAAGAGTTTGATTGGTATCTGGCATCTTCTTTTATTCCTTGCTTGCAAGATTTTGTATTTCTTTCCTAATAAAAGAAGTATTGTTTTTTATATTTGAAAGATACATGTTTTAATTATTTAGTCATTCAATTTTAAAAATATATTATGTAATTTTTCGACGATATATGTTTTAAATTTTAAAATGTATGGTTTAATACTTTTAAACTTGCTACTCTTTGACCATTGAAACATGTATTAATAAGGATTAATAAGCAGTGAATCAAAAATTTAGAAAGATAAAATTGTATATTTAGATTTAAAGACTAAACAGTTTAAATATATATTTTTTGGAGACTAAATTATATAATTTTAAAATTATGACTAGATAATTAAGACATTTTTTATGAGACTAAAAATTACATTTCCTCAAAAAATAAAATAAAATAAAGATTGATTTGCAAAATTCTATACTTAAATGACAAGAATGGCAATATTATATATCATGTGGCGTGTTAGTTCATAGAATTGTAGTTTATGTATTTTTTTAACTAGTTGCTTTCCCCTTGCTTTGCAAGATGCAGGGGATTCAAAAAACGTCACATGAGTCCCACAAAAAAATTTTAAAATAAAAATAGTGTGTGAATAGTGAATATACAAACATAGACAGTGCATACATAGTACACCGCACGTAACTCCCATGAAAATTATATAGTGAACGGTTTATGAATAATGTGACTCCACAGGGGGCTGTGTGTGTGTGTGTAGATTTCCAACGGCAACTTGTGATTAAAGGGTGTGTCTCTACAAATGTCAAATTCTTCCATTGATTTTGAGATATGATGCATGCGCACAAGTTGGCTGTTACTTTTGTTGTTCAACTTCTTTCAACTTTAATTGGTTACCACTTCATTACGAAAAGTCTAATTTGAGCAAGAGGATAGGTCATAAGATGTTTTAATAAAAAAAAATATTAAATATATAATTGTTATGAACAAGTATATGATTAATTATCATACGATTGAATTTTTAAAAAAATTTACATTATTCATATTTTTATTAAAAATTTTATTGTAAAAGTATAAAAAATTATAATAAAGTGTAATCCATTTTACAATGTTTTGTACCAATGTTTCTTTTTTTTTTTTAAATAATATAGAGCATACCTTCTAAGTTCCCTCATTTCTTTATTTCATTTATAGAAATATTCCAATAAAAAGAATACTTTTTAATGATTGAGAAATTTGTGTGTGTGTGTGTGTGTATATATATATATATATATATATATATAATATTAAAAAATTTTTTGGTATATATTTTTTATGAAAAAGAATTTATATAAAATTTTTTATATCCTTATCATTAGATTCTTCAATTAAAATATAATAAGTATATAATCTATTTTTTATTTCATATAAGTGTCATTAAACGGTAGTTAGGTGTATATATTAACTACTTTATAATAAATTTGATTTTTTATTAATCATGTAATTATTATTGATTTAACTTGAAAAGAAGAAAAAACTAATTGAATAAATTTAAGCAACAATATCTTGAATCAAAGGATAATGGGACCATATATTGTTTGGACCACCGCACTTAATCATCACTAGGAAGGAAGCTTTAGTTGGATTATGACACAAATGCTATTTATGATGCTATTTATGATGGTGTCTATGTTCAGCAACGTGGGTGGGTGCTTGAGCCAGTGGGAACAATGGGTCAATGAGTAAGATGATTATTGTTTTTAATCATTAATGTAATTATATTTCAGTCATATTAGAAATAAAGCAACATTTTGGTGCTTAATTGGACAGGACGTTGGTGGTGAAGCGTGTACAAAATTGAGGATGATGTTTGCAGGCAGTGCTGATGGTGGATTTTTTAATAAGTAAATTATGTAGATTTTTCTTAAAATTTTATTAAAATTATACTAACTTTTTATTCTTAAAATATATACATATTTTTTAAAAAATAAAAAATTATTTTACAATTTAATCTAATTTTAAAATTTTTTGTCAAAATATCTTTTATTTAATCTTTTTTATCTTATAAAATATATATTAGATTAATAGATGATATTTTAGTCAAATAATTTAAACTTAGATTAAAATATAATTTAATTTTTTGTTTCAAAATAGATTTTTATATATTTTAAAAATAGAAGAGAGATTTGTATAGTATTAATAAAATTTAAACAGGATTTATATAATTTACTCTTTTTTATTTTATTCAAAAACAAGTATTTATGTTAAGATTAAAAAGAGCAACTCTTCAGATTTTGTTAACGTCAATAATTTATTTATGACGAATAACTTGATTATATATTTTACTCTTACCATTTTGTTAGAATTTATTAACTTGAATAATATTAAAAAAAATTTAGTATTATAGTTAATAATATATTATACTAAATTTTTTTTTTAGTGTTATAATTTGAAAGACAACTCCAATATCATTAAACTAAAAATGATTGGTATTAAACCTTTTTATTTCCAGGGGAAGCGAAACTAAACAAAAAGAGATATAGCTAGCTCTTTTGGATACAATTTGATTTAATCGAAGTATACATCTATTATAAAATGTTTAAATTTATCATGCATATTACAGCGAGTATGTGTTAGTATCAAAGATTCTTTAGAATCGTTATTATAAAGTTCTTGTAGTATTTAGAAAAAAAGTGACACAAAATGTAAAAATTGATTTTTTTTATTGGCCATTTTTTTTAAGCTCTACAAAAATCTTGTAATAAAAAATTTTAGTATAAATTATTAGTATGACTAGTTAGGTTGCAACATATGAACTTATCATTCAAATTTTATGTTTTCTTTTTTTTTTTTTTTTAAAAAAAAGGTATGTATGTCTATTTGAACTCAAGGAAATGTGTACACTTTTAAAGGTGCAGATAAAAGAAACTTCTTCGAAGCGCAGTATGATTTAATTGGTTAAAGAAAGTTGAATTATAATTTTGTATTACGTGTAAATTTTTGAATCTTATTTAATGATTAAGTCTTCGTAAGAAAATTCCATGACATTCACAAATACGTCGAGTAATTTTTTTAAAGGATTACAAATTCTTTAAAGATAATTATCTAAGTCAAGTTTTCGATGTCTTCTCAAAATTTTAGGCAAGCCAGCCATTGGCACATTTGAGTGGATACAAGTAACTCGTTTATTTTACTATTTTTGTCTATAGAAAATTTCCTGATTAGAAAAGAGCAAGCAAAAGTGATATAATAATCTTCCAACGTTAGGAGATAATAATTGGATCTTGGACCAAGTCCCTTCACTACCAAACGTCATACTCTGTATAATTAAAGTTTTTCAATATTTATTTCAATGAATTAATTAAAGAAATAAATTCTGAGATATAATATCTTTATTAAAAATAAATATATTAAATAAATTATAAATAAACATATAAATATATAATAAATAAATTTTATCAAAAAAATATATTAATTTATTATTAAAATTTTCCATTTATGTTTTTATAAATCCAAGTTCTTGAAAATATTTTTTTGTTTGGTAAACCTAAATTATATTGATTTATGCTAAAATATTGACATTTGAAATTCCAAATATGATATTAATTAGTACCCTTTGCATGCTTAAAGAGATAAGCCTTAACCTTGTAAATCACAATCTGAGATGCTGAGTGAAATGCGTTGAACTTAATCTTATAAATCACAATCCGAGATGCCGAGTGAGATGCGTTGAGCTTATAATTTATAAATAAATAAATAAGGTCAAGAAAAATAATTAAATGAATAAACAAAAACTCATATTATGTATATACTTTGTTTTTCTGATGACATAATCATAATTTTATTATTTAATGTTGTAAATCTAGAATTGAAATAAACATATTGCCAGATCAGTATTATTATTATTATTATTATTATCACAATTTGTTATTAACATTGACTTTTTAGAATTGTTAAAATAAGGTAAATTATTCTTTAGAGATATTTAAATTATACAACTCTCTTTTTTATTTTAAAAAATTATACTCATTTTCTTTGGAATTAAATAATAATAATATTTTAGATAATAAAAGATCAATTATATTTATATTTATTTTGATCAAAATATTTTTATATTTATTGTATAATATACCAAGTATTAATTATATATTTAATTAATATAAAATAATTAATTTTTAAATTCAAAATAAATGGAATTTATGACTTTTAACAAATAGTAAATAATATTAAAACAAAAGTATAAGCATGATTATTGTTTTTAATCATTAATGTAGTTAAGTTGGTAATATATTTCGGTCACATTAGAAATAAGCAACATTTTGGTGCTTAATTTGATAGGACATTAGTGATCGAGCTGTATAAAATTGAAGATGATGTATGCAGGCAGTGCTGATGATGGATTTTACACTATAGTGAGTGGTTGGTCTAACTGCCAATTAGACTTGATCATGGACTAAAAATTTCTTTTGGTTCAATGGCTTGGATTTAACAAAAATGATATAAGTCCATAGAATAAAACTCAATAAAATATAAATTTATTTAAAAAAAACTCAAATATAAAACAAAATGAGCTTAAACTGTTTTTTGTTTTTTGGGAAACCCAGTTCCAACCTAAACCTAGCTCATATTATCAATTTTTTTTTTCCCTTAAGATACTTGTACATTGAAGTTGCTCCTTTTAACTTTTATCTTAACAACATTTCCATATATGTTTTATTATACTGCTTATGATGTATGTGGCCGTTGCAAGGTGGAATCAACAGAGCCATTTAGCTTTTTGGTGTTGGATCTCCCAAAGGCAGAGAGAAATTTGACTTGTGCCTTTTTTGACAAGTGCTTTCAGAACAAGTAGGGTAGCGCGTTATGTGGTTCATAATTTTGAACTCCACTTTCTCACAATTTTTACTGTAGAAATATCAGACAATTTTAACTTGTTCTTTTAAAAACATTTTCGTTACATGTGAAAAAATAATATTAATAGTGTGAAAAAAAAGAGCCAGCCGAGCCAAGCCTTTCGGTTTCTTTTTTGGACCCGACCGAACTAGATTTAGATAAAGAAAATTTAGGCTAAACCTGAGCTCAGTCCCATTTTTGCAATTAATTTTTTTAAAAAAAAACTCAATCAATTTAAATGAACTTAATCGATGATTAGTCTATTTTCAATGTTATTTCTAGATTTTCTTTTGGTTCTATTTTAAAATAAAGTATTTATGTTAATATTAAAAAAAAAGCAATCATTCGTATTTTGTTAATGTCAATAATTTATTTATTAAGAATAACTTGTTTATATATTTTACTCTTACCATTTTGCTAGAAATTATTATCTCAAATATTATTCAAAAAAGTTTTTAGTATTGTAGTTAATAATGTATTATACTAAAATTTTTTAAAGTATTATAAATTGAAAGACAACTTCGCTATCATTAAATTAAAAACTATTGGTATTAAACTTTTTTTTCCCTAAAGGAAGCAAAATTACATAAAAAGAGATGAATCTCTTCTTATTTTTATTTTTTTATTTTTGGTAAAAGAGACTTTATATTAATAAAAGAAAGTCATATCATTATGAATTAGAGTTTGAAACGTACAAGTTAAGTCAATAAACAGATACATCTATTGACTTTATAGAAATTAGGACACCTGTATCTAAGCATCTTGTCAAATTACTTCTACCTATATTGACACACTATAATTAGTGCTCAGTAATTGACAAAGATTTTCCCAAAAAACAGAAGATTAAGATGAAAATTATGAGGACAATTAATTATGCTCTGGTTAGCTATGATCAGACTGCTTTAAAAACTGTTGCAATCTTAGCTTGATAGGTATTGTCTATCCATAATCATTTCCTCATCATTGTAAACCCAAACCACGTAACTATAAAAATTTTGTGCTTTGCCCATTTGTTATGATGTCTAAGAATACGGAACATTAAATACCATTGGTTTATATAGAAGTTACGCATCCACATGTCAATCCTTTTCCTATATCCTTCCCTTTAAAAACCTAGTTTGTATTAATCTTGAGATGTTGTCCCGTTATGCATTGAACCATTTGTAAAGCAAATCCTGGGCTACATTCCTTGTTCTAAAAGAGTTTCTAATTCCCAAAAAAAAAAAACCTAAGTTACATGTAGTATTATCACAAAATCCATTTGAATAACCTCAGAACATCACTCAATCCATTCTCTAGCCATTGATGGATTTAGAACAATAAATTCAATGGACGTAACTAATCAGCTTGTAGACCTAATTGAAATTCAAACTAGACTACACCCACAAATGGACATAGAAGGAAAATGTGATTAATTGACTTGTCCTCTGTATTACAAAATAGGCACCTTTCCTCTATTGGCATATGATGAGTACGTAATGCTAAAGATGTTAGAAGTACATTCCTTACTAATATTCATAGAAAAAAGTAATATATGGAAAGGCAATCAAGTGTCCATAACTTTGTCCAATTTATGATACTTGATTACATATTCTAATGAGAATTTTGAGTTAACAATTTCCAACCATTTGCATCTTGATATTTACCCATCAAATTCCCTTTCTAAACCAATGTGCCTGCTTGCCCCATAATAGAAAATGATGTTCTAAGAATATGTCGGATCTATTTTGGTTCAAAATTTGCACATTCCATTTGTCCATGTTCATGCAAAATAAGATCACTCAATCTTGTAAATTATTGGAATGTCTAATCACATAGGCAACTAAGGGTGGTTAGTTAAAGAACCTTTGAATCCATTTCCTAATTTCCACTATAAATTATCACATATTATTGGACCAAAATTTTTGAATACATTTCTAGATCTAGCCACTTGTTAAATGACTCTAAATTTTGCCTTCTTAATCATCCTTATAATATTTAGATCTTAGCACTCAATTGAACAAAGATCACCCTTATTGGAAATCAATCTCCATATATATTTTGCTAACAAAGCTTAATTAAAAGCTTGAGTTTATTTGACCCCCGGACCACCTTTCTAAACAAAACAACAAACCTCAACCTATCTAAAAAGATCTACTTTTGGTTTGGAATTTGTGTAATCCCAAAAGAAATTAGCCAGCTTCATATCTATCTCATGGTAATATTTTTTAAGTAATGCAAAGTAGGAAAATGGATAAGTTAGAGTCAAATTTAAAATAGATTTTATTAATGTAAGTTTGCTTGCTTATGACAATAATACTAATTTCCATACTTATAATTTCTTATCAGTAATCTCCTTATATAATTAGGTTTTACTTCATCCTAAATCTATCTAAGTGCCTAAGTATTTCCCAAGTCTTGTTTTAAATTTAATCCCAAAAATGTTGGTAAAACTTTTGTTTAATCTATATGGCACACATGGACTAAACACAATTACAGATTTTTCTAGATTAATGTATAACTAGATAAGTTGCTATGATACTCTAGAATGTGGCTTACTTGATGATACATAGTTTCTAAAGCTGGAAAAGACAATAATATATTATTAGCATACATTACATTAAATGAGATATTGGTTCAGAGAACCTTGAAATTTTAATTCCATGCCAAATTTGGCTACCTTCTACTATATGAACCATGGTAGATAGCACATTGGCTCATAACAAAAAAGATATAGAAAAAGTGAATCACCTTGGCAAAGTCCTTGTTTTGGAACACATTCCATTGTCAATTGGATCTAAAACATCATTTTCTTTAGAACTACCTCTAAGAATTGTCATAAAACTTTATCATATGCCTTTGTAATGTCTAGTTTATACGCATATCATCTTGTTTTTTTGTCTTTGAGCTCCTTGCAATTTTAATGTAAGCTCTGAAACTAAAATAATATTATCAAAAATTATTTATGTTGAAAGAAATACATTTTAATTTGGAGTGGTTACACCTATGAGTACACCTTTCAAACAATTATACATAATCTTGGAAATCAACTTGTTAATCACATTACATAAACTGATAAGCCTATAATCCTTAAATGATTATGGATATTTACATTTTGAGATAAGGATAATATATGTTTGGTTTAGAGCTTTCAACACATAACCTAAATGAAAAAAATCATTGACCATATTAATTAAATCTTCTTTGACATCATTCTAGCATATTTGATAAAATTTAGTATGAAAGGCATTTAGTCCTAGTGCACTATCTTTCCGTTGAAACATGACTTGTTCAATATCTATTACCAAAATCAGCCTGAAAAGATGTTGAATATGATTATTGGATAATTTGGTGAGTTCAATTTGATCAAGCTCTTAACTGATGGCTCTTATTAAAAACTCTATATAGAAAAACCTATTGAAAATATCTGTTACTATTGTTCTTAATTTGTCCCAAATCATAAATCCAATTGTCATTGTTATCCTTTATCTGAGATATAAAATGTTTAATGCAATGCTTATTCACCAAATTATAAAATATATGTGGTATTCTGATCCCCTTGTATTAACCAAGTTTGTTTTGTCTTGTATGCCCATAAAGATTTCTTACAATCTTATCAAAATTTTAATGTTTGTCGATATTTCTTTTCTAGTAGGTCCTTATTTTGGCTCAGAAGGCTTTTTTGAATTTGTAAAAGTTTCTATTTTAAGTAATTAATATTATGCTTTATATTTCCCACCTATGACTTGTTCTAATTCCTATTTAAGACAATAAGCCTATAGAAACTTGATAAACAAAGGAACTAGACACCTATTTATTCCACACATTATATATATATATATATATATATATATTTACATTGTGTGAAGTTAAATTAAAATTTTGAATCAAACCTATCGGTTTGAACGAACTTCTCAAAATTTTTATAGTTTATAATTCAAGATGTCATGTAAAATTCATTCAAGTAAAAAGTTTTCTTTTTTTCTTTTGATGGAATAAGTATTAAATATATATTTAATTAATATAAAAATATTTAATTTTTTAAATTGAAAATAAATTGAATTTAATAACGTAACATAGAAGGTCTTTGTCTCCCCTAATGCATCTACACAAGATGCAAGCAGACAAGGTCTTTCTTTCCCCTAATGTATCTACACAAGATGCAAGCACACAGCTTTATTATTTCTGAGAAACCAACGTTAAGCGTTAATCAATAGAATCTTCCACATGATGACCTGAAAAGGCATTCTAAGTTCTAACACTATATAGAGCGTTTAGAAAAAGTCTCAGATTAAAATAAGTAATATTTTTATTTAAAAAATGTGTATATTTTTAAAATATTTTAAATTTTTTTAAAATTATATATTATTTACAATAAAAAATTATATAATTTAGACACATATAAAGAATAATTTATTTTTAGACTAAATTACATAAAATTCTTTTAAATTTTAAATTATATATAAATAATCTTTACTCTTAAAATTTAATAATGATTTTTTTTAAAATTTTAAGTTTGTATATATAAACTTTTATTATTAATTAATCCATTATCTTACCAACAAAATATGATATATTAGTGACCATAAACCTCTTAAATTTTATTTTATTTATAAATAATTTTTTTAAAATTTGATTTTATATAAATACTCCTTTAAATTTTAAATTATGTGATAACTTCTAACTTCTCATGTTTTTAAATGAAATATTTGACTAACTAATAACAAGTATTACTTACACAAATTTAAATATTTTTTTAAATTATTGTCAAGTTTTAAACTTTGTGGGATTTAATACAATTTAACCTCTTCCTTGTAAACAGCCCATTCTCCCCATTCTTCATCACACCACGCTTGAAAATCTCCGAACAGTTTCCATGGCTCCTGAGAACCCTTCAATTCCAGACCTTGAAACAGCCCAAATCTCCTCTCAAACCGCTCACGCCCATTCAACAACTGGTTTCTGGGCCAACGTCGTCGTTCAAAAAGTGAAAACCAACTTGGTTTTCCGTTCAAAATGGGCGGAGTTGAATGGAGCCATGGGGGACCTTGGTACATACATACCCATAGTATTAGCCTTGACTCTAGCCAGAGACCTCAACCTCGGCACCACATTGATTTTCACAGGCATCTACAATGTCATCACCGGCGCCTTTTATGGCGTCCCGATGCCTGTCCAGCCGATGAAGGCCATCGCAGCCGAGGCCCTCTCCGACGCCAACTTCGGCGTGCCGGAGATCATGGCAGCCGGAATTTTGACCGGCGGGGTCCTACTCATTTTGGGTGTGACGCGGTTGATGCAGCTAGTGTACAAGCTGATTCCTCTATGCGTGGTCAGGGGAATCCAACTAGCACAAGGTTTGTCCTTTGCGTTGACTGCTGTTAAATACGTTCGGCAAAGGCAAGACTTACCCAAATCTAAGTCTTTAGGAAATAGGCACTGGTTTGGTTTGGATGGTTTGGTTTTGGCCATTGTATGTGTTTGCTTTATTGTCATAGTGAACGGAGCTGGTGTGAATCATGGCTGTGAAGCCAGTGAAGGTACCGATTACGATTTGGGTGATCACCAACAGAGGGTTGAAGGTAGAAAAAACCGGACAAGCAGAGTGAGAAAGATTATTTTTTCACTCCCTTCAGCATTTTTAGTCTTTGTATTGGGGGTTGTTTTGGCCTTCATAAGAAAGCCTAACGTCGTGCATGAAATCAAATTTGGACCCTCCTCTATAGAAGTTGTGAAAATCTCTAGACATGCATGGAAGCAAGGTTTTATCAAAGGTGCAATTCCTCAACTCCCATTGTCAATCCTGAACTCTGTGATAGGTGTTTGCAAGTTGTCCTCAGATCTCTTTCCAGGAAAGGATTTTTCAGCCACTTCACTTTCAGTGACAGTGGGGTTGATGAACTTGGTGGGAAGTTGGTTTGGGGCCATGCCTAGCTGCCATGGAGCTGGTGGACTTGCAGGACAATACAAGTTTGGCGGTAGGAGTGGTGGTTGCGTGGCTCTTCTTGGCGCAGCCAAATTGGTGTTGGGCTTGGTATTAGGGAGTTCTTTGGCTCACATTTTGAACCAGTTTCCTGTGGGGATACTAGGGGTATTGCTATTATTTGCTGGGATTGAGCTAGCCATGGCTTCTAGGGACATGAATACCAAAGAGGATTCCTTTGTGATGCTTATTTGTACTGCAGTTTCGCTGGTGGGTTCAAGTGCGGCTCTTGGCTTTTTATGTGGAATTATCGTATTCGTGATTCTTAAGCTAAGAAGCTGGACAAAGGATCAACCTTTTTCTACCATTTGGATGCACAAAACCCCAGAGCAACCTTGAATAACCACGTGTGTACAAAATATTGCTTCCTGTTGTATATACTAGCCTGTATGTGTGGTATAAAAATGCTGTTGCTAGTATCAATAGTTTTCTTCTTCTTTTTCTTATATTGGTATTTGATAATGAGGGCTTATTCTAGGACTTCTCTGTAAGGTGTGTTGAAAGTTGTGTAGAGCATAGTATGAAGTGTGACTACAGTTAGTTACTAGCTTTTGCTCTCTGCGTATACCTAGACGTCCACGTAGAGCTTAATTACCAGTTGTTACCAACAATAAAAGTTGTTTCAGTTACACAATGCTCACAAGTGGTTTGTTAGTATATATTGACTTAATTGCGTCTATGTTCATTTTGTGTGCATGTTTCTGTAAGGTAGATTCTTGATTTCATGGCGACATAAAACAAAAAGAATAACTTTCCATTATGAGATAATGAGGCATCAACTTTTGGAATAAAATTTAAAAAAGTTTATATGCTTTAACGAGTGACAAAGTTTTGTCCACTAAATGGTGGCATGATAACGCCATCACAACTTTTGGAATTTCCCAAAAAAAAAGAAGAAGAATTTAACCATTACTAGCAGTGTTACTTACTCCTTTATTCAAAAGCTAAATGGAAATAATCTTGATTTTACTATATGCCAATAGCCGAGAATATGATTTTCGCTTTCACCAATTCTCTCACCAAATGATCTCCCTAGCTAGCAAGGTGAAGGATAAGAATGAATATTAAAACCTATCCCATTCTTCACCATGGAATATGGTCTGAATGAAAGATTAACCATTAAACATGATCATACTCATTTTAAAAAGTTCAGATAGCCAATCTCCCACTCGGCAAGGTAAAAGTTAAAAAGATTATGCAGCATTTTCAACTTAGGATGATTGGTTCACAAGCATTTCTACTCATAGTCTCAGACTATAATTTCTTGATTAGATTGTTCAAGCAAGAAATTAGGGAAATTATAAAACAGCTCTTCCTCTGGATCATTAATTATTCGTCCCAAATTCTACTCGGACATATGCATTATATATTTTTCAATTTAGGAGCTTCTCTCTTCATTTTACCCAAGTGGTAAGAGGTTGAAAAAACCAAAGAGTTAATTTAGAAATCCTTGAAGCACTTGTGAAGTCTAAAGCGGACGGCTATATCTTCAACGAAGGCATATTCTCTTCATCATAATCACCTAAATTACCTATTGTGCCTTTAGGTATTTAAGGGCACTGCCTTGCCTCCACTCTCTAGTCCTGCAATTTGGAGCATGACTCATTTCTCAAATGTGATCTTCTCTTTAAAATGAATGGCCATGGTTGCACATATACTAATTGGTCCCCCACTTTTGTTTAATGCTAACTTTACATTTTAATCATGAATGACTATCTTATATGGAATAGTTACAGAAAATGTCACCATTAGTTGTCAGACTCAGAATTCCATGCTTCTAGTGTCTTTGGATCCATATATTTCCCAACTGTAAAATGTCAAGCGTGGAACTGAAAACAGCTCAAACTACTATGCTTATAATATAAGGTATTTTATTGAGGTTTCCGTTTAAAAAAAATTTTATTGGCAGATAATGATGAGTATTGTAGGGCGCAAGGCGGAGAGCTGGAAAAGTTATTCTTGATTTTTTCCATATATCGTTATTCTACTCAGCTCTCTCAAAATGCTGTGTCCATCATTTTCCGAGTGGTAATTACAAAAGTTATGTTAGAGATTATAATAAAGCTCATGAGCCTTTAATGTTTTTAGGTAAAAATGATCATTGACAAAGCATTCTTCATAATGCAATAAAATTTTAGGACAACTTACTGAGCAAAAAAAAAAATCCCCTGTTAATTTACAAAATAGGACTCATAATGAGAAGGCAAGGAAGAATAGAAACGAATGTAGAGAGCTAAGAATTAAAAAAATAAAAAAGAACTGGCACCGGATGAACATAATCATGCGGTTTCTAATCATTGGTAGTCAAGGTGATTTTCTAATTAGTATTAAGGATAGATCACCTACTTTATATTCTTCAGCATGCTAAGGGACAAACAGACAGAACAAAAGGTTTTATATTTTCAACGATTTTAGTGGAAAATGTGTGTTCAACACTTCCCACTTGTATCGTAACATGTACCTGTGCTGTGACAACCATACATAAAATTATTTTACCACAGTGCTATATGGAAACAAAATCAGTTTTTTGTGGGCAATAATTACAGCAACCCCTAACTTTTCCTCCCCGATATGAGCAAATGGAACAATCCAATTTACAGTTCCTTAATTGTCATGTAATAGAAATGTAGTAATTTGCAGAAAATTTCGATGCGTGCAGATTTCGACCTCGTAGGCCTGCATTTGGAAGAAGAATCAGTTCATCAGTAACCCCATGATTTCAAGTTTCTGTAAGATTATCTGCATACACTCGAGAACGTGTCAAATATATAATTCATCTTCAGTTCATTGGCCGAGGATCATAGTGATCTGCGATCTTTGGGAGGTCAAAAGAAGTCATGTGTATGCCGAAATTTTCATATTATCCAAATGGATTTCCTCCTGTCTTTGGAAAAGAATTTGAAGTGCCGCCTGGAGCCATATATCCCCCAGCTGACAGCTGAATGGTTCTGTCACTACTGAAACTGCCAGCTCTTCGAGGTCTGGAAAATATTAAACAGCAAGTGATTAGAATATGATTAACGTAGGCAACTGAGAGTATCGCATTATTGTTAGGCAGTAGCTGTAACTGTAAACTCTCATAATGAGCAGGAATGCACAGATAGGGAATTGTTGCCCCTTAAATATAGGGAATCATGGGATCTACTTGTGTAAAGGTTTACTGAAAACAACCCCCATTCCAATATTCAAGTGAAGTTTTGATTTGATTTGATTTTTTAAGGAGTCTGTTTCATCATATAAACTGCCATGATCACAGTATGGTTCTCTTTTGTGTTTTTTTTTTTTACTTTTTGTTTTCTTTTTTGTTTTGGGGGGGGGGGGGCGCGCTCAGCCGTGCTTGCGCATGAGCTTCAGAAGACGAAAATGCTTGTCACTGCGAGACATCACTAAACTACATCGCGTGGGGATATGGCCGCTATTGGTAAATGAAAAGAATGTGGCAACATGCCTAATAGCATAAAGCCAGTGATTTTACTCTGAACAACAAGAATGGGATGTACCTAGGAGGTTGCATGTTATTATTAACTTGCTCAAAGTACGCACCTGAAAGGATTGAGAAATAATCAATACTGTAGTAGATGAAGAAAAACTTTTCAGAGAAAATAAAAGATGACAAGAGCAATACCAGAAGGAAATCCAGGAGTAAAGGGAGATTGCGGAGGCATTGGAGATGTATAATTTGGGGATTGAGGCACCGTCGACCCTAAAGCCCCAAGGCTTGAAGCACGCACTAATCCTGTTCCAGTTGACATAGCAGTTTGTGCACTTGCCATGTTAGGAAACTGTGGACAAATACCACCCAGTTTTGAGGATTAAAATAATTCTTTTAGAAAGTGTGATTAAAAGGTTACACCAGTGGCCTATTAACAGTACAGATAGAGCATATGCGGAAAGCTTCTACCTCAAGCAAGACATGCCATTGAAGTTGTCTCTCCAAGCTTTTTTTTTTTTTTAATGACGTGGAGGAATTTCATGAAAGGAAGAAAAAGGAAAGAGAACAAGAGCAGATGATAAGCATCCTCCTAAAACAAACCAAATGAACAAGATTTAAAAAAGAAAAAAATTTCTCTAAATGTCTGTCAAGATTTATAAAAATTGGCCTAGTACACGAGACTCCCATTAAATAGAGTCTACCAAAATTTATACGTGAATAAAAATTCCGGTGCAGTGATAACATTTACAAAACTTACGCCTGAAAGTAAGATTTTGTAATTAAATTCCAACGTCTATACAGATTTACAGCCTGTTAAAACAGCTAGTGGCTTCTCCTAGATCAACACCATTGATCAAAGAAATGCAAGACAGGGAGAACACCATACTAACTGCAGAATCTCATCATACTCCTTCAAAGGAGACATACGGACGAGACATAGATTAATTTCATGTTATACCTAGTACACAGTTAGTTGGTGATTATTTCATATGGCTCTAAATTGTATAAAAATATTTCCCAAGTGCCAACTCTAGAATTATTTATCCCTCACTTTCTGTTTTGTAATGGCACAGATATTTCATGTCTAATCAAGGTAAAATAAAACAAACATTTGACTTAGAAAGGTGTTAAAGCGTGCAACAGAACCAGAAGCAAGGATTTATCAGGTCTACAGTAAATCAGTCTTGATATTGTACTTACTGGTGAAGCATGGACTTGACTTCTCCCCTCGGTTACATCAAATGGGTTTGTGTACTTCGCTGCAGTGGGAAACGCAGATATTGGCTGCAATTGAAGAATCATATTAACCAAGTAGCATAAGTTTAACGAATTAACGCTATGTTTGGGTGAGGGTTTAGAAAAGTGAAGAGAAATGTGTGAAAAAAAAATAAAAAAATGTTTTCTCTTTATGTATTTAGATGGAGAAAGGAAAAATAAGAAAGAAAACAATATGTTAATTTAATATAATAATAATATTATTATTATTTTAACTTTTTGCATATATATATATATGTTTTTTAAAAAAAAAGAATAATAAAAGAAATAAAAATTAATTTAAGAAAATTTTTAAATTATAAAAAAATTATTTTTGAATAAAATAAAAAAAATTATTAAAAAAATACATATTTAAAATTAAAAATATTTTAAAAAATATATTGTTCAAATTAATTAAATTTTATTTTGTAAAAAGTTATTTATAAATTATTATTTTAATATCATAAATATTAATATTTATTTTAAAATTCTATAAATATTATTTTAATATATATTAATTAATTTAAATATAATATATATAAATATATAAATATTATATATTTAAAATAAAATAATATATATATACACACACACAATGCATTGCGACTAAATTTCAGTCAGACATGTATATGTCCGATTGAAATTTGGCCGGACATGTATGTTCGACTGAAATTTGGTCGCAACACTATCTAATTGAATTGCAGTCAGATAGTATTTTTTTTGTAATTTTTTGTTTAAATTATATATAATTTATTAATTTTAATAAAATAAAAATATATTATTATTTTATACAATATATTAATTAATTTTATAATAAAAATAATTATGATATTAATTTCTTAATTAATTAATTAAAATGTTAAAGAATTTTGTTATATATATATATATTATATTGTTAATTAATTAAATTTATATGTAACATTTTTTTAATTATATATATAATATGTTGTTTTTAATATTAAAAATTATTATTTTAAAAATATATTTATTAATAATTATAATATTAATTAATTAAAATGTTAAAAAATTTTGTTAAATATATATTTTTTATTCAATTCTGCAAAGTACTAGCATTTTTTCTTTCAAATCTCTCCATATTTAAAGAGAAAAAAATTAATAAGACCCCTCATATTTTTCTCTTCATTTTTTCTCTCTTTTTCAATTTTCTTTTTGAACCAAACCAAAAAAAACATCATTTTTTACTTTCTCCTTTTCCTTTTCTTTAATTTTTCTCTCCATCTGGACGCACTGTGAAGGCTAAAAACCAAGAGAGAATACATATAAACTCTATAATGAGTTGGATAGCATACCGCTGCATTAGAATAATACTGCAAGCCATATCCCATATTACGAGGTTGAACATTCTGCCAACTTGCTTGTGGTGCGGGGCCTGATAAGTAGCCTGTAGTGAAAAGGTCCTGCAGAGAATTTATTCACGCATTAAGGCTCTTTTTAATTTCTTTTAAGCTTAATAATAAAAACAACAACTCAACAGTTATTACCACCGGAAGTTCCTTTCCTCCAATAGACTTGGTTTCTACCGTCCTAGGTTGGGATCCAACATCAGATCTGGTGTCTTGAGCAGGTTTTGATGTGGCTTGAAGAGATAGTTCAATAAAAGCGCTTGAAAGGTCTTGCGCATTAGGAGCAACTGTCGGCTGTATATAATAACAATAAAGAAGATGACAAGCACCATACAGGCAGTCAGACAAGAAGGTATAAATTTTTTAGGCTTTCATATTGTTGGCTTTTGCAACTTCTTCTAAATACTATTAGGTATACAAAACTCAACATTTTATCGATCCCGTTACTTCCCAGATATCAGATGAAATAATGGTTTGCGCCAAATTAGACCAAAGAAACTGTCAACTCTTACTGAGATTTAAATATCCCATATTAGAAAGTCGTACGGCATATCTCACCTGATTATTCGAAGGTACTGCTCTGACTATTGGACTCATTGATTGTGTCATAGAGCTACAAGCTGTTGAGGGTTGTGTCAGCCCAGAGTCAGTGGTTGACGTAACTGAGGAAGCACCAACGTTGTTGGGAAATAGAGTTATCCGGCCTGCTGAAGTAGGCGGTGAATCCCCACCCACGGACATATTTTCTACGGTTGCAGTTGAAGGATCATTATCAGCAGTGTGGACTTCAGACATACCAGTAGCTGTTGCATACAAGGGACCAGACAGTTCAGAAAGTAAAAATTCCAGAGCATCTGTTGTTTTAGGTGTCGTCTCTGTTGTAGAAGACTTTGAAGTATTTGTGTTTGGAGTTTGAGGAGCCTCCTCTGCTCTGGAAATCTCAAATGTGGCCCAGTCACTTCCATTTGATTGAGATTTAAGCTGTGCTTCCGGTGCAGCTGCAGCATCAGAGACCTGAGATGTGACGACACTCAAAATCTGGGTTTCTGGATTTTTTGGTTCAGCTGGATTCTTCTTAACGGATCCCTCGCCACTGGCAGGTGCAACCTTCTGCAATTGAAATTTATCATAGACTTTAGTTTAAGTGGAAACAGCAACTAATACGGAATAATTAAGCAGCACCCACTTTCAAGAGTTCTTTCCACAAAACCAGAAAAGGTATAATGAAAAATCAAAACCAGATGAAGAAAAATACATTAGCAAGGTAAAATGATTTCACTAGTCAAAGCTCAAAAGGGAAGTTGAATGTACCTTCCCTCTGTCCACATTCTTTTGACCATCAGGTGAAACCGCCGTTTCCTTTGACTCTATACTTGAAAGCCTGCGACTTCTAGATTCATCGTCTCGGAACCTATCATCAACAACCTCAATTTTTACAGGATTTCTTCTGTGGTTGCCATTCCTTGAGGCATATCTAGGACTTCTTCTTTCATCATAGTAATACTTGACACTCCTGTCCTCGTTTCGTAAACTAGGACTACGTGGATCATTTCTATCGTCATAACAGAAGCTTTTGGGAAAACAGATCTTCCTGCTTTCGTTGGACTCCTCCTTGTCATTCTGTGTACATAATATAGAATCTTTTTTTGTCATTTATGATTGTCCGAGAAGCACATATTGACAAGGACACAAAACACGACAAACTAATCGGTGTCTAAATACAATTTGAAGTGCCATGAGTATCAGACAGCATAGGACTTCGTTTTAAGTATATAGTACAGAACTTACCAATCCAAGTCTGGGAAGATTATTTTGGGTCCTTTCACCGGTGAATTTTCTATCCACATAAACATGCTTGATGAAATCGCGAAGTCTGTGTACGTTACTGAAAGCAGATCACATGAGTTAAAACAGATGCAGATGCTGCATGTAGTACAACAAAATCAACAAGCAAGAGATGCAAATCAAGGTTTACTTGGTATCGGGATAAGAATGACGATGAGGATCCCAATCTTTAAAATAAATCTGCTTTGCTCTCTGTAAATGAATTGGGGTTAGATATTTATTACTGGTTTATTACCAATAAGTAGTAGATTTGTGGTTTAGGAAGAATCATAGACTGATCATGCTCACTTCATTGCCGCCTGCTTGAAGAGCGGTGACTTCTTCAGCAGTAAATTTAGCCATCGATACTGATTTTACTCTATGGTTAAACTCTCGTCTGTATTTCATAAACTTGGTAAGAAAAAAAGGAAATGAAAACAAAACTAGAAAAAGATCTTAAGACTCAATTTGAAAAATATATAAATATATATATATATATATATATGAAAGATCTTAAATTATTCTCAATGATTAAAAGATTTTATTTAGTGACCGATTAAATTAATGGGAGTGAAAATTAAAAAAATAATAATATGCTCATGTATATATATATATATATATATATATATATTAAACTATATATATGCACACACACCTCTCTCACTATTGAATTTCCGATTTCCATTCAAAAACACGGTTTAAAAAAAGACAACAATGGGAAAAAAAATTCCTTTGTGGTAGTCCAAAAGTCATTCATTCCACCCTTTAACCCTTTTTTTTTAAATTGAATCAAAATTATAAATATATTGTTGGCGCATTTGATTCGTCCAAGTGGAAAGAGTATATACAATACACTACTTATGTGTAAAAAAAAAAAAAAATCCTTTTCCTATCTATAATGGCTAGAGATCTTTATTGGTTTGGATAGTGAAGCCAAAAATATAAAACACATTGCTTCATTTATCTGTCACTTCTACAGCATGGGTCTATATATAAAGGATTAAGAACATTTTTAGAATGCCGATTTTCCTCCTATTTTTGAATTTTGGTTTGTTAGGGAATATAGATAGAAGTGGGAATAATAAAGTAAAATGAAAGGGGTAAGTAGGGTGAAGACCAGTAATAAGTACGAAAGAGGGTGGATGGGGGGATAAATGGGAATCACTGTGTTGCTAGAATATGCTCAGTGAAAAGTGGAGGACTGGAGGTATTGTTTGTTTGTTTGCATTCACAAGCCAATAAAACTCAATGGCATAATGGTATTCTAAAACCCACACCCAAACTCTATTTGTGCGTATAATTTAGGTAGTTTAGATTTTATTTTATTTTTAGTTTTAATATTTTTTTTAATTTTAAATGAAACATCATGCAAAATAAAGATAATTTTTTAATTATAAATTTTTAAAAAATAATGCTTAATTTTAGAAAAACAAATATATATACATATATGTATGTATAAAGTATTTAGATGAGACACGCATCCCTCTAAATTCATAAAGAATCTAAATTCCACTCAAACCTCCCAAATCTCAAAACTAAAACGCAAGTGAATTTGTTTGGTATCGCCACCTATCTAGTATCTATTTCCACTCTGCCCTGCGTCTCTTCTTTGAATGTTTCAACTTTCAACAGGGCAAACAACCCTCTTCCCCATTTAGATATGTCCCTAACCTTATTTTTATCATTGGAAAGTAATATAATAAAACACTTAAAGTTTAATAGTAACGATTCTAAAAGTTTTTTATAATTTAAAAAAGTTTAATTGTAATTTTTTAATGTTAAGAATTAAAAAATAAGGGTACTAAAAAACTTAAAATTTAATAATAATAACCCTAAAAATATCTTATAACTTTCTGTAAGCATTTTCATCTACTTATGACAAAAACCAAATCTTTTGATCCTTGGAATAATTTAAGCTAAGTTCTCCATTATAAATTTTGTAAAATTTAAATCTTTAGATGTAAAATAATTATTAATACGTACTGTATTCCGCTGCAGTTTGTGCAGACAAATGTCCAAAAAGTTGTGCAGACATACTGTGGTCCCTGATTCAGATATACGTGTCAATGCCACATACCTAGAAAAAAATGTCATGCTGGAAGATGCCAAATTTTTCTACCAAAAAAATAAAATAGGACAAGAGAATTGCAGAGCCGGAATTTCATACCAAACTATTGCAGTTGATACATCTCCGATTTTCAGGAAGTTTCGATAGACTTCTAATGACTCTTTCAATTTTCTCATCTTCTTTCATCCGATTTCCCATCTTTTTGGGTTCAACAACTTAACCATAATGAGTATTGATGGGAAAAGAAAGCATATGTTATCATCGACCAAGTGGCAATATTAAACAAAAATAGAAAAATTAAATGGATGATATGCCGAAACAAAAATTAGAAGCGACGCATCGTTTTGGATCATTAAGAACCTTGGATGCAATCTACACAACAGTTCACCCTCTGAATATGGTCTCATTTAGGCTTTGTTTGGCTCCCGTGAGAGGTACCAAAAGCGGTGAGATTAAGAGAGTTAAAGAGAATTAAAACCATGCAATATACAAACATATCATGCAGGTTTCCATTGGGCTCAATCAGACCATCTTTTATTCAATTTCTGAACATTTTGTACTCATCTAACTTAAGAAGGATACATTATTTTCTTTTCTCTGATAATTTTTTATCTATTTTATTGGCAATTTTCTCAGTTACAATACCAAAGTAAACGAAAAGGCTAATGGAAAATGAACCTGTTCGTTGTTATGCGATCAGAATGTTGGCGTATTGACGATGAACATCCAGCTCTGCAGCCAGTGCTAGAGAAAACACGAAGAAACAAAGGGGTAGATAGAATACGTGATTGTGAAGAATGATGGTAATTGATAATGAGAGAAAAGAAGATCTTCGAGAAAAAGGGGAGGAGGGAAAGTTGCCGGTAATAACGGTTGCGCGTAATTTTATTACCGTTGAGCTTATTGTTAGATAAGAACCAAAATTCTAATTCACTGATAATTTTAATCGTACTAATTCGTTTAAAATAATTAATGATCTAAATTTATATATATTATTTTTAGTTTTTCAAATACTTAATCTAATTTTTTTTTTTAACGATGGAGGCATCTACTTTTTTTTTAATAGCATTTTTTATGACATGTGACTTGATGTCTTGCATCTTTTTATTTTTATTTTTATTTTTTAATGTGAGACTTTAAGTCTGACATTTATTTTAATTTTTAATTTTAATTTAACTTAATATTATATTTTAACTTAAATTTTCACATAATTTAATTTAAAAAATATGTTGGCATAATTTGATTTGAAAATTTAATTTTTTAAAAATTTATTATTATCTTAATTTATATGTCCACACAACTTTATTTTTTATTAAGAAAAAAGGACACATCCTTTCATAAAATGCATCCTTTTTTATATAAAAAGAATTGGACTCCCATAAATTTATTTATTTTTTCTTTCAAGAGAGATGCGGACATTTTTAAAAAAACTAAATAATTATTGTTTTAATTAATTTTATTTTGTTAATTGTTAATTATCTTTTACCATTAGTCATAATCTTATAATTTTGTGAATAATACTTTTAAGTAATATAGTATAAATACATTTGCAAATAAAAAAAAGACTTTGGATTTTTTTTTAACTATGAAAGAAAGAAAAATATAAAAAAGAAGATAATTAAAAAATGAAAGAAAAAATAGAAAATAATAAAATATATGATACTTTAATAATTTATTGAGCATAGAATTTAAATTTTCTTTTTTTTTTTTAAATTTGATTTAACAATGGATTTTTTTATTTGGTTTAATACTAGATATATCTTAAGTCAAAATTAAAAAAAAAGTCCTTCTAATTTGGTTTAATACTAGATATATCTTAAATAGTTTTATGTATTTTAAATAATAATTAAAGTATGGGATTAAGAATAATACTTATCAATACAAAATAAATTGGTTGTGGGTAGAAAACATTGGCAAATAAATCAATGACAATAGAAATAAAGAGATAGACTTATTTCAAATATTATAGTGACTTGACTGAAATGGTTTAAGAATTTTCAGGACCAAAATACAATTTTCCCCATATATTAAAAAAATTGCGCGGGCTGACAAAGGAGTCCTTTGTATATAGGGAAAAAATTGCATTTGGGCCCCTGAAATACTTAAATCATTTCAATCAAGTCCCTACAATATTTCAAATAAATCCTTCTTTTTATTTCTATTGTCACTTATTTATTTGCCAACGTTTTCTACTCACAACTAATTTATTTTGCATTGATACGCATTATTCCTTGCTAATCCCACATTTTAATTATTATGTTAGATACATAAAACTATTTAAAATTTATCCAGTGTTAAACTAAATAAAAAAAATCTTTCTAATTTCTATGTGTAATAAGTGTGTAGTGCAATATTACAATATCATATATTTTATTACTTTCTCTTTTATTTTTTTTATTTTTTATTGTCTTTTTTGTTATATTTTTCTTCCTCTCAGAGTAATAAAAAAAACTCCAAAATCTATCATTTTGCAATGACATTTATACTATACTGATTTAAAGTGTTATTCACGAGATTTTAAGATTATGATTAATGGGAAAAAAAATTAATTGAAAATTAAAAAAATAAAAACAATTAAAATAATAATTAATTATTTAAAAAATTGCCTACATCTCTCCCCAGAAAAAAAAAATTATGGGAGTCTAATATTTTTAAAAAAAATTATGAAGGGGACACGTACAACAAAAGATGCATCCTTTTAAAAAAGAAATAAAAATAAAAAGAGGCGTGTCCTTAATAGGATACGTCCTTTTCAACCAAAAAAAAAATACAAATTAAGCATTGTGGGCAATAAAAATGTAGGTCTAGTATTTGCTTCTTTATTTTTTTTAATATGGTCAAAATCCCTCTTACAATATGTTAGTTTAGTTAAAAGGAAACTAGACAAAATTTTTTTGAACTTTGTTACAATTAAATAGACTTCTTTCTTATTTTTAAAATATATGTATATTTCTATTGAAATAACATGTTATCTTACACTTAGTCTAATTTAAAATATTTTAACTAAAATATCATTTATTAAAATTAAATATATAATTTTCATCTAAAAAAATTCGAAATTGAGATTTTTTAGTAAAAAAATTTAAAATTAAACTAAAATGTAAGGTAATTTTTTGTTCTAAAGAAAGTCTAAGTATATTTAAAAAATAAAAGAGAGATTTGTATAGTTTCAATAAAATTTAAAATTTAGTTTTTATTTGTTAGATAGTATTTATTTATTTGGTGATTAAATTTAGGAGGGAACTAGTTACAAAAGTTATACGAGTTTCTCTTTTTTTTTTTTAATCTATTTGGGCATAAATTTTTTTAATGTTTATTTCATTGTGACTAAATTTGTATTTCAATTAATTATAAATAATCAATATTTTTGTAATTCCTTAAAACTATAGTAAATAGAGAGTTCCATGTGAATTATTAATATATTTAGAGTTAATTATACTAATATTCATTAAAATTTGGTTAAATTGCACTTAATGCCCCTCTTATTCTAAAAATTACACTCAATTCTCTTAATATATAATAAGTTAACTTTTATATAACATGAGATTATAATTTATTCTTGATATAATAGTAAATGTAATTAAGTTAAAGTTATAATCCAATATGAGACAATGGTATTGATCTTAATATGACTATAAAAACAATTAAGTAATTTTATTTTTAAAAGAGCACATATTATATAAAAAATAATAATTTTATTAACAAAAAATAAATTAAAAGAAAATATTTTACAAGATATATATCAAATATTAAGAAAGTTAAATATAATTTTTAAAATGACAAGGTATCAATTATAATCTTTATATTTATAAAGATTAATTGTAAGAAGCCATACCCGGACCCATGAACAACGTAGTTTTATCTCGGGCTTGATGCATAGATTTAGTTTTTTTTTTAATGCTACATGGATTTCTGTGCAACAAGCCCCTGCTAGTTTAATCTTCGGATATCAGTATAATTTTTTAGTTTTTTTTTTTTTATGCTACACGGATTTCTGTGCAACGAGCCCGTTTACGTAATCCTAAGATATCAGTATAATTTGTAAATTTTCTTTTTGAACACATTTTTTTAATAAGGAAGGGGCTAAAACCCGAAAACAAAAATGGATCTAAACTATAGATAAAACGAGGATAAGCAACTCTTTGTAAATCTTCTACCAAGCGTGCTCCACAACCAGTTGGAGGGGTAATGAATTCATGGTAGCCAGTGAAAGGGTATGGCTACGTTTTGCAAGCTAATCAGCCCTAGCATTAGCTTCTCTATACAAGTGGAGGATCGTAACGTTCCATTGCTGGCTAAGAAGATCCCTTATTTCCGAAACAAGGTTGAAGCAAGGGCGTTGGTGACCACAGCCTTTCTGAACCAGATTTATAGCTGCTAGGGAGTCATCTTGGAGGATCACCTTCTTATAACCATGTTTCCAAGCAAGCTGGGTACCCAATACAAGATCTCAGAGCTCGGTCATGGTGATGGAACAATAACCAAGGTTACAACTAAAGCCTTCAATCCAGTGACCTGAATCATCCTTATCAAGCACCCACAAGCCGCAGAACCATTGATATGGACAAAGCCATCCACATTGACTTTGACCCACCCTTCATCTGGGTGTTTCCAGTAAATAAGTTGTTCTTCTTCTGAGCGCTCACCTTCTCATGTCGTTCCTTCAAACTGATATCTTCCGAAGTTCTCTAAACACATCTGAAGAAAAAGATCTCCTTCCATGCATTGGTCTTCATTGAAAATCTTTTTGCATATGGTAATCCAAAGCATCCAGCAAGTGTACCAAAACAACTTTTTCCAAGGAAGGTTAGCAACCGCAATGACCTTGACTCCATTAAGATAGTTCCATTGGATCCACTCATGGAGGAGAGAAAAAAAAGCTTCCCAATGTGTCGAACTGATCACCCTCTTCTGCAGGGAATTCGCTCTGTTACAGTCGCATAAACAATCGATGGGTGTTTCCTCCACGTTACACCCGAGGGGACAAGCACTGTTACTGGACAGCCCACGTCTGAATCTCAGCCCATTCGTTTGACCACGCTCCAGAACGAACAACCAGGAAACTTAAAATTTTTGTGTGTGACTTTATCTCATATATTGTCACGTTCATGGGTATCTGCACCCGATAAGGACAAATAGGTAGAGCGGACCAAAAACACACCGTCATGTTTCCTCTTCTAGATGATGGTATCCGCTTTGTTGTGCAATGACGAAGGAAGCATGCTCGTGATGACACCTTGCACAGTGTCAGGAATAAGATGGTGAAACTTATTCTAGTCCCAACCACGTAAATGTGTCATGTAATCACATGAAGGGAGTCTTCTGGGATGCTTGCAAAGGTGTAATTCCTAACGGAGGAAGGAAGAGGGGTCTAATTGTTAAGCCAGAACTTCACGTTAGAACCTTCACCCAAGTTCCATCCGAGACCCTCAAGGAAATCATTCCACACCTTAACAATACCTAGCCAAGTGTTCCACGATGCTCACTTTTTTGTTAGAGATGTGATTCAAAATTATTGCAAAAAATTTTTGCAGAATCTTTTTTGTATTAGTTAGTTTTGTTAATTAAAAATTAAAAATTAAAAATTTTGTATATTTTTTAATCAAAGCAAATAACAGTTAAAATTTATAATTTTATACATTTAATTTTTATTTATTCTTACATTTCAGTTATCTATAAGATTATAAATAGGTAGTTTCAATTTTGAAATAATAATAAAATAGTAAAACATTAACTTTTTTGCATATTTTTATCTTAGATTTATTAAAACAGTTTTCTACTCTAAATTTTTAACATGGTATCAAAGCTATCATGAATCTTAAAAGACTTATGAATAATTAAAAAATTCAATCTTTAAACTCTCATGGCTTCCAATAATACATTAGTTCTCTCACCTCTAATTTTTAATGGTGAAAACTATCAAATATGGGCTTTTAAGATGAAAACTCATCTAAGAAGTATTAACTTGTGGTAGTGGGTTAAAGATGAAAGAGAAATACCTCCTTTAGAAAACAATTCAACTCAATCAAATTAAGGCTCACGAAAAAGAAGAAAAAGAAGTAAGAGCTCCAAAAGCTTTATTTTTAATTTATTCTGCTATCTTAAAATCAATTTTAACAAAAATTATAACTTGTAAAATAGCAAAAAAAGCTTGGGATACGTTGAAGGAACTACATTAAGGCAATGATAGAAAAAAAATTACGCAAGTCTTAAATCTCAAAAGAGATTTTGAGATTCTAAGTATGAAAGAAAAAGAGACCATACAAGAGTATTTTGACAGACTAATGATGGTGGTAAACAAAATTTAACTAATTGGAGAAGAGTTACCTGATAGTAGGATCGAAAAAAAGATGTTTATAAGTTTGCTTAAAAGATTTAAGTCAAAAATTTTATCTCTTAAAGATTCAAGAGATATCAGTGAAATAACATTGTCAGAATTAGTTAAAACTTTGCAAGTTCAAGAACAAAAATATATATAAGAAAAGAAGAAACATAACATATGGTTGAAGGAGCCTATCTAGCCAAAATTTTAAAGGGAAAAGGAAAAATTGCTCAATGTAGTTATTACAAGAAGCCTAGTCATGAAGAGAAAGATTGTTAACATAAGGGAAAGTCCCAATGTTTCAAGTGAAAAAGATTTAGGCATCTACAAAAGGATTGCAAAATTTAAAAAGAAGAACAAGTAAATATGATGGAGGTGGTTGAAGAAGAAACTCTTTTTTAAATTAGTTAGTGAGAAGTGTTCCAACAATTGATAGTTTGTGAGAAAGTGCATTAATAAGATGATGACAAATGTATCATGAAGAGAAAAGAAGTACTTCACAAATATGAAAACGTGGAGAAAAGTGTTTCATAAAGTTTGAAATTTTACAATTTTAAATCAAATGGGAGTGTTGAAAATGTAATTTAAAATTACTACAAAAAATTCTTGTAAAATCTTTTTTATATTAGTTAGTTTTGTTAGTTAAAAATCTAGAATTTTGTCTATTTTCAGTCAAAGCAAGTAACATCTAATGTCTATGATTTTCTACATTTAGTTACCATTTATTTCTGCATTTCAATTATTTGTAAATTTATAAATAAGTAGTCTCAATTCTGGAATAATAATAAAGTAGTAGAACATTAACTTGTCTATATATTTTTTTCTTAGTATTATTAAAATAGTCTACTACTTTAAATTTCTAACACTTTTTACTAACATTAGGAAATCTTTCACAACCATGGCCATATTTCTCTTTAAGGACTAGGACCCAAAGAGCCTCACGTTAATAAACTAGCCCCTTGCAAAGCTTCATGAGAAAAGCATTGTTTTGCATTTGCATCTTTTCTAACCTAAAGCCCTTATGCTTCTTTGCCTTACACACATTTTCATAAGCCACAAGATGGTTTCGTTTTTCTTGTTTAGATGAATCCCAAGAAAACTTACAGCTGACTTTTTCTATCTAGTCACAGATTAGGTTTGGGAGATACATAGTTTGCATAGAATAGTTGAGGATGTTGAGATGACTACTTAAATGTGTATTATGGCCTACAAAACTTAAAAGCTTCCCTTTCTAAAAAGACAATCTCTTATTAATTATTTCCTAAGATATGGTTATAGCCTGCTCACAAGATACGCTTATGTTATAGAGAGAATCCCAAGGTATTTACCCAAGTTTCCAATAAGTGAAACTCTAAGAATATAATCTAAGAGCTTTGGATGAGTAGATATTACGAAGTAACAGAATTTTGTTTTAGCTAAGTTCATTTTTTTCCTAGAGGAGTTACAAAATAAATTCATGCACTTCCTTACAATCTTAACTTGATCTAAAGTTACTTCTGAGAAAAGAATCAAATCATCTACAAAGAATAAATGCATAATAGGAGGGTCTCTATTAGATATGCAAATAGGCTTCCAAAGCTTGTTGTTCACATGCACTACTGAATATAGTGTCCCAATTATTCCATACATAAGACAAAGAAATAAGAGACTAAAAGATCACTTGTCGCACATCCGTTGAAGGGACAAAGCACTTAGAGCCTTTTTCATTCAACAGAACTTGCATTTTGCAACTAGAAACACAAGTTATAACACTACTAAAAAAAAGAGAAAAGTTTAAAGATGGTGTCTTAATCACGGTTTAAATAATTGTGGTTAAAACATATCCTAACCACAGTTTCACTAACTATGGTTAAGATAAAGAACTTACTACAGTTAATAACTATGATTAGGGTGGTTAAGACAATAGCTTAACCATAGTTATTATATAATCATGGCTAAGCCACAATTTAACCATAAGTATTTTAGCTATGGTTAAACTAGCAAAAGGATTAACCACGGTTTTATGAAAATTGTGGTTAATCCCTTATGACTTGACCACAGTTCTTTAAAAAATTATGGTCAAGTTTATGGCTTAACATAGTTTTTTGGGAATTGTGGTTAAACCACCTATTTTTATCCCTATCTCGCTTCAAATCTACCTAATTTCATCTTTGTTTCTCTCTGTAGCAACGTCTTTGTTTCTCTCCATAGTAGCGTCTTCATTTTCTACAACGTCCCTCTCATCCCTCTTGCAAATCTAGCTCTCTTCAATGTCTCTATTACATCCATCATCCTCTTTATTTGCATGGCCCTTCATATCATTTTTGTGAGTTTGTTTTCTTTTTTTAGCAATCTTTATTCAATATTTTAATTTTAGGTTATTCTGAATTTTTTGTTGGCTTTATTGTTCAAAATATAAATAAAATTTGGTTTATTACAAGGGTAGATTTTTATTATTTGTAATTTTATTTTTGGCTATTTAAATTTTTTTATTTGATTAGTGTAGAGTTATATTATCTTTTTATTAAATTTCTTTAGGCTTTATTGTTCAAAATATAAATAAAATTTGTTTTATTATAATGGCTTATTTTAATTATTTGAAATATCATTTTTAGTTGTTTATATTTTTTTATCTTATTGGTGTAGTGTCTTTTTATTTTTTTTAGTTGTGATTAGTGTTCAAATAAACTTACATCTACTTGAACCAATTTGCATTTCTAATTTGATGAATGATAAACTATCAATGCAAAAATTGAAATATTTAAAAGAATTTTTCATCTAACCTTAAAAAAATCATCATAACTAGAATTATTATAGGAGACAAAAGCTTCATTGAGCTTAGAAATTCAAGCAAATGCTATATTTCCTTATCAATATATTTTAAAGGGATTATTTAGTGATTATAAAGGTGTGGTCTTTTACTTTAACTACTTGGTTAAAAAATTGATATCAACATTTAAAAAAATTATTTTTTAAATATATATATTCTAAAGTATATTTTAGAAGAGATCGAGTTTATAATAATACCCAAGAAAAAATTAGTAATATAAATTCAAATCTTTTGAATAATACTTGAAAAATAGAATTTAAATGTATTAAATTCACATGAAAAATGCACAAAAAAATAGATAAAATTGAGTAGTAATGTTTTACCCTCAATGCATATAGAGAGATAGTGCATTATTTTAAGTCAAGTAGTGATATTTTATTATGGCTAACCAACTAGTAAAGTCTTAGACCATTAAACTATGAAATATTCGCGAATACTTAAATGGGCTAAATAGATTTTTAAACTTTGCATTTGTTAATGAGAGTGTAAATGGTAAAATAATATATCCATATCCTAAATGTCAATTAAAAAATGGCATATTAAAGGAATTGTACATGATCACTTAATTGTTAAAGTTTTCCCACAAGAGTATACTTTTTTGGGTTAAACATAAATAGAGACTTAGACATGAGCCTACTATAGAACCTCAGTTGAAAGCAAAAGTGAAAGAAGAATAAATTTGTAAGGATCATCCTATGTATAACATGGTACTTGATGTATTTGGGGTTCATGATAACAAAAGTGTTGATGAAGTTGAGGGTCTAGTTTCACCATCAAACTGAAGGATGAATAATGATGCAAAAAAGTTTTATAAGTTAATAAGTGATAGGCAACAGAATTTGCTTAAAATGTGCAATAAGTATTCAAAATTGTCTTTTTTAGTTAAATTATATCACATCAAGTGTTTATGTAAAATAAGTGATAAAGCTATGTCAATGATATTGGAGTTATTGGCTTATACCTTTAAACATACAAATATTTCACTTTCTTTCTATGAGATCAGGAAAAATATCAATAAATTAGAACTTAATTATACAAAAATTTATATATGTCTAGATGATTGCATGTTATTAGGATACGTGTAACGGGTATAATATCTATAGATGGAAACCAAAAATTAAAGATGAGAAACGAATCAAACGATTTACAAAAATACTTAGATTTTTTTTCATTAAAGCCACGATTACAGAGGCTTTTTATGTCTTCTAAGACTACTAAACATATGAGATGGCATTCTATTGATAAGAATAATAATAGTATGATGAGGTATCTAAAGGACTTCGAGGCTTGGAAACAATTTTACATAATGCATGCTCAACTTGCTTTAGATCCTTAAAATATATGTCTTAGGTTGGCCATTGATGGCTATAATTCATTTGACACTTTTGGTACAAGTTATAGCATATGGCAAATGGTTCTTATGCTATACAACGTTCCTTCTTGGATGTGTATGAAATAAAATTCATTCATTCTACCAATGATAATTCCAGAAAGGCGAGCGCCAGGGAATGACATTGATTTCTATCTATAACCAATAATAGAAAAGTTGATAGATTTATGAAATATGAGAGTTGAAACTTATGATTTTTATGCTAATAAAGTTTTCAATATACGTGCATATGTGCGTGAACTGCTAGTGATTTTCCAAGGCTCAATACATTATTTAGTTAGAATGTGCATATTGGGTTAGCTTATCCATTTTGCAGCTTTGATTTAACCCTTTTACAACTATACCATAGTTTAAAGTGGTATTTTATAAGTCATCATCATTTTTTGAAGTCAGGACATAAATTTACATTGGTATGGTGTCAATTTGATGGAAGAAAAGAGAAGAGAAATCCTCCAACAAGAATTACTAGATCAAAAATCTTAAGACAACTTGAAAATATTGATGTTGTATTTGAGAAATAGGTGGAAGTTGAAGGCCAAGAAAGAAGATCTAAAGAAATTGGTAGTGTAAATAGTGACGCTTATAGTGGCATAAAAAGAGTATATTTTTTAAATTTCCTTGTTGAGCGAACCATTTGATACACCACAATTTTAATGTGATGTACATTGAGAAAAATATTTGCGACAATGTACTATTCATTTTGTTGAGCGATTCTGGACAATCAAAAAATTATCTAAATGCATGGAGAAACTTAAAACAAATGGGCATTAGGTCTGATCTCTGGATTAATGACAATGGTAGATGTTCCTTAGCTGTGTTTACTTTGACAAATGCCAACAAAGATGTGTTTTTCAGGACTTTAAAGAATATTACCATGCCAGATGATTATTCAAGTAATATTTTTAGATGTATCAATTTGAGACAATATAAGGTTGAAGGATCGAAAAGCTATGACTCACATGTTCTTATTGGAGTAACTTCTACCCTCAGCCATGAGAAAGACACTTCCCAAGCACGTGTCAATAGTTTTAATTAACTTATACTTATTTTTTAGACAATTATGTAATAAAGTGTTAAGCATGAATGAACTAGATCAGTTTCAGAATACAGTTGTTCTTACATTGTGTCATTTAGAGATGTTATTTTCGCTTTCATTATTTACAGATATGATCCATTTGATTGCACACTTAACTGAAGAAGCTAAAGTTGGAGACCCTATTCATTATTGATGGATGTACCCTATAGAAATGTAATTGATACTTATTAAATATTTTGTAATTATTTCAAATCATTTTAATTTTGTTTATGATGTCTAATATAATGTGTTAAATAGGTATTTAAGGAAGTTGAAATCTTATGTAAGAAACAAGGCATAGCCAAAGAGCTTAATAGCTAAAGGTTACTTGGCTCAAGAGGTTTTAACTTTTTGCTTAAGGTACTTAGATAGAATTGAGATAATATTCAATCAACCTGGACGTGTAAACAATAAATCCAATATTGGGCCATCTAATGCTATCACTTTGTTTCCATCTATTGGAAAATCAATTGGTGGTTTTGAATACATTACTCTTTTTTCTAAGGAGAAATTACGAGCACCCTGTCAAGTGTTGACTAACTATAGAAAAGTGGACCTTTTTTTTCTAGTGAGTGGATTATATATTAAACTTGGTGTTTAGAGATCACATTAAGAGACAATTAAGAAATTGCACACAATCTTCATCAAAGATAAATGAGAGAGTTCATAGAGAGTTTGTTAATTGATTTTCTTGCCATATAAGTACATGTATATCTTTTACTATTTTTTCCTTCATAAGCAATATTGCAATAAAGCACTCATATTTTTCTTTATTCTGGATAAGAAATGATGTCAAAAAATCGCATTCAATTGATATGAATTTTCTAGCCATAGGTCCACTTCATAAAGCAAGGTGATATACTACTTACAATGTCAATGAATTCAAATTTCAAACTTTAGATCAAGCCAAAGGTTGAAAACTCAAAATAATGAAGTTTTCAATTCTTTTAGGACAAAAAGTTGCACGAGTAATAGCGATAACAACATGCACTTCAATGGTGTACCATATTATGAGAAATTGTTATACACTATTAAATTAAATTATTATGGTTGACTTGTAGTTACCTTGTTCAAATGTATGTGGGCTAACATGACCAATTCAAGAGACATTAAAAAAAAGATGATTTGGGATTCACGTATATCAATTTTTCATGGTTGATACACACTAGTGATAATGAACATGATGAACCATACATTTAGGTTTCAAAAGTTCAACACATATATTATATGGAAGATGAGTTAGATAAAAACTAGAGTATGGTCATACATTTAAAATCACATGACTTATATGACATAGGTGAAGATGATGAAAATATTTATGAGTAAGCCAAACTAATCTCAACGAATGGAAACGCTATTCTCAAACTTAAAAGTACATCTATACTTGTCTAGGTCAAATGTTCTCTAGTTTTTTTTTCCTTTGTGCATTTTTGTTAAATATGCATTTGTAAGTTTTTATTTTATTGATTCTATATAAGTTTATATGTTATTTTATCTTTATTAACAAGAATTTAGAAGATAAAGAAATTCTTCAAGAAGTCGAAATTAATCAACACAAGTAAAACTGGTGTACCCAACACTAGTAGTCCTTTGCCAAGTTTACACGTTAGTGATGGGGGACATTCGAATTACTTGGACCCTATTAATCCACCTACTTCATCCACATTGCCCATTTTAGATGCTCTTCATATCCAAGCTTTCAACCGAATTTAGATGTTGAGGACTTTTTTGCAGACGATGATCAAGAGTAGCCCAAGCAACCTACACCGCTCACACAATGACCACAGAAATGAAATTGATTAGTTGAGGTTATTGATAAAAAAATTAACAAGTATCTTGGTGCTAATTTGCTTATTTCTCATTTGTGTACTAACTTTAAATTAATAGATAATGTAGGAATGGTGATGCACAAACAGATGACTATGCATGATGTTTGGACCTTTCCTCTTAAGTAAAAGGTCATAGTATTATAGAATAATTTCCTCTTATCAATTGAAGATGGTGGTGGATTGGTGGGTGTCTTTTAGGCATGGTTGGGACTAATTTTAAATCATTTTCACTTCTTTACCTAGATTGGAAGAATATTCCATGAGAGTACAAAGATTGCATATATACCATTGTTATGCAGGTAATAGCACGCTTATTATTCATTTCTCTTAGCACATTGAGTTCATATATTTACTAATTGATGTATTTCATCTTATAAACTAAGTTTGTTGTTGATGACATATACAAGAGATATATTTTATAATTATTAAGAGTTAGGTGGAGACATACATGTTATGAATTATATAAAAATGATGGGACTCACACCAAAGGGCAAATAATGTATGATTTCCTAGATAACATAGATAAGGATTATTGAGCATCATTTGTAAACTATTGTTTTAGTGAAAAGTCTTAAGTAATCACATTTATTTTTTAAGATGTACTAATTCTTAGACGATAAATATTTTAAGATGTAATAATCATATTTCATATTATTCTTAAATAGAAACTTGCAGTGATAAACAAATAAAACAGAAAGATGTTAATTATGCCATATATAGTGGTTCAAAAAGCTTTGCACAAAAAGAAGTTAAGATGATAAATTCATTTTACTAAACAAGCAATTTGAATTACAAACCATTTAAATTTAAAATATAATTTGAGATATGTAACACCATCATTTCTAGCTCATACCAATCATGCCTTACATGCTCATATACATTTATAGGAAGAGTAAAGTGAGGCCTTCCTCATTGGGTTCATACACTTTCTCACATGGCATCATGGTTAAAAATTCACTTTAGTGTCACATGGACCGTGTGAGCTCATTCTATGCATTCTCATATTTAATTACACCATTACAACTCATTTCAATCTCAAAAACATGCTTTAAACCCATGGAAACCAAAAAGGGGTATGAATCATGCATGTTCATTTTCGGCCATGCTTGGCCTCATTTCTGGGCAAAGTTTGAAAATTCATAACTAAATATAAAAAAAATTGAAAACATGTACTCTTAGTCACTCTGGAAAGCTTAAGATGTCTACTTCATACTAAAAATATGTAGAAGTCTTAAAATCCTACACATAAAGCGTTTGACATACGAAATCATCTGAAGGTCGGAGTGGGCTCTGCTACTATCACAGTTTACTGATATGAACTTCAAAAATGTCTAACTAATTCCAAAAAAATCCAATGCATGCAAATGATACCACTATGGAAAGATGTGGATGTTAACTAGAGAGAAAAAATATCTCTAGATCAGTTCATTAAGCCAAACTCTTATAAATTGATGGAACAATACCTCAGGTCTGGCAAGATGACTGATACTAGGCAGAACTTTCGAAAATGCATATCTTCCTCTCTAAATCTCCAAAGAGGTGCTTCTAGTTGTTATAAGTCACTGTGACTGTCTAGTTTTTTCTTATAAAATTTCGTAGCCATTGAACTACGTTTGCCCCTTGGATGACACAATTTCATATCTGACAAAATGAACAGTGTTTATGAAAATCTGAATTTCTGATACCAATTTTGAAAAATCATAGAAAATTCTACATACCTCCAAATGACTTGATCTTTAGCTTTTCAAAAAGCTCTAAACAAGATCTAGTCACATGCCAAATTTCAAGGCAAGGAGAGGTCATTTGGTCAGACTTGGACATCATGGGCAAAATGACCAACTTCTTGTGTTAAAAGAGGCTTCAAGGGTTCAAGTTTGCCTCTCCTACCTCTAAGGCTCTATGGGCACATGGGAAAGCATCAATATAGGCTATCAAACATGGCTTAAGTGTCTAACAACCTAGATTTGCAAAACTTATTCTCCCACACCAACACATACACCCATGTGGGCAATACTAAGATCTTGTCATTCATTCCAAAGCTTACTACATCATGCACTATAAGTTCAATTCTCATATATACACATTAAGTACATTCATTTACAAGTGTTATATCATATACATAATTAAATTACATCCCTTAACATAACTACAAAATGGTGACAACATGACTCTTTACAATTTCTTCACCGAAATCCCTAGCTTTAAGCTTAGTGGCTCCCATCTCTTGCCTCACTTGGTTCACCTAGCATGTTAGAATGATGGAGAGGAGGAGTAAGATTCAAATAATCTCAATAGCTCATCTCTCATTCAGACATACATAAAACATGCAAACAAATCTCACAAATGTATGCATGGTATATTAGTATGTAAAATCATAAGAAAAGTATTTTCAACATTTGAGTAGGCCATATATAAAAAAAGTATTTTCAACATTTGAGTAAGCCATACATAACATACAAAAGCTTGCCAAGCAAAATAATTAGCCTCACCCATTCACTTGTGGATTTTGGACTTGCCTCACCTATTCTTGAAGAGGTCCTTAGACTCAACCTTACTCTTGGGAGTCAACCTCACTTTTGGGAGACTCTTTACTTTGTCTCAACCAACTTTAGGGTTCTTGGCTCATCCTCACCATGGCTAGAAGGTTGTTGGCTTTTCCCATACTCAAGCAAACTAAAGCATCATATAAAACATCATGAAAATACATAAGGCATCATCATGCTAGCATACTTTGCATAGTTCAAAACATATATACACACAAGCAAGACAATGTAAACACACATCTATGCATGAAAGAAGGTGAAGAAAGCTACCTTATTGGCTAATCACAAGCTTTCCCTTTCAGTTTGTCTCCTCCTTTGTTGATTTCACAATCACCTCTAGATGGGAGTGCTTCTCTTAAGCCTAACCACACAAGAAGCATGGAATTATTCTCTCAACACTTTATTCATGAAGAGAAACTAGGGTTTCTCTCTCTAGAATTCTACTAACTCTCCTTCCTCTCTCAAGCTCTCAAAAAGGAAGGCAAAGAGGAAAAAGTAAGGATATGTGAGTTTTTGTCTTCTTCAAGAAGGGTTTTTTCATTCTCCCTCTTCTGGACCAAGCTCAAAACTCAATTACTTTCACTAACCAAACCATAGGAAAAGAGGGCAAAGAAAGAAGATTAATATTCTAAGAGAAAAGTCATGCAAAACCTTACCTTTTCTTGTTCTTCCTTCCTCCTCTAGATTTTTCTCTATCTCCTCCGCCCTTTTCTCTGTCTTAGAGGGAGCTTAAGTCGGTTGGAAGGAGAAGAAATGAATTGGGGTGTTTTATTTTTTTACGCTTTTCTGGACTAACCCTCGCTACGGCGAGCTCGTGTCAATCTCAGACCCCTGCCTTCGCTGCAGCGTGCGCTACGGCGAGCAACGCCCTGATTTTTGTATGGGGTGCCCGCACTCGCTATAACTAGAAGCATTCTCGTTATAGCTAGACCATTTCTCGCTATAGCTAATGAACAGGTATATTCGCTATAGTTAGGTTGTAGCTAGCAGATTTAGAAAATTTTCAGCCCTCCAAAAATTTTTAGCTTTTCTCTTTTTTCTTTTTTTTTCTTTTCTTTTCTTTTTTCTGGTTGTTACAATATATGTCATATATGTCTTCAAATTTATAAGAAGCTGAGTGTATGGGTCTAACCATATAAGGAGACATGTAGATTGTAGTCTATAAAACTAAGCTAAAACTATATGTGTAAATGTTTAAATGATATAGGTGCTGACTTTTGATTTTGTTGAAAGCTTTTATTTTTCAACTAATTTATTGCACTTTAGTCGAACTTGTAAAAATGAATTAGAATGTTTTAGTCTAAGGACTCCACTTCTCAAAATTTTAAGTGATGATTTATTGACTTAAGCCTTAGGAAGTAAAGAGTACTATAGTCGAGTTCGAGGAATGGGATTTAGTATTTGTCTATCCCAAGTGTTCGAATGTCGAGCTTATGGCAATTTATTTGGACCTTTTTACGTAGAATTGCAAAATGAGGTCGCTCAACTTAAAGCACAAATGATTGAAAAAGACGAGTAACAACAACAAATAGAGGCTAAAAATGTTGAAATTGCCAAGCAACAACAATAAACAAATTCAACTATAGCTTTTATATTGTAAAATTTTCAGGGTACATAGCCACTAGAACTTGCAACCTTACAATGATAACCAAAATGATGTTATACAAGTGATAGCTAAGTAAAATACAGTATCCAATTAAAGAAACAAATAAAATAAAGTTAGGCATTTTAAAAATAATTCCAAGCCCAACTTGTAAAAAGGGCCTAGAATTGAGTACCGAAACTTTTCAAATTTATATTTTAGTAGTAGCTATATAAATGAATTTTGACTAATAATATTTTGTTTTAAATTTTAGAGACCAAGTGACTGGGACAGCAAATACAAATATGCTAACGATAGTCATTTCTTATAAAAACAGACATATTGTTTGGATAAACTTTATGTTACATTATTTGTTTATAGATTAATAGAATATGAATATATTTTTAATTTTAATAGCATTATGGTTGTTGTTATTAAAAGTTAGTTCTTATTATTGGATACGTTGTTAAAAATTGTTATTAGAAATTAGTTGTTTGATATATTAGTTAGAATTTATTATTACAAATTTGTGACAAAAAAAAATTTAGCTACCACAATTTATGGTTTAAAATGTTAGCCAAATCTATCTGAACCATAACCTAACTATGGCTAAGACAATCTTAGCTACAATTAATTTAAACCATGGCTAAGACAATCTTAGACACAATTTTAACTAGTCGTGATTAAGACTGTCTTAGAATGTTGGCCAAACTTGTCCTAGCCACAACTTGCCTTAACCACAATTTAATCTAACCATGGCTAGGACAATCTTAGCTATGGTTACTTGGTTAACCATGGCTAAGACAGGCAAGCTTAGCCACTATTAGTAACCGCGGCTAGGATAAGATTAGTTATGGTTTACTTTAATTGTGGCTAAGACAAGGCTTAGCCACGGTTTGTATAAATCATGACAAAATCTTGTCTTAGCCATAATCTTACCAACAATTCATAGAAATCGTGATTAAATCCCTCTTCACAAATAATTTAACCACAAATGTTCTATCACAGTTTAAAATTTTAGCCACGGTTTTAACCGTGGTTAAAGCCACTAAAAAATTATGGTTAAACCCACATTTTTTTGTAGTATAAGGAGCTTAATAAAATGGTTTTCTAAACCAATGGCCTTAAGAGTATCTTAAAGAAAATCTCAATTAAAATAATCATAAGCTTTCTCTAAATTAACTTTCATGACTATGAAGCCTTTTTAACCTTTTTTCTAATTCTTATTGAATAGATGACTTCTTGACTCATAATAATATTGTTGTTATTATAGCATTTTAAAATAAAGTTGTATTGGTCTAAAGCAATTAACTTCCTAAAAAGTTCATTAGCCAATTAGCTAATACTTTTGTAACAATCTTGAAGAGAACCATATAATGACATGGTCCAAAACTCAAGATTCTAGATTATCCACTATCAGAATAACAACAATATATATGTGATTGACACTTTAGATTAACTTAAGATTCTAAAAAAGTTCCCCAATGAACCTACAAAAAGAATCGCCAATAATGCTTCATTGACTAAGAAAAAACACAACATACCTAGTGCTTTAAATGCCCCACTACTAAACATAGTATTCTTAATCTTCATATCTAAAACCTCCTTTTCAATATAGTTAATATCATTTGAGCTTAATTGTGTGAAGCCAGAAGGAAAAGAGAGCCCAAAACTACTTTCCACTTCATTCGTATAGAGGCATTAAAAGAAGGTTACTTCTATATTTCTTAAAACCTCTTGATCTAAAACCTAATTCCTAGACTTATCTTTAATAGTATTTGATGAAACTTATTTTTCTATGAATGACTCTACAAATGACAATGGACACATGAAAAAATTTTGTGTTATAATTATTCCATTTAAACCAATTGCACTTTGGTTTTTGATACCAAATTAATTCCTCTTTATGACAAAATGTTCTTATACTTCCCCTACAATTGTTGTTTGAGATAAAGAAGAAAAGGATTATAGTCAAAGGACAACTTCTTCTTAATACCTTTTAAAGGATTCAAGATTTTCTTCATTTTGTAAGGCATACTACAAATCTTTTCCTTATTCCAGATGGTAACGCTATTAGTGAAGCCGAAGCTCCTCTTATATAGTCTTTGCCATGCTAAACATGTTTCACAATATGCATACGTATCTTCAAGGAGCCAGGCAACATGAAAATGAAACAAGTTTTGTCCCTTGTTAGTTGAAACCTAGTGAAATATAAATAAGCTTATGATTTTACCCATTCTTCAATAAATGAGGGACTTAGGTTTGTAGGAAAGCCAAACTCCGTTGTATATAATGGAAAGCTCAATCAATTCTCTCTTTCAACTCCCCATTTTCTTAAGTAAACATTGGCCCATTAAAACCAATGTCTGTCAAATGAGCTTGATTAATACTAGAGAATTGGTTCATGTACTGCCAGTTGAGTTAAGCTACCCCACATTTATTTAAAGACAAAATATAGGCATTGAAATCACCAAACACAAGCCATGGCTCATCCAAGTTTCTAGATAAATATATAAAAGCTCTTAAAAAATCTACCTCTTGATAAGGAAAAGGATCAACATACACATTAATGAGATAAAAAGCTTTCCTTGAAGGCTTTATCTTAGCACCACAATGTAAAATTTGCACCTAGGAAAAGATGTAATTAACTTTCACCTTGTCTTAATCCCATAGTAACTAGATACCACCCACAAAACTAGTAGCTTCCACTTTAATTTAATTAGTGAAACCTAATTTACAAACCACTCAATTAGTTTTGCCACTACTAATCCTAAGTTCAACAATAGCAAGAAGAGAAATCTTATTCATCAAAGTCAGGTCCCTAACATGGAAAGGAAGCATCTTTGCACTAGCCTTTCAGCAATCCCAGCAAGTAAAATGCATAAAAGCACCACAGGCTTCCAAGATCTTATCCTGATTATTTCCCAACAAAAATTGTTGTGCATAATTTATCATCTTTGTTGCTTCATTCTAGTTTGGTGGCTTGGTGGGTTTAAAGATCGAGTCTTTCACGCCTTGGGGCCCATTAGTTCCTCTACTTGCTTCGCCCAACTCACGGTCCAAGTTGTTAACCCCAAACTTCTTGGGTTAACCTATAGATTTGCCTAAGGCCTTCCCTTTATAGCTAGCCTTTGAAATATTTCCTTGCACTATATGATGCAACCTCTATTAACCTTTCTTCTTTGATCTTTTGGACAATGTTATTGGGCCTTAGGCCACTTAGTGGAGAGGCTCTCTAAGGATCCTTGTAATTTAAGAGAGATTTCGGAGATATAGCCAAGGGGTCTGAATTTTCTATCTTTTCAACCTTAGCTCATGTGAATATGCTTGCTCAAGATTTTTGTGGTCTTATCTAAGTGAGGCTCATGATTTTGCAACTTGATAATCATGGTATCAGTTTCCAAATCTACAATAGTTGCAAATCAAGAGTTATTCTGAAGATAAAGAGTCCAAGATCCTTACAATTACTGAACATTAAGTTTGAGTTGATCTCGTTCTTTGAATTTAGAAATTTTTCTTGATGGAGTTCTCTATCTAACCATTTTTTTTTAGCCATCATCTAAAGGCCATAGATCTCATTAGAGGGCACACTTAGATTTGTCAAAATCTTATCTTTCTTCATTTGATGTGGGGTACAATTTTTACCCCATGATTCCTAGTACACTTTATAGTTTTGAACATTGAAAGGTATTTTTCTTTCTTATGGCCATATGGACCACAACTGAAGCAAATTAAACTAAGACACTCATACTACATTACGAATAGAGAGTTTTTAACAATTAACTTTGATATCAATATTTTCCTTAAATCAATTTCCATGCTAATATAAGTAAAATGACCCTTCTCACTATTAAAAGCGTGTTTGCGTCTACCTTAAGAGTTTTGCCAATTTTATTCCTAGTCTTCATAGGAAGAATTTATTATAATAGTGAATGGGAAAGTTAGGAATCCTAGCCCAAAAAGCAATCTTATCAATGCAGTTCTGAGTGGGGATCAAAATCCAACTTCCACCATTGAACAACTAAGTAATGTCCCATGATAACCCGTGGTTCTTCATGTAAAACAAAATGATACTTTTTAGAATCTGCGAACTTTACAATGAAATAATTATTCTCTAAATCAATCAACTCAAACTCAGGTACATTCCAAAGCTTTATAAGCCTTGCCTTAAGGAGATGATAACTAAGCTTTTGCCAAGCAAAGTTAGTACTAACGCTTTTTTCCAAGGTTGATAGTAGTCCTTCCATTCATCCCTTGAGAATAGGATCATCGCATAAATTTTCATTAATTCTTTGATGTCATCAAACATATCGACCTCCTCTTCGATGTCCGAGTCTATGAAGTTGTCCTCTTCTAACTCAAGAGAATCTTGAATCAGGGAGTCTTTATAAGAAATCACCTCTTTCCTTGCTTGTGTATTTGCTGCTACTTCTCGCGGATTTTTTTGTGAATGAAAGCGCATTAGAATGCTTACTCGAGGCAAATTTGAGCTTTCAGCCTCCCTCATAGATGGTTCTTTGTCCATCTTGACAATATCCTATTAGAAGTCTCCACATCATTAGGTCGTGACTTCTCATTACTCCTTTCCCTTTGATCGTCTTCCTCCTTGGAACACTCATTCATTCTGATCATCGGCTAACAAACCCTCACCAACCATCGTCGTCTGCTTACAATTCATTTGTGACCCTTTTTAAATACATATTCACTGAAGTTGAATATAAGTGAAGAGATAATTGAGTGATTGCGTGGATAGATATGGCGACCATTATTTTTGAACGACCTAAGTGAAGAAAATGAGTAATTTGCAAGGACTCTCCAAGTGAGACGATGGCTAAAGCCTATTATAGATTGAATAAGAATTTAAGCTATAAAGAATTTAAGGTAGATGCTGATTTTCAAAAGCTATCAGATAAAGGTATTCTAAATTTGCCTTCAGCGCTAGAACGCACGCATGCCCTTTTCTTTTAAACAAGAATTGCACACATCCCTCGTCCTTAGCACACCATATTTATTCTCTCATTCTTTGCCTACACTAAACAGTTCGAACAGAAAGAGGATTAAAGAGGTAAACGACACTGCCATTGCTAATCCAGTAAATAAGTACACCAGAGTCTCAAGGCTTTGATTGAAATATTGACCAGCAATGTTATACCAACAATTGTGTATGTACAAAGGTCGACAAAGCACAGTACACTAAGTCATAGCTAATCCACCTCAAAACCATAACACATTAAGGCTTACGATGGAATATAAACCAGGGAAACTATACAAATAATTTTTCCTATGTTGGTCCACGTGTAGCTATCAGATCTTGCAAGGAGAGGGAGAAGAGGAAAAGCTAAAAGGGAGCAACTGCGTTCAGTGGATCATGTGCTCATGTAACACAAAAAGGAGTGTCATACGAATCACGTGCTTACTATCACCTAATCTATAATAAACACTACACTGTGATTCAAAGTGGTGGTTGTATTATTTGACCAATTTCTCTCCACATTTGAACATTTGAAACTGAGGTTACGGGGTAAAAGCAGGAAGAAGGGCCAAGAAAAAAATTCTGTACAAATGTAGGCAGCCAAATTTCCATAGCCCCGAGCAGATCGGTGCAACAGTTTTGCTAAACTGAGCAGATGTAAGGCTGGAAAAAAGTACAGGCGGAGATGCACTTGGACGCAACAAAATCTCCTCTGCCTCACTGCCCTCAGCACTCATAACTGAAGTTCACTACGGAATATCTGGTTAACGACAAAAGGCCACCACTCTTGACAAAGTAAAGACCAGACCTATGTCTAGCAAAAACAATGCCAAACCTAATACTTGCCTCTCTGCAACTCTACCACAAACCGAAGGGGTCCATTAAGTTGTTACAGCATCAGATATTCGTCTGTTATCTACCCATCACCATTTGAGTACTCAGAAGCTTTCATAGCTTCAGCAGTCATAAGAGCAACCACAGCTTTGTGAATTGCTAGATCTGCTCTATAGAGCAACCTTTGAGCCCTCTCTCTCTTTAATTTAGCCATGTTACGTGCATGCTGAGCCACACCTGAGGCATCACGCAACCTAAACTCATCAAGATCTGAACCATCCAACTGTTCAATCTCGTGGCTTTGAGGGCAATCCAATAGGTACTCTCTGTGGCTTAGCAAGTCATAATAGCCCATATTCCACCCACTAACCTCATTTCTCTTCCCTGACATTCTCTGGTTGAAAGAAGCTATCATCTGCGAATCATTATGATACATAAATGACCCAAATTTATTTGACTTGCTCCTGTGAAATTTGGGGACATTATTTCTATCAAATCCATCGTTGCTTGTTGTATAATATGCCATGCTGCCAGCCCCCCTTGGTGAGAATATCCTTGGTGATGTCCGAGGTAGTGGGAAATCATCCAAAGAATCATAATTATGGCCTAGGTATGTGAACTTTTCATCGCCAAAGGCAAAACCATTCAGTCTTCTACCTGACAGACCAACAATCAGATATTAAAAACATGTTCATTATCTACCCAAAAAAAAAGAGCAAAATAATAATAATAATAAGTTTATTCATTTAGAAGATAACGACACTGGAATAAGCATGTTCATCAAATACTCACCCCAAAAAAAAGCAAAAAAAATAAATTAATAATAATAATAAGAAGTTTATTTATTTAGAGGTAACAACACTGGAATAAGCATGTTCATCAAATACTCACCAAAAGTATGGAAACCGTCTTGATCTCCTAAAAAGCTGTGTGTATGCCCAGAGACTGAAAATTTCTTTTGTGATCGTTGTTTTGATCCCTTGTTCATTACTTCTAAGCCCCTTGGTTTCAAACAGAAAGCAAACATGGGTGGCTTCTCCAATGTTGCAGCTTTATCCAGGCAGCCATTAGGACTGGGGATACTATTCTTGGTCATAGCTACTTCCCACTCTTTCAATTGTTGTTGATACCTTTCCCACAGAGGAGGCTGAACGGATAATAGAAATTACAATATTATTATGTCAAGAAAATAATTACCAAATATGCAGATCATGTAAATAAAATAAGACAAAGAAGTAAACTAGAGTCTATGTAGATTTATGTTGAGAGGGGAAAAAAAGAAAAAGATAATCATGCAAAGTCAGCATGCTCTTAACTTTTTTTTTTAAAGAAAAGAATTTTATTGATGAGAAGAAAAAAAAATTACAACAGTAGAGGAAAAGGAACCTCCCAAAATATGATTCAGGAACAAAATCTGCTCAAAAATAAATTCCAATCATATGGCCCCTAAAGCAACCACTTGCGAAACCCAACAGATGGCCAAAAGAATAACTCTTTCCCAAAGCAAATATGATGGACAAAAACAGCACTCTTCCAGAGGACTTTATGCTCCTTGCTGCAAAACCTCTAAAACTTGACAGCTAAAAAATTATATATACCAGCTGGACAACCCCAATGCTCATTAAGATGCCAAACAGTCTATTACAGATCAGCCACACCACTTCACAATGCAGAGAAGATGACTCGCTACAAGACCAAAATTTATGATATAAATACACACAATCACAGACTTCTTTTATTTTTCCATTTTTTGAGGTTCCTTGGACCATTTTCTATCTATTCATTTTAGAAACTCTGGTGGAAGGAAGTTGTGTAAGAATGATAGACAGAGTGCCTTAAGGAAAATAAAGCCAAAGGTTAAATCAAAAGTTTCTTCCTCCCTTCTTTTGTAAGATAGAGTTGTTTTCTAGGCTCCTTGTCCAAGTCCGCACATATTTTATAATTTATTTATTTTGAGGGGGGTGTTTCCAATACAAATGTACAGAGAGATTGGAGAGTTCTTTTGAGCCAAAGTTTTTTCCTTTTGTTTTGTTTTGTCTACTTTGGTTTTCCTAGGATGATTTCTTATCCTCCTTTTACTTCTTTCTCTTAATTCTTCTTATTGATCAAAACAAAAGTATGACAAACTTGATTGTATATCAAGCAGCTTCCATATGCTCAACTACTACTATCCAATTAAGCCTCAGCCTCCACAATCTATGATTGTAAACACACCGTACTGTATTAATTGGACCTCCTAAAGCAAAAGTTTAAATATATATATATATGAGAGGAAGCCCCAAAAAAAAATTTATACAAGCAGGACCACTAACAACATAATGCCCCTGATAGGATCCATCTAACATAATTCAAACTTCAAGTGTCATGTAAGTTCAATATCTGCCTGCATGTCTTGATCTGAGGCAGCATCGATTCTTCATAATGAATATGCCTGTTTTTCATATTAATTCTATAAGTTAGTATTGCCAAAATTAAAGGACAAGTTATTTTTCCTACCATATAGATTCTCAAGGGACTAGTGAATTTTGCATCATGTCTGTCATGTGGGCTGGGGGACGGGAATGTGTCCTTGGTCCCCAAAAAATGTGACAAGGCAGCAACAAGTTTCAAGAACAAGCTACAGTTAACTAAATGTGGGACTCATGTTAAAAAAGACAGACCTTTGAAGGATTGCATAAATATGAATGAGTAAACAGTAATCTAGATAGCCTTCACATGGAAGCCATATCACCTAGGGGATGTTTGGTTTCATACAAGGTAAAGGAATTCCCTTTACATAGTTGTGTGCAATGTTTATTATGCCTTTGTAATCATTACCCATCATTATTCAACATCTATCCCTTTTCAAATTCAAATTAAAGTAGAGGCACAAAAATCTTTTCCCCTCTACAAAATCACCTTTTTCTTTTTCAATTTTTTTCTATTCTGCTTACCAAACAAGCCGCTATAGAATCTACCATCCTTAATAGACCACCTGTTAAGATGCTACACTCTGCAATAGCTTGAACAATTTAGCCTTAGGTTTGAAAGGACTGCAAGACATCATTAAGTGCAACAAAGCTAAGTATCAATCTAGTGCATGATAACAACTTCTCTTCCTTCTCCCTCCTCTAACCTCCATCCCCATTCATCTTTGCAAGGACAGCCTATCACATTACATGGAATATTCCTAAAATTTAAATGATAGTACCCTGAATAATAAGCATAATTTGGACAGTACCTGGAAATATCGAATTAAAGCCATTCCCTTCTTCTGCCTTCTCTGCTGCCAATGTTCATAGATGGTATTGACAACACACGAGGGCCTAATACCAGCCATGAGTTCCTCTATTTCATTAGGAGAAAACTCAACACGCTGTTGAGCATATGCTGCCTTTTCAAAGATGTCCATTGTCTTCTCAAAAATCTCATCTGAGATACCTTCCCAGTCACTGTTGTCTTTTTTAGAATTTTGAATGTCCAAAAGCCACTGCTCATCCTCACTATCCATGTCATACAAGACATGTAATGAATCCAAAGCCATCTCAACATCTGTTTCAACCTGATGGAAATACTTGGAGCTACGAACAAATGTAACTTCAGTTCCATTTTCGTCATTCTCCTCTATCAAGCGAACACCAGGAATAGGAATATTTTTTACTGAAGCAGCACGGATGTTCCGATTATAGCATTCCTCGTGCATCTCCTTGAAAAGAGCCCATTGACTCCTATCAGTAAATTCCAAGACCCAATCCTTCCCTCCTTTCCACATCATAGCATGTGTGTAACGATTTGTTGATCCAGGCTGCAGAAACTGATGGGCCTTATATGAATACCTCGTAATCCCTGAAAGTTTTACAGAAAGTTTCCACTCATTATGATCAAAAAGCTCTAATACAACTTGTGCACCAGATTCTCTCCACCCTTTCTCACCAAGGGTAATCAACACATTTGCATCACAAGACAAAGATTCAAAATTCTTCTCAGGGCCTCTAGCAACATCTGATAACTTCTTCTCATTGGCCCTTCTAATTCGTTTGTGAGGAAACCCTTTCTGATTATGGCTTCTGTGCCTCGAATTAAAATCATACCCAGGAAAAGGCAATGAATATGATACTTGTGTTCGTGGCTTCTTGGGTCCATTACTAAAACCATTGTGAAGAGAGTCAGCCTTTCCATCTGACCCCTCATATGATGGGAATCCAAATGATGAGGAACTATTTCTGTTTCGATGCCAAGAACTTCTGGGTGCAGTTGGATTAGGGCTTGGAATGACACCTCCATTTATATTCCAAGACAAATCAGAAGAGTGTTGAGCATCATGCAAATCACCCTCCATAGGTTTCTCAATATGGTCAACTGAAGATATATGGATACTGAGATCACCAAGAATAGAATGGGATACATCTCCAGCCTTAACCATGCCAATTAAAGAGCTTGAAGGCAAAGGGCAATGTTCTGACCTTGAATTATGGGATTGCTCCACTGGTAACTGAATAGTACTAAGCCTCTCAGAACCATAAGAACCAGAAGTTCCAGCACTGCTATGACCAATGTTCTGGCTATTTTGAGGAAGAACTCCACCACTGCAAACAGAAGGACCAATTACCAACTTGGGTTCAGCACAAGAGGCGTCCTTTGACAAAACCATCATATTTTCTTTCACATTAATTTCCAAATTCCTGTTAGAGCAACTATCAAGGCTAGAGCAGCCATCTGTCATCAGACCAGAGTTTTCCTGATCATCTACTGACATATGATTACAGAAGCTAATATGAGTTACAGATCGCTCCATCAGCAGCTTAAGGTGCAAACTAAGAAAAAATGTAGGTGCAGCAGCAAATGAAAGAGCAAATGGAGGAAGCTTCCAATTGCCAGCATCAGAAAACTGACTAATACCGACCTTGGAGGACTCCTTAGAAACACCCATAATATTAATTCCTGGCCTAGCCCTCTTCTGCATGACCTGTAGCAAAAGTTATACAAGTTAATTCAACATCAAGAGGGGAAAAAATCCAACATAAATCAACTTGCATTAACTTCCAAAAGCTTTGAGACAATTTCAAGAAAATTGAAAAAAAGAGACAAAGTCACATTATTTATCTTTAACAATATACATTAAATATAAAGATACAAAGAATAAATCAATCATTATTCTGGTTAAATTCTTAAAAAAAGGATGGTCATAATATAAAGAAGTACCTTAAGTGAGGAGGGCTCGCCAGTGGAGGGAGTAACAGTGAACTGACTTGATCCATTTTGAAGGGCCTGGATGTTATCATATGTGCATTCAGAGATATGAAGCTGCTTACTGAGCAGGCAATAACTCTTGAGTTTAGAATCTAGGTACATCCACTTTGAATTCTTCACTCTGGAGAAGTTATAAAATGCAAAAACAAGCTTCTTCTTTATGTCATATAAACATGAAAACTTGAATCTTATAGATGTAACTGGCAACTGCAAGTCAAAATACATCCCCTGGTCAGCAGGTTGATGAAATACCCTAAGGATCAGAAAGACAAAGGATGCAGCCATCTTCAAGCAACCTTCAAATAACAGAAATCTCAAACCAACGACATTATCCACAAAAAGCATCTCCAAATGAACTCTTGGCCACTTTGTCATAAGTGTACCATACTGAAGCAGCAGTGCAGCACGAAGCAACCACAAATTCTGCAATTCAAATGAGCTATTCATCACCAAATGTACTGGAAAGTTCAGGTCAAATTTGAATGCTGCTGACTCCTTGTCCAGAAAACATATTTTCAATACCCCTGCATTGTAAGTGAACCATAAGGGCCCATCAATCTCAACCCTCTTATCATCTGGTTCTTTTACCTCCCCAACCCTGCCAAAAACAGGGCTAAAGTAACCGGAACCAGGTGCACTTACTATAACACGTTTTTCTTCAGACATAGGAGATATTGCAGTTGGCTTGCGAAACCGCCTTCTAAAATATACAATAGGTGGTTTGCCATCTTTAGGGCAAGCAGCACTTGGCAATGAGGAATTCTCCCAATAACTATTGCCTAATTTATCTTGCAATACAGAATCACTGGACAGATTACTTCCATCGCCTCTCCACAAACTCCTAGCTGAACATCCCTGTACTCCAGCAGGTTCATCATACAACAAGGTTGAGGCTGAATTCAAAGCCATAACAGAAGTTTTCTGTTTCTTAACACCATGGAAAGAGGATTTAACCCGACGAGCCAGCCAAGAAATTATAGGCTCTGAATCCATACAGTCTTCATCACAGCTATCATCCTCTGTAATTGGTTCTCTTCTTTGCCTTTCTTGTCTGGACTTGCTTCCTTTTTGCTCATCAGAACTTTTACTTCTCATTACTGCTCTTTTCCCCCCTGCATTTCTGGGAACTTCACTGGGAAGTAACAGGAGTTTGAACCTCTCAGTTTGGAGATTAATCCATTCTTCATCCCGATCATCATATTTGATATGGTGAAGCTTTTTTTCTTTGTCATAGTCATTGATAAGGCCATAATACCAACTTTTGTCTAAAGGCCAAAAAACCTTAATTCTCCGATTCAATACCCAATATGCATCCAAATCACCCAAGAAAATTTCATAAAAATGGCGCCTCTTCCTAGAATTACCTTTCTCTTTGTACTGATTCCTTGGCCTCAAGACCCTACTAGCAGTATCAACAGATGCCAATTCTGCACCTGACAGAGACTTCAACCCATGATGAACATGATTTTGACAAGAAGGTAGCAAAAGGGGCAAACCATTTGCTGCTGGTAATGTAGAAGACTTGCTACCAGAGGAAAACCCAGTACAACTTGGATCAAACCTCGAAGATAGCATCCTTGCTGCATTCTCTTCAAGATTCTCCTCATCATCTTCCTGTAGTTCCCCAGATATTTTACTAGTATTAATCAAAGGCTCAGCCTCCTTGGCAAGACTAGTATTATCTGGACCCAAAACATTTTGCTTTCTCCTAGACTTCTTCAAAGAAGAATCACCACTATTTACAACAGAACGACAGGTGCAGTCTTCATTCCCCTTGAAATGCTGAGCCGAATTTGAATCACTACTCCTATTTTCCTTAAATTCATCAAAATCTCTCTTCTGTCTAATTTTTGAAGATTCAGTCCTCCTGTCCAAATCATCATTACTTAGATTAGTCATCTGATCACCATGACCACTTTTACCACTATTCTGCCCCGCCAGAATTGGTCCTTGACCAACTTCAAATTTCTTCCTCCCCACAAAACCCCTCTTTCGCTTTGGGATATGTACAGCATCATCATCTAGACTAAGTGAAACTCTATTTAAACCACTACTGCCACTTAATCTCTGACTCAGCCCCAACTTTAGTTCACGCAAATCCTGTTTAACAGAACTTTGCTCAACCTGACATTCTTCATCAACAATCTTTTTGCCGCCACTATCAGCATTTTCTAAGCTCCTTAAAGACACTTCCTTCCTAGACCTCCTTTTCTTGTTCCTCTTCTCATCACCAACCCTAGGACTACTACCTTTCCTCTTTAAGTTCTTCTTTGTAGTCTCCTTCGTCTCTTTTGATTTATATAAACTTTTAAGATCCAAGGTTCTCGATTTTTTGGGAATTGGAGTCCCATGGATATTCTCTGCTCTACCTTCCATCAACAATCCGCAGAAGAGACGCCCAGACAAAAATTTCCCAATTTTCACATTCCATCACACATGCCTTTACACGTTTTTCAGATCTGTTACACCGAACCGACGAAAATAAATAATCCCTCGACCAACCCAAAAGCTAAGATCACGCCAATCTCCCGTGCATTAGGCTAATTTCAACAAACCATACCAGACATATTAACCACGAAATTAAAGCAATTTACATACCTCAAATGACATACCACGAAATATTCGATTCATCCAACGGATCATGAAGATCACGAGCACGAATCATGGATGAGTGTTTGAATCTCACCTATGCAATTTGAAACCCTAATAAAATCCGCGATTTTAGAAAAAAAAAACCAGATAATTTCGATTTCTCTTTTTCTTCTACAAAAAAAAAATGACAATTGTCCGTCTAGGGTTTCTTCCAATTTTTCGAGAAAGGGTTTAGATCGAAAATAGCCAAAAAAAACCTAATTGAAATGAAAAATATATCGAAAATATGAAGATCGTTTCAAATGGGACGTGGCAGAGTATCGTTCGTTAGATTGAAAATTTTTAGTGAGGGTAATGGTTGCGTCCTTTGCTGTCTAGTATAAACGAGCCTTTCCAAGCAGAAGGTAGAGATATGAACGGCCAGGATTTAACACTTTCACACGACTAGCACGAAAGTTCAGTAATGTAATGATCCAGTAGTTGCAGCAGTACGGAGCTTCGGACACAAAATATTTAGGCAAAAACTTAAAACTAGTTTTCAATTTCCATGAGAAAATAAAAATAATTTCATGATACTGATTTCATTTTGGCCCTCCATGTCAATGAGACATCAGAAATGACATCGAGCTTTTCAGTTTTCATTTTAAAGCGCCATCGGGAACTTGATAAAATCACTCGCAAGAATATAAGTTGTATGAATCGCTGTTCAAAATAGAGACACGATCACGCACGAGGCTCCAATTTTTTTCCCAAAAAAGCATAACTTTGATAAAATTTTTAAATTTTTATCATCAAAATTTTCAATACAAATGTAAATAATTTTCATGATATATTAAATTTTCATGATACATTATATTATTGATAGCTTTTAGAAATTATTCATATATATTTTATATCTAAAAAAATTATGGCTTTAATCTTTATAATTTAAAAAATTTGTAACTAGGTCTTTATAACTTAAATATTTTTTAATTTGGTCTTTATTATTATATTTTTGTCAAAATTTTATTATACATGTGAGTTAATATTAATTCATTATTTATATGTTTATCTTTTGTTATTAGTATAAATCATAATATATTTAAAATATCAAGATATATATATATATATATATAATTAGTTATATTAACAATATTCAATATAATATTGACAGAATTTTAATAATTGAGACTACATTAAAAAATTTGTAAATCATAAAAATCTCATTATAATTTTTTAAATTATAAAAACTAAATTAAAAATTAAATGAAACTATTTAGACCAGAAGTATGATTTTTCCTTATATCTATTAAAATTTAGGTGAAAATACTGTTTTATCCTTAAATTTTATATTAAGTTTCATTTTGGCCTCTCTTTTTTTTTTTTTTTAATTATCCATTGGTGTCTTTCAATTTCAATTAATCTGGACTATACTTGGTATGATGGGAAAAAATAAAATAAATTGAAAAAAATAGGTAGATGCTATGAGAAATATTATTCATTTTTTTTAAATAAAAAATTTAATATTATCAAACAATAATAATAATAACATAATATACATTTTCTAATTCTTTTTTTTTTCTTGAAAATATTCCCATTACTTTGTACCATGCAATGGTATCAAACGTGATCCTGATGTTGCACGTTAGCCTCTTTTTACTACCATGATTGGCTAGCAAAAAATGCTGACCAACACTTTAAAATGCTTTGATGGGCAACAATATCCATCCCCAGAGTCTCAAATGTCTCTGTGCCCTACAGCCGCGTTCTCTTTTGTGATAGAGGGGGTTCTTTCCCCTTTGGAGATTCGTCTTATCTCTGGGGGTTTTGGAAGAATGGTGTGTTGGTCTCAGTTGAGGAAAAAAGGTGCACTAGATGAAAAATAATAGCATGTAGCCTGTTAGGAGGCTGCAGTGGTATGTAAGTAAGCCATTTAAATTACATTGGAACATTAAAGTAATCTGGTAAACAAATCTTATTTGGAACAATGAAAAAGAGAGGAGGCAAAAGCAATCTCACACCATGTCCATTGATGAAGAAGGACGAAATTTAACTCTCTTTGGTATATATAATAGAAAGAATAAAATGAAAAATAAACTTAAAAAATAATTTTGATGATAAATAATGGTTCTTGTATGTATATTTAAATAAATAAATAAATAAATATTATTGAATAATTATTATAATGACATAATATATATTATTGAATAATAATTCTTTTTTCTAACCTATAACCAAACGGGTCTTTAGTGAATGAAGAAAAGTAAAATGTTGGAGACTGATTATTTTGAACAATGAAACACAACATTTCCTTGAAGGGCTATCTTTTTTTTTTTTTTAATGTAAAGAGAGTTCATTTGACAAATAAAAGACGTACTAGCTATTTTAGAGTTCAAATATGTATTCCTAAATTCACTTGCAAGTCATGTTAGTATTTTGTTTCTTTGTCAGATGAGACTAATAAAGTTAGTGAGAGAAATTAATATGACAACATTTGATTAATTGAGAGATATCAAATAATATATATATATATATATATATATTAAATATGTTTAAAACTCGTTCTTCTATTTTAAAAAAAATTATTCTTTTCAAATCAAAGTATATGTTATATTAATTTTTTTTAGTAGCAAAATATGATTTACAATTATTCTTATAGATAAAGAAAAATTATATTTAATAACTTAAATCTTGTAAAATTTATAATAAAAAAGTTTAAAAATTATATTTATCATCAAATTTTAAAGATTTAAAAGATTTATTATTAAATATAAAAAACTATTATTTCCTTAAACTTAATAATAAGTCTTATAAATCTAATAATAAATCTTCTAAAACTTAATAATAATTATAATCCTTAAAAATAATTTTAATTTTTAAGATCATTTATTATACATTTTATAAAATTTATGTCCTTTTTTCTATAAAAAAATGGGGTTGCTAAATTTCCCCATAGTTTTCTCTCTCACACACACCCTAAAGGCTTATCCTAGAAGAGTCAAAAATATTTTGACTTGGCTTTTTCTAATCTTAACTTGTTATTAGCTCATAACTAAATGTTGACCTGTTTCCTTAATTCTCACGTATGGAAAGTCATTTTTTGCCAAGGTTTGTCTAAAGAATGCAACAATTTTCTCTTTAAAATTTTTTTTACTTTGACCTTTAAAAAAATTATAATTTGATGCCAATAAAAATTATATTTTAATATCAAGTAAAATTACACTTTGAACATTAAATTTTAATAATTGCATTTGATTTTAAAATTTTACTTAAATATTTGTATTATCCTAATAATTTTATTATATTTGTGGGGCTCCAAAAGTCTAAAAATTTTACTAAAATTATTTTCTATATATTTATTATTTAATTATTTATTATGTGATAAATTATGAATAATTCAATAAATTATTGTATTATTGATAATTAAATAGTTCCTATCATTATCTAATTTATTTGATATTAATTAAATGGTTAACTTTATAGTGTTATAATTTAGGCCTCATAAAATAAGTTGGGCTGATGCAATACTTATGTTTAAAAGGTTCTCATAACACTTGCCTTCCAAATTCACTAAGGAAGTCACTACCAAGCAAACTTAGAGTAGCGCATTTGCCTTGGCTATAATGTGATTAATATTGGTGGCATTGTTACTTTTTACATTCACATGATTCATCACATTTATATGGAATGTTTAATGGAATACGATAAGTAGTAAGATTCCAATGATTATTTATTAGTTCTTTGAAGTTTTATTTGCTACAATTTTGTCTCTCTTAAATTTGTTTGCATGTTGTCTCTATGCTTATCTTCTATCTATCTGCATGTTATTTTTTTATTTCAGTTGTTTAAGTTGATTTTTGCCTAAGTGTAATAACTACATTTTTTATTGGTGACTTTACAAGTAAAATGTCAAAGGATGATCTTCAATGGTCTCAAAATGGGCATAATTTTCCTTTAAACATTGGTTTGTTGTTGCCTTATAGTTAGTAAAAGGTTTTTTATATAGAGGATGGAGCTTTTTTTGTGCTATATGAAGATGTTTTTTGAGTTTTGATTACCTTAGAACTAATGTTAAGGTATGTCAAGGTGAACAACTAGTTTATTTGTGATCATTTGATTTTACTTCAAGATCATGATGTGTATTGGCAGCTACTGAAGCATATCAATTGAGGTAATCCTAACATTCTTCCTGTAATTTCTTTTGACGTTTTTTTAACAAGTTCTCAATCGTCAACTTATTCATCTCATTCTTACATATAAGTTACCTCGTTTTTTTAACACTTTGATCAGGGTCTTTGCCTTGCAAGGTTGCCTCGTTGTCTTAAACCTTACCAACATATTTTTTGCAGTTTTATACACTGTAAAGCTAATGAAAGGGAGGGAGAAAAAATGCACCCGACTTATATAAAGTTTATAAACTTCTTTTTCTTCTTTTTCTTGTTCTTTTTCAGTAATTACATGGTGTATACTTACAGCAAAGAATCCAGACATTACCAACACCTTAAGAGACTAACTTGGGAACTAGTAAAATACTAATCACCATATAAAGTGTAATTCAGATTCTTTTTTAATAATTCACTAATATTAATATGTGTATTCCTAAACCAATGGAGATAACACCTTAAGTTGACGTAAAACTGTTAAATCAAGTTTAAATAACAACAGTATAAAGAATTATAATCAATATATTATCAAGATTGAACTCTAGCTCTGTATCTTGTGTTTAATTCTAAATAAAGATTATTATAAAATTTAAGCGTTTTATTATATAAAAATACCTTTAATTAGTTGGTGTTCATTGCAAGTAAAATTTCATTCTGTTGACAAAAAATAAAAAAATAAAAAATAAAAAAAGTGAGTCTATATACATTTTTACATTTTTATACCTCTCTTTGTCTATTTCTTTTTAAAAAGAATCCCAGCTAATATGAAGTGGCATCCGCGATATTTGATTATGATTATGAAATTCACTTTCGTGCATATGTTTTTAAACATAAATTACAACTTAATGCCATTCAGTTTTACTTGGGTTATTACGTTCTTCATTATTATTTTTCGTTTGCTTTTTATTTTGCGTTAACCATATTTAATCGATTCATTGAAATATCAATTTGTAATTTATTTTTGAACTTATAATTAGTCAAAATTTGCAAATGTTGAATCTAATATTTATAACCAAATAATTATACAAATGCAAACAAAGTCACGATTAGCTTAATTAAAATTTAATGTGAAGTGCGATGCAGTGGGCAGAGCCATTTCCATATGGTCTTTCTTGGTGACGAATAACATATCCCATCAAATTCGTTACAACGTTGCTACTTCTTCGTTCTTCCCTGTCATCTGCTTTCAATTACGCCTTGAGCTGCACTCAACCGCATTCCAATTCGCAGTCGCTGTTGTATCATAGGCACTGTCAGGTTAGATCTAGGGTTTCCTTTGGTCGTTATTCATCAACACCTGCTGGAGTAAATTCGGTTTTCCGGTGCTGGGTCTGCGGATCTCGCATTTTCAGAGGTAATTGATAATTGCATCGGTTTCTGTGAATTTCCCGATTTCAACGGTGGGCTAGGAAAATGCCTGTCAAATCGGCGCAATCATCGTTTCGGGATCGGACACAGGAATTTCAGAGTATAGCGGAGAGGCTTAAGAAGTCTGTGTCATCCGGATCAGGGCCAAATGGGCCAAGTAGTAGTTCAAAATCGGAGGAACAGCGATCTGCGGTCGCAATTCAGTCAGAATTCAACAGGAGGGCTTCCAAGATAGGTTATGGGATACATCAGACGTCACAGAAACTTGCTAAGTTGGCCAAGTGTAAGTAATTGATTTGAGTTCTCAGAAAATGTTTACCCTAAGCTGTTTATGCCTTGTATGCATTTTCTCCTTTCCATCGGTCGCACGCGCACACATTGACTGTGGCCTCGTGCTCAATGTAAAACCCGTTGAATTGATGAATAAATTGTCATAATGCATTTTCAGATTTGTGATTGTGCTTGATAATCTATGTTGCCATGTTAATGTTCCATCCACTGCTGGGTAAACTTAAAGAAGAAGAAAAAGAAAAAGAGGGTGAATGGTCTCGGCTAGTTTAGGGGGAGAATGTCGGTTCGAATGCTGTTTAAAGTAACATTCACGAATAGCGTGCAGAGGGTGATAAATTGTTTTGCATTCATTTTGATTTGTAGTGGCAAAAAGGACTTCGGTTTTTGATGACCCCACCATGGAAATCCAAGAGCTCACAGCAGTTATTAAGCAAGATATTACTGCACTGAACTCTGCCGTTGTGGATCTTCAGCTAATCAGCAACTCTAGAAATGAAAGTGGAAATATCTCTAGTGACACCACTAGTCATTCAACCACAGTTGTGGATGACCTTAAGACCCGATTGATGAGCACCACAAAAGACTTTAAAGAAGTCCTCACCATGCGAACAGAGGTATGATATTGATGCACATGGGTACCATTTGGAAGAAAGTGTTGTTGCAGATTTATCCTGCTGAGTATTTTTTATTTTTTGAACTTATTCCCATTTTATGTCTTCCCTGCTTTGACTGATGATGTAATCTTATTGTCTATGAAGAACTTGAAGGTACATGAGAACAGAAGACAATTGTTTTCTTCCACTGCTTCTAAGGAAGCTGCAAATCCTTTTGTCCGTCAACGTCCCTTGGCTGCAAAGTCAGCTGCCAATGCTTCTAATACCTCTGCTCCCCCATGGGCTAGTGGGTCACCATTTTCATCTCAGTTGTTTCCAAAGTAAGTTATGCATATGTGTTGATTGGTTGTAGTTAAGAATACATTTGTTGTTTTCTTGTTAGCTTTCAGTTATGCATTTGAGTCATTTTGTGAGAGAAATTGAATTGCTATGTTTTTCCGTTACAGATTTTTTGGATATGCATGATTAGATGTACGAAGTGCTTATCTTTTTCCCTAAGATAAACAAAACCAGTGATTCTTTGTATGCTTGATATTTCTAGCAGAATAAAATAAACTAAAGGTGTGATTACATTCCGTTGTTCTCTTTGTTTTCCAAGAATTGTTCTTGAACTATAACTTTAGATTGCTGCATTGTATCACAAGATTCACAACCACTGTATCAATTCTGCTTTCTTCTTACTTATAACTGGTAATTTTTGAACGTTGTTTCTCTCCCTCTGCTCTGATGTTTTTCTGATATGTCAAATCTCATACAAATGCAGAAATTGACTTGTTCATTGGCTTAATTTGATTTCTGCTTCATGATGTAACAAGTTTGTTCCAGTTTGGTTTGAATTAAAATATTGATTCTGGCTTCATCTAAGATAAAACTGTTTATTATTTTTTGTTTTTAAATTCACAGGAAGCAGGTGGATGGGGAGAATCAACCATTGCTGCAGCAGCAACAGCAGCAGCAGCAGCAGCAATTGGTTCCATTGCAGGACACTTACATGCAAAGCAGAGCTGAAGCTCTTCAGAATGTCGAATCCACTATTCATGAGTTAAGCAACATTTTTAATCAATTGGCAACGCTTGTTTCCCAACAAGGGGAAATTGCCATCAGGTTTTTATACATCTCACTTGTTTGCTATATAAATACCTGCTATTTGTTCTTTATTACTTTGTATTCCAATATGATATACTCTGTAGGATACTTTTAATGTTTAAGATCACTTGATTATTAAGTAATTACATGCACCATGGAATAGGCCTATGCCTATTAAATGAATTTTGAGACAAGTTTGGGGCTTGATTTTTAATAAGCTTGTATTATGTATAGATTGGGTAGGCTGATATGTAAATTTCTGCGCTTTAAGTAAATTATAGCATAATAATGTGCCTGTCTGGGAGAGATGATTGAAATTTTACAGCTTAGTGCGTATTGATTCTTAGGTCCTCTGCCTTGCTGCATGAATGGCTTGCTTTACAAATTTCCAAGCAGACCATTGGTAACCTATAAGTAACTCTTGTTTAAGTACTGAAAAGGTGGAAGGGATTTTTAAAAATTCATTACTGTAGCAATTCCAAGAGATTAGTTCATATGTATTATATAATTGGTTTGGAAAGTTTAAACAAGAAATATGTGAAATCACTATTCACAACCCTGACTTGCATAAAAATTCAGGTAAAGTACAGAGAACCGGACTGATGTGGCCAGTTCAGCCAATGGACCAATCGTTGAACTGGTCTGGTTCTATATTACTGTTTTGTTGTTGAACTGGATTGGTCTGACATTTGAACTGGTAATTGTGGTAATTGAACCAGACTGGGCAGATTTTTTCCCTTTTTTTTTTTATAAGTTTTGTATTAGTCCATATATCATTATAACAATTTTTTTATACAATTTTATATTTATATATTAACTTATCAAAATAAAGTATTTCAACTTCACTATTTTCATTATAATTGTTCCTATTTTAAAAAATATAGTATAAATTATATTTACTAATTGTTTATTAAAAATAATTGGTTTAACTGTTGACTTGGTGATTGAACTGGAGACCTGGTTTCAAAGGCCATTCATGGTCCGGTTTCAACATCTATGCTTTGGGGTGAAGAGTATGTCGATAACTGTTGAATAAAACATCAAAGAAAGTTATAAACCTTTGATTTCTTCATAAATGGTTATTTCACTCGCGCTTTATTTTCTAAAATGCACCTTGCACTTTAGAGGAGTTTAATTAAATACATGAAACTTTAGCCTTTCTAGGAATTCTTTGATTTCCTCCATGATCTTATTTCTTTCTTTTGATTTCTTGCTATCTTGCTAAGGAATCATGTCCGCCTCCGTATGTGGCACCATTTAGTTTATGTCTCCTCTTTGGTTCAGAGACTGAGGTGAATAATAATACGGTTGAAGATTTAGGTGTTTGTTATCTAGTTCATCCCCTTTTCCCTAAATTTTTTTTTGGGTGATAAAAAGTTGAAACTTGTGAGTGGATTATTTGTTGAGCTTGTTTTTGGATATCTTGGACGTTGGATATAGATGGGATGGGATGTTGTCAAATAATTAGTGCTTTGCTTTAATGAATCTTCTGTGAGGACTGGCTGGACGATTTTAGTTGGTGAGGTACCAGAGGCACGCACTGAAAGCTTTACATCTATATGCCTGTGCCATGCTTGGTAGTTTTTGACTGCATCATTTTTGCCCCCCCTTTCTTTTTTTCTTTTAATTTGATAGAATCTTGACTTCATTCTTCATATACCGGAAGATAGCAAGATTATAACTGTTTTATCAACTTTAATCCTTCATGATTTCACGTGATTCCTAGAAGTGGAAAATCCTATCCTATAATCATTTAAAACTGGTACTTCACTGTTAGACGCTTGCATATGTATTCTTTATTTGATTGCTAACCAATTGAATTTGCTATCATTTGCATGGTTATTTTTTTTTTATCTGGCAGTTGAATTTAGACTGAGGGATTGACTAAGGTACTTATTTACAGGATCGATGAGAACATGGATGATACGTTGGCAAACGTAGAAGGGGCACAGGGGGCTTTGTTAAAATATCTGAACAGCATATCTTCTAATAGGTGGCTGATGATCAAGATATTCTTCGTATTAATTTTTTTTCTCATGGTTTTCCTATTTTTTGTGGCATAGTCATCCCAAAGACACGGGAAAATGAAGACCCAAGTGACGACCTTCTTACTGGTGATAAGTCTTCTGTATTTCATAAATATTTCTTCCTTTAAATATATATTCATGCCTGCAGAGTCTAGCACCCAGTCTGTTAAACTTGTATGTATTGATTTATGTAACGAGGTTACGAATTATAAGAATTGATTATTATTAATTTGTCCTTTTGTGATTTGTGATTATTATATAGATAAGGTTTATTGGTAACGTTCATATCCATGTCTGGAAATATAGAAAAAATCAACGAGTAAAGAAATTTTTGTCTAAGAATTATGAGTTAAGTACATGAGAAACTAAGTAAAATAAAATGAAAAGATATTGTTTTGCAATAGTTGAGTTTTGTATATCTTTAGCAGTTGTAATTTGGTTCAATTAAGTGTTATTTTATTGGAAGTGCGAAGGTTGTTTAACATGTATCAGAATATTTGTTACATGTCAATATGTAGTGAATCACAAATAGGTTAGGTACAATTATAAATTGTAAGATTATTTTGTTTTGTTTCTTGTTTTTGACATAAAATTGTAAGATAGTTGGATAGCCGATTTTGTAATGTTTCTAATTACTTCGAGCGAAATCGTCTTCTTGTAACGGTGAATATGTTTGATTGCATTTACATTTCTGGACTTGGCATATTAGTCTTTTTTTTTTTTGCATGTGAAAATTGTGAATTTCTAGTGTTTGGTCCAGTGGAAATATCTTAGAAAATCATCTCAATTAGTGATCTGAAGGTGATATTAACATCAACATCCACGTATATTATTCATTTGGGATCGGGATTTCATTAATAGTTTCAAAGAATAGGGGTCCCGATGAATGACCAGCTCAAATGTTTGCTCTCATCCTCTCTCTCTATTTAAATCGAACTTGTACCAACGAGTTAAATGAGCTTACAATTTAATAAACGGCAATGGAATATACGAGCAGAGAAACTGAGATGAAGGAATGTCATCAAAGGACAGGACTAAAAATTGCTGAAGACTTCACATCGGCCGTAACACTAGTTTTGTGATAGTATTAGATTATATTACCTGTTTAGGAGCCAGTAATTTCACATAATAACTCAGCGTTGTGGAGGAGGCGATTTTTTTTCTTTTTGCAGGGATTAAATATAATTTTAGGAAGACTTATATATACATTTTATTACTTTCTTGGGTCATATATAATTTTACACAAATTTATATGCAAAATTTTTTTTTAAGGGTCATATGAAAATTTTACCAAAATAACAAAGGGCCAAGGCCCCACTGGTCTCCCTGCATCAACCACTGCCAGCATTATATGGCATAATTCAGCGAGTTGTGGCATCAAAGAACAATTCAAGCTCTCTCTCCATTACTTTTTTCATAAAATTTGGATCATTTAGGTTAAGATTTAGACAATTTAAATTTTTAAAAATTTTTTGAGCCTAGATATTATTTTTTTAGACTTACAATTAAAAAAATGTTTTTATATTATATTTTGTTTTCTTTTAATTTTTTTAAATGAAAAAAATTAATTTAAATAGTGCAAATTTTCCATTAGAGAGAGCACTTGAGAAAGCATGGGAGAGGATTAGATTTAATCAGAGGAACTTTAGGATTATAACGTAATTTTGAACTATTAAAATTAATTATCATTTCAATTTGTGACAATAAAATGCAATTTTAGGTGAATAATTTGTTCTGAAATTTAAAATAATACAATTTTTTGAAGATGAATTTGAAAGTATAGAATGCAAGTTTGCAATTTTATTATAATATATATGACTTTGAGAGTTTTTAGTGTTTTGGTTCCAAAAAGTCATATATTAGCATCATATAAAATAAAATATAAATTACAATATAAGAAAATTAAGATCTTTATGGGATAGTAGAAAGTTAAATAATTTTTCATACTTCTTTTTATCTTTTTAAAATAAAAATATTACAATATAATTTTATATTAGTTAAATTACACAGAATCCTCTAAACATACACTTAACTGATGTTCCCAAAAAATAAAAAAAAAATGTATAATTGAGGATGGAAATTTACATCCACTGGGTTATTTTTAGTCGCTCATTTTTCCATTAAATCCCTAACCTTTCTATATAAGCCTTCTTCCGTGTTGCTCTCATTGCGTTATCTTCAATTTAACCCTAGTTCTCAGAAACCGGAAGGTCTTGCACTGGTCCTCTGTCGCCCGTGGCTCCTCATTCTCTTCAGTCTCCACCTTTCTAAGAGACAATTAAAACTTAACTTCCAAACTCCTACTGGTTCTGTGTATTCCTCTGAATCAGTTAGCCGAAACCCTAATCCGAATTTGTCTCTATCGAGAATATTATCATCTTCGCTGAATACCAGATCTTTAAGAGTCCTCGAGTTTTTATTAATAAAAAAATTGGCATAATTCTTTTAATGCAGAAGAAGCTTTTCAGATTTTCATCCGGTATCAGCATTTCAGATTAGGTTGTTTGGTCCTGATTCAGCGAAATACGGTACTGTAAGGAATTTTTTTGATTCGAAACGACGACCCTCGAGGTTACCGCGATAAGTTTGAACTCTGCACCTCCTATTTTTAAGAATTACGCGTATCTTCTGCTATCTTCGTCAATTCTTCATCAGTGTGCTTGTGATTGATCTGGCTATATAGACAAATGGTAGGAGGTGGAAGCAGGAGAGACGAAGGTTCGTTGATGATCAAGAACAATAATGTCTTTGCTGCACTCGATACTCTCAAGAAGAAGAAGAAATCTGATAAGGAGCACAAGAGCAAGGGGTCGTCTAAGTCACCGGTTCAATCTAAGGAACCTGAACCTCAGGTGTTCTGGGCTCCCACTCCATTGAATGCGAAATCTTGGGCTGATGTTGATGACGATGATGACTATTATTCCACCACTGCCCCGCTTCAGTCTGTCTGGGGTGTTTCTGAGCCACAGCAGAGTGAGGAGAAACCAAGCGTTTTGGAGGTTAAAATTTAATTGTTTTTATTGCGTTTCATGATGTGATCGTAGGTTGAATGTGATATTATACGTGTGCAGTGATGCTCTTGTTATTAAAGTTGTGATTGAGTTGACATTCTTATTTAAGGGACTGATGTGGTATGTTTAATTAACTTTACTAAACCTATTTAAAGTAGTATATTTCTGTTGAGTGCTGTTATTTCATTTTTTCTATCAAAATATGACTCACTCCTAGGTTGTCTTTTTTTGTCCCTCGTCTCTTTTTGAATGCTTTGGAGATATTATATGCTATCGAAGTGTATAGTAGTTATAGCCGATAAAGCTTTTGTTTGATAATACATGACGAAAGCAAGAGTAGAAGCAGATGTAAGTGGTGTTATTACATTGTTGCTTGGCAAGGAAGGTGGATTGAGGAAATATGGGAAATAGGAAACAATAGAACGTCTTTTGATGGGAATTTGTTATCTTTGGATAGAGTATGTAAGAGATGTCATGCTTTGTTATTTGGTTGAGACATAGTTTTGGTGAATTCGAGCACATAAGCATGAGTGAATTGATCAATTCCTTATTATGGCTTTAGAGCGCTGTGGGTGGTGAGAGGTAACATACAGATGTAATAAATTGGGGATTGCTTAATAGATTTAGACGATTTTAAACATTATAAATATGTAAATTGATTCCATATGAATGAAATTTATTTAGCTTTTGACTTTTGGAGTGTTTGTCTGAAGTTGGATATTGAATCCTGCAAAGGGGTTGGCACTCGTCTATTAAACTATATATTTATGTCCATTATGTGGCATGGGAAAGAAGCGAAATTGAGTTTATCTTTCTAAATATATGAAACCTGAAGCTTTACATGCCTGTGTTTCTTGGATGTACTGTCATGTCATGATAAAGTTGTGCTCTATCCTCGGAAAGAGTAGAAAGTTTCTCTTCAAGCAGCATTTGGCTTGTCTAGTTGTCTATATTGGCAAATGAGTGATCCCTTGAATAAGAAAAATAATCTTAAAAATGACCTGGCACTAAGTTTTTTTAAATTACTTCAAAGCACAATGTCTGTAACATGGGCATAAAATGAATTATTAATATGCTTGCTTGTTATCACTAGTTAGTTAAAATGGCTGGAAAATATCTTGCATTGTCGTGGATTTGATACTCTAGGATTGATCAGAGTTGTGATTGCAGGATAGTGAGAGTGAGGAAGATATTTTAGATGAAGGGGATGATGATATGGAGGAAGAGCATGATTATGAACCAGATCACTCTTTGAACCCTGAAGCTCTGGTTAAGAAGCCTTGTGAAGTTTCTGTGGCACCAAAGGAGGCCGAACGACAACTTTCCAAAAAAGAAAGGAAGAAAAAGGAACTTGCTGAGCTTGAGGCTCTTCTGGCAGATTTTGGAGTCACGCAAAAGGAAAGCAGTGGTCAAGATGAGTCACAAGGTAACCATGAAGACCTTATGGCATATGACCTTGAAGCTTATAGTTTAGGATAGGTTTTTAAAGAGTTATGGTATGCTTTTTTTTTGGGGGGGGGGGGTGCATTTTCCATTTACAAAAGTAATATTTTTGGTCAAAGCATCCCCCTTCTTTTTCTATATTTTTTTAAAACCTATTAGGGTGTTTCAATTCAACCAGAAATTGTGTTTCTATTCAAACTTTTCTGTCAGGAAGAGAAAAGTTCTGTGAATGTCAGAGAAGCAAATAGTTGAATTTTGCTCAAACAAACATATGTCAACTTGCATTTGCAGAGGCGCTTCAAAATAATAAAGATGGTGAGGTTGTTGGAGATGGAGAAAAGAAGGAAAATAACACTGCAGAGTCAAAAGGTGCCAAGAAGAAGAAAAAGAAGGATAAAGCTTCCAAGGAGGCGAAAGAATCTCAGGATCATCTCAATGGTGCAGATACAAACAATGGGCCTGATGAGGTTCCTGGCACGGAAATTGCTGGGGATGATAAGTCCACTGTTGATGTGAAAGAGCGTCTTAAGAAAGTTGCATCTACAAAGAAGAAGAAATCTAGTAAAGAAATGGATGCTGCTGCAAGAGCTGCTGCCCAAGAGGCTGCTGCAAGGAGCGCAAAGCTTGCTACCGCCAAGAAAAAAGAGAAGAGCCATTATAATCAGCAACCAGTGCGGTAAAAGAACCCTTTTTGTTAACATTGATACAGGAATATGTATTTGTTGTTCATACCATGATGCCGAATAAACAATGGGCTCTCTAGGCTCTGTTTGACTTACATTCGTATTGCCATGATCCTGAGAAATATTCCTCTGGTTTTTTGGAAACTTACTGTTACTCAACTGTTATGGACAACGCCTTTCGCCACGGAAATTTTTAGCTTGGAAAATGTGGTTGGACTACGTAGCTGTGTATTTTAGTTCGTTTGTCCTTGTGACTGATCAATTAGTTCTGAGTTCTGACTGAGAGTTGAAGTTTCTTTAAGTATGTCTGTTTCTTGGAAGGTCTAATGTAAACCTCGTGAAATTATTTCAATCTTTTTAACCGTCTTGATTTGGTGTTTGATTGAAGAGCAGCGTGATCTGAATTCTGAGGGCATGTAGCTCAAGCTACTGTGGAGCGGTTGGGTTTCTTGGTTGTAGGGGGCACCCTCCGCCTCATGATTATTGAGCCGGTTTCCAAGTTATTATTTTTTTATTTTTATTTTTTTCGGTTGGTGATTTCCAAAGGCGGTAATTTTTCTTTTCTACGTTTAGAAATTGATATATAAGAGAATATTTGTAAGAGGTTTTTTTTTTTGATTGTAGGATTGGGTATTTGTTATTAATAAAAAAATTATAGCTGTAAGTGTCACTTCTTCCATTAAATCCTATTGAATTTAAACTTCCATCACGAGATCATCGATATCTCATTTTGGTCAACAGGTAAACAGGTAAAGGCCGCGGGAAGGGAATGGGAAAGTGGGTTGGGCCAACTGACTATAGGTGGAGTCCGATTTGACACTGCCACACGGCTTTCTCTGCACTTGACAGAAAACTATGTTGATATGCGCCACTCAAGAGCAAGGCCATTGCAAGAGATCGGGGGTATAAATTGAACGTACAATCGACAAAATCTTTTAGGTCTCGGTTGGTATGATAGAATTAGAGGGAGGGAAATGAGAGGGAGATGGACTCCAGCAATTAGATTGTTGCAAGAAGCCTTTCTTCATAGGATTGGTCATTCTTTTTCTCTTTTCTCTTCATCTAAGGGATTAGGTTTTTTATGAAATGAAAAATGAAAAAATAATTTTTTTTATTAAACATAATAAAAAATAAAATTTTAAATTAAAATATTATTTTATTATTATTATTAGTAATTAAAAATAATTATTTTATTTTTTATTATTAATAATTAAAAATAAATATTTTATTATATTTTATAATTATTAATAATAATTAGAGGTATTTTAATTTTTTAATTTTATTTTTATGTCATTTCTATCTAACCAAATATAAAAAAATAAAAATATTTATATTTTTTCTTCCATCATATCAAATATAACTATGGGATATAAGTTTTTTTCTATTTTTATTTTATTTTTTATTCTTATTTTATCAAACGAGGCCTAAGGCCTAAAAATTTAGTACTTACTTCCTAAGGAGATAATAGTTGAATCTAGACTTTTAAATTAAAAAAAATTATTTATAACATTTCAATTTAATTTGTTTGTTGTAATATATTTCAAAAAAATTTTTAAACCATCTAACCCTAGAAATTTTACCTAAATTTAAGGGCACATATATAAAAGTATATGCTCTAATTTTTTTTTTTTTGGTTAATTATGCTCTATTTCTTTTCAATACAATGCATAAATAATTATAATTTTTTCAAATGTATCATATGACGGAATCATTTGTTTCTATTATATATAATTAAATTTTATTTGATCAATTTATAATTTAAAAGTGATAATCTTCTACATATAAAAAAAAGTTGAGTAAATTACATGGACATTTTATGAGTTTTGATAAAATTAGATAGGTTTTTTAAATTTTTTCAAAATATACAAAAAACCTTTTTGAAATAAAAAGTAAATTATACATATTTATTTTTAAAATATAAATAATTTTTTTGAAATAAAATAAATTACAAAGGCCTCCTATGAGTTTTTCTAAAATTGCAGTTTTTTCTTTATTTTCAAGGAATATTTGTGTATATTTTAAGAATAAAAAGTTAGTATATATAATTTTAGTAAAACTCAAGAAAACTTTATCTAATTTATTTTTTATTTTAAGAGAAATTTATATATATTTTAAAAATAAAAGAATGATTTATATAATTTAAAAAAAATATATATATTTTGAAAATAAAAAAAATTATATAATTTTGACAAAAATTGAGAAAGCAATTTGTAATTTAATCTGAAAAAGTTTCCCTCGTTTCGAAGCTTCATATGAAAATCAAACGGCGACGTTTAGTAAAGAGCGCGGTGTTTTTGGGCAAGGGGCACTAGACGTGCGTAGTGCGAACAGTCATGGAGAGGTATGCCGCTGGAATCCAGGCAACATCCGCCGTGACAAAGGCAACTTCATTGTCGTCATTTCGAAGGTACTGCGTAGGCATTTCCGTTAACACAAGTAATCAAATATGCCTCAACTTTCTTCTCCCGAGCAGAGCCAAACAATGCAAGCAAGTAGCCAAAATTTCCTCCTTTCCTCTCAAGACTCCAAATCAGAGTCCTACACGTAAAACAGAGAAAGGAACTCAACAAGCCCTATCTCAGAGTATACTTCGTTTGTATCTTCAGGTCAGTCCATTAGGGTTGTCCCTTGCTCCAATTCCCGTAGGACAGATTACGTGCAATGTCAAACAAATTTCAAAATTTGTTCTTATTTATAATTTACGAAAGAACGTTGGTTGAATCGATCTATGTGGCTACTTCCATAGGCTCTGAATGTCTAGGGTGCTCTGGGGTCTTCTGAACCATTGAGGGACTGAGAAGAACAGCTTCTTGGTCTCCGACAAATGATCCACAAACAATTTGGTGGAGGTGTGTAAGAGAAGATGATGAGCGTGAAAATTCACAGTCCATTTGTTGAGATTTCTCTTCATGGCTCTTTGGAAGGTATCGGCAGCAATAGGAAGCTTTTTAATTTAGACAGAATGCTGTTGCCGAAAAGGGATATTCGCAGATGCATTATATCTGCAAAACGAAGCCACTCGGTAAACCAAGTGTTTAGATTCACGCATTTTTGTGGGGGAAATGTAGAGTTACCGAGGAAAGTCCTTGTTTCAAGAAGTCAGTCGAGGTTGAAATGCTTCAAGGAACCATTTTCTCCGGGCAAGGCTCTGGTGAGTTATTTGACTCCTTTGTGGAATGAGGGGCTGCTTTTAATTAGGGCCTCTGTTTATACAGCTGTTATCTCTGGGCTATGCCTAATGGCATGGTATGGGCAGAATAAATTTAAGGGTTTTATTGAAGCCAAGCTATTGCCTTCTGTTTGCTCTGCAATCAGTGAACACATTCAGCGTGAGCTTGAGTTTGGCAAGGTTCGAAGAATCTCACCATTTAGCATTACATTGGAGTCATGTTCATTTGGGCCACATAAGGAAGAATTTTCTTGTGGGGAGGCTCCCACAGTTAAACTTCGTCTTCATCCTTTTGCAAGTCTAAGGAGGGGAAAGTTGGTAATTGACGCAGTTTTGTCTCATCCATGTGTCTTAGTAGTGCAAAAGAAGGACTATAGTTGGTTAGGAATTCCATCATCTCAATGTGGCATGCAGAGGCACTTCTCAACTGAGGAAGGGATTGATCATCGTACAAAAGTTAGGAGGCTTGCACGAGAGAAAGCAGCTGCTTGCTGGGCAAAAGAAAGGGATGATGCAGCTAGGGAAGCTGCAGTTATGGGTTACTTAGTTTCTGAAAGGACTTCTGCTCTATCTGAAGGTGATGCTTTGGAGGAGGTTGCAACTCAGTCAACAGAATCAACTGAGTCCAAATCTTTTTTCTGCCTGAATGAGGGGAAGCATGATCATCATTGCACGGACTCAGGTATTGATTATGATATGAAACATGCAGATTTGGAAAAATCATTTGGCATGAAATTTCCAGGTTCAGGGCTCAAAGTTTGGTCTAGAGGAATACAAAGACGTAGGAAACACAAATTTAAGAGGAAGGGTAATAGGAGCGACAGCACTCCCTCTAGTGTTGCTATGAAAAGAAAAATTCTTGAACGTAGTTCATTAGCAGCTCATACTTATTTGCGAGGTCAATTGCATGAGGAGTTTGGGAATGCTTTTTCACCTTCTGGTGGTTTTAATTTTATGAACCATGATACCTTTCTGGTGAAGAGTGATGTTGACAATAATGCAAAATATGTTATTAGTGGTGATGAAACAAGTAGTGATGGTAGACAAAGAGTAACACAAGGCAGAGATCTTGGAGCTAGGTCTCCTTCAATAAATGCAAATGTTAATGTGCATTCAGATTCTTTCAAATTTGTACAGGATCCAACTTTGCAGACAGGAGTTAGTAAGTGTGAAAATCTGCAATCCAGTGGAGATGTTGCAAAGCCTGCAAATGCTGATAGTTATATAGCGAAAAAGGAGATGTTGGGACCTCATGTTGCAGATAATCAAATTGATGATAATAAATCCATGGGCCAAAGAAGGTTGACATCTGAAGATTCAGTTTTTATGAAGCCTAAACCTCATCTGGCTGCATATCTTCAATTTCCAATTGAGCTCTTTTCTGTCAAGTTTGGCTTCACCTCATTTTTTAGATATATTGAGTTGTTATTGTGCTTTTTTTCTGGTCCTATTCAAAAGTTGAAGTCTTACATGGGTTTCAAAGTTGAAGACAGTATTTCTGAGCGTGTTGGTATAGCTGATTTTCTTCAGTCTGATCGCATTACAAAGTTTCTTCCATTTACACTGGATTCTGTTCGTATCAGAGGTGCAACAGTGATGCTACTTGCATACGGTGACAGAGAAGTTAGGTGAGAGCCCATTTTATCCTTTATTAATTAATTATCTGAAGATGAAGTGATAGACAAACTCCCCAGTCTCCACTACCTGAAAATTTTTAAATATTATTTGGGTACTTGGAGGAGTTCTCTTAAATCTTATTCTTTTTTTAATGGTATGGCAATTACCAAAGCTTTTAAGGGTGTGGATTTACACTCAACATGTTTGATGAGCCATCCTTATTGGCATTTAAAGAAATTTAATCCAGATGTTAGCAGAGGCCAAAAGTGCGTAAAATTCATATTATGTTGTATTTGATAGAAATCCTAAGTCCTTGGCATCGGATGTTTAAATCCTCTTGAATTAATCCACTGTTTTGTTTTGGTTGCTTCTATGTGTTCCTTTCAAGAATTTATTGTTTTAAATTTTCTTTCAACCGGTGGTTCTCCTTGTATACATCATGCATATGTGGGTTCCATTTTATATTGAGTAGGGTGAACTTCATGTCATAATTGAGAAATTAGAGAGAAAAGTAGATGAATGAATTGTAAGGCATATGTAACCCCTTACACTATGTCTTATTTACAGGTAAAAAAATAAGTGTAGTACAAGTATAGTACTAGTGTTCTATAGTGTAGTACAACTCCATATATAATGAACCTAGATATTTTGAATCTAGACATTATTCCAACATTCAATGAACATAGACATTATGAATCTAGACATTATTCCAATGCTCTCTCTCAAGTTAGAGCATATAAATCATATGCACCTGATTTGTTACATATAAAGTTGATTTGAGGACCCCTAAGAGATTTAGTGAGTGTGTTTGCCAATTGATCATTTGAGTTCACGAATTTGGTAACAAGACACCTAGATTGAATTTTCTCTCTTATGAAGTGACAATTAATCTCAATATGTTTGATTCTCTTATGAAATATTGGATTGGAGGAAATATGCATTGCAGCTTGGTTATCACAAATTAACTCCATTTGTTCGGGACTTCCAGATCTTAATTCTTGAAGGAGTTGCTTGAACCATATAAGTTCACATGTTGCTAGGGCTATAGTATGATACTTAACTTTTGCACTAGGCCTTGCAACAACGTCTTGTTTTTTGCTCTTCCAAGAGACTACATTGCCTCCAACAAGGACACAATATCCTGAAGTGGAGCGTTTGTCAGCAGGAGACCTAGCCCAGTCTGCATCATTGTAACCAACAACTTGAGAATTGCCCTTATCTTCATATAATAAACCTTGACCTGGGACTCCTTTGATATAGCAAAGAATACGAATCATAACATCTCAATGACTGTTGTACGGAGATTGTAAGAATTGACTAATTATACTTATGGCAAAGGAGATATCTGGACGAGTAATGGAAAGGTAGTTAAATTTTTCAACCAATCTCTGTTATCTACCTGGGTTTGCAAAAGGCTCCCCTTGTTCGAGTTTGACATTTAGATTTATTGGAGTTTCAACTAGTTTGCAATCTGACATACCAGTTTCATTCAATATATCCAAAGCATATTTTTTTTGTGATATAACAATTCCAATATGAGATTGGGCCACTTTAATGCCCAGAAAGTCCTTTAATTTTCCCATATTCTTAGTTTGAAAAGATTTGAACAAATGTTGTTTAAGTTGATCAATACTTTGTTCATCATCATTTGTAATGACAATATCATCTACATAGATGACTGAGTAGATGCAGTAGTTAGATGGGTATGTCAATAGAACACAGAATGATTTGCCTCACTTCTCACCATCCTAAACTTTTAAATAACAGAATTGAATCTGTCAAACCAAGTTCGAGGAGATTGTTTCAATCCATAAGGTAATCGACGTAATTGACAAACCTTGCCAATCTCCCCTTGAGCAACAGAGCTATGCAATTGCTCCATATAAACCTCTTCCTTGAGCTCATCATGGAGGAAGGCATTTTTAATATCAAGCTGATGAAGTTGCCAGAGGCGAATAGCAGTCATAAAATGAAATAATCGGACAGAGACAATTTTGGCAACAGGGGAAAGAGTGTCACTGTAATCAAGACAAAATATTTGAGAGTAACCTTTGGTGACAAATTGAGCTTTGAGATGATCAGTTTGTTCGTCAAGACCAATCTTAACAGTGTACACCCATCGACAGCCAACAAGAGATTTGCCTGGAGGTAAAGGAACTAAATTCCAAGTTCCATTAGAATGTAAAGTAGTCATTTCATCAAACATTGTTTGCCGTCACCCAGAATGAGAGAGTGGCTCAGTGATAGTCTGGGGAATGGACATGGAATCCAAAGAATAAGGTGTAGACAAACGATGATGACTTACAAAATTATAAAAGGGATGAGGATTACGAGTTGAATGATTACCTTTATGAAGAGCAATTGGAAGATCTTTAGAGAAAGGGTGGACCGAATCAGGGGCCAATGCTAGAAAAGAGAGTGAGTCATCGGCTACAACAGCAGAGCCTGGAGGAGGTTGTGGTTGAAGATGGTGATGATAAGTCTAAAATGGACGAGGAGAGGTAGTTGCTAAAGGATCAAAGTAGAAGAGAGAAAGAACATCCAACACAGATTGAAGCGCAACTGGTGATGTCAATTCTTTTTCCAGATTGAAATCTTTAAAAGAGGTCCATGGAATTATATGGGTACTTATCCTTATTTTTACTCTTGTATTGGGAATCACAATAGGTGTACTAGTGATTGTATGGTTAAAAAGAGAAATATTTGTGGGTATACAACAGCGTATTGGAGCAGTGGAAAAGAAAGGAGTGGATTCAAAAAAGGTCATATCAGTAGAGATGAAACATCTGTTGCTGTTTGGAGAATAACATCGATATCCCTTTTGAAGTTGAGAATATCCAAGGAAGATACATTTGATAGATTTAGCTATAAGTTTGTCTTTCCTTGGGGCCAAATCATGAACAAAGCAAGTACAACTACAAATACGACGAGGAAAGTGAAAAAAAGAGTAAGAAGGGAACAAAATAGAAGGCATACAGTTAATTAAATAGCAAGCAGTAAGAATAACATTAACCAACAAATGAAGGGATACATTGGGATCGAGAAGCAGAGTTGAGTCATTTCAATGAGATGATGATTTTTATGTTCAAGTACATCATTTTGCTGTGGGTATGTGTACAGGAAGATTGATGAAGAATGCCCTGGTTAGACATAAATGTTTGGAAAGGAGCAGAAAAATATTCACATGTATTATCACTCTGTAAAATAGATATAGAATAGCTAAATTGAGTTTGTATTTCAGTGCAAACGGATTGAAAAATAGAAAACACTTTAGAATGATTTTTTATTAAATATAACCAAGTGCAACAAGAATAGTCATCAATAAAAGTTACAACATATTGAAATCCAAAAGTAGATGAAATACGACATGGACCCTGGATATTAGAATGAACAAGCTTAAAAGGGGATGTAACTCAATTATTGATACGTTTGGGAAACGAAGCACTAGCTTGTTTACCCAATTGGCACAACTCACATTTAAATGACTTCAACGTAGAAAATGAGGAAAATATCTTTTGAGATTTGGAGAGAGTAGGGTGGCAGAGGCTATTGTGGATGAGATGTGGAGAAGGGGTTATGCATAATATTGGTGATGTAGTAGGATGATAAAGGCCTTGTGACTCACGCTTTACCCCAATTGTCCGACTTGTATTCCAATCCTGTAAAGTAATGCATTTTTCAAGAAAGGTAATAGAATAATTAAGAGTATGAGTCAACTTGCTAACAGAAACAAGAATAAAAGGACATTTAGGAATATAAAGAACTAAATCCAAAGTGAAAAAAAGAAGAATTGTAGCCTGAACAATGCCTTTGGCAATAATTTGAGTACCACTGGCGAGAGTAACAAGAAGAAGTAGAGTCGAAGTAGAGATGCAAGAGAAAAGATCCTTATGACTAGAGATATGATAAGAGGCATTGGAGTCAAGGATCCATAGGCCAAGATAGGAATGAGCAAGGCACACCATGGAATTACTAGTTTGGGTAACGAAAACAATGGTAGAAGATTGCTTGGATGCTTGGTAATGTAGGTATTCAACATAGTCATCTCCCATCAGAGTAATGGGTTGTGGAGCCTTGTCTGCAGGCTTCTCAATTGATATTTGCGCAATGTTCACAATGCGGGGGGATGACTACATAGGGTCCAACAACGATTTTTTGTATGTCCCAACTTGTTATAATGAGTGCACTAAGCATGTTTGTGGTGAGCATTGCGGCCACCGATACCTTGAAGCTCTTTGTCACTAGTGTGAGAGACTCAGCCAGAAGTATTTGAGACTAAGGCATTTGATGTTCTAGATATAGGCACACTAGCAAAAGAGATGCCCACCAGGCAAGTAAGGACATCGTCCAGAGTAAGAATAGTGGAACCATTGAGAATTTGATTCTGAATAGAATCAGGGTCAGAATGACGATTGATGAGAGTTATGACCATGAAAAATATGTCTCATTGAGCCTCTTGATCGATGGTGGAAGATGTAACAGGCATCAAAGAGTGAAACTCATGCGAAGGGCCTTAATATTGGATACATAAGTGGTGGTATCCATATCTTGGTGCTTCAGATTCACAAGAGTGAACAAAACATCATAATAGCGACAGATATCATTACAATAAACAAATGTAGCCTTATGCGAAACCTCATAGCATATTTCATATGACTAATATGAACATAGAAGGTGAAGGTCAAGGGAGTGCTATAATAGAGCACAAAGTTGAGCATTAATTTTGACCCACTTAGGTCCATCTGCAAAAGGAATGTCAGTTTCCCACTTTTCTAAATGATCTAAATACTCTTGCCCTTTGAACCATAAGCAGACAAAAGTAGCCCAAGACGTATAGTTAGATGCACCATGTAATTTCTTAGAGGTAATGACTCGTAAACCACCTATAACAGAAGAGAAAATACCTGATTTAAGTTTTCCAAAAGTGGACATGGTTGTTTGGATGGAAGGTAGCTCTAGAAATTACTATGATGAGTGAAGAGCACCAAAGGAGTTGGAAAAAAAAATAAGTTAGGGTGAAAGAATATCACCCAAAAAGGTATGAAATGGCACAATCGAGACTAGAAACAAGGAGAGGAGAGCACGACTATCAGATTTGGACGAAGCATGGCGACAACAATGTCAGACGTGCTTGCATGCGCTAGCGAGTGGAGCAAGGGCATAGCTGATGGAAGTCGTGTGTGAGGGCACATGGCTCAACATACGGTGATCAGACTTCTAGGTTTCGACGATTGGGACCTTCTAAAGATGATGGAGAGGCGCGTGGCTCGAGATAAGGCATGGGCAGTGGAGATTTAAAGTGGACAGATCTGAAAAAATTTGAATGTGAGAGAGAAAATGTGTTTTGGTTGGAAGGGAGACACAACTAGAGAAAGAGGCCACTGGAAGGAGTAATAGAGGCTTTGATACAATGAAAAATTAAAGAGAAAAGTAGATAAATGAATTGTAAGGTGTATGTAACTCTTCACACTGTGTCTTATTTATAGGTAAAAAATAAGTGTAGTACAAGTATAATATTAGTGTAGCATAGTGTAGTACAACTCTATATATAATGAACCTAAACATTATGAATCTAGATATTATTTCAACATACAATAAACCTAGACATTATGGATCTAGACATTATTCCAACAATAATATTTCTAGGGCTTGGGCATAATTGTAATGGAAGAAGTAGTTCTTTCATTGGTGGAGTGCAGAAACTCTTAGTATACTTTGTTTTCAGTTTTTCAAATGTTATTAAATGTCGTAGTTTTCACTTTTAACTTTTTATTATAGAAATGGCAACTATAGCTGAGACTGCAGTTACTGTTAATTTAATCGCAAAATATTTCATGTAAAATGTTGCCTTTACTACTTCAGGAGCATTCCTATGTTTGGCCTGTCATGTTGTTACAGCAGATCCTCTTGCTGTTGGATTTTGTTATGACCCTACTGTAGCTTTAATTAGAACAAACACATATATATCTTTCTAAAGTTTCTTATAAAGTATATAATCTTCCTAATAATGTAAGATAAAAGGTGGAGAGATGGTTTGTTAAGTATGATTATAGAGTATATGCTCAATTAGTTGCAGCCATAGTTCCAATTCTACATAATAAAAAGATGCTTTATACTGAAAAGTAAATTTCTTATAGTAAAAAGTGCTGGTCTGCCTCAATTCAAGTTTTTTCTTTTTTGTACTGTCAGGGAGATAGAGAATGTCAATGGGCATGTGAAGTTCCAAAACCACTATAGCTGTGTGCATGTACAACTCAGTGGAAATTGTAAGACTTGGAGATCAGATATTATGTCTGAAGATGGTGGCTGGTTGTCTGCCAATGTTTTTGTTGACACTATTGAGCAGAAATGGCATGCTAATGTAAAAATTGATAATCTATTTGTCTCGGTAAGGTTTATAGTAATATGAAATTTGAACATGTTGCCGCTTTGTCATTTAAGTTATATGGATTGCTTATGTAGATGTGTCTGGCTTGAGTTCTGTACAGCTATTTGAAAGGATTCTAGAAATTCCAATCAGGTGGTCTAAGGGGAGGGCCAGTGGTGAGGTGCTTCTCTAATTTCAGTTTAGTTACTTTCCTATTCATATTTGGAAGTTTAGTAAAATAATATCATTATACTTTTGAAAATATTCTTGACCAAATTGCTGTTACAAAGTGGAATTTAGCAGTTTAATAACTGATGCAGCATCTGCTTATATATGCATGAGTGTGTGTGTTGCTAGTGTGATACTTGTGGCTGGTTGCTTTTCAGTGGTCACAGCTGAATGAGCACATACAAATTATGTATGTGTGTCAAGAACCATTTCAATCCGAAAGTCTAAGGTCTTACGTAAAGTTCCATGAATAATTTTTATTATAATCTCTAATATCATGCAAAATTCCTTTGGCTTAATGTGTGGACAAGGCACAAGCCTATCATACCTTGTGAACTGACAAGGATCAAACTCTCAACCACTAGGTGGTAAAGGCTTTAACACCATGGCAAGGATTATTTCAACCCAAAAGTTTAAGCTGTTCAGTAATGGCCCATGAATAGTTTTTATGATGATTTATGACAGTCAAGCTGTTTGTAGCTTATTTGCAGCATTTGGGTCAAGGATTATTTAGTGTTTTAACTTTCTCTTTCCTTTTGTGTTTTGCTTTCTTGCTCTGAATTTTTGTATTCTTTGGAGGATACCTAATCCTCCTCATTTGTATCTTCTATTTTTCTTAATAAGATTCTTCTTTTATCTAAAGAAAAAATAATTTCTAACAGTGTGCATAAGAATAAGAAGGTTAAGAGAGGGTGTGACGATAGAGAAATAGCCATGAAGATAAGGGTGGAGGGAAATGAAGGTGGGGAGGAAAACAGTGGGATGCAAAAAATTTATCTTTACAGTGAATGGAATGAGGATTTTTTTTTTTTGGGCAAACTTGATAATAAAATGTGGAATTGTTGTTTAAGGACAAAAAGTGAAGATGGTAAACTCCCACTTGCTCTACTTATTAATAGTAGAGATACAAACCTAAAAATTGCCTGAACTGGATCTATAAGTTGTTATGATTTAGAATTAGAGAACCAACCTAAAATTTTTTATGATTGATTGTGATCTTTTTTCTTCATGCATCAATGGATTTCTTCTTTTTATGTCTAAACAAAAATGTCAATATGTGAATAAAATTGGTGGGTTCCAACGTGATACCTTGGTTCAATTAGGTTATGCTTGAACCTAGAAGATATTTTCCTTATCTTTTGCTTGGAATTGTTGTCTGGCATGGTGAAAACCCTCTGGAGCCCCACCAACCCAATCCTTTCTCTGATTTTTGGCTATTGAGCTTCATGTTATGATGTCTTTCCTTAATAATTTGTTGTTTTATGCATCAAAGTTTCGTGGATGTTTTTCCCAGCCTACTTTGACAATGCATATATACCCTCTGGATGTAGAACTGTAATTTTGGTTTGATTATGAACTCATGATAACAGAAGCTTTTCCCCCAATTTTATAAATCCAACCATGATGCCAATTATCATGCACTGAGCTTATATGTTCTTTCATAGGCACAAAACATTTTAGTCAAGATTTTGGAACTTTCTAAATCTCATGTCATATTTTGTTCTTCAGACTGTTTTTTATTATTTATTTTATGTAGTATAATAAGGGTTAAATTATTTTTTTGGTCCCTATAGTTTCACTCAATTTTCGATTTGGTCTTTATAGTTTAAAAATCTGTAATTAAATCCTTATAGTTTAAAATTTTTTAATTTAGTTCTTACTATTAAACTCCTGTTGGTATTTAGTTCAATTTTGCTGATATAACTTACTGTCTGCTATTGTAACGCTTTGAATATGTATGATTTATGCTAATAAAAAAGTTTAAAGTAGATAATAAAGTAAAATTAACTGACATATATGACATGTGATGTAACCTATGTTAAATGACTTGAGAGAATTGATTTAAACAATGCATATTTGAAGTGACAAGATAGTATATAGCCATGTCAATAAAATTTAACAAAATAGTGACAAAATTATAATGATAGGGACTAAATAATTTTTTTTTTAAACTATAAGGATTTGATTACAAATTTTTAAATTATAAGGACCTAATTGAAAATTGAGTGAAACTATAAGGACTAAAAGTATAATTTTCCCTATAATAAAATAGGGCTAATTATGCTGGTGTATTGCTAATTATTCTTAATATAACTTCACCTGTTTGATATAACTTTTTTCGATGTTTAGGTTCACTTGTGCATGTCGAGGGGTGAAACATTTCCAAATCTTCATGGACGGCTTGATTTGACGGGGGTGGATTTCCAATTATTGGATGCTCCATCATGGTTTTCTGTATGTCCTATTTTCATTTGTGTTAGAATGCATTATGCTATCCTTTCCTTTTTTGACATTTGAATTTTCACTTATAAATTTACCCTATGATTCTATCAGAAGTTGGATTTAATATCCATTTATGTCTGTCAGGTTCACATCTATTGCATTTTCTGTGGTTAGTTCTGGCATGGAGCATAGGCATGATTATTGATGACTTCTTTTTCTTTTATTTCATACATCCGTGCTAAGGCTTATTGTTTTGCGACTGTATTAAATGGTCCATCAGTGAGCTTAAATTGATTTTTCTTTTGGTTCTGTTGCAGAATATTTCTGCAAGTTTACGTTTTTGTGGTCAAAGAATATTCTTACACAATGCAAGTGGATGGTTTGGAAACATTCCTCTGGAAGCATCAGGAGATTTTGGCATTCATCCTGAGGAAGGAGAATTTCATCTTATGTGTCAGGTATATTTTCTTGCGCACAAGTGCTCTAGGTTTGAGGAAATATAATTTCTACTTTGTTTAAGAGTTCATTGGGTTTATCAGGTCTCTCTTGGCATTTGCTCGTTCAAAGTTAAATGTTATGGTAGAATATTTCATTGATGATTCAAAATTCTTTGCAGAGCTGCAATCTTAAAATATTTAATTTCCAAATATTATTCAAATATAGGAAATCTATGTTCTTCTATAACCCCAAAAGTGAAGCTCTTCATATTTGATATCTCATTATCTCTCTTTTAAGGTTCATATTCTGTACCTTCATCAATTCATGATAGATAGGCTGAGTTGTTTTCATTTATCTTTTAATGCTTTACATGCTAAAATTCCCAGGTTCCCAGTGTTGAAGTAAATGCCCTCTTGAGAACTTTTAAGATGAGACCTCTCTTATTTCCGGTAGGTTTGTCTTGAGCTCAGTACATTAATTTTTAGTACTTTAAAGTTTTTAGTAAATTAAATTATTTCCATCTTCAGGCTCTTTAATCTCTGCCTATTTTTTATCTTCTACACATGCACTAGACTCTTTTGTTTTGTTTTGTTTTTTATTTTGCAGGTGCAGTTCCTTTTCTTGCTACTTGGCAATTCTTGATAACTAATAAATGAGTCTTTTTTGTTAATATAAAAAACCAGCTTGGATGTTTTGGTCAACACTGTCTATTTATGACTTATCATATGAGCAAAATTGTGCATTTTCAAGAGTTGTAAGGAATGACGAACACGCTAATATCAATTTTGACTTTTTTCCTCCCAAAAAATGAAGTTATATTAACTTAATCAATATCAGTCCCTCCATTTCTCATTTTCTTTTCTTTAAATATGGTTTATTGATTGCAGCTGGCTGGTTCAGTAACTGCTGTTTTTAATTGTCAAGGCCCACTGGATACTCCTGTATTTGTGGGTAGTGGAATGGTTTCTAGGACCTTCTCTCATATAAATGTTGATACTCCTGCATCTGCAGCATCTGAAGCACTTGCTAAAAGTAAAGAGGCTGGTGCATTGGCAGCTTTTGATTGTATTCCATTTTCATATGTATCTGCCAATTTCACTTTCAACACTGAAAACTGTGTAAGTTGATAGGGATAACAATTCTGGACAGGCCATTAAGCATAGTGATTCCTTGTAGAAGTGACATGTTATATGTTGGAATCTCGTAATTATGGGCTCATTTATTTTGTGATTGTCCCTAGTTTATCACATGGGATTTTAGTATCATGGTCAACTTATTTCTTTCCTTTTTTATTTCCATGTATCATACTATCCTTATTATGTATTTATTTCCTTGTTTTCCTCCTTAATTTCTGAGATTGGTTGGCTGATTCTTAGAGTCAACAGCCAACTATCTGTTTTATATGTACTGCTCCTATTCCAAAATAAGATGAATCAGAGTAAACTTCTGAATTTCAAAATTCTTCACTATATTCTGTTAATACTTGCTCTGTATATAACAGGTTGCCGATTTATATGGAATTAGGGTGAACCTTGTAGACGGTGGTGAAATTCGAGGGGCTGGGAATGCATGGGTATGCCCAGAGGTAAATAGCTGGCTGACAGAAAGCCTATCTGTTTTTCTAAGGCATGAGATAACATGCCTAGGGTTTGCATTTTTCCTTTTGTTTTTTTCCACTCTTTCTTTCTTTCTTTCTTTTTCATTTGTTTCTTTTTTTGCTCATTTGGAACAACTTTGGACGCATTAGCATACTTATCTAGTGTAGGACCATCGTTATATACACTCACTTTAGACCTTTTTTGTAGTTAGAAAATATAGAAACTTTATTACCAATTATCTGCATTGTCTGTCCCTGCTAAGTTTACTAGGGGTAATTTTTGGATCCTTCACGAGCTTTATATGTTGCTGTATATGGCACAGGAAAGTAATATATGCACACAGACGAAAGTTTAGTAATTCTTGCACTTATGAAATAGGAATTAGGGAGTTTCAGCTGTTTGGCTATATAGAGTGTAAATTTCAATTCTCTTAATGTATATATTAATTTTTTCTTTCAGGGTGAGGAGGATGAAGCAGCGATAGATGCAAATTTCTCTGGAAACTTGGCATTTGATAAAATTATGCTTCGTTACATACCTAGTTATTATTGTTTGATGCTGCTCAAATTAGGGGTTATAAATGGAGAAACAAAACTGTCAGGATCTCTTTTAAGACCGTAAGACTAATCCTTCTTCTGTTCTGGGTAATCAGTTTTTACTGATTAACATTCAACAACATTGTTGCTTATGATAACATCTGCTTGTGTTTTTTCACCCGTATATCTTATACTTCAACCTGGCTTGTGTCAATTATTTTCTTAATTATTTTTAATGCAGGAGGTTTGATATAAAATGGACTGCACCTAAAGCAGAAGGGTCATTGAACAATGCTAGAGGAGATATCTTTATATCACATGATTTTGTAACTGTTGATTCTTCCTCCGCTGCATTTGATTTATTTATGAGAGTTCAAACATCTTATTTTGATGATTTTTCTCTTGAGAGAGGTGAATTTTATGCAGCTCGAACGATTCCATTTACTGTTGATGGAGTTGAGTTAGATTTGCATATGCATGATTTTGAAATTTTCAGTTTAGGGCCTACTCATTTATTTGATTCTCCAAGGCCTTTGCATTTAAAAACAACTGGAAATATTAAGTTTCAGGGAAGGGTTTTAAAACCTGGTAGTAATATTATTGAGCAAGCTTTTGAGAAGAAAGGGTGGCATGTGCAAATGTTGGAGAAAGGAACTGCATATAGTCTTGTTGGTGAGGTTTCAATATCTGATCTCAAACTTAATCAATTGATACTGGCACCTCAGTTGGTTGGGTTTTTGAGAGTTTCTCCAGAGCATATCAAGGTAATGCAATTTTCTCAAATAGCATTCTATCTTTTTTAGCACAAAAAAATAGCATTTTATCCAGAGATAGTTTATATATATATATATATATATATGTATATTTTAAATATACTAGACTTGTTGGTAGTATCACAATAGTAGTAACATTGTGGATGAGATTTCTAAAAAAGAAGTTTGAATTTGAAGAGATGAAAGAGAAAGTGAGAGAATATGGAAATTGTGAAATGATAGTGGTATATTAGGTTGTGCCACTTAGGGGTAGGTAATACACTTGATACTTCTCAACTCATTCATTTATTCATGAAGAAGTTTTGTACATGAGCCATCCCTATTTATAAGCATATAGGGATACTAGAAGAATTCCATAAGTTAGTTACAAAAAGCCTCTTGTTTCCCTCTTAACTTGGATTCTCTCCTCACTATTATTAATTTCTATCTCCTACATCCCACATATGAATAATCTCCCCCTATCTAAGGAGTCTTTGTCCTCAACGATTGGGGTTGTGAGCTGCAGTGGAAAAATCAAGGAATTGCTCCTGTATAGCTAATAGAGCTTCCCATGTGGCATCCTTTATATTACTGTGCTTCCAGTGAATGAGAACTTGAGATAGAGGCATGTTGCCATTCTTCACTACTTTTCTTGCTAGAATCTCCTCTGGTTTTAAGGTTGAACTGGTTGGAAGGTTGTCATGCATATGTTTCTTTAACAAACAGACATGTAACACTAGATGCACTCTCGGATTCAAAGGAAGCTCTAGTTTATATGCCTCTTTTTCCCGTCCTTTGAATGACTTAGTAGGGCCCAAAGTATCGAGCAGCTAGTTTATGAAGTGATGAGTTGTTAAGAAGGTTCCTTAGAAGGATGCAACTTGATATGCACCAATTCTCCTATGACAAACTCCTTCTTAGTTCTCTTTAGCTAGTTGAATCATTCTATTTTAGGCCTTATGGAGGTGTTGTTTCAATAGTTGTATTGTTGCTTCTTTCTCTTGACAACTTTTGTCCACTAAGTCATTAGAAGAGTCTTTAGCTAAATAGGGCAGTGCACTAATGGGGGAACTCCATACATGGCCTAAAAGGGAAACGTGTTTATAGTTGAGTGATGAGTGGTGTTGTATCGAAGTTTAGCCAAAGGTAGCCATTTAAGCCATGGTTCAGGATGGTCACTAGTCATACACTGAAGTAGCACTCCAAACACCTATTTAATACCTTTATTAGCCCATCCATTTGGGGATGGTAGGTTGAAGAGTATAAAAGTTTGACCTTGTATAACCTAAAGAGCTCCTTCCAAAATTTCCCAGAGAATATGGGGTGTCTACTGTAGAAAAGGGATGTTGGAGAGTCATGAAATGTGTTGCCTTACTCAACCTATCAACCACTACTAGAATCATAGATTTGTTGTAAGATTTAGGTAGGCCTCCAATGAATTCCATGGACAAGGCAGTCCAGATGGTTTCAATATAGATGGTGGTTGAATTAGACCAGGGTTTGCTATGTTTTTAGATTTATATCTTTGGTGCACCATACCAATCCTCACAAAATTTTTGTCATCTTTCTTTGACCCTTTACAATAGAATAATGAAGAAATCCTCTTGTATGTTGGAGTAATGCCTGAATGTCCTCCAACGACATCTCCATGAAAATAATGCAACAATTGCAACCTAAGGTCTAGATTTGCTCCAACTACTAGCTTCTCTTTCCTCTTTAATGTTTAATCAATCTATGACTACTTTGGACGAGAATTAGGTCTCTTTTCAGTTGCTCTGTGATGGCCTTTAACAACTCATCTTCCTTCTATGAGTCTTTGACTTTAGTGGTCAGATTTGAAGAAATTGAAGTGATGGTTAAACAAGACCTTTTTTCTTCCTCTTTTCCATGCTTCCTTCTAAAAAGTGCATTAGCTGCTGCATTTTCTTTTCCTTTCCTTTACATAATCTCATAACTCAATCCCCTCAATTTATGCACCCACTTATGTTGGTTAGATGAAAGTGTTTTTTGTTCTAGCAAGTATTTAAGTGCTAAATGGTTGGTTTTGATAATGAATTGTTGTCCTTGAAGGTACTGCTTCCATTGCTTGATAGCAAAAACAATGGTCATTAACTCCTTCTCATAAGTTGATAGGCCTCTCTTTGATGGACAGAGAGCTTTATTATCAAAAGCTATTGTCTACCCATTTTGAGAAAGTATAGCTCCCATGCCTATGTTTGAGGCATGATGAGTGTAAATTGTATGTGGTACAGAGAAACCAAAACAACACAATCCAATTCATTCATTCACACATTAGATTTGGGATATCCCCTATTTATATTGATAAGGATACTATTGTGACTTCTTAACAATACTAACAAACTGACAGACTCATTATTATTCCTTAATAACTTCTAACTACTCCTAATTCTACTTGTTTCCACATAACAATACTCCTCCCTTGTAAATTCCCTAAGGATTAGTATAAATTTAGAAATTCAGAAATGTATTGGTACAATTCAAAATTTGAAAAAAGAAACAACAACAACAACAACAACAACAACAAAGCCTTTTCCTACTAAGTGGGGTCGGCTACATGGATCAATCGACGCCATAAGCACCTATCGTAAATCATATTTTTAGACAAACCATTTAAATCTAAATCTCTCTTAATAAGTTCTCCTATAGTTTGTTTTGGTCTTCCTCTACCTCTAATTATTAGACTATTCTCCATCTCATCTACTCTCTTAACTGAGGCTTCTATAGGTCTTCTCCCAACATAACCAAACCATCTAAGTCTTGATTCTACAATCTTTTCCGTAATAGGGGCGACTTCTACTTTCTCTCTAATGTATTCATTTCTAATCCGATCTCGTCTAGTGTGTCCACTCATCCAACGCAACATTCTCATCTCTACAACATTGAACTTATTCTCTTGTTGACTTTTTATTGCCCAACACCCCGTTCCATACAACATTGCAGGTCTTATAACTGTACGATAGAATTTACTCTTAAGTTTGAGTGATACTCTTCTATCACAAATAACACCTGAAACACTCCTCCACTTCATCCATCCCGCTTGAATCTTATGTTTTACGTCTTCTTCTATTTCCCCATTATGTTGTATGACGGATCCAAGATATTTAAATCGTGTGACTTGTGGTATAATATATTCTCCAACTTTTACTTCTACGCTAGAAGTGACGTGTCTCTTTCTAAACTTACACTCCATATACTCGGTTTTATTTCTACTTAAATGAAATCCATGAGTTTCCAAAGCTAATCTCCACTTCTCTAACTTCTCATTCATTTCTACTCTCGATTCCCCAACTAAGACAATATCGTCTGCAAATAGCATACACCGTGGTACCGGTTCTTGGATATGTTCAGTAAGCACATCCAATACTAAAGTAAATAGATAAGGACTCAAAGTTGACCCTTGATATAAACCAATAGTTATCGGAAAATCTTCTGTACGTTCACCTTTTGTTACTACACTAGTTGTAGCCTCACTATACATATCTTGTATTGCTCGAATATAAGCTATATGAACTCCTTTTTTCTCCAAAGCCTTCCATAGAACCTTTCTTGGTACTCTATCATATGCTTTTTCCAAATCGATAAACACCATGTGTAAATCTTTTCGATTCTCTCGATATCGCTCCATTAATCTTTGCAACAAATATATTGTTTCCATAGTTGACTTTCCCGGCATAAAACCAAATTGATTCTCCGTAACTTGGGTCTCTTTCCTTAACCGTTGCTCAATTACTCTTTCCCATAATTTCATTGTGTGGCTCATGAGCTTAATTCCTCTATAATTTGCACAATCTTGAATGTCCCCCTTATTCTTATAAATAGGAATTAAAGAACTTCTCCTCCACTCATCTGGCATTCTCTTAGATCTCATAATTTCATTAAATAACTTTGTGAGCCAACTTATACCTTTCCCTCCTAAACCCTTCCATACCTCAATAGGTATATTATCCGGTCCAACTGCTATGTCCCTCTCCATTCTCTTTAATGCTTCTTTTATCTCTGACTCACAAATCTTACGATAAAAAGTATAATTTTGATTCTCTTCTCTAGTGTCTAATCTATCTAATTGCAATGCAATCTCATGGCCTTCATTACAAAGCCTATGAAAATAATTCTTCCACCGTTCTCTGATATCTTATTCTGTGACCAAGACTTTACCTTCTTTATTTTTAATACATTTTACTTGGTCAACGTCTCTTGTTTTTCTTTCTCTACTTTTAGCTAACTTGTAAATATTTCTTTCCCCAACTTTAGTACCTAAAGATTGGTATAACCCATCGAATGCCCTCATTCTCGCTTCGCTCACTGCCTTCTTAGTATCTTTCTTAGCTACTTTATATTTCTCCCAATTTTCATTACTCCTACATAATGACCACACTTTATAACACTCCCTTTTAACTTTAACTTTATCTTGCACGCTTGCATCTTACCACTAAGATTCTTTATCTCTAGGTCCAAAACCTTTTGATTCACCTAATATTTCCTTTGCCACTTTCCTAATCTCATTAGCTATTCCATTCCACATATCATTAGCACTTCCTTGGATTTCCCAAGGTCCTTCTTCCACAATCCGTTTCTGCACATTCTTTTCTTTATCTCCCTTTAGTTGTCACCACTTAGTTCTTAACACCCTATTTTGGCCTTTGTTTTTTACTCCCCTCCTAACTCGTACATCCATCACCAGAATTCTATGTTGAGTAATTAAACTCTCTCTAGGTATAACTTTGCAATCCATACAAAGTTTTCTATCCGATTTTTTTATAAGAAAGAAATCTATTTGAGAACATACCCTTCTACTTTTGTACGTGATAAGATGTTTCTCATACTTTCTAAAACAAGTGTTAGTTAATATAAGATCGAACGTCAATGAAAAGTCTAGAATAGTTTTACCCTCTGCATTTGCTTCTCCTATGCCGTATCCTCCATGACACCCTCGTAACCTGAAGATACACTTCCCACATGATCATTTAGATCCCCTCCTAAAAGAATCTTTTTTCCTAATGGTATTTCTTGAACTAAACATTCTAAATCCTCCCAAAACTTTACTTTGTGATATTCTTCTAATCCTACTTGTGGTGCATAGTCACTAATGACATTAAAAATTTCCTTTTCCACTACTAACTTTAATGCAATGATTCTATCTCCTAACCTTTTTACATCCACTATAGTATTTTTCCAAAACTTATCTACAATTATACCTACTCCATTTCTATATTTATCCTTCCCAGTATACCAAAGTTTAAAACCCGAAGTGTTTAATTCTTTCGCTTTTTCTCCTACCCATTTAGTTTCTTGTAAACACATAAAATTAATTTTTCTCCTAATTATGGTATCTACTATTTCCATTGACTTACCCGTAAGTGTACCTATATTCCAAGTCTCAAAACGAATCCTACTCTCATGAACTAACTTTTTTACCTACATTCGTTCACGAAAATGTGGAAGCCCTTGCTTATTTTTCACTACACTCAGGCGACGATGTAGCGGCTCTTGCTCACTTGTCACTGTACTCGAGGTATACAGCGCGTTACTTCCGGGTAACGTCCTAGCATTACGTTTAATATATCGATTGTCCATGTCATAAAGATTCGACAAAGTTTTACGTTGGCTGTCGATTGCCTAACACAACCCTCCTCTTTTTTCCGGGCTTGGGACCGGCTATGAAAATTAATTTGCATCAAGGCTTGTGATAGGCAGAGTTTGAAAAAAAAAAGAAAAAAAAATATTATTCTTTCGAAATCTTGAGCGCTTGTCCAATTCAACAATAACCCATTTGATTGGGCCTTCCCTTAATATCTTGTATAACATGGAATGAATACTCCAAAGCCCTTTCATGCTGCAAAAGCCCATAATTGTTTTTGAATCAAACTAGCCTATACCATGAAAAAAGGTACATTAGCCATGTGTGGAAACTTTTCACTCAAGATGCGAACAGAGAGGAGGAGGATAAGCTTGTTGCTAAGCAGTTTGTAGGTGCAGTAAATCGTGCATTTCGGGAAAGGAAGGTTTAAGTAGACATGGATGAAAGAGAAGATGAAGCTGAATGGGAGCCATAGGTAGATGATGATGGCATTGAGTGGGTTTGGGCACTGCACTAGGTAGCCATGGTTCGCTTTGTGGTCTTTAATCCCAATATTAGGCAACTCATCGCTAAACTCTTTCAGGATCACAAGCCTCTTCAACTTCCCTATCAGCACACTAGGCTTCTTTATGAAACTTGTAGCCTTTTTCGTCTTTTCATTCACCTTGATCCCTATTCCTAGCGGCTTGTCCCTGTCAAGAAAATCCTTCACAAATAGGTCACCCTCATTGTTGCATTGATTGTCACCACCACCTTCTTCTTACATTGATTAAACGTCTCATAGCTTTCTAATCTGACATTTGCTACATAAAATAGAGGGAGAATGGTGCATGAAGTGAGTTTGATATTGCAGATTTTGACATTGGCAATGGAGATGAAGATGTGAGCATTGGAAATGCCTTTGTTAGGGCAAATGATAATGAAGAAATTGCAGCTAGAGAAAACTTGTCTTATTCTTCTAGATAGTCGAACATAAATAGGCTAGGTTTAACCACAATAATTTTGGTTACTTCCTAGGAATCTGCCAAGGATCAAGGGAATTTAAGATAAAAGCATTAAATCTAAAAAACTCCTAATCTGGTCAAAGATACGGAAGATAAACCAAATCAATAAGAGATAATAGCAATAAAAACAAAAATCATAAAAAGATATCTAGAAGATATCGGCCCATTCACTCTAACATTTCCCCTCAAGTTGGTGAATAGATATTTATCATTCCTAACTTGCTGCTTAATTCTTCAAATTTCACTCTAGGAAGGGCCTTGGTCATAACATCTGCCACTTGAGAATTGGAAGATATGTAGGATAGATCAATAACTAATGAATCTATCTTCTCCTTCATAAAGTGGCGATCAATCTCTACCTGTTTGGTCCTATTATGGTATATAAGATTTTGTGCAATTCCAATTGTGGCCATATTGTCACACCACACCTAACAGGATCAGCTACTTCAAGTTTTAGTTCATGTATCAGCCTTAAGATCCACATCCCTTCACAAATTCCTAGAACAAATGCTCTATATTCTGCTTCAGCTGAGCTCCTTGCAACAACTGGTTTTTTCTTGCTTTTCCATGTCACTGGATTCCCCCAAACATAGGTACAATATCCAGTAATAGATCTCTTGTCAATTACAGAACCAGCCCAATCAGCATCAGTATATGCTTCCACACTCCTATTCCTCCCCTTAGAGAACATCAACCCTTTTCCAGGTGTTATCTTTAGATATCTCAGTATTCTGTATATAGCCTCTCAATGCTATTCACGTGGATCACTCATGAATTGACCAGTAACACTAACTGCAAAGCTTATATCAGGCCTGGTATGTGACAAGTATATCATTTTTCTCACCAATTTCTGGTATCTTTTTTTATCTGCAGGTGATCCTTCACTCTTTAGATTAACCTTGTAGTTGGCTTCCATAGGAGTGTCAGCTGGTTTTGAACCTAGCATACCAGTTTCCCTCAATAAATCAAGGGCATATTTCCTCTGAAACACACTAATCCCACTGCTCGATCTTGCCACTTCCATTCCTAGAAAGTATTTGAGCTTTCCAAGATCTTTAACCTCAAACTCGGAAGCTAAGTTCTTTTTCAGCCTTTCAATTTCTTCTAAGTCATCCCCAGTAATCATAATATCATCCACATATACAATTAAAATTGTGATTCTTTTATTGGAATGCCTTACAAATAAGGTGTGATCAGCTTGACATTGTGTATATCCTAAAAGTTTGATTGCTCAAGTAAACCTTTCAAACCAAGTTCTAGGAGATTGTTTGAACTTATATAATGACTTGTGTAGTCTGCACACCTTAGTTGCATTGTATTGATTTCTCAACCCTGGAGGTAATTCCATGTACACCTCTTCTTTTAAATCACCATTTAAGAAGGCATTTTTCACATCTAATTAATATAGATGCCAGTCAAGATTAGCTGCTAGTGATAAGAGAATCTTGATTGAGTTGAATTTGGCTACAAGTGCAAAGGTCTTTTGGTAGTGTATCCCTTGAATTTGGGTATTCTTAGCAACCAATCTAACTTTATACCTATTGATAGAGCCATCAGGATTGTACTTAATGGTAAATATCCATTTACAACGTACTATTGTTTCACCCTTAGGTAACTCTGCAATCTCCCATATTTTATTCTTCTTATGGGCTTCCAACTCTTCATCTATTGCTTTCTTCCATCTCGGATCTGTCATAGCTTCTTGGAAAGTTTGTGGTATTTTTTCATCATCAATGCTTGCAACAAGAGCTCTCAGATTGTTAGAGTTTTTTATAGGACAGATACCTATTAATAGGATGTTGTGTACATGTCCTCTTCCCCTTTCTCAACGCAATTGGCCAATTGAGGTCATTAATATTTGTCTCGGGATTGGTCTCTTGGCTTTGCATAGGATTGGGATTGTCATTACTTTCACTCATTTGTGCCCTTGTTTCTCTTGGTATTGATGTCATCTTCTCCCTCATTTGTGCCCTTATTTCACCTAGAATAATGTTTGAATGTCTGCATATTGGGTAGGTCTTCCCTTGGCTTGGATATATTTGACTGTTCTGGCCTGATTTGATCAATATTCTGACTGGTAGGGTGTGAAATGATGTCTAAGTTTGGTTCTGGGTCATGATCAGATCTGTCTGAAGGTGTTTTTGGATCTGGTTCTGGTTCAGGTCTGATTTATGATTCTATAGGATTTGTATATGGTTCTATGACAGGTTCAGATCTGGTTCTAGATTGTATTTGAGGTCCAGGTGAAAAATCAGATGTTGTAGGTATAGAATCACTGCAAATTATTTAAGGTATAGGTGAAAAATCAGATGTTGTAGGTGTAGAATCACTGCAAATTAGCCATTCAGTTCTCTCATTCTCCCCCTGAATGGGTAATTTGGGTAAAAAAGGTTGATTTTCAAAAAATTTAACATCCATTGAAACATAGTACTTCTGAGTAACAGGAGAGTAGCACTTGTAGCCCTTTTGAGTAAGAGAATAACCAAGAAAAATGCACCTTATGGCTTTGGATCCAATTTACCTCCATGGTTATCATAAACAAAACCAGTACATCCAAAAACCTTTTGATGAATATTTGAAAAAAGATGTGAATTGGGAAATATCTCTTGAAATTTCTGCAAAGGAGTTTGAAAATTTAAAACTTTTGAAGGCATTCGGTTGATTAGAAAAGCTGAAGTAAAGACGGCATCTTCCTGAAAAAATCTTGGAACATTATTGGTTAGCATTATAACTCTAGAGACTTCCAAGAGATGCCTATTCTTTCGTTCAGCAATTCCATTTTGTTGTAGAGTGTTAACACAAGATGTTTGATGATGAATCCCATTTTCTTGTAAATATTTTTGAAAATTTGAGCTTATATCCTCTCTCCCTTTATCACTTCTAAGGATCTTGATGGATGTATGAAACTGATTTTGAACAAAGTTGTTGAATTTTTGAAAAATTTGCAGTGCTTCTGATTTTTCTTTCATTAAATACACCCATGAGAGATGGGTATGATCATCAATAAAAGTGATGAACTACCTGGCCTTTGATAAAGTCATGATTTTAGATGGACCCCAAATATCACTATGAACCAAAGAAAAAGAGTATGTAGGTTTATAAGCATGAGAAGGATAATTTGCTTTTGTAAGTTTGTCTAATTGATAGTAATTACAATTAAAAGAAGAGGAATTTATTTGATTGATCAAATCAGGTAACAGATGCTTCATATAACTGAGACCTGGGTAGCCTAACCCATAATGCCGCAGTTCAACATCATTATTTGAAGTTGCAAATACAGCATTTGCCCTCTCTTTATCCTCTTTCAAACCTACCTCTAGGTAGAAAAGACCATCCCTTTCCTTAGCATTGCCAATTGTCCTCCCCGAAGCCAAATCCTGAAATACACAATCGAACTTAGAAAAATTGACATTGCATTTTGAGTGCTTGGTAATTTTCTTGATTGAAATTAGGCTACATTTGATATTTGAAACATACAACACTTCTTTCAATTCTATTGTTTTTGAGATAATTATAGTCCCAATACCAAGAACTTTAGCAAAAGTTCCATTTGCCATTTTAATATAGGTGCACTTGGTATAATGGTGAAAGGTGTTGAACATTCCCCTAAAACCAGTGATATGATCAGTTGCTCCAGAGTTGACTATCCAGATTTTTTGAGCTTGGATTACAGTATGTAGAGAAGCAATAAGTGACATACCTGCTTGGGCTAAAGTCACAGAAGGAATAGATTTCTCACTTAGGGAATCATGCTTAATGAGTAGCCTTTTCAACATAGAGACTTCTTTGCTTAGAGAGCTTTCATCACTTCTAGACTCCACATTTACTGCTCTCAGGTTTAGCTTTCGGTCTGTTGCTAGATGGAGGTTTTCCATTCTTATTGCAATGGTCACACCATTTAAATGGTTTTCTGCCTTGTTGATTTGCCATTTGTCCACCTCTGGCCACCATTGTAGATGCTTATTGATTTTGCATGGTGGGAGATCCTTGTATTAGTTCTTTCCTACTTTCCTCACATTTGATCATATTCACAGCATTTTCAAGTGATGGCAGCGGCTTAAAACCTATAATCCTGCCTCTAACTTCTTCAAACTTGTCGTTAAGCCCAAGTAGAAACTTATAGGTATAGTCCTTTTCAACCATTTACTTATGGTACGCTACATCTATGTGGCATGACCATTGATAGACCTCATAGAGATCTATTTGCTGCCAGAGCCTCATTAAGGAAGTAAAGTACTAAGTGACAGATTTTTCACCTTGTTTGATGTCCTTGAGTTGCTGTTTTATCTGGAATACAACAGTTGAATTCTCTTTTATGGCATGCCCTCCTTGATGAATCCTGTACTTCCTTTGCAGAGGTAGCTAGCATATAGTTAGTGCTAATTTCTAGTGTCATTGATCCAATCAACCAGGTCATTACAAGGTTGTTTTCTGCCACCCATGTGTCTTGTTTTGGGCCGCCAATTTCAGGTTTTGCTGCTTCACTGGTAAGGTGCTTCTCCTTCCCTCTTCCATGAACAAACATAAGAAAATTCCGTGACCATAGCAAGTAGTTGTGTTCGTTCAATTTGTGTGAGATAAGTGTTGGAGAAAGGCCGTCAGTCACACTACCATTGAGGGTATTTTGGCTTGTGACCTCGCTTCCTATTCCACCACTAGAAGGCCCATTGACACCTGTTTTTGTGGAGCCCACACCACTTGATTGGGAGTTAGTGTTCTCTCCTTCAACGTTGAAGGCTCCCAAAGTGCCAAAAGGGACGTGTCTGGTCTGCATCGAGCCTGAGGCTCTGATATCATGAAGAAATTGCAGCTAGAGAAAACTTGTCTTATTCTTCTAGATAGTCGAACATAAATAGGCTAGGTTTAACCACAATAATTTTGGTTACTCTCTAGGAATCTGCCAAGGATCAAGGGAATTTAAGATAAAAGCATTAAATCTAAAAAACTCCTAATAAAGATAACAGAAGATAAACCAAATCAATAAGAGATAATAGCAATAAAAACAAAAATCATAAAAAGATATATAAAAGATATCGGCCCATTTACTCCAAAAGATAACAATGGCAGTAATGAGATATTTTGGTGGTTTTGATTCAAGGCTATGAATTTTTGAATTGCTCTGAGTGACTATGGTTGAAGGTGGCTATTCTACCTTTGACATCATAATCATTGAATTCACTACCTCTAAGACATCTTGACTAAATCATCACCATGAATTCCTTGTGAGTTCTCCGGTTGCATTAGAATAGGGTCTTTTAGGTTCATGATTGGTTGGTATTTTGGTTTGCCATCCTTCTTGTTGATTAGCATTTCCTAAACTTTGGCAAGAAGATTTTGTGTGTTAACATCTTCAACTATCTCAATTTCTTCATAGTTTCTTTCTTCATCTTCTTTGTCGTTGCTTGATTCATGTTCTTGGTTCAAGATGTTGTTAGATTTATCATCTTCTTCCATCTGATACTCAATTTCGGGTTTCTTCTCCTTTCATTGAAAAAGTTTGTTGCAATTTTCTCTAGTCACTCCTCCATTCACACTATAGTACTTTCCAATTTGGTGAAGTCTTTTTGCAACATCTTCACCTCTTGTGCACACTTGCCGAACTTCTCTAGGAACCATGTCTGTCCTGACACCAATTGGTACAGAGAAACCAAAACAATATAATTCAATTCATTCATTCACATATTAGATCTGGAATATCCCCTATTTATATTAATAGGGATACTATTGTGGCTTTCTAACAATTCCAACAAACCAATAGACTCATTTTTATTCCCTAATAACTTTTAACTACTACTAACTCTACTCATTTCCACGTAACAGTACATCCTTTTCTAGTGTTGAAATTAGGTTAATGAATTACCTAATACTTATGCATTTTTTATATGTTTTGATCAAGAATGGTTGGCATAGGAAAATTGTGAAGCAAGAGCAGCCAAAATAGTGAAGAATAAGGCCTACCCATGCTAGTTTGCACGGGCCATGCAACCGGAAAATTTAAGAGCTTAAGGCCAGGAGTTACACAAGCCACTTGTGTAAATCTACACAGCCTGTGTAATTGCCAACATGAAACCATATGAAGAAATAGTGTCACATGACCAAGCTATGTGAACGTGCAATTTTACACGACTTGGCCATGTGCATTAGCAGTGATACAATTTTGGAAATTTCAAGGGGGGGTTTCTGTAACCCTGGGTTAGAGGATTAAATAGACCTTGGAAATTTCAGAGGTTGACTACACATTAGTTAACGAGAGCTTTGGAGAAAGCTTGACACCAAGAGATCTTGAGAAACTTTCTGGAGACTGTTACCATTGATTTGTTCTCTTCTTCTATTTCTCTTTTATATTTGTTATGGATTCATTTACTTTTAATTCTAAGATTTTATTTTCTAAGAGGAGTAGCTAAACCCCTTAGATGGGTTTGAATAGAGATGTTTATGGATTTAGTTTGATTCCGATTAACTCATGTAATGATTTTTCTCCTAATTAATCTATTATTTATTTATGAATTTATTTGCAAATTGTTGGCCATTTTTTGTGAATATTTGATCTATAGTGAGATAAATTAAAAGGTAAATTGCTATACGGGATCACTTAGATAATAGATTTAAGTTTAGATTTCATAGAGATATAGATTCACATAGGTGGATTATAACTTGTATGCTTCCCACATGCAAGCTACATGCAAGGATACATTGAGTTCTATTGAATTTAATAGATTAGTGTTTGATTCTATGATCATGAAAGTATACGTAGAGTTAGCATAGATACACTTGTCTTATTTTGAAAGAGAATTACTAATAAATAAGGGAATCTATCATTAATTAGAATAAAAATTAATTGTATGAGTTATTATTTATTTATTCACAGGAAGTAAATATTGAAATCCAAACCCTATAGCCTTTTATCATTAAGTAATCCAATTATTTATTTTCATGTTTCGATTAGTTTCTTAGGTCATAATTAGTTTGATTTAATTTAGTTAATTTTCTAGATAATAGAAGTAATTTGAGAAATTGGTACTTAGTTAACTTTCCTTGTGTGACAATACTCTACTTGCTTTTATATTACTTATATGATCAATACACTTGTGAAAAATCACTAGTAAGGCATTTGTTTCATTGACAAAACTGTATGAAAAATTAGGAAAGGTGAGGATTGGAGTTGTTGTCATTGTTGATTTAAGAAGCTGAAAAGCCTTGTTGGCCTTTTCATTCCACTTGAAAGCTTCAGTATTCTTTAATAGTTCAGTTAAAGGCTTGCTTAAGGACCTATAGTTTCTTACAAATTGCTTGTAATACCCTGTAAAGCCTAGAAATTCCCTTAGAGCTTTAATGGACGTTGGAGTAGGCCATGAAACCATGGCTTCTTTCTTCTTAGGCTCAGCTTCAACCCTTTTTTCAAAAATGATATGCCTTAAATGGTCCATTGTGTAGCTTTGAAAGTGTAGTTACCCCTCTTAGCAAATATGGTGTTATCCCTTAGTGTTGGAATATTGTGATTATGGGCTTATTCATTTTCTGATTATTGCTTGTTTATCACATAGGATTATAATATGATAGTCAACTTATTTCTTTTCTTTTTTATTTATGTTAGAATAGAGATGTACATAGTATTAGAATTGTGTCTAGATTCGTAATGTACATATTAGTGTCTAGGTTTGTTGTATTATTGATTATACTATTTTGTACTTTTCTTTACTTATTCTCTATATAAATAAAACTTTTGTGTGAGAGAGATATATCATTTTTTATATATTTACTAAAAACTTCTCTAGTTTTATATGATATTAGAGTTAGGTTCTGATCCCTTCTAGCAATGTCTCCTTCGGTTGTGACTCATTCAAGTCCTTCTCCTCAATAGGTGCGACATCCACTTTCTCTCTAATGCATTCATTTCTAATTTTATCTTGTTTGGTATGTTTAATCGTCTAATGCAATATTCTTATCTCTACAACGTTGAACTTATTCTGTTATTAACTTTTTATCATATAAAACTTAGTTCTATACAACATTACAGGTTTGATAGTTGTGCGGTAGAATTTATCTTTAAGTTTGAGTGATACTCTTCTATCATAAATAACACTTGAAACACTCTTTCATTTCATCCACCTTGCTTGAATCTTATATTTTACATCTTCTTCTATTCCCATGTCATGTTGTATAATGGACCCAAGATACTTAAACTGTGTAAATTATAGTATGGTATGCTCTTGAATTCTCATTTTGTATTAGACCTAATGCATCTTTTACTAAACTTATATTCGATATATTCTGTTTTACTTTTACTTAAACGAAATCTATGTGCGTTCAAAGTTAGTTTCCACATCTCTAACTTCTCATTCATTTCTTTTCTCGATTCTCTAATTAGGACTCTATCATCTATAAAAAGTATGCATTGTGGCACCGACTCTTAGATATATTTAGTGAACACAACTAAGATTAATGTAAAAATATAAGGATTTAAAGTTGACCATCAATACAGACTAATAGTTATCGAAAAATCTTCTATGGGTCTATTTTTTTGTTTTTACACTAGTTGTAACCTTATTATATATATCCTGAATTGCTCGAATATAAGAAATACGAACTCTTTTTTTCTCCAGAGCCTTCCATAAAATCTCTCTTGACATCTTGTTGTATACTTTCTCCAAATCGATAAATATGTATAAATATTTTTTATTCTTTCGATATCTCTCCATCAATTTTTGCAATAAGTATATCACTTTTATGGTCGACATTTTTGGCATAAAACTAAATTGATTGTCAATAATTTGAGTCTCTTACCTTAATTTTTGCTCAACTATCATCTCCTATAATTTTATAGTATGACTCATGAGTTTAATTCTTCTATAATTTACACAATTTTGTGTATCCCTTTTTTCTTATAAATAGGAACTAAAGTACTTTTCCTCCACTCATCCAGCATTTTCTTAGATCTCATAATTTCATTAAATAATTTTGTGAGCCAACTTATGTCTTTCATACCTAAATCTTTTTATACTTCAATGGGTATATTATCTGGTTTAATTGCTTTGTCATTCTTCAAATGGGTATATTATCTGGTCTAATTGTTCTATCATTCTTCATTCGCTTTAGTACTTCTTTTATCTCTGACTCTTGAATCTTACAATAAAAAGTATAATTTTGGTCTTCTTCTTTAGTGTTTAGTCTATTCGAATACAATAAAATTCTGTGTCATTCATTAAATAGTCTATAAAAATAGCCATTCCATCGTTCCCTGATATCTTATTCCATGACTAAGATTTTTTCTTCTTATCCTTAATGCATTGGTTCATGTCTCGTCTTTCTTTCCTTACTTTTATCTAGCTTGTAGATACTTCTTTCTTCAACTTTAGTACTTAAGAATTTGTATAACCTATCAAATATCCTAACTCTTACTTCGCTCATTGCCTTCTTAGTATATTTCTTAATTACCTATATTTTTTTCAATTTTTATCACTCTTACACAAAGACCACACTTTATAACACTTCCTTTTAACCTTAACCTTATCTTGCATGCTTGCATATCACCACCAAAATTCTTTATCCTTAAGTTTAAAGTCTTTTGATTCACAGAGTATCTCATTTGTTACCTTCCTAATCTCTTTAGCCATCTCATCCCATTAATCATTAGCGTTTTTTTGTATTTCCCAGAATCCTTCTTCTTAAATCTTTCTCTGCAAGTTCTTTTGTTTATCCCCTTTCAATTGCAACTACTTGATCTTTGATATTCTATCTTGGTTTTTACTTTTTACTCTCCTCTTAATTTGGGCATCCATAACTAAGACTCTATATTGAGTAGTCAAATTCTTTTCACGTATAACTTTGAAATCCATGCAAAATTTCCTATTCGACTTTTTTATAAGAAAAAAATCAATTTGAGAGTATGCCCCTCCACTTTTGTAAGTGATAAGATGTTTTTTATGCTTCCTAAAACAAGTGTTAGCTAATGTGAGATTGAACGTTAATGAGAAGTTTGGAATAGTTTTACCCTTTGCATTTGTTTCTCTTAAGCCATGTCCTCCATGTATACTTTCGTAACCTCTAGATGCACTCCCTATGTGACCATTAAAATCTCCTCTTAAAAGAATCTTTTTTCTTAATAGTATTTCTTGAACTAAATATTATAAATTCTCCCAAAATTTTACTTTGTGGTGTTCCTCTGACCCTACTTGTGATGCGTAAGCACTAATAACATTAAAGGTTTTCCTTTTTACTATAAACTTTAATGCAATGATTTTATCTTTTAATTTCTCTACATCCATCATAACATTTTTTCCAAAATTTATTTATAATTATATTTATTCTATTTTTAGATTTAACCTTGCTAGTATACCAGAGTTTAAAATATGAGGTATCTAATTCTTTTTCTTTTTCTCTTATCAATTTAGCTTCTTGTAGACATATAAAATTAATTCTCCTCCTAATTATAGTATTTACTATTTTTATTAACTTATCCGTAAGTGTACATATATTGTAAGTTTCAAAACAAATCTTATTTTCGTGAACTAACTTCTTTACTCAAATTCGTTCATAAAAATGTGAGAACTCTTATTTAATTTTCACTACACTCAGGCGTTGATGCAGCAACTCTTACTCATTTGACATTGTACTTAAGCTATAAAATGTGTTACTTCTAGGTAACGACCTAACATTACCTCTAATACATCGATGATCCATATCATAAATATTTGACAAAATTTTACATTGCTTGTCGACTACCTAACACAACCTTTCTCTTTTTTCTGGACTTGGAATTGGTTTTGGAAAATGATTTACATCAAAATTCAAAATAAGCATGTTTTAACTTTCCCTTGATTATCTTAGAAAAATTATATGGTGCATCAAATTACAAATCTTGGACAACATTTGTTCTTTTATAGTTTAAGGGACAAGGGTATTTAGATCATTTGCATAAGAATGAGATTGATATTCCTAAAGCAAATAGATCAAATTGGATGAAGATTCATACTCAATTATGTGTTTTGTTGTGGCATTCTCTTGATTCTCACTTACTTCTTGTATATCAATCTTATAAAACCTATTATGAGGTTTGGAATAAGGCGATCTCAATCTATAGTAATGGCATTCGACGTTATTATGAAACTTTGTTTAATCTTGTTAGCCTCAAGCATCAAAACCTGGACATTACCACCTATGTGAGTAGGATTGAGTCCCTTAAACATGAATTCAGGTCCTTGGTGCTTATTACAACATCAACTGAAGATCAAGAGAAGTAATGGCGTAAGTTTTTTATGGTGATGAATTCAGGTCCTTGGTGCACATCATTTCTAGTAATGTGGCTATTACAGAGAAAATTAATGCTCATGGTTTAGATGCTTTAGTTTTACTTTCCCAAAATAATGATGAAGGGAATCAAGGCATAGGAGGATGAAGTGGTGTTTAGAAACGTCTTCAGTGTGCTTATTGTAATAAGTTGGGTTATACATGAGATTGTTGCTGGTCTCTTCATAGTCGCCCATCCCACACGGTAAATGTTGCAAAAACATCTGTTAAGCCAATTGAAGACCAAATCCCAGCTTCCATTACTTTGACTGGTCATGATTATGATGAATATTTGCATTTTCAGACGGCTAAACAATCATCAACTATTGCCTCTATTACATAGAATGGTAATTTTGTTGCTTGCCTTGCTCACTTCTCTCTTTGACTATGGGTCTTTGACTCAGATGCTTTTGATCATATATCTAGTAATAAGGATCTCATTTTCCACATTTCTAATTCTATCTCTCTTCCTCCAGTTATTTTAGTCAATGGTTCTAAAACGTTTGCTAAAGACATTGGACAGGCTATTATTTCCTTGTCCATCACTTTACATTTTGTTCTTTATATCCTTAAGTGTTCTTTTAATCTCAATTCTATTAGTCAATTGACTTGTACCCTCAATTGCTCCATTTTGTTTACTAACAAATATGTTTCTTTATAGGATTGGAGTATGGGTTGGACAATTAGTATAGGGTGTGAGTCATAAGGACTTTATCATTTTTCTTCTCTAACATCACCACCACTCCTTCTCCTAGTCTTGTTCATCGTCACTTGAGCTATCTTAGTATCTCTAAACTTCAAAAGATGTTTCCTTCTTCTTCTTTTTTTTTTCCTTTTTTTTACTTTGAAATTAATTGAATATGAGTTGTGTTAATTTGGTAAACAAGCTTGTGTTATGCTTCCTAAACGTATCAATAATCGGACTGTGTCCTCTTTTAATTAGTTCATTCTGATATTTGAGGTCCGTGTTGTGTTTTGTCTATTTTCGATTTCCAATATTTTGTAACATTTATTAATGATTATTCCTATTGCACTTGGTTATATTTAATTAAGAATCGATATGATGTTTTTTCAAATTTTCAATCATTTTGTACTGAGGTTAAAAATCAATTTAGGGTCTCTATATCTATTTTACGAAATGATAATGCATGAGAATATTTTCTTGCCCCGTTCCAAACTTCTTTATTTTCTCAGGGAATTCTTCACCAATCTTCGTGTACACATACCCTCCCTAATAAAATGGAGTAGCTGAGCATAAAAATCAATATCTTATTGAGATCGCTCGTACTTTATTGTTGCATTCTATTATGCCTCTTCATTTTTGGGACGATGCGATTCTTACTGCTTGTTATCTAATTAATCGCATGCCTTCTTCTATGTTAAAAACCAAGTTCCGTACTCTATTTTGTTTCCCACTGAATCTTTTTATCCTTTTCTCCTTATATTTTTAGTTGCACTCATTTTATTTAAGATCTAACTCTTAGGAAAGATAAACTTACAATCAAATCTATCAAATGTATCTTCCTTGAATATTCATGTTTTAAAAAGAGATATTGATGTTACTCTCCTGACACCAAAAAGTGCTTTACCTCTGCTAATGTGATCTTCTTTGAAACATTTCCATTCATTTCTTCTCTCATAGTAGAACATCACTCTATATCTAAAGTTCTTTCTCTTCCCTGCATTGATCCTTCAGAAGTTACTCCTTCCTAAACGTATCACTAGCGTCCTCTTCCAGTTATTCCTACAGACTCTGTTGATGTGGCTGTTGACTCACCCCTTACTTTAGCATCGACCCTTGCATCGGTCCTTCTTTTCCCTGAAAGTCCTTTTATTACCCTTTGTAAAGGTATTCGCTCTACTCGTAATCTTCATCCTTTTTATAATTTTTTGAGTTATCATCGTTTGTCTACACTTTATTATACTTTTGTATCTTCCTTGGATTCTGTGTCTATTCTTAGGAATATTCGTGAGGCACTCTCTCATCCTGGGTAGCGACAAAGTAATGATTGATGAAATGACTGCCTTGCACTCTAATGGGACTTTGGATTTAGTCTCTTCACCTTCAGGCAAAACCGTAGTTGGTTGTCGATGAGTATATGTTGTTAAGGTTGGCTTCAATGGGACCATTGATCGTTTGAAAGCTTGGTTTAGTTGCTAAGGGATATACTTTAATTTTTAACCTTGATTATGGCGATACCTTTTCTCCTGTTGCAAAAATTGTTTCTGTACACTTGCTCCTCTCTATAGTTGCTATGTGCTTTATCAACTTGACATACAAAATGCCTTTCTTTGCAGTAAATTTGATGAAGAGGTGTATATGGAGCAACCGCCTAGCTTTGTTGCTCAGGGGGAGTCTAGAAAGGTTTGCCGCCTATGTTGATCTCTTTATAGGTTGAAACAATCTCTTCGAGTTTGGTTTGGCAAATTTACCTTTGTCATTTAGGAGTTTAGAATGATTCGAAGTGAGGCAAATTATTCTGTGTTCTATCATCACATATCATCAAATCAATGTACTTAGTTGTTGATGTGAATGACATTGTCATTACAAGCAATGATCAAGATGGTATCATTCAGCTGAAGCAACGTCTACTCTCTTCTTTTTAGACTAAGAATTTGGGAAAATTTAAATATTTTTTAGCGATTGAGGTGGCTCAATCTTCACTGGGATTGTTATATTACAAAGGAAATAGGCTTTACACATATTGAGTGAAATGAATATGTCCAATTGTAAACCAATTGATACTCCTATAGATCCAAATGTCAAACTGCTACTAGGACAAGGGGAGCCTCTTGCAGATCTGGAATGATACTGGAAATTAGTTGAAAAATTTAACTACCTCATCATTACTCGTCCAAATATCTCATTTGCTGTAAACGTAGTTAGTCAATTCTTATAATCTCCATGAGATAGTCATTGGGATGCTATGATTTGCATTCTTAGATACATCAAGGGGGCTCTAGGTCAAGGATTATTATATGAAGATAAGGGATAATTCTCAGATAGTTGGTTATAGTGATGCTGACTAGGCTAACTCTCTTATTGATAAAGGATCTACTTCAAGATATTGTGTTTTCATTGGTAGTAATTTAGTCTCCTGAAAAGGCAAGCAATAAAATGTGGTTGTAAGGTCTAGCACAAAAGTTAAATATCGTTACATGGCTTTAGCAACATGTGAACTTATATGGCTAAGGCAACTTCTTTAGGAATTGAGGTTTGGCAATATTAATCAAATGGAGTTGATTTGTGACAACCAAGCAGTGATACATATTGCTTCCAATCTAGTCTTTTATGAGAGGACGAGATATATTGAAATCGATTGTCACTTTACACAAGAGAAGATTCAATCTGGGTATCTTATTATGAGATTTGTCAGTTCAAATGACCAACTAGTAGATGTGTTTACTAAGTCTCTTAAGGGTCCTCAGATTAACTATATATGTAACAAGCTTGGTGCATATAGTATATATGTTCTAACTTGAGGGGAAGTGTTAAAATAGAGATGTACATAGTATTAAAATTGTGTCTAGATTCGTAGTGTACATATTAGTGTCTTGGTTTATTGTAATATTCATTATACTTCTCTTTACTTATTTTCTATATAAATAAGACCTTTGTGTGAGGGAGATATATAATTTTTTACAAATTTACTCAAAACTTTTCCTTTAGTTTTATAATTTCCATGTATCATGTTATCTTTATTATATGTTTATTTCTTTGTTTTCTTCTTTGATTTTTTAGATTGATTGGCATATCTCTAAAGTCAACTATCTCCTTTATATATGTATTGCTCCTTTTTAGAATAAAATGAATCAAAATAAACTATTGAGTTCCAAATTCCTATATAGTATCCAAGCTTTCATTTGGCCAAAGGGAATTTTTTATTAGCCTTCATTGCTAATTTTCCTTGCCCTTACAACTTTGGAACTTTAGAGGTTGTCCCTATAGAGTCTGCTAGCCAAAACTACTCGTTTGACTAAATATAGGTATAATACAATTCTAGGTGGCGAAGAAAAGGTGGAGACTACCATTGAATGGCCTCGCAACATAGAGGAGACTCTTCAAAGATGATGTTGGTGACCCAAGGAGGTTTTGACTCGTTACTAGTAATTGTTACTACTTACAGACTCAGTGGACACAATTATCTCCAATCGACTCAATTTGTGTGGATGTGTGTAAGTGGTAAAGGGTAGGAGGAATATTTGAATGGGGAAGTTGTTCCTTATAAAAAGTGTGATCCCAAGTACAAAAAACGATATACTGAAAACAATATTGTAAAGTCATGGTTGGTTAATTCGATGAGTATTAAAATTGGGAAGATTTACATGTTCCCTATGATATATGGGAATTTGCTTGTGGATCCTATTCTACCTGTAAAAGTGCTGTTGAAGCCTTTGAAATTGAGAGCCTCGTACATGACATGAAATAGGGAGAAATGCTTGTGAATCAATATAACATTGGCAAAACACCAGCAGCAACTTCATGCATTAGAGACGTACACATGGGAATTCCCAAGTGATGCAACCAACTATTGAAAAATTGTTGACAAGAAACATATTTATAGATTTTTGATGGGCCTTATCTACACCTATGATGAAGTTGGAGGGAGAATTCTTATAAAACTCCACTTCCTTCACTCAAAGAGGTTTTCTTTGAGGTAAAGTGTGAGGAGGCTAGAAAGAAGTTGATGCTAAAAATGGACTTATCATTGTGTTACTATTGTGGCAAATTGGGTCCCATTCAAGAAAAGTGTTGGAAAATCCTTGGCGAACTAGCAAATTATAAGTCAAAACAAGAGGGTGAAACTAGTGAGTCAATGATGACTACTAAGAAAATATCTCAACTTGAGAATAATCTATTTTCCAAAGAGTAATGGGAATTGTTACAAAAATTGCTTAGAAATAAGGATCAAAAAGACCTAAATAGTTCAAAGGCTATTAGGTTTAGTTCCTATGCTCAAAATGGAATTGGGATTTATGAAGATTGTCGGTGATCTTAGTCTTTTCCTTGTTTTGCTCCATTATCACACTTTTATTATTTTTATTATTTTGCTTTATTTTCTTTCCTCCTTTATTTTTGTCCATTGCTGGCCAATTGTTCAATTTTATTGTTTTGCTAATTGTACGGGACTCTTGCCCTCTTTTATCCCTATTTATATCAACTAAACAAGTGGAATAACAAAAGAGAAATTCAAAGCAAGTCTTCATCTATTTTATTTGTTTTTCTTAGTAGTATCAAAGCTATGTTAACTTGATCCATGACTTTGTTGTAGTCTTAGAGATAAGGAGATGCAGAAACATAGTTTTGAAAATGGCAAATGGGCTTCATCCACAAGGCATCATGATTCTTTCCATTAACAATGACACGCACCATGTAGAATACTCATAGGGTTTCAAATGGCTAAACCCAAGATTTTGGCCACCAAACGATAGGTCACGTGCCGCCATGCACCTCCTGGCCAAAAGCTTTTTGTCCCACATGTTGACATGTGAGGGTACATGAGACCTTGCCCTTCGCCATGACTTGCCCAGAACTTGTTGAATCTGCCATTCCTATTGACTTGTGGTGTTTGAGAGTTCTCCCTGTGGCCCAAGGTGATGCCACCAAACTTGCAAGTGTGCCATTGTCTTCCACTGTGCACGTCTTGGCCTCCTTTACTGGTACCATAGGTACTATAGCATAGTAGGTAATTTTTTGGTAGCCCTAAGCACATAAGTCCTAAATGATCACACATGGGTGGTGGATTTAGGTACTACTGATCATATGACTAGTATGCTAAATTATGACACTTTTAAACCGTTTATAACCTCTTTAAAGGTTAAAATAGCTGATAGAACCTTGAATAATGTAATGGGTACAGTTACTGTTTTTGTTTTTGAGCATTGAGTGTTTAAAAATTTACTTCTTGTATCCAATCTTGCTTGCAATCTATTGTTATTCAACAAGATTATCATTGATAATAAGTGTACTGCTCATTTTTTTGATGGTGGTTGCATTTTTTAGGACTTGAAATCTAAGAGAACAATTGGCAAGCTTAAGGAGGTGGATGGTCTTTACCTTATGAATTCAACAGCTCAAAATAAAATAGCCTTTACTGCTGGTGGTTCAAATATCCTTTTATGGTACAATAAGCTTAGCCATCCTAATTTCCATTATATGCAAAATATATACCCAGCCTTATTTAAGTTCCCATTCCTTTAATTGTGATACTTGTCAATTACCCAAGCACAACAAAAACACTTATCCTTCTCACACTTATGAACCATCTTCCCTTTTCCAAATGATCCTTAATGATGTCTTGGGATCATCTAAGTTCTGTGGTCTTTTGGGTGTCAAATAGTTTGTCATTTTTATAGATGATTATACTAAAGTCATGTGGGTTTACTTGATGAAAGACAAATCTGAAGTCACTGCAATTTTTAAACCCTTACATCAATTCCTCAAAACCCAATTCCAAACATCTATAAGAGTGTTGAGAAGTGACAATGGGAGGGAATACATTAATACCTAATTTCACTCATTCCTAACTGAAAATGGGATTTACCATCAAACCTCCTTTCCTTACCCTAAAAAAAAAAAAAGGGATTGCCCAAAGGACAAGTAGACATATTTTAGAGGTTGCTCAATTTCTATTGTCCACCTTGAATGTATCAAAAAGATTTTGGAGGGAAGACGTCCTCACTTGAGCTTACATCATAAATAGAATGCCTACCAAAACCTTTAACTTGTAGACTTTGAGTGATGCCTTTCTAAAGGCCTATCCTTATACCCATCATATTTCCACCATACCCAATAAAGTCTTTGGCTGCACTAGTGTTGCCTAATTATGGACAACCTCAATCATGGATTGTTCACGTACCAGAACATGACATACCTTGTACCTAATTTTTCCCCATTTCCTGATTCCAAAACTCCAAAATCTAGAGCTACTTTGGCCCCCCCTCCCAAAAAAAATATGATTCAGATGCAAAGCAAGAAAAGCAAACAGAATTGGTGTTAATACCTTGTGGAGGCCATGAAACTTGAAGAATGTTAATACATTGGCTGCTACCTATGTTAGAAAACTCGATGGCACAAGCATCTTTGTTGGGCTTCATATCTCGAAAATCTAATATTCTCTCCCCCAAGCTTTGATACCATGAAGAGATTAAAGAGAAAAAGAGAGAATATGGAAAGCGTGAAAAGATAGGCCCATGTTATTTTATATTTATAAAGGAGAGCAACTATTCAACTAGTAAATAAGTATTGTAGGAGTAAAGAATATACAGTTTAGCCTACTATTTACACTCAACTCTAATAGAACTTATTATTCTGTGCAACATCCATTAGTTCTAATTATCTTTGAGTTTTGATAGTGAGATCTCAGGTTCTATTTCCATATTGCATAAAAGAAAAATTGTGGTCAATGCGTTCAACATTTAAAAGTTGGTGATAAGCTCCCTTAAAACATATTAACTTGCACGTATTGAGCACATAGCTAGTGTTACTTTGGAGCTAGGACCAAATTCTTATTTTGAGTTTGGTCGGACCTTTCAGTGGTAAAACTTGGTGAATAGGACATATTACTTTCTAAGCTTTTTCAGACCTTGATTTTGTATGATTAATACTACTTCACTTAGTTTTGTAAAGTGATTGATATCATCACGATGAGTCTACTTTAGTTAATAAGCTCATCCACTTGTGATTTTTTTTTTCCTTTTTGCAGTCGGATTGCTCCTAGGTACAATTTAGAATGTCCTTAAATGAGTGCAAGTTTATTTTTCTTGGTTGCCTTTATATTTCAACATAGTGATGATTTAACAACTTCCATTTGTATGAGGTAGGCATGTTTATGAAGTCAAGTGTTAGCTGTACTTTTGGAAGTCAATTGTGGAAATTGCATTTGAAGGCTAAGCGGGTGAAACACTATAGTCTACCATCTTTTGTTTTGTTTTTTTTTTGGTTTTTTCCCTTCTCTCCCTGTTCTTTATTATTCAACATGGTATTAGAACCTTCGTGACCAAGTGGTTTGAAGTTTGGTCCTTGCCAACTCTATCCTATTCAATAAAATTTCAGCATTAGGGGACACATTCTTTCATGAGGAACGTGTTAGAGATAATATTAGAAACATCCTTTGGTATTATTCTAATAGCTTAAGTTTTTGGAATGAATTGATTATTGAAAAGGATGTTATGTGGTTTGCTAGCAATACCATGTGTTGACTATTAGTTGCATTACAACCAATAAATTCACTCTTTTATGTATTATTCACTCTCTTCATCAATAAATTCTTTTTTCATTAAAAAAAAATTTTAGCTGCATTACATTCTCTTTTGATATTCATTATGATCACTCATTGTTGTAAAACTCTCTAAATTTAACTAGACAATTTATATCTTTTTTGATTTGCAGTTAACTTAATGCATGAGATGAAGTATACCAATCTAGAAAATCCGCCATATAGTTACTTTTTAATTTTTACTAGTTGATGAAGTGCATTGGTGATTAGCTTTGCAAGATCAGATGGAATGTTTATTTCTTTAGTGATCTTGCCTAACATTGTTTGGTTGTATATAATGTATAAAGCTATTTTAACTTACAACTTTTCTTGGAATACAGTTAGAGGCTTCTGGTAGGCCCGATGAATGTCTTGCAATGGAGCTTGTTGGGCCACTGCAGCCTAGTGGTGAAGATGGTCCACAGAGTGGAAAACTATTATCCATTTCTCTTCAAAAAGGGCAATTGAAGGCTAACATTTGTTTTCAGCCACTTCATTCAACTAACTTAGAGGTACTTGTATTTGGGGTCTAGTGTTTGGATCTAGATTCTTGTTTCTTTGCTTGAAAATTTTGGATCACTCTATCATGGGCCAAGATTTGGTATTCAAAATCTTTCCTTTTTTTTTTTCATTGTTTATGTGGGGCTTACTTTGTAGGTACAACATTTTCCGCTTGATGATTTGGAGCTTGCTTCTCTTAGGGGAGTTATACAAAGGGTAAGCCATCATCATTGCCTACTTGATTATGTTTTTCACTAAATAGAATATAGAGAGAGAGAGGAAACGAGTAGTCCTTTACATCATGTTATTTATACGTGCCTAATAGGCCTAAGGACAATGTAAAGCTTGCAGTACAAGAAATATGAAATAAGGAATAATGAAGAGGCCAGCTAATATTTAGTGGGATAATACAACTAAATCTAATAATGCACAATATTTTTAACATTCACAATCTTTCTTCCTTCTTTGCTATATTATTTCATGGATATTCAAGTCATAATGAAGATGGTCAGATCGCGAAATTGATTTTATAGCCTTAAATGTCAAACTTGAATGTTTTGCCAATTTAATCAAATTTATTGTTTGTTTTGGCATGACATTGGCTATCTTGTCTGTTCAATTGTTTATTTCTTTTGGTAACTTGGAATGGAGGCCTTGTTGTCTAAATTAATGTTTTTCCAAATCACCAATGGGCTTAATTTTTCTCCTACTCTTGCCTGAAGTAAAATTCAGGAAGTGAGAGATAATTTGCTCATATCCATTGGTGCTCCTTGTAATTTTTCCAGAGTAAACTTGCTCTGTTTTCTTATTCCACTCAATTTGAAAGGTGAGAAAATAAATAAGGGATTGAGGCAACAAACCTGCCACTAAATCCTTTAATTGTAGCGATACATAATCAAAATAATAACAAACATAACAATAGCAAAAAGATAGGAGATAAGGAGGGAGAATACAAATCAAAAATTAAAGAAAAAGATAGTGTAAATCCACACAGATCAGATCATTAACACATCACCTCAAGTTAGGAATAAATGTTAATAATTCCAGGCTTGAATCTTAGTTCTTCAAATCTGATCCTGGATAGAGATTTTGTCAAGATATCATCCAATTGAACTTTAGTGGAAGTATAAACCAATTCTAGAACACCTGACTTAGCTTTCTCCTTAATAAAATGTTGATCAATTTTAATATGTTTTGTCCTGTCATGATACTTTTAACTATGCTAATAAGTCGCAAAGGACACTTATAGGTTCTTTCATAGGTATTTTGAGTTCACAAAGCAATCTTATAATCCATAACCTTTCACAAATGACCTGAGATAAGGCGCTATATTTAGCTTTAGCACTGCTCCTCGAAACCACAACTTATTTTTTGCTACACTAGGTTACTAAGTTACCCCACACATGTACAGTATCAATAATAGATTTTGCCCAGTCAGCATCAGAAAAGACTTTGTTTCCCCTGTGGTTCCTTTTTTGGAAATAAATTCGATATCTTGGTGTCATTTACCTTAAGATTTTGTTCATAGCCTCAAAGTGTTCTTCATTTGGCTTGTTCTTGAATTGATAGCAACACTTACTAAAAAGTTTATGGTTGGTCTTGTATGAGATAAGGAGATCAAATTGTCCACTAATCTATGATATTTGCAAGTATCCACATGAGGACTTTCCTCCTTGAAACCTAGCTCATAATTTGTTTCCACAGGGGTATTTGCTAGCTTACACCTCAGCATACTAGTTTCTTCAAGCAAATCTAAAGTGTATTTTCTTTTGAGATGACAATTCCCTTCTTTGATCTGGCTACTTCCATTCCCATGAAATAGTTTAATTTACCAAGCTCTTTGATTTCAAACTCCTTAACAAGGGCACCCTTTAACCTTCTTATTTCATCATTAAAGTCACTTGTGACATTTATGTCATCTACACACACAATCAACATTGCAATCTTGCCATTAGGTGAGAACTTGGTGAACAAGGTATAATTAGATTGGCCTTGAGAGTACCTATAGCTCTTGATAACATTGACAAGCCTCTTGACCCAAGCCCTAGAAGACCATTTTAGGTCATATAGAGATTTGCAATATTTATATACATTGTTTTTACAATTGCCTATGTCTAATTCAGGTGGTATCTCCATGTATACTTCATCTTTAAGACCCCTATTTAGAAAAACATTCTTGTCATCATCCACTTAGTACATAGATTAATCAAGATTGGCTGTTAGAGATAAAAGAACTTTGATTGTGTTAAACTTCACAATAAGAGCAAAGTCTCATATTAGTTAATTTCTTGAGTTTGAGTGAATCCCTTTGCCACTAATCTGGCTTTATTTCTGTTAATGCTCCCATTTGGATTATGCTTGATAGTGAAAATCGATTTACACCCAATTAGCTCCTTCCTTCCAGGAAGATTTGTAATATCCCAAATTCTATTCTTTTCCAGAGCATTCATCTCTTCTTGAATAGCCAATCACCATTCATTATATTGTAATGCTTTGTGGATAATTTTTGGAACCTTTTCATTTGAAATATGAGTCACAATTGCTTGATATTTGGGAGACAAATTATCATATGGTATGAAATTCCCAATTGGGTGATTAGTGCAAGATCTAACACCTTCTCTTAGTGCAATGGGCATATTCAAGGAATCATTTTTAGCAAGAATATCCATACTTGGACTTGGATTAGAGGAATGACTTTGCTTGGGAGATGTGTAGTCCTCAATTTCCTAATTCTTCTTCCTCTTGGAATATGCCATTAATTCTCACTGCTAAGTAGTTTCATTGTTGTTATTTCTATCCTCTTGGTCTTGTTCAGCCACCTCAGTATCTTACTGTTTGTCTCAAGTTCGTGGGATTAGTTGTTGGTGTTCGGTTTAAAAAAAGGTTTGGTTAGGGCTGTTTACGGAGAAATAGGTTTAGGCACAATATTAACAGTTCTAAACTCAATAGTGACGAGCTCAAGGAAGGTATTGGTTTCAGGTGAGTGCCCATTTTTAAGTGAAAAGCCTTATTCTTGCACCATAATTTGATTCTCCCCCTTAATGGACTTCTTTTGTAGTATGGTTTATTTTTAAAGAAGGTAACATCCTTGGATACAAAAAACCTTTTGGGTGGTAGTGGAGAGATATTTGTACCCTTTTTTAGTTGAGGAGTACTCGAGAAAAATATATTTTATCATAAACATAGGCAGTGCAACTCAAAACTTTTGTAGGTAAGGTGGAAATGATCTGGGTTTTTAGGTAGTATTGAAGAAGTATTTCACAAGGTGAATGAAAATTGAGAGTTTTAAATGGCATTTTATTAATGAGATAGGTGGAAGTAAGAACAACCTCTCCTCATAACATTTTGGGCACATTGGTAGTAAGTATAATAGCTCTAGTAACTTTAAGTATGTACTTATTTTTTCTCTCGGTTATCCTATCTTGCCAAGGAGTATCAAGACAAGAGCTTTGGTGATGGATTCCTTGTTCCATGAGGTAAGTTTGAAGGGTGATATTGAAGTATTCTCTCCCATTATCAGAGTTGAGAACTTCTATTTTGGTTGGCAATTGAGTTTAGATCAAAGTATTGAAGCTTTTAAAGATGGCAGGAACTTCTAATTTTTCTTTCATTAAATATACCTAAGTGAGTTTAGTGTGATCATCCACAAAAGTAACAAATCATCTGGCACTAGATATATTTTTATTTTTTATGGATCCTAAACATTACTATAGATCATGGAGAAGGATTGAGAAAATTTGTAGTTCTGTTTAGGATAGGTATTTTTTTTGTGTTTGGAAAATTGGCACACCTCACACTGAAGAATATCAGAGTTTTGACTCAACAAGCTTAGGAACATCTTTTTCATGCAATGAAAATTTAGATGACCTAACCTGAAAAGGCGCATCATGAATTCAAAGAAACTACTAGCAATGAGAGCACATTTCTTTTGCCTTACTGAATTTTTGAAAAGGTAAAGGCTTGCATATTTTTCAGCATTGCCAATCATCCTCCTTGATGCCAAGTCTTGAAATTCACATCCACTAGCAGAGAAATTAGTTACACAATTGCTATCCATGGCTATTTTACTGATTAAAAGTAAATTAAAGGTTAGGTTTGGCACAACGAGAACTTTTTTTAAGGTTAAATGGTTTGATATATTAACACTATCAAAACCAGAAACCTTGGAGAGTGTTTCAAAAGCTATTTTCATCATCAAGTCCTCTTTACAAGGTGTGTAATCATCAAGTAATCGGGCATTAGCTGTCATGTGGTTTTTGGCTCTGGAATCCGCAATCCATGTATCATTGCTTTGTGGTTTGTAAGCATAAAGCTATGTGGGAATTAGCTAATTGGGCCACAACACTAGTTCCTATCGCATTTTGAATTACCTTAGATGGGAGCATTTTAAATAGTCTTAGGCCTCTTTCCACTTGTCGAAACCATGGCTGCTAAACCCATTGCTACTAACCATAGATCAATAAAGGAGGTTGAGTTGAGCATTTCTAGGCAAGTTTCGATGGAAGGCAGCATGTGATGCACTCTCACACGCAAGTGCATGAAATGAAGGACAACTAAACATGTTGGCGGGGTGGTGGTACATAAAAGGATGGACAGTAGCTGGACTCTAGGGTTAGGCTAACCGGAACTTTTTGAACATAAGGAAAGGGCACATGACGGCCCTCTTGTTGTCCATGGTAACGGTATAGGAAGCCCTACTTCTTAACGTTGCAGAGCAGCATGCCACTAATGTCCCATAGATGGGCTATGATACTGTGTAATATTTTTTAGAGTAAACTTGCTCTGTTTACTTATTCCACTCAATAAGAAAGGTGAAAAAATAAATAAGAGATTGAGACAACAAACTTGCCACAAAATCCCTTTATTGTAGTGATGCATAATCAGAATAATAATAATCATAACAGAAACGGAAAATACAAGAGATGAGGGAGAATACAAATAAAAAATTAAAGAAAAAAATATTGTAAATCTACATAGATCACTAACAGTATTTATTAAATCTGTCATGAGATACTTAGAATTATTTATGTTGAAATTTTAAAGTGTGCTCTTGTTAACTTGTTGGAGCTCTTAGTGTTGGCTAAGCCAAGGATCTCTGAGCATCCATTAAGTTGGTGGCCAAAATAAAGTATAATGGGCTACCTCTGTTACTATATATAAACTAGAGATGGCTATATTATATAAGTAGCATAGAAATAAATTGTAAAATTTTGAGATTATCTATTTTACTTACTGTACACGATATGATATATTAGCTTTCTTTGCTGGCCCTCCTCTTTTGTTCAGTTTTGCTTGGATGGTAACCTAGTAGAGACATTGTTCAATAATAACTAGGTCATGGAATGAAATAAATGGTGTTTTTCATTCTAGTAGCTTGTTTGATTTTCAGGCGGAAATTCAGCTTAATTTTCAAAAAAGAAGAGGACATGGAGTCCTATCTGTACTTCGGCCAAAATTTAGTGGTGTGCTTGGTGAAGCCCTGGATATGGCAGCAAGATGGAGTGGAGATGTTGTGAGATCCTAAGCCCAAGCTTTTATTCGTTTGCACCTAAACTTGAGTTTCCTTTAGTATACTTATTGCTATTTTGTAAATTAAATAAAGACATCTGTTTAGCATGGCTTGGAGTTGAGAATGAATAAATGCGTGTATATGTATGTATCTATGTTTATTAGACTAACTTTATTGACTAGTCTATATTTCTTTTTCAGTTTTAAATTCGACTAACACAATAATAAATTTATATTTCTTTTAATTTTGCTATTGTCTAATTGTGTACTTACTAATCAATTCTTTGTTCATAATCATTTGAGGAATTTCTTTTTCAAATATTAGATGCATTAGAATAGTGTACGTGATAGTGCCTTTTCATAATGTATATATGTGGAAAAACATAGAACAGTTTGATGAAAGATAAATTCTATATTTCTCTGATCTAATCCGTAATACAGAGGGTCTATTTATACATAAATAAAGGCAACAAACTTGACCGAAAATAAAGGCTAGAGATACTATAACTAATCCAGAAATCTTTCACAGATAAGTAGTGATAAAAACAGAAGTATCCTGAAATTACGAGATTCTTTTAACACTCCCCCTCAAGTTGGATCATAGATATCAATCATGTCTAACTTGCCAATAAGTCCTCTAAAGGTATGATATGGCAAGCCTTTTGTAAGAATATCTACAGTTTGTTCTCTTGTAGGGATATATGTCATACAAATAATTTCACCTTCTACTTTTTCTTTGATGAAATGTCGATCGACTTCTACATGCTTTATCCTATCATGCTGTACTGGATTAAGTGAAATATTAATGGCAGCCTTATTGTCACAGTAGAGGTTAATAGGGTTTTCTATGTTAATACATAATTCTTCCAATAGTTTTTTTAGCCATAGACCTTCACATATTCCTTGAGCTAGAGCTCTAAATTCAGCTTCAGCACTACTTCTTGCCACAACATTTTGTTTTTTACTCCTCCAAGTGACTAGGGTTCCCCACATAAACGTGTAATACCCTATAGTAAACCGTCTATCTTCTGATGATCCTGCCCAATCAGCACTTCTACTTGAGTTAAATTTCCCTTTTTGAATAGTAAACCATTTCCAGGTGACCCTTTCAGATACCTTAAGATTCGATAAACTGCATCAAGATGTGCTTCTTTAGGAGAATGCATGTGTTGGCTTACTATACTTACAGCAAAAGCAATGTCGGGCCAAGTATGTGACAAATATATTAACTTTCCAACCAACTTTTGGTACCTCTCTTTGTTTATTGGTTTACTTGTATTATCAAATTTTTTTTCAACTTCTATTGGAGTATCACTAGGTTTGCATTCTAACATCCCTGTTTCAGATAAAAGATCCAATGTATATTTTCTTTGAGACACACTAATCCCTTTTTTTGATCTAGCAATCTCCATCCCCAACAAATATCTCAGCTGACCTAAGTCTTTTACTTCAAATTCAGTTGCTAGAACTTTCTTGAGCCTGTCCATCTCTGCAATATCATCTCCTGTGAGTACAATATCATCTACATAAATAATAAGGATCGTTCTCTTTCCACTCTTGTGATTTAAGAATAAGGTGTGGTCTGAGTGACTCTGATTGTAGCCTTCACGTTTGAGAACTTGTGCAAACCTCTCAAACCAAGCTCTGGGAGATTGTTTGAGACCATACCAGGACTTCATAAGCTTACAAACCTTATCTTCATTACCCTTGTTGAATCCGAGAGGAAGTGTCATATATACTTCTTCTGCTAAGTCACCATTCAAGAATGCATTTTTGATATCTAGTTGTTCTAATGGCCAATCAAGATTGGTGGCTAAGGATAACAGTACACGAATGGTATTTAATTTAGCTACTGGTGCAAAAGTCTCTGTGTAGTCTATGCCATATGTTTGGGTGAATTCTTTTGCCACAAGACGAGCTTTGTATCTTTCAACCATCCCATCAGCCTTATACTTGACTGTGAATACCCATTTATATCCCACTGGTTTTTTTTTAGGTGGTAGATTTACAATCTCCCAAGTTTTATTTTTTTTCTAGAGCTTTCATTTCTTCCATGACAATTGCTTTCCATTCAAGTACCTCAAGGGCCTCCTTAATTGTGCTGGGAACTTTGATCCTGTCAAGGTTAGTAACAAAGGCATGGTATGCAGGGGAACAAGCTTTATAAGAGACAAATTTTTGAATGGGATAAAGAGTACAGGATTGAGTAGGTTTTCTCAAGGCAATAAGCAAATCTAAATCAGAAGGCTTATCTATAATAGGATTGGTTACCTCTTCTGAGGTAGATGTGGAAGATTCAGGATCTACCATTGGTTCTGATTCTTGGCATGCTTCAGGTATGAGGTTTTCCAACTTTTTTCTTCTGGAGTAGACTATAGTCTCTTTATTCCCTTGTTCTTTTGCTTCTCCCCTTAAATTAGAATTCCCTTCTGCTTCTGGCACCGGGTTAGATATAAGTGGGGCAGGAACATTGAATAAGGTTAGATCTTCATTTTTGTACCAAGTCTGAGATTCACTCAAGTTCTCCCCCTGAATAGAAAGCTTAGAAAAAAAAGGGGTGTTCTCAAGAAAGGTGACATCCATACTAACAAAGGAGTGATGAGTGAAGGGGTCATAGCATTTATACCATTTTTGGTTTGGAGAGTATCCGAGGAATATGCATTTAATGGCACGAGATTGAAATTTATTTTTTTGACTAGAGTGATTGTGGACAAAGGCTGTGCACCCAAATACTTTGAGGGGAATATTAGTAAATAATTTGATACTAGGAAAGAATTATTGAAGTTTTTGAATAGGGGTAGCAAACGAGAGTGTACGACTAGGCATTCTGTTGATGAGATAAGTAGCAGTTGATATAGCATCTCCCCAAAAAACTTGTGGCATATTAGAAGTAAACATTAAGGCTCTTGCAACCTCGAGAAGGTGTCTATTTTTTCTTTCTGCAATGCCATTTTGTTAGGGTGTATAACTACATGAGCTTTGATGAATAATGCTATGGTTTTCAATGAATGATCCTAAAGTGTGGTTGAAATATTCAGTACCATTATCTATGCGTAAAATTTTGATACGGGTATTAAATTGATTTTGAATCATAGCATGGAAGGTGGAAAATACTCGAGGAAAAATTTTTCTTTTAAAAGGTATACCCAACAAAGATGAGTATGATCATCAATCAAGGAAATAAACCATTTTGTACGGGTTTTATTTGGTACTCGTGATGGACCCCACAAATCACTATGAATCATAGCAAAAGGATCACTTGGGTAATATGCATTTTTGGGATAGGAATTTTTGTGGTGTTTGGCAAACTCACAACTTTCGCAATGAAACTCAATAGGTTTTTTATTTGAATGAAATTCAGGTAGAAGGTAATACATATATTTGAAATTAGGGTGACCTAGTCTCTGGTAACATCAAGTCATTATTTTGGAAAGATAAAGCAGAATTACAAGTAATATCAGACCGTTTGCTAACTCCAGAGTCTTCAAAGTAGTAGAGTCCCTCATACTCCTTAGCATTGCCAATCATCATCCCCGATGATAAGCCTTGAAAAATACAATGAGTGGGAAGAAAATTAGCAAAGCAATTAGAGTTTTTGGTAAATTAATTAACAGATAGTAGGCTACAGTCAAGACGAGGGACATGGAGGACTGATTTTAAAAATATGGAATAACTTAGTTTAATATCCCCTATTACAGCTACAGGGATAAGAGTTCCATCAGCAATTTTAATTTTATGATTACCAACACAAGGAGTATAAGAGGTAAAAGAATGGTAGTCATCAGTCATATGATTAGAAGCTCCAGAATCTACAATCCACAATACATTTGTTTTTGAAGATTTAAAAGCATGAAGTATTTTACCCTTATGTGCAAAAGAGGCTATAGAAATTTTTTCCTGTAATTGACCAGAAGATTGTAAGACTATCAACATTTCTAGAATTTTTTCCAATTGGTCATTACTAGAAAAATTTTTATTATCATCTCCTGATTTTTCTGAAGTTTGTTCTGCAGTCACATGATATCCTCGACCTTTAGAATTTTTTCTGGGCTTCCAATCAGGTGGCTTTCCATGTAATTCCCAACAAATGTTTTTAGTATGCCTATTTTTCTTGCAATAATCACAAAAAAGACGTTGTTTCTGTCTTGGGCTTTGGTCAGGCTCATTACCGTTGATTTGTCCAGTGTTGCCTCGGATTAACAAGGCTGATGCTTCGACATTTTTGGCGTCATTCTTCAGCATTACCTTCCAGCGTGTTTCTTCCCTTCTTACTTCTCCAAACGCTTCTCGTATGGTTGGCAAAGGAGACCTCGCGAGGATGTGGCTTCTCACGTCGTCGAGTTCTTGGTTCAAGCCAGCTAGAAATTCGAATATACGGTCCTTCTCTGTCATCCTTTTGAATAGCACACTGTCTTCTCCGCACGCCCACTCTTCTTCGCAAATGACGTCTAGTTCTTGCCACAGAGCCATTATCTCCACGTAGTATCCGTTCACTTCTTTGTCCCCTTGCCTCATTTGCCAGAGTTTCGTTTTGATTTCGAAGGTTTGTGAAGCATTTTCCCCATCAGAATACGTTTCCCTCACAGCTTCTCATACTTCTCGAGCAGTGTTGAGGAATACGAAGGTTCTTTGGATCGCAGGGACCATCGAGTACGTTAGCCAAGAGGTGACCAGTGAGTTCTCGACCGTCCAACGTCGGTGTGCAGTGATATTGCTGGTCTGAGGCTCTTTGATTTCTTCGGTAAGGTATCCCAACTTTCCTCTCCTACCAATAGCTTGTTTAACAACACGAGCCCACTCTCTGTAATTTTTCCCATTCAATTTTTCAGCTGCGATTTGGAAGGATGAGTTATCGGAGTTTGAGCCTATAATGATAAGGGTCTTAGTTGGATTCAAACTCGTCTCCCTGGTTGCATATGAAAACTCTTCAGGTTTGTGCTCCAGGGATCTTTGAGTAAGACTCTTCTTGGAGTCAGTATACCATGTGAAAAAACATAGAACAATTTGATGAAAGATAAATTCTATATTTCTCTGATCTAATCCATAATACAGAGGGTCTATTTATACATAAATAAAAGCAACAAACTTGATCGAAAATAAAGGCTAGAGATCCTATAACTAATCCAGAAATCTTTCACAAATAAGTAGTGATAAAAATAAAAGCATCCTGAAATTACGGGATTCTTTTAACAATATATTAGTGTCTAAGTTTATTGTACTACATTCTATTTTACTCCATAAATAAGACAAAAATTGATGTTTACCTTTTAATTTTTATTTATTCCCATATCTTTATTGTTTCATAATATACTATTAGTCCACTCTATCTCTTTTGTTTATTTCCTATTATGTCACCTAGAGTAGAGATGGTTGAGATTTTACTTTATTAGCCTACTTTTAAGGGATTTGATGGATCATGATCTCTGTAACCATCATCCTTATTAGTATTGTTTTGCTTATTCAAATAAAATCAAGATTGAGAAAATACTGCTCTTTGTTCGTCCCTATGTGTTGTCCATGCCTATGCCAAACTTCATGGTATCAGAGCTATGGAAGGCATAAACAAAGACAAGATGATGATCACATTTGGGTCCTTGAGAGCCTCTCAAGCATATGTTGCAAACTCTAGTTTAGAGTCAAAAGCCACGAATCAGCCAAACAACTCTAGTATTGGGTTGAGCTCTGCAATGGCTTCTAAACATCCACCTATGATGATTATAGGCCATAAGCTAAATTGGAATAACTATTTCCCATGGTCCTAAAGTGCCCTGATATTTATTAGAAGCTAAGGGAAGGAAAGCTATCTCACTGGAGAAGCCATTCAACCTAAAACTTCAAACTCAATATTGAGCCTAGTTCATTGAAAATAATACTATCATGTCTTGGCTTATAAATTCAATGACAATCCTAGATTGGAGATAATTTTATTCTTTACAAAAGTGAAAAGGAGATTTGGGGTGTTGCTAAAAAGTCCTACTCTTTAATTGAAAACACAACAGCTATGTTTCAAATTAAAGGAACTCTTCGTGAAGCAAAATAAGAGAACTTGAGTGTAACTTAGTATTACAACCACTTGGTTAAACTTTGGTTGCAGCTAGACATGAGTGAGACTCATTAGTGGACTTGTAGTGTTAATGTTGCATACTATCAAAAATTGGAAGAAAGAGAAAGAATCTATACCTTTCTGTTGGGTCTTAATTCCATTTTCAAAGAAGTAAAAGGGTGAATCATGGCTATATGTCCTTTACTTTCAATTCAAGAAGTGTTTCATGAAGTTAAGTAGGAAGATAGTTGGATCTAATTGATTTCGGGTGATTCTGGATAACAACTAACTTCTGAAATTTCTGCCATGGCAATGAGAAATAGTACAACACCTGACTTGAGACACAAGAAGGGAGGAAAATTGTGGTGTAACTATTGTACCAAGTTAAGACACTTTAAGGATATGCGTTGGACTTTACATTGTGTACCACCTAATTGGAGACCTTGCCATTAGAGGGAAACTTGAGGGTTGTTAGTGACTGTAGATGAACTAAATCATAGTTCAACTAACTAGCATGCTTTTAATAAGGAAGTCAAATAACAACTTGAAAGGTTGCAAAAGTTGATCACTAATCAAGGGCAAGTACTTGCAAAAGTTATTAGCATGAGAGTTTGGCACATACAAACAACTCATTTGTGGACAATATTAAAAACTCCAACAATTTGGTAGTGGACTAAGGTGCATCTAACCACATGACGGGTAATACCTCCATACTTGATAAATTTATCCCTATTTCTAAGAAATTTGGGAGGATTGTTAGAGGGACTTCATCTCAAGTCAGTGGTGTTGGAACTATGAGATTATCTTTTGATTTAATTTTAGATGTTGTTTAGCTTATCCCTAAATTACAATGTAGTTTACTATCCATAAGTAAGCTTACAAAGGACTTGAGATGCAAGATTAACTTCGGTGCTTATGATTGTTACTTTCAGGATTTGAAGTCAAAGAGGAAAATTGGCAGTGTTAGAGAGAGTAATGGTCTCAATTACCTTGATGGAACTTCAAATTATACTCTCATTTGATCAATGAAGTTACAAATTTTCTTCAGTGTAAAATCTATCAATTTTCTAAACATGTCAAATCTTTTTTATCCTTCTCAATCATGTTGGCCATCTCAACCTTTCTCCATTATACATAGTAATGTTTAAGCTCCTTCAAACATTAAGAATATAAATGGGGTAAGGTAGTTTGTTACTTTTATTGATGACCACACATAGGTCACTTGGGTTCATCTATTGAAAGAAAAATCTGAAGTTGCAACTATCTTTTAGCATTTCCATAAATTCATTTAAAATCAATTCCAAACTTCCATGAAGTCTTAAGATTTGACAATGATAGAAAGTTTTTTTAGCTCCAACCTTGATTCTTATCTTATTCCTCATGGTATTCTCTATCAAAGTTTTTGTGTGAATACACCCTAACAAAATAGGGTAACTGAAAGAAAAAACAGATACATCTTTGAGGTTTCTAAGTCCCTCCTTTTCACCTTTAATGTCCTAAAGTTTATTAGAAGCTATGTTGACAACTACGTATCTTATCTACAAAATGCCCTCACAACAACAATAACAAAGCTTTTTACCACTAAGTAGAATCAGTTACGATCAATTGTCGCCATAAAATCTTGTTGTAGATCATATTTTTAGATAAACCATTTAAATTCTTTTTAATAATTTCTTCTATAATTTTTTTTAGTCTCCCTCTACCTCTAGCTATTGGACTACTCTTTATCTGCTTTACTCTTCTAATTGAGGTTTTTATAGGTTTCCTCCACATATATCTAAACTATCTAAGTCACGATTCTATAATCTTTTTCATAATAGGTACGACTTCCACTTTCTCTCTAATGTACTCATTTTTAATTCCATCGTGTCTAGTGTATTCACTCATCCAATGTAACATTATTATTTTTTCAACTTTGAGCTTATTCTCTTATTAGCTTTTATTGCTCAACACTCAGTTCCATACAACATTGCAGTTCTTATAACTGTACAGTAGAATTTACCCTTAAACTTGAGTGGCACTCTTCTATCACAAATAATACTTGAAACCCTTTTCTATTTCATCCACTCCACTTGAATCTTCTGTTTTACATTTTCCTCTATCTCCCTGTCATGTTATATGATGGACCTAAGATACTTAAATTGTGTTGTGGTATGATATGTTCTCTAATCTTCACTTTTGCATTATAATTAGTGCATCTCTTGCTAAATTTACATTCCATACACTTCATTTTACTTCTACTTAAACGAAATGTATGTGTTTCCAAAGTTAGTTTTCATATCTCTAACTTCTCATTCATTTCCTCTCTCAATTCTCTAACTAGAACTATAATATATACAAAAAGCATGCATTATGACACCAACTCTTAGATATATTTAGTGAGCACATATAAGATTAACGTAAAAAGATAAGTACTTAAAGTTGACCCTTGATACAGATTAATAGTTATAAAAAAATTTGCTGTGAATCCATTTTTTGTTTTTACACTAGTTGTAACCCCATTATACATATGCTGGATTGCTCGAATATAAGAAATACGAATTTCTTTTTTCTCTAGAATCTTTCATAACGCCTCTCTTAGCACCCTATCGTATGCCTTCTCCAAATCGATAAGCACCATGTGTAAATCTTTTTTATTTTTTCGATATCTCTTCATCAATTTTTGCAATAAGTATATATTTTCATAGTCGATCTTCCTGGTATAAAACTAAATTGATTCTCTGTAACTTGAATCTCTTGCCTTAATTTTCACTCAATTATCCTTTTTCTATAATTTCATAGTGTGGCTCATAACCTTAATCCCTCTATAATTTGCATAGTTGTGTATGTTTCCCCTTATTCTTATAGATAGAAATTAAAGTATTTCTCCTCCACTTGTCTGACATTTTCTCATATCTCATAATTTCGTTGAATAACTTTGTGAACAATTTATGCCTTTTCCATCTAAACCCTTATATATCTCAATGAGTATATTATCCGATCCAACTGTTTTACCATTCTTCATTCGCTTATAATACTTTTTTTACTTTTAACTCTTGAATCTTACGATAAAAAGTATAATTTTGATCCTCTTCTTTATTATCTAGTGTATTTGAGTGCAATAAAATCTTATATCCTTTGTTAAATAGTCTATGAAAATAACTTTCACTTTTTCTTAATATATTGCTTTGTGACCAAGACTTTTCTTTCTTTATCTTAATGCATTTCACTTGGATTTAGCTAGCTTATACATACTTCTTTTTTCAACTTTAGTACCTAAGGATTGGTATAACCCATCAAGTGCTTTAGCTCTCATTTCGCTCAACATCTTCTTAGTGTCTTTCTTAACTATCTTATATATTTTTTTAATTTTCATCACTCTTACACAAAAACCACACTTTATAACACTCCCTTTGAACCTTAACTTTATTTTGCACGCTTGCATCCCACCACCGAGATTCTTTATCCTTAGGTCCAAAGCTTTTTGATTCACCAAGTATCTCCTTTGCCACCTTCCTAATTTCTTTAGTCATCTTGTCCCACGTATTGTTAGTATTTCTTTGTATTTTTTAGAATCTTTCCTCTAAAATCCTTCTCTGCAAGCTCTTCTCCTTATCCCCTTTCAATTGTCATCACTTAATTCTTGACACTCTATCTTGGCCTTTGCTTTTTACTCTCATCTTAATTCAAACATCCATAGCCAAGACTCTATGTTAGGTAGTTAAGCTCTCTCTAGGTATAATTTTGTAATCCATGCAGAGTTTTCTATCCGCTTTCCTTATTAGAAAGAAATCAATTTAAGAGCATGTCCTTCCACTTTCGTATATGATAAGATGCTCCTCACGCGTTTTAAAATTCCTTTCACCTTAGAAAAAAACTCCTTGAAACCTTTCCCACAAATCAAATTATGTCTTCACTTCCATTGAAGTCTTCAAGTGTACCATTTTTGTGCACCAAGATCATAGGGGAAATCTTGATCCTTATGTGCTTATGCGTATTTCCATTGGATATTCCTCTATTAAAAGGGGTACAAATGCTATCTCCCTTTCACAAAGAAACTGTACACTACTTTAGATGTGATTTTTTTTTAAAATCTACCTTTCTATTCCGCAACTCCCACTTAGGGGGAGAAAAATGAAAATGAATGGCTATTTAGAAGTGAAACTATGCCTAACACACACCACTTTGAAATTGTACCACCTGATTGTAATCTTCCCAATCAACTAGAGCCTGCCATCTACACCCAAGTGTTACAAATTGACCTTGAAGCTGACCCAACCGGTACCAAACCATCCAAAACTTGCTCGAACTCTCCACAATAGAAAGAGGTGCTGGCTTATACTAGAAAGAAATGAAATATTGTGACAGAACAGCATGTGGAACATGTTGAAATGGAACAGCAAGGAACTCTCTTTTAGCATGATCAGTCAACTTCCTTTACTTCAAGTTTTAAAACCTATGATGATCATGATCTTCCCATTGTCCTGAGGAAAGGAGTAAAAAAGTGCACAAAGCAACATCCTATTGGTATATTGGTATAATCCTAAGTCTTTATATAATAACTCTAACTAGATAAACCAACATCCTCTCTGGCCCCAACATAAACACGAGAATCAAGCTTGATTTGTAATCTTGCCTTGCAATGTGGGGACTCTACAAACCATATTGTGTTACTAAAGTTATTAGAATGACTTAAAAAGCACACTTAAGGAAGCTTCTTTTGTGTAAGAGTTTCACCATCTAGGCTTTTAAGAATCCACTCCCAATCATGTTTTAGGCCACTACTGCTAAGAGGCCAATTTTTTGGGCTACAATCACCACAGGTTATTATTGGGTATGCAGTAATTGATTGAAGAGAATAACCAGTGGCCAAGGAATCCAAGTCTAAGCCTTTCAATTGTTTCCTATGGTCAATGTGAGTTTTAAGTGAAATTATGGAAGTTGCTACAAAAACCCAAACCTAAGCTTGAATAAGAGTGTGGCATTTTGAGTCCAGTTTTGCAAATATTGAAGGTAGTAGTCCATCCCTGCCAAGCCCAAGATACAACCATGGCTGAACATAAAGACCAACTAGGAGTGTTGTTGTAAGTCTAGCAACAACACCTATGCTTATCAAAGCTGAAACATATTTTAATCCTTTACATGGGAAAGCCTCATCCAATGGAGCATTTTTCTCAAGAAACTTGTATGGACCAACTCTAATAATCAGTATGCAAACTCCACAATATAAAGCAATGCATACTACAAGGCTTCCGATGATGCCTATTGGCAAATCCCACCATGGTCTCTTAGATTTTTCGGCAAAATTGGCAACTACATCAAATCCAAGATATGCAAAGAATATAATAGTAGCTCCTGTAAATATGCTTTTTATACTATTTGGAGCAAAAAGTGACCAATTAGAAACATCAATCTCCAATGCTTTAGCAAACATGACGACAGTAACAATGAGTACCTTTGTGACAGTCATAAATGAATTTATGTCTAAGGATTCTCCAATGACCCAACAAAGAATTAAAGTAAGAAGTACTAAGAGGAGTAGGGCTAAGAGGTTGACAGATAGAACTACTCTTATATCTTCACCATGACCAATCCATTTTGGAATGTCATCTCTTAAGATAGGAGATAGTTCTAAGATTGTTGCTACATAATTTGCAAGGTGTCTTGCTATGCTAGCTGCCCCAATATGATAGTCTAGCACTAATTGTGCAGAAATTGGAAAAGCTGTAATTTCATTGAAAGCCTTATATGCATGTAAGTATCTTCCACCAACAATAACAAGAAATCTAGAAGCTAGCTCAGCATAACAAAGTGCATTTATAACACATGATGCCCCAAAACAAGTATATAACTTATTGTTACTCCTCTAAATAACGTAGAAAATCTCCTCATTAAGTGTAATAGATTTGCAATGATCAATTCCTCCCGTTTGTCTTCTTCATTGTCCTCTTTTGCCATAAATAACAACTTACATGGCTGATTTTAATTTTGATTTTGATTCTAATAAGGCATCCTCAATTTCTCCATATGGCCTAAAGAAAATTCATGCTCTCTTGCTTTAGCATACTTTGTGTTTGTAAATTTTTGAGAATTACCTTCGCCTTTTGTTGATGATGAAGAGATGTTTTAGGTGCTTTAAAATCACATCCTTCTATTGTCTCTTGTACAGTGCTCGACCTTGGGATAGCTTTATGGGTTGGGTCAAGTACATAGTTGATCCAAAACAGCTGGATGTTATTTTTATTGCATTTTGGGCTAGAACCACTTTTGAATATCTTTCCAAATTTGGCCTCAAATGTATTCTCGATTGCTGCATTCCTTCCTTCAACCATGTGGGCTTTCAACCTCCCTAATCCAGCTTGTATACCCTCCTTTAATCCACCCTAGATTACGTTGATCAACACGCCTTCAAAAACTCCCTTCGATAGTGTCAGCACTAACGTTGTCTCCTTACCCGAGTCTATTTTTGCTGTTTTCTAATTATTAATCATAGATTTTCCTCCTTTTTGATTGGTTTTACCCCCTTCTTTCTATTGTAGCCATTCTTCAACTCTCTTTTCTTAATTGGTTTAGCATTGCATAGTAGATGAAATTCCATGGATTTGTTTGAAGTCGATTCCTCTTCACTCTCGTGTTGCACTTCCTTGGCCAGTGATACACTATCAGCTACTAGAGTCTTCAAAGATTCAAGAATACCAATGGCTATTAGCTTCACCTCTTCTTCTGGTTTGTTCTCACAAACCTCTGCATCAACAACACTACCATCTTCGTAATTCTCTTCTTCTCCTACTTTCTTCGCTTCTTCTTAAACCTTTAATTCTGACAATTCTTTTTTTGAACACAATGGAGGCTTCAATTGTTGGTCTCTAGTAGAATTCTCCTTGCTTTCTTCCTTTATTTCTTTTCTAAGCTCTATCTTCTCTTTTTTGCTTTTTGTCATTTACATCTGTATTTTCCACTTGGCCATTACTCTTGCCATTTCTTCTCTTGTATCTCCCCCTTCCATCTAGCAAATACTTGTTTAGTTGTTTCTCTCATTTCTCCCGTCTCTCGGTTCCTATATCTCCTTTCTCCACTTGGCAATCAACCTCTCACTTTTCTCACTAAGGATCCGCATTCTATTGATTCAACCTCTCTTGAATTGTCATCACTCTAATACCAAATTGATGGAACCCAGTGAATCTAGTATTATTTATATAAGGATAAGAGCTGCCAATCCTCCTCCTAACAGTGAATTGGAATGAGGAAGGGACAAACTTAAGTTACAGTAAGGGAAAAATAGTAGAAATGTAAAGTGGCAGAAAAGAAAAGTACCACTGGCTTTAGAAAGGCTAGCGACTCTCCCAATGCAATCTTGAAATTCTTCTTACCCTCTTTGAAACTCCCTCACCTGCAAATATACCCTTCTATTAGATTCCCTCTCCTTACTCATGCATCTCATGAGGTCAGAGCTAGTTATTCTTATGTAATTCCCCTTTTGGCTTCTTCTACCTCCTTACCACCTTCGTGGGCCTCATTTTTTCTTTTTCTCATAAATTCTCCCACTCATGTCATTGGGTCCATCAACTTCTCTTTGTACTAAATTCTGCTTTACCCTATATATAAAACAAAAATGTAAGGAGTAGAATTAGCTTACATATTCAACCCATATAGTTCTCTCTTCTTTAAGATAAATATTAATATCTCTTTGATTTCTGCTCAGAATTTTTTTTAATTGCAAAAGTAAAAAATGCTTTTTTATAAAGAAGGCTTTCCAAAAAAGTAAAAAGTTTCATCTTTGTAGAAAAATCTTGAAACCTTTTTTTTGGTGCTGTTTTTCATGTTAAAATTTTTAGCTTTTAACAAAGCTGATCCAAACAGGTACTTACTCTTCTAAAACATTGTGTTCAGCTATTGTGCTGTTTGATGACTTCACTTTAATTGATCTTAAGCTTATAGACAATAGGTTTTTAGAGATCCTTTTAGGTTTTAGACGTAATGAGATCAACTTTTTGGTCATCATAATGTCATATTAGCAGTGATGAAATTTTCTCTGATATGATGTCTTTTTTATTTTTTTATTTCTTAAACCCCTTACAATTTTGATATGGATTTCAATAGATTTTACATAGTTTCCCTTTGCACAAATGGAATAAGAATCATGTTTGTGTTTGACACTAATTGTCTGCTAATGCACAATTGTTCAGATCACTATTGAGAAAACTGTTTTGGAACAAAACTACAGCCGTTATGAAGTTCAAGGTGAATATGTGTTGCCTGGCACTCAAGATCATAACACTGTTGGTGAAGAAGGGGATGGCTTTTTCAAAAAGCTAATGTCTGGGCATCTTGGTAGCGTTATATCCTCAATGGGTAGGTGGAGAATGAAACTTGAAGTTCCTAGGGCTGAGGTTGCAGAAATCCTTCCTCTTGCAAGGCTTCTTTCTCGAAGTATGGACCCTGCTGTCCGTTCAAGATCAAAGGTTGTCTTATGCTTTCTTTGTCTTTGGGAGTCATATACATACATACGTGATTAACCATCTGAATGTGGTTGTAGCTCAGTTGATTAAGATGCTTTGTTGATGACTCCAGTTGTCTAGTTACAACATTTATCTGGTGTCCTTAAATGCCATATAATTTTTTCTTCTGGTTTTGTAGGTTTATAAGTTTATTTGAATGTACTTCATCTTCTGCCTTTGCCCCCATTAACTAAAAATATGAGGAACATTCTAAGAAAAAATGCTAAGCCAAGTCAAACTTTGAGTACTTTGTGTTTGGTTTGTTTCATTTTTTTCTCAGTTGAGCTTGAATTAAGGGCAAATTGATGTTTAGAAACTTTGCTTGTTGAGATTTTTAGAGCCTAACATTTAACTGTCGTTTTGGTTTTATATTTCAAGAATAAAATTAGCATCAATGGTTAATGGAATGAATAACATTTTAAGGGCAATTTAAAGCTCCACGTAAGTTAAATTCTACCTGAATTTCTTGTCAATTTCTAAAGGTTGTTTAACCTCTTGAATAACATACTTGTACGGGAATTATTTTTGGTGGGGACTATGATGGAATCAGACTTATTTCACCTTGATTTTTTTTATTTAATAATATATGATATTGACTAGAACATATTAAAGCTTGAGGGCAGTGAAGCTTCAGTTTATCTGTTACAACATGAGCCAAGCGCAAGCTGAGCTCCTATGCAAGGGCTTAGCTCATTTACAGCCATTTTTATAAGAAGTTATATGCCACAAATCTTAATTAGGAAGACTGGAATTTTGTTCTTTTTGAAATGTCAACAAGAGATGGCAGCTGCAGTTAAAATCATTAGACATTTATTCTGACTGAACTTCACAGAAGTAAACTGAGTAAGAATTTGTGTATATCCTATTTAATAGGAGTATATGATAGGATCAAAGAAGGATGCAAAAAAGAGGACCTAAGTAGGATTGGAATCTAAATATATACCCAATTTATTATTGTGCTTCTTATCTAATTCTTTAATCAGCTGCTGCTTTTTTTATTTAAATTAAATTAAATCATAATTTTATCAACCTTTGCTATATAATTCATATCTAAAAAATAATATATTACTGTAAGTGCCAGCTATATGTGCAAGCTGGTTGGTTGGTTTCTGCTGAATTATTTATGCTTCTTTGCTACTTACATTGACACTGAATTTAAGAATAATACTGTAATGGTTTTTATTGTATCCTTCACCAGAAATGAAATGTGTGGTTTATCCTGTATAGATTTTTATTGGAACAAAAAACAAAAAAAAGACTAATTTTGCATGCTGCTTTGTCATACATGCAGGATCTATTCATTCAAAGTTTGCAGTCAGTGGGATTATATGCTGAAAACCTTCAACAACTGCTTGAGGTATTGTCAAGGGGTAATTGTACCATATTTTCCTTTCAAAAGTTGCTATACCCGACAGCTCCAAGTTTAAGCTCATAAGTCTAACATGAAGTTCATGACTATGAGTCTCATTATAGGCATTGCAAAAGGATATGTCTCTTGGGCCTTTTGTTAATGAATATATACCACTTGCAGATAATCAGGGGGCACCAGGCTCCAGTGAATGATGTTGTTCTTGAAGATTTGAATCTGCCTGGTTTATCTGAATTTAAAGGTCAGTGGCTTGGCTCACTTGATGCTAGTGGTGGAGGAAATGGAGATACCCAGGTAAAATATTATCATTGTTTGCGTTCTTTGAAGTTGGTGTGTTCATCCGTCTTTTGAAGTCTGGCTTTCTTATTCTATGACTTTTCAGGCAGAATTTGACTTTCAAGGTGAGGACTGGGAATGGGGAGACTATAAATCTCAGCGTCTCTTGGCAGTTGGTGCTTACAGTAATGATGGTGGTCTGCACCTAGAGAAAATTTTTATCCAGAAGGATAATGCCACCATCCATGCAGATGGAACTTTGTTTGGGCCTAAAACAAACCTTCATTTTGCTGTCTTAAACTTTCCTGTTAGTCTGGTCCCAACCCTAATTCAGGTGATTGAATCTACAGCAACAGATGATGCTCATCCTCTGCAGCAATTGTTAGCACCAATTAAAGGTATATTGCATATGGAAGGAGATCTTAGAGGAAGTTTACCAAGACCAGAATGTGATGTGCAAGTAAGGCTCTTAGATGGTGCCATTGGTGGAGTTGATCTTGAACGGGTGGAAGTTGTTGCTTCTTTAACCTCAGCCAGTCGTTTTCTTTTCAAAGCAAAATTTGAACCTATAATCCAGAGTGGGCATGTGCATATTCAAGGAAGTATCCCTGTTGCTTTTGTGCAAAGTGACAAGTCATGTGAAGCTGTAGAATTCCACGAAAGTGGGGCTACTAGGGCTGCGGATTGGGTGAAGGAGAAGAATAAAGTGACTTCTGATGATGCCAGCAACAAGAAAGTTTCCAGAGATAGAAATGAAGAAGGTTGGAATACTCAATTAGCAGAAAGCCTTAAAGGTTTACACTGGCAAATTTTAGATGTTGAAGAAGTCAGGGTTGATGTGGATATAATTGATGGGGGGATGATGTTGTTAACAGCTTTAACTCCTTATGCCAATTGGCTTTATGGCAATGCTGATGTCATGCTTGAGGTGGGCAATGTTAATAAAGTTTCTTACATTTTTGTTATACATGAACCTAGAGTCTTAATTTTATATGTTTTGTTTTTTAATTCAAAAATAATATATTTGTATTTACTTCTCTAAGTCTACTATTGTCTCAATTTAACAGTGCAGAGGTACGATTGATCAACCTGTGCTTAATGGATATGCATCATTCCACAGGGCATCAATATCTTCACCAGTGCTTAAAAAGCCACTGACCAACTTTGGTGGAACTGTTCACATAAAATCAAACACGTTATGCATCACCTCACTGGAGAGTAGGGTAAGCAGAAAAGGAAAACTGCTTGTAAAAGGGAACCTTCCTCTCAGAACTACTGAACCAGCACTTGATGACAAGATTGAGTTGAAGTGTGAAGTTCTGGAAGTACGGTCAAAAAATTTTAGGTTGGTTTCTTTAGTTCTCTTAACTTTTGGCCAAAGGGTTCTTTAGTTGTCTCTCAATTTTTTCATGGGTATATGTGGCTGATATACTCTATGAATAATTCATATTAGGGAGAATTACAATTTAGCAATCCCTGGAAAAAATATAGTCTCTTAAATATTATTGACTCATGGCACTCTAACCCCCTCCCCCCTTTTTCTTCTTTGTTGTATATGAATTTCTTTAAAATGTGCGTCCTACTTTTGTCAGCGGTCAAGTTGACTCTCAGATGCAACTAACTGGTTCCATATTGCAACCAAACATATCTGGGAATATTCAAATTAGTCATGGAGTAGCAAATTTGCCTCATGATAGGAATGGTGCTGCTGCTTCTAATAGATTGCCATCAAATCAGTCTATGCTTCCCGCTAGTGGAGTCAGCCGAGTTGTTGCTACAAGATATGTTTCACAGTATTTCAACTTAGAACGTGCTGTCTCAAGGAACAAAGTTTCTCAATCCTCTGGTAACACTTTACATGTTCATCAGTTTAGCATGTTAATATTGTCCTTTTACCTTGAAATCTGCTACTGACTTTCTATCATCAGAATTGACTCCCTTACTAGGAATTGGAAACTAAAAGCTTATAATTTTAGTCTGTATTTACTATTAATATTGATATCTATCAAAGCTTAAAATTTGATGTACTTTATGTAAGTCATCCAAGTCAGGAACTTTCTACCCAATGATGTATCCTTTTGAAGAGTTTATGTATGTGAGCTGGCTTTTATCCCCCCCCCCCCCCCCCCCCAAAAAAAAATCTTTAAGTCATCAGCCTTTTTTAAAAACATGAAGTTGCACTGATAAGTAATATCTCTGATATTATAGTTTTCTTTTGAGCCTTTCAAATGTCATAAATCCTGTCTGAAGAGATTGCTTTTAAAAAGAAATCATTTTTGGTTTCCAGCATCCAATCATGGGAGGGTATACTCTTTTGGGTTGAGATCTTTGTCTTGCTCCATTATAGTTGTACCTGCTCTATTCACCTCACAGTTGTTGGATTTTGACAGAGGACGTCTTTAGGAACCATCAGTGGAAAGTAATTGGCCTATGCCATGTAAATCCTTTTTGATTCAGCTTCTTTTAGAAGAATATTTTCCTTGACATCTTCCTCTCATATTCATGTTGGTTATCTCCTAGTCATTGTTCTTGTCAATTGTCCAAGCACATTTCTTGCTATACCATGCTCTTAATTTTACTCTTCCTTTTGAGTAGTTGATCCTCTGCTTCTCTCGTAACATGTTTCCTTGTCCTTCAGGAATCAAGTTTTTTTCCTCCACCTTTCCAGTTTATGACAATTAGCAGTAATGCTATGGAAAGGAAAGATTCCATGTATGCCTAGAGGCAACAGTATATGTATATATGCTACTTGTAGGTGTATCATATATATTCATGCATCATAATCTTGTATTGATAAGAAGTACCCCCACCCCCTCTTTTTTATTGTTGTATCAAATTGAAATTTAATTGGAAATACATAAATATATATGAAGTTAAACAAGTGTTGTTAATTGCACCTTTTCCCCTCACCTCAAAGTTTAAGATCAAGGAACTTACCTTCTTAGTTGTTATAATTTATGACAAAAAACACTTGAAAGTCCAGAGTTGGTAGATAACATAAATAAAATAGGCAATGTCACAATTGCATGATTTATGACTACCAGAAGATGCAGGGCACCTAATAGTGGCCCTTTCTTTTGGTCAGTATTACTAGCCCTTTCAATTATCCTCTTCATGCTTAGCAGTTGTGGGAGTAATCATTTTTCCTAAGATTATGGTTGTCATCTGAAACTCGGTGGGTCCTTCATCAGTTCTCTTGGTTTTCTAGCCCAGTTATTCTCTTTTGTTTCTCCACAACTTTTACATTGAAGACTATTTTATTGTGGCATGTAGTTAAGCACAAACCTTAGGAGACCCAATCATTTGGTTGGTTGCTTGCTATTATGCAATTGTCATGTTGTTGACTATTTCCCTCAGTTCTTCAAATTGTATTTGTACAATGGCTGTTTTCCTGCATATTATGACCTTAAAATAATAATAATGGCAGTCAAGTCAAGTCAAGTTGAACAGGACATGGAGCAAGTGCAGATTAAACCAAATGTGGATATACGCCTTAGTGACTTGAAGCTTGTGCTTGGACCAGAGTTGAGGATATTTTATCCTTTGATTCTTGAGTTTGCTGTTAGTGGAGAGCTTGAGTTGAATGGCCCAGCCCATCCAAAATGGATAAAACCTAAAGGCATACTGGCATTTGAGAATGGTGAAGTTGGTCTAGGTGCCACACAGGTTTGTCTAATGCTTTATTCCATGAATTTTGCAAACTGTAACGTTAAGCTCTCTTTAGGCTACTCATGCTTTGGTTTGGCTTGTAACTTCCTGAATTCATTTTATGTTTGATATCATGCATTTCAATTGTAGGTGAGGTTAAAGCGAGAACATATAAATATTGCCAAATTTGAGCCTGAATTTGGACTGGATCCAATGCTAGATTTAGCATTGGTTGGGTCTAAATGGCAGTTCAGAATTCACGGTCGAGCTAGCAAGTGGCAGGAAAAACTTGTGGTGACCTCAACTCGCTCTGGGGAACAGGATGCACTCTCACCTACTGAGGTAAAAGATTTGAAAAAAACAGAAAAATCACTTTGCTTTTATTATAAAATTCCAACCCCTCCCCCTTTTTTCTCTCTTTGGAAGCTACCCTTTGTTCAGCTTATCTCACATTCTTAGGGAAGTAAATCAATGTGCTAATGTTCTGTCCAAGATTGGCGCTAATGTTCTTTTTGCTGATGCCTCCTCCACCCTTTCTTCTTTGTTTCCCTTTTATACCAAAAAAAGAAAAAAGGAAAAGAAAAGGAATTCCTTTTTAACTTGCGTGAGTTGATCATTTGAACCTAGTTCTCAAAACCCTAGCCCTATGTTTAAGACTATGTTGTATTATATTTATAATGAGGAAAACCACTATACAATAGCAGTAACATTATGGATGAGGATTCCATAAAAGAAGTTTGGATTTGGAGAGATTAAAGAGAAAGAGAGAATATGCAAAGCCTGAAAAGATAGGTTCACATTGTGTTATATTCTTAATAAGGAAAACAACTATTCAACAAATAAATAAGCAATGTGGGACTAGAGAATATATAGCTTAGCCTATTATTTACACTTAACTCTAATACTCCTCCTCGAATTGGAGCATATAAATTATGTGCACCAAGCTTGTTATAAATATAATTGATATGAGGACCTTTAAGGGACTTGGTAAAAATATTTATTAGTTGGTCATTTGAGTTGACAAAACTTGTAGCAATGCAACCAGTCAATTTTTTCCTTGATGAAATGACAATCAATTAATCATGAAAAACAAGATTGGACGCAATATGTAAGGTGAGTAATTTTCCCAAACTTCCAACTCTTGAAGTAATTGCTTCAGCTAAATAAGTTCATACGTAACTAGAGCCATAGCATGATATTTAGCTTTTACACTAGATCTAGCAATGACATCTTATTTCTTACTCTTCCAAAAACCAGATTTCCTCCAATGAGAACATAGTACCCAAAAGTCGAATGTGTATCAGAAGACCTTGCCCAATTTGCATTAATGAAGTCATCATAGTCAACACTAGACAAAGATTATACTTTGTGAAGATTGGTCCTTAGAAGGGCAAGGTTCACCTGTATCAATTGCTTAAGTCACATTAGCCATACAAGGTGGTTGACCATGGAGAGAATAGCAATGGTTTCTTGTGTGCCCTAATTTATTGCGATATGTGCACTAAATTCTTTTATAATTACCACCACAAGCCACCTTTATTCGTAATCTATGAAACCATACCACTTCAATTGCTAGATGAAGTAGATGGCACGTAAGAGAAGATATGTGTGAAGGAGAAATAAGCAATGCAAAGACATTGAAGAACTATGATATGCAAAACCAAACAGTATAGCCTCTGGTGTTTTAATTTGAAACTTTAGGGATGAAAACCGTAATTTTATTTATAAACAATATACCTATTTATATATACATATACCTTTAAAATAGGAAAATTTAAAAGAAAAAAAGGAAAACACTAATTCTTATGATTATGCTGATCCAATCTCTATGATTATGTATTCTAATTGCAAGAATATTTATGGTAATATTTCCTATTATATAATAACAAAAATCTTTCTTATTTTATAACACTTCCCCTCAAGTTAGAACATAAATGTCACTCACGTTTAGCTTGTTACAAATGTAATTAATTCTAGCTCCATTTAAAGTTTTTGTGAAGATATCTCCCAATTGATCTCCTTTTTTAACATAACCTATAGAGATAAAGTTTTCTTGGATCTTTCCATGAACAAAATGAAAATCGATCTCAATATATTTGATTTGTTCGTGAAACACATGATTAGAGGCAATATGAGATGTAACTTGGTTATCACACCATAACTTTGCTAGCAATTAGATCTTGATACTAGTGTAGATACTACATTCTATCATACAATTTCACACACTGATCGTATTATAACTTTATACTCTGATTTTGCACTAGATCAAGATACTACATTCTATTTCTTACTTCTCTATGAGACTAGGTTTCCTTCTGCAAAAATATAGTATATTGTAGTAGATCTCCTATCAACCTTAGATCTTGTCCAATTCGCCTAAAAAAACATTCAATATTAGTGTGCCCATAATTTTCATATGATAGACCACATCCTGGAGCTCCTTTCAAGTAGTGAAGAATTTGTTCTAAAATTGCCCAATGATTAACTATTGAAGAAAACATAAACTAACAACACTAACGGACTGTGCAATATTAGGATGTGTCATTGTAAGATAATTCGATTTTCTAACTAATCTTTTATACTTCTTAAGATCTTCAAATAACTCATCATCATCTTTTGCGAGTTGTAAGTTAGGAGTCATTGATGCATTTCATGTTTTTGTCAGCAAATCAAGAACTTGCTTTCTTTGAGACGAGAATATACCTTTCTTGTTTCTCATAACCTCAACTCCTAAGAAGTATTTTAACATCCCAAATCCTTTGTTTGAAACTGAGAGTGAAGAAACGCTTTAAGGGACAAAATATCTGAAGTGTCACTCCTTGTAATTACAATATAATCGATGTTTATAACAAATAAGATTATGCTAGCCTCAAACTATTTATAAAATACTACGTGATTACATTTGCTCTTATTCATTTCATATTTTAGAACTACTTCATTGAATATGCCAAAGTAGACAAAAGGACTCTATTTCAAGCCATACAAGGATTTTTAAAGATAACATACTTTCTCACACTCTCGCTAAGCAATAAACCTAGGTGTTGCTCCATATATACTTCCTTTTGAAGGCCACCATGTAGAAAAGCATTTTTGATATCTAACCAATATAATTTAGAGGAAGTATTTGCATAATCAACATTATAAATTTGAGCATAACCTTTAGCAACAAGATGGGCTTTAAGACAAGCCACCAATCTACCAAGATTTACTTTCACCACAAACACTGATTTGCATCCCATAACTTTCTTACCAGCAAGGCAAATCCACTAACTTCCAAGTGCCATTATCATCAAGAGCAATCATCTCTTCCATCATAGTAGCATGGTAGTCAAGGTGGGACAAAGCATTATGAATAGTTTTAGGAAGCAAAATAGTATCTAAGGATGCAATAAAAGAGCTAAAAGAAAGAGACAAATGATTATAGGAAACAAATGAGGAAATGGGATAAGTACAATGGCATTTACCTTTTCAAAGAATAATAGGAAGATCAAGGCTAAAGTCAGAATCACTTGAGACTAGATCCAACGATGAAGAAGATGGTGAAGGGTATGAGTTTGGATTAGAGGCAGTTGTCTCTTGTTGTTTGGGATAGACATGGATAATGGTTGGCCGAGTAGACACCAGAGCAAGCATAAGAATACTTGAAATACTATCAAAATAAGTCACAATATAGATTAACAGATCATCTTCCTCCCCTTGATAGTTATAAATAGAAGATGAGGAAAAGGTGGGATGTTTTCATGGAAAGGAACATCTGAGAGTAGGAAAAAGACACCTATATCCTTTTTACATATGAGAGTCTTTATCTTTTTATTTTTAAGTCCTTATTTTTTACTTTAGTTTTAGATGTGCTCACTAAACATGTCCAAAAGCCACCGGTGCCACAATGCATGTTTTTTGCAAATGACATAATCCTAATCAAAGAATTGAGAGAGGAAATGAATGAGAAGTTAAAGATGTGGAAACTAGCTTTAGAAGCACATGGATTTCGTTTAAGAAAAAGTAGAACGGAGTATATGAAATGTATGTTTAGTAAAAGATGCACTAGTTCTAACACAGCAGTGAAAATTAGAAAACATACTATACTACAAGTCATATGGTTTAAGTATTTTGAATCTATCATATAACATTACGGAAAAATAAAGAAAGATGTAAAATATAGAATTCAAACAAGGTGGATGAAATGCAGGAATACTTTGAATGTTATTTGTGATAGAAGATCTCTATTGAAATTTAAGGGTAAATTTATCGCATAGTTATAAAACCTACAATGTTATATAAAATTGAGTGTTGAATAATAAAAAGTTAACAAAAGAATAAGGTCAATGTTGTAGAAACGAGAATGTTGTGTTAAATGAGTGAACACACCAGATAAGATAGAATTAAAAATGAATACATTAAAAAAAATGTGGAGGTCGTACCTATTGTGAAAAAAATTGTAAAATTACGACTTAGATGGTTTAGACATATATGGAGGAAACTTGTAGAAGTCCCAATTAGGAAAGTAGATCAGATGAAGAGTAGTTCAATAGTCAGAGGTAATAGGAGGTCAAGAAAAATTATAGAAAAAATCATTAATAATGATTTAGAGTTAAATGGTTTGTCTAAAACTATGATTTAGATAAGACTTTATAGCGTCAATTGATCCATGTAGTTGACCTTGCTTGGTAGGAAAAAGGCTTTGTTGTTGTTATCCTTTTTGAATATGAGAATAACCAAGAAAAACACATTTAAGTGACTTTGGATCCAATTTGGTGACCTAAGAATGAACATTTCTAATGAAGCAAGTACTACCAAATATGTTGGGTTTAAGAAGAAACAAAGGCTTGGAAGGAAAAACAATAACATATAGAATATCACCATTAAAAATAAAGGAAGGCATCCAATTAATCAAAAAACAAGCTGTAAAGATAGCATTAGCCCAAAATTGTTTAGGAACTTTCATTTGGAAAAAAATGACTTTTGTAACTTCAAGTAACTATCTATTTTTTCATTCAACAACCTCATTTTAGGATGGTGTATCAACATAAGAAGATTGATGAAGATTTCCATTCTAAGCCATGTAAAACTAAAAAGAATCTGAAAAATATATTTTGACATTATCAGTTCGTAAAGTATGCATAGAAATGTTGAATTGAAGTTTTATTTCGGCACAAAAGATACAAAAAATGAGAAAATAACTCAAAATAATTTTTCATTAAATATAATCAAGTAACATGAGAATAATCATTAAAAAATGTAATAAAATATTTAACCAAACTTAGATATAATTTGACAAGGATTCTAAATATCACAATGAACTAACTCAAATGGGAATGCAACCTATTTATTGACTTTAGACATTGAGTGAAGACAATGATATTTAACAAACTAACATAACTCACAATCCAAAGATGAAGAATATTTAAACTGATGACAATTTCTTGAGAGAATGTAGAAAGGGATAGCCCAACTAACAATGCACCTCAAAGAAAGTCAAACTACTAAAACAAGCAATCAATCTTGGCACCTGTGTATCAAGAATGTAGACACCTCCAAATTCATGACCTTTACTAATCATGGATCGTCGTAAGATCCTTAAATAAACAATGGTCAGAAAAAAATGAGATACAATAATTTAATGTATGAGTGAGTTTACTAACAGAGATTAGATTAAAGAAAAATTAGATAAACTCAATATTAAGGACAAAGAAAGTGACGAGGTTGAATTAATAGTTCTAGAATAAAAAATGCAAGAAGTAGACCCATCTGCTAGAGTAACATAAGAGGAGTTAGAATGTGATTGGAAAGTGAAAAAGAGACTTGAGTTACTTATCATGTAATCTGTGGCACAAAAATCAATGACCTAGCAATAATAGTAATAGAAGGAATTGTGGATTTCAGTGATTCTTGATACTAAGAGAATTAGGCAAACTTATCAACAAAAACCAAAATGGTCTCTTCAAAAGATGATCTAATATTTGTTGACTAAATTTTCTAATATTTGTTTTAAAGTTTTTTGACAATTGCGCTTTGTATGGCCTGGTTCATGACAATAGTAGCACACAATTACTCCTAACTTCTAACTGCGACTATTAGCACTTTTGTTGCAAATGTTCATTCCGCTTGCCTTGTTATCATCTCAATCATTTTGACAACCACAACTTATAAAAGCACTATTATTATTAGTAGGCTTATATGCCTAAAAACTTTTTGTATGAAACATTCTAGCAAAGTTATCCTGGAAAAAAGAAATCTTAGATTCAAAGAAAATTTGAGATTTGACAATCTCAAATTTTAGAAGAAAACCAGTAAGGAAAGTTATAACAACTATTTTCTCTCGTTGAACCAGTTAAACCTTCACATCAGAATTAAAAAGTAACAATATATTAAGTTCCTCATAAATTCTTTTAAAGTCCATAAAATAGGCTATAAGCAGCTTATCCTGCTTTTTTGCACAATAAAAAGCCTTTACGCATCTTATAGATATGAAAGATATTCCCTTTCCCAAAATATAAGAAGTCTAAATGATCCATCAATTCCTTAACAAACTCACAATGATTGATTAAGCCAATTATCTCATTATCAATGGAGTTTCGAATCTATAAAAACAGTCTTGCATCATCCCTCAACTATGCTTGTTTCCTATTATTTGTAAGAGGGTCATTAGTAAGGTAATCATCTTTCTCAATGCTTCGTAAATACATTCAAACTATCTTATTCCAATCTAAATAGTTAGAGCCATTAAGTTTATGCTCCATAATCTTTATCACTATAAGAATCACATTAGCCATGAATGTGGATTTACTTTCTATCATTAGAAAAGCAAAACATCAAACAACTAAAAGAGTACTGAAATAGAATTACAAATCGTGCATGACAACCAATAAAGCACCTAGACAAGGAGCTAAACAGCTTATACACCCAAATACTAAGAGGATGAAGCAAAAAACAACTAGGCAAAGACTAGACTAAACACCCACACCTGAACACTAAGGAAAAGGCTAGAACACAGGAGTCATCACTAATGAAAGAGATCGGAGTAAGAGAATACAGCTCATGCCCTCTCACACATTAGTGTGTGAGTGAATGTTGAATTTGGAAAATGGTGTGTGACACCCACACACGTCGCAGTTGGTCACCAAATTTCGGGAAGAGGCCAATCTAAGGCCTCTAAACCTTCTAAGGTAGGTAGTGGCACCTAAGAGCAGTCTTTATAGGAGACTTAGGCGCACCAATGAACTCGGGTTTCAAGCCGTATGCTCTAATACCATGAAACTTTAAAGATAAAAACCATGATTTTATTCATAATAATATACCTACTTATATACATCATATACCTTTAAAATAGGAAACTTAAATAAAAAACACTAATCCTTATGATTATGCTACTCCAATCTTTATGATTATGAATACTAATTACAATAATATTTACTGTAATATTTCCTATTCTATAATAACAAAAAATTTTACTATTCTATAACATAATTATTCTTTTGTTTTTCCGAAAGATACAACATATGATTAATAGAAAAAGGAGACTAAAGTGATGAGTCTCCAATCCCACAAAATCAAGATAAAGTTAGAAAATAGAATGGAGCGAAAATAGGAACAAAATAAAGTCAAAATAAAACACAATAAATAAAGAAATAAAGCCATTTAAATAATAGAATGCCTTTAAAGGGATCACATGTAGAATAACACGTAACCATTAGCAACACTCCTCAAGTTGGAGAGTGGATGTTGAACATTCCCAAGTTGCCATTCAAGTCTTCAAACTTTACTCTAGGAAGAGCTTTGGTTAGAATGTCTACAACTTGGCATTGGGTAGGAGTATAGGTGAGATTAATAATTCCAGTGTCAAGCTCCTCTTTAATAAAATTTCAATCTAACTCCATGTGTTTAGTCCTAACATGATGAATGGGATTCTTAACAATGTTGATAGTCACCACATTGTCACATTGTACCTTCAAAGAGTCTAGCGACAGAATCCTCAATTTTTCAAAATGATGTTTCAACCATAACCCCCTTACAAATACCAAAAGACAATGCCATCTGTTCTGCTTCAGCATTGCTTCTAGCTACCACATTGCTTTTTATTTCTCCAAGTAACTAAATTGGCCCACACATAAGTACAATACCCAATCATAAACCTCCTATCTAATATAAAACCAGCCTGATCTATTTCGATATAAACTTCAATGCTCTTGTCATATCCCTTTTTTGAAATAGATACCCTTATTAGGTGTTATCTTTAGATATCCTAGGATTTTGTATACCACCTCCATATGTTCTTGGTAGGTTTATTCTTGTATTGGCTAACAACATTGATTAAAAAACAAATATTTGGTCAAGCATGGAAAAGGTATATGAGCTTCCCAACTTGTCTTTAATATCGTCCTATGTCAATAGAAGCACTATCTTCCTTGAAATTTAACTTATAAGTAGTTTCCATGAATGTTTCAGCATACCTCTCTTTTGACAGGTCCAAAGTATACTTTCTCTAAAAATAAAACATACCCTTTTTGGATCTTGCAACCTTTATGCCTAAGAAATTTTTCAGGTTGCCAAGAAATCTCAAATTCCTCGGCAAGAGCAATTTTCAACTGTTTAATTTCTTCTTCAACATCACTTTGAACAATTATATTATCAACACGAACTATCAAAATGGCTATTTTCCCATCAAGTGAAAATTTTGTCAATAAAGTATGATCTTATTGGCCTTGATTATACCTATATTCTCTAATTACTTTTGTGAATCAACCACATTCTTGGTGATTGTTTAAGACCATATATTGATTTGTGAAATTTACACACCTTATTCTTGCCATATTCAACTTCAATCCCAAGGGGAATGTCCATATAAGTTTCTCCTAAGTCAACATTTAGAAAAGCATTTTTTACATCAAATTGATGATGTGACCTATCATGGTTAGTAGCAATAGAAATAAGTACTATGATGGCATTAAATTTAGCAACTAAAGCAAACGCTTCCTAATAGTCTACCTCATGGGCTTGAGTAAACTCTTTACCTACTAACCTGGCCTTGTACCAATTTATGCTACCATCTAGACTGTACTTTCAAGTGGAGATCTACTAGATATCCTACAGGCTTCTTTTCAGTAGGTATATCAACAATTGTCCATGTTCCACTTTTCTCGAAGACATTGACTTCTTGGATAGCTACTCTCCACTCAAATTTATGCTACCATCTAGACTGTACTTTCAAGTGGAGATCTACTAGATATCCTACAGGCTTCTTTTCAGTAGGTATATCAACAATTGTCCATGTTCCACTTTTCTCGAAGACATTGACTTCTTGGATAGCTACTCTCCACTCAAATTTATTTAAACCATCATGAATATTTTAAGGATTTTTCTCATGAGAAATATTAGCAATAAATGCACAATAATCAGGTGAGAGTTTGTCATAAGATGGAAAGTTTCCAATGGGATGAAATGTGCATGACCTTCCCCCTTTCCTTAAAGTCATTGGTATGTCCAACTGTGCTAGATTGTCATTCTAAGTGTCTGGACTTGGACTGGGTTTTGGGGGTTGCCTCGTAGGAAATGTGCTTGGCTCATGTAGCTTCCTTCTCCTTGTATACACAAGGAAATCTATTTGTTGTTGCTGTCCCACTTTAGTTTCAGTAATAGGTGCAGAATTTTCCTCAGTTATATGCTCAGTTTAGGATTTTTACCATTTTCAGGCTCAAGTTCAAGTGTCATCAAGCATTTGGGATCATTTTCAAATGAAACAAGGACAGATTCAGGAAGTTGCCTAGGCTGGACAGAACTAGGTGAATTGACAAGAGTAGTGACAAAATCCCATTCACCATCACTCTCTCCTGAATAGTTGTTTTAGGAAAATAAGGCTGGGTTTCAAAGAAAGTGACATCCATTTGACATAAAACCTTTGTGGTTGGTGAAGAGCACTTGTATCCTCTCTTGTCGGGTGAGTACCCCACAAATATACACTTAATGGACTAAGAATCAAGTTTTCCACTTTGCTACATATGAACAAATGATGAGCACCCAAAAATCTTTTGAAGCAAGGTAGAAAGTGTGGAAATGATGACAAGCAAGGCTTGCTAGAAGCATTCTATTGATAAGATATGGCGGTAAGGATAGATAAATCACTTAATGTGATGCATGTAGATAAAGCTACTTTATTGAGGTTGTTTTTTTTCTTGTCAGCATTGCCAATTTTTGCCCTCAACTCCAAGTCTTGAAATTGACAACCACCAACAATGAATTTAGTCACATAATTAAGATCCTTTTTCTTGAGTGTACACCATGTACCAGCTGCCTTCGTGCTTGTTTTTCATCTTCTTGTTGGCTAGCTCGCCATCAAACTTCCAACACACTTTTTTTTGTATGGCCTACCTTGTGGCAGTGATCACACCATGGGTTGTCTAACTTTTTCAGTTTGTAATCATTGTTTGGAGGCCCTCTAGCTACAAATGTTGATGATTCAGTACTTGTGGGATGAGTTTGAGCCCTAAGGTGAGTTTCTTCCAATCTCTTCCTGTGTGATAGTAAAGAACACCTCTCTCAAAGATGGCAGTATCTGAACTCAATTCTTCCTCTGATTTCATCAAAACTTGGATTGAGTCCAAGAAGGAATTTATAGACTTTTTTCTATTCTTTTATTTGATTGTACTAGGCTGCATCTGCTGCATAGGACCATTGATGGGTCTCATAGAGGTCTAATTGCTACCAACGACGAATAAAGATATTGTAGTACTGTGTTATGCTTAAATCATTCTGTCTGAAGTCATGGAGAAAACCTTCAATGTCCAGAATAACAACTTTGCATTTTAATGATGAATTTGTCTCCATGGTTGCCTCCCACAACTTATGAGCTGTGTTATGTAGCATGAAATTCTCTCCAACGTCAATGGTTATAAAATTAACCCACCAAGATTGTACCAAGGTATTATCTGCTTCTCATTCCATGTACTTCGGATCATAAGGCTTGTGAGGTATAGCGGCTTCAGTCAAGTATTTGTACTTGCATTTGCCTCTAATGAACAATTTCACACTTCAAGACCATTAAAGGTAACTTTGGCCATTTAGGGATGTGTTGTGATGAGAACAAGACCTAGGTCACCAAATGCTTGATGGATAGAGCTATAAGTTATCAATGGAGAATGAGAATTCATCTTAGTCGTGGAGCTCTATCTATTTGGGCAATTTGCGTTCAAGCCAAACCCGAACTTGATCATGTTGCAATTAGATCTTAAACTCTAATACTATGAAGAATTTTGGGACCCAAAACTAGAATGTGTAGTTCCTCTAGTGTTTTCATTATTCCTCAGTTTTTCCAAAAGATACAACATAAGATAAATAAGAAAAATAGACTAAAGGGATGAGTCTCCAATCCCACAAAACCAAGATAGAGTTAAAAACAAAATAGAGTGAAAGTAAGAACAAAATAAAATGAAAACAAAACACAATAAATAAGAAAATAAAGCAAGTCAAATAATAAAAGGCCTTCAAAGGGATCACGTGTAGAATAACACGTGACCATTAGCAATAGACATCATCCAAAGATGGTATAGTAGGGCTAGAAAGAATTTATTCCTAAATTGCATTGAGGTCAGAACAAAGACTAGCCAAAGTAAGCAGGAAACCTCTCTTTGGGTTTCCTACTCCTCAGTATTGGTTGTGATTGGCATGAGATTGTTAAATTCTCCCTTAAGAGCCTTTATCCTGCCAACAAGAGTTTCCAAATCCAATTCCTATTGCTTCAATGTAAAATTGTTAGAGACAACATGATAAATTCGACGAATATCATTAATATACAGTTTCTTGGCCTTTGTTCCCATTTTGTAACAAGTGCAATAAGTTAGAAACGCAATAATTAATTTAGTATGAAAGGTTTGGATTAAGAGACTACACAAATGGGCTTCAGTCTATGTCCATAAAGGTCTATCAGCAACAGCAATATGAGTCTCTTTCTTTACTAAGTGGTTAGCAATAACCATATCCTATAAACCATAATTCAATTGTAGCAAACGAAGATAAGTAATTTGCACCCGTTGCTTATTTTTCAAAGGTGAAGACACATGAGAAAACAAAAGGTAGGGCAAAATGAAACACCACAAACAGTGAAGACACATGACAAAGGAAGGCTGGTAAATAGGTTTAGGAAGCCCCTTCGGCAAGATTTGGTGGCAATAGAGTATTTTCTTATGTCTCATGCGCTTATATGCATCGACGCATGGAATTGCTACAATGATGGCTAGTTGTTGCATGGGAGTGCATGCAAGGGGATTTTGGTCACTCGTATTGTGACAGCCACTGGTCTCTAAAGTTGACTAGAGGGTCACCGTCTTGAAAAGGGGCTTGCTAGAAAATAATCCAGTAGCCAGAAAGTGATTGGGTATTTGCTTAATCACTAGAAAAGTCCCTAAAGAGTTTCAGAAAATAATAACTCTAAAATTTCTTGTTTTATTCATGGTGGGAGGCAAAATTATATAGGGAACCAAATGGCACAAATTTGCCATTTAGCCCCTGAAATAAAGTCACTATTAAGGAAGTAAAATCTTAGGACCTAGAAAAGGAAAAAAACTATTGATAATCCACACTAAATGACCAGATGACAACAAATAAAATACAATAAAAATGCAAAAATAAATGCATATAAAGGTTCTAATTAAGGTGGGATTACAATCCCCAAAAAAAGGAAATAAAATAGAAAATAAATAAGTTGACTTGAATGCTAAAATTTCTTGTGATAAACAAGGCTAATAAAAAAATGAATAAGATTATAATTACGGGATTCCAACAATTTTGTTGGTGAAAGACCTAATAGAAACCTAATTTTCTCCCGAATCTCTGATATCATGAAGAGACTAAAGAGAAAAAGAGAGAAAGAGAGAATATATAGCTTAAGGAAAACCAATGTACAACGAATAAATAAGCAATGTGGTAATAAAGAATATATAGCTTAGCAAACTATTTTCACTTAATTCTAATAGTGCCTTTAGGATGATTGAGGAATTATACTTGTGATGGAACCCAACACCAAAACTATATTGAAATGCTCCTTGGTTATTGAATTACCAAAAGACAACAAACAAAAATGCTATGACCATAGTACAGCAACTAGCAAAAGAAGTAATACAAGCTAACAAAGAAAGGAATGCAGAAAAGAATAAACCTCTCTGATATTTGAGAGACCAAAGCACTCTCCTCTCACACCAAAAATCTTGCCTTCTTCCTCTCAGCCTTTCTCATCCACTGACATAGCCCTCTAATCACCTCCTCTGTCTCTCCCCCCCCCCCCTCTCCCTCCCTCCCTCCCTCCCTCGCTCTCTCTCTCTCTTCCAACCCATACCCCATGTGACCCAAGTCATTACAAGCTTCCTTTTCCTTTTTTTCCCTTTTAGACACCTTAGCAACCATCAGAGAATCCTGGATCATCTTGCACTAACTTTCTTTTCTCAAAAGCCCTGATCACCCTAGGCCCAATAGTTATGGGTCTATCAATACCTGACCCTCAAAGCTTCACCTTGCCCTTAAGGTGAGAATTAGAATTTGGGACTAGAAGATTCTTCCCCATAAGACATTGTTCTTGTTTCCTGAAATAATTGAAACCAACATCACTCAACCTCTCATGAAAGCTGGTAAAAACAATATGCACAATGCACCATCCCACTTCACTTTGCATGACCAAAAATCTCTCCCAATCATTGGACACCAATATATCATCACATTAGGGAACATTTCTTTGTAGGCTAGGCATAATGTACGTAGTTCAGTTGATCTCAAATTAACTTTATTTTTCACTGATTATGTAAGAGTCAATGGATTCAATAGCTATTTCCACAAGTTTAACAGCTGCCTGTTTCTCTTCTCCTCATTAATGGATAAATGGCCATTCAATGTCAAGATCTTTCTCATATTCAAACTTCTGTATGACAACATTAGGCAGTTTCCTATAAATAACTGAATAAAGACAACAAGTCCAGAACGCACATTTGTTAGAAGGTGCTGAACAATTTAGTATATCTCAGAGTGACCGATGATGGGATTTGTTGGATTTTGTTGTAAAAGGAAATACTCCTTAGCTTTTCTAAATGGCCTTTCCAACATTCCCCAACCTGCCTGCACAATCCATCATCTGCAGAAACAGGTCTAAGGTGCATGCACTGGTATGTATTCCATCCTTGACAGTAGAAGATGTATGCCAACAAAGTGTTGAGAAGACAGTATCACAGGCAGCCAACCAATCATCAAGCTGTGTCTAACTGTTAATATACACAAGCCATAGTACACCATGAACCTCATTCCAAAAGATAAGGTTTTGCCCTTCCTTAGTAATAATTTTGTTAGAAGAGTGACACAGACCCCATAAGAATCTAACTCCTTACACTGATTGTTCCTATATGCTTGTTTTGCCTCTGTTGCATGATGCATCAATGAAAAATATGCAAAGAGAAGCTTGCCCGTTGATACTAGAGGCATCCTCTTTATATTGGGCCCCTGTCTCTTTGATAACAGGAGCCAACTTCTTTGCCATATCATTAATGTCAAGGTGATTTGAAGCAACACATGGAATTGCCACATATTTCCTTGATTCGTTTGATGGTTTGGGGTCTTCCTCATCTGCTCGGCCATTTGACAAGTATTCAAGTAGGTATGTGTATCTAAATTGATAATGATCCAGGAAAGGTAGTGGGTTATGACAAGTGTTCCAAATTTTAGGTTGGCACTGGTGGACTGAATTTAATACAACCTCATAAATTTCTAGCACCTGATGTAGTGATGGGTGCCATTGATAATGGAAAGAACACCATTCTTCATCAAGCTCAAGCATTATTTCTTTCATGATCAAGATAGGCTTTACCTCCTTATTAATCTTTAAAGTTTAAAACCTTTGTCAATGGTTCCCCATGATGTTTGTCCTCACTATTCTCCTTTTTAAGTGTCCTCCTTTTGTCTTCTTCTTTATTCCTTTATGCCATAATTAACAATTGAAGTGGCTGATTCTGATTATGATAAGGCATCCCCAATTCTTCATCATAACCGAAAATTAATCCCTACTCTTTTGCTCTGGCTTCAGCTCCATCTACTTCTATGACATTTTCCTCTTCATGGCAATTGTATCCCCAATCTCTTCTTTTCACTCTTTCTGAGCCCATTGAGTGTTGCACTAGTGCTTTAGAAGTTACATATGAAGACGATGGGTTTACCTCTACTCAATATCCTTTTATGATGGGAAATGGGTTTGGGATGACTAGGTCGGGTAAGCAATTGGGCTAAGTTACTGCTACTAGCTTTTCTTCGATGAGGCCCAATATATTTGTATTTCCAAAATAGGTTTAGGCTTCTTCCCCACTCAATTGCGATGACCCATCCAAAACCCATTGACTTTCCCTTCTGGCTATAGCGTCTTCTTTCCCTGCTGCCGTCACAACCTAACATCTTGGACACTTGTTTCCATTGTCTACCCAGAAGGACTTTTACCCATGAGATTTATTTCCCTTCCCTCATGCTTCATTGTGCGCTGAAGGTTTAAGAATTGGTGTAATTTCCATAAACTCAAATTTATCAATGGTGGCTGATTTGTTAGGCTTTGAAGTTAAAAGAACTTCTGATTTCCTCTCCTCTTCTGGTTTGTTCTCTCAAGCCACTACCACAACAACACCAGCAACCAAACCACCTTCTTCGATATTCTCTTCTCCAACTTTCCCCACCTATGGTTGCTGCACTTCCTTAACTTTCGACTTAATTGATTTTTCATTAAAAATCAATGAACCTCGGGTAAGCTCCTCTTCAATTACCTCTTCTTCTTTTTTTCGCATTCTATCATTTGTTTCTCCATTCCCCATTTGGCCACTACCTTTTGCCATTTTTTCTCCTATATCTCTCTTCCATCTGGCTAATGCTTACTCAGTTGTTTCCCTCATTTCTCCCCTATCTCTCTTTTCCTATATCTCCTTCTTCCATTGGCTAATACTTGTTTAGTTGTTTCCCTCATTTCTCCTTAGTCTCTCTTTTCCTGTATCTCCTTCTTCCATCTAGCAAACACTTTTTTACTTTCTTCACTAAAAATTCCCATAGTCTCAGATTTTCCCTGATTGTCAATGCTCTGATACCAATTTGATGGGACCCAACACCAAAACTATACTAAAATGCTCCTTAGTTATTGAATTACCAAAAAACAACAGACAACAATGCTATGACCAAAGTACAGCAACCAGCAAATGTAAGTAAAACAAGTTAACAAAGAAAGGAATGCAGAAAAGAGTAAACCTCTCTGGTATTCGAGAGAACAAAGCACTCTCCTCTCACACCAAAATTCTTGCCCTCCTTTTCTCAACCTCTCTCATCCACTGATATAGCCCTCTAACTGCCTACTCTCTCTCCCCCCCCCCCCCCTCTCTCTCTTTTCCAACCCATACTCCATGTGACCCAAGTTGTTACAAGCTTCTTTTTCCTTTTTTGCCCTTTTAGACACATCAGCAGCCATAAGAGAATCCTGGATCATCTTGCGTTAACTTTCTTTTCTCAAAAGCCCTTAGCACACTAGGCCCAATAGTTACAGGTCTGTCAACTTGTAATAAAAATTTTGCATTTTGATCTAGAATTTTACTAGGGGAAAATGTAACTTAAGAGGGATGAGGTTCCTTGTTTAAGCAACAGACAAAATGACCTGCAAGCAATAGCTGACAGTCAAAAACAGTTTAGATATGCTGAGAAGTCTTTTTATTAAAATAAATAAATGAAATAGAAAAGGAACAAGGATGGCATATTGTGGCAATCGTCCTTAATACACTAATTACATGCCATGGGGCCTAATTGTTCTCTAAATCTCATTTTTATGTTATTTTGCTTTTTGTTTTTTTTAATAATCTGCTTCTATGAACTCCTTTTCTATTATTATTACGATGTGAATGGATTGCGTGTGGATTTTAACAGATTCACCTTACCTGTCACAAAATTTTCTGTGAGAACTCTGGATTCCACCTTTTAAATTGTAGTGTGTGACAGAGTTCCATTTGTAAAATTTAAGATCAAAGTTTCCAGACCTTCTGGCAGTATGGACCACTGGACCACCAATCGTTACTATTTATATTCATGCAGGCTGTCAGGAGGTTTGAGAGTCAGTTAGCCGAATCCATTTTGGAAGACAATGGTCAGCTTGCATTTGAGAAGCTTGCAACTGAAACTGTTAAAAAATTGATGCCAAGAATAGAAGGGACGGGAAAGTGTGGCCAGGCAAGGTGGAGGGTAGTGTATTCGCCTCAGATCCCTAGTTTGGTTTCTGTTGATCCTACAGTGGATCCTCTCAAGTTACTTGCCAGTAATATATCATTTGGTACGGAAGTTGAAGTCCAGCTTGGGAAAGGTCTTCGGGTAATCTGATCATGCAGTTTTGGTCACTTATCATAGTTTGTTCTCTGGCTTTCACTGAGAATGAGTGCCAATGTTGAAGCTACAGATTCTGCTGTCATTTATTTGTATTTTTTTCTTTTTCCAGGCCACAATTGTTAGGCAAATGAAAGAGTCAGAGATGGCAATGCAGTGGACCTTGAGCTATCAGCTTACAAATCGCTTGCGATTGCTGCTACAGTCTGTTCCATCCAAGCGCCTTCTTTTTGAGTATTCTGCTATATCCCAGGATTAATTGATTGGCTTCCATATAATGTCTGCAGCTTCTTTTTTCCCGGGAAAAAAAAAATTCTGCCAATTTAAGTTGAATCAATGCGCCTGCCAGTAGGCAGGATAATGCAGATTTAATAAATTCCACTTCAGATTTACATCCACATATTTTGTTAAAACGCTAGGATTGTGGGATACCTTTTGGGTACGTTAAAAGTAGAGTAGACAATGATTCTTTTGCTCAGATTGAGCCTGTATCTAGATAGATACAGAATTAATGAATACAGCATCTTAATTTTGTACAGAGACTCAATTTTAATGAAGGAGAATATAGTTGGATTAGATATTGATGGTAGATAAAGTTAAGCTCTGGGCGACAAACAATTTCATTGTATTATTGAATATTTTTGCTTTAATTTTTTCAACATAAAGAAATAAAAATCAGTGAATAACTCATGATTTTTTTAATTAATGCCGAAATTGACATGTGTGGTACATATGAAGCTCACGCACGTATCATATCTTTTGGCAAAGTAAAACTCAAAACGTCAAGTTCTGCTTGCTTTATGGCTTGACCATCGACCAAAGCCTGTGGATACTGAATAGGAGAAACTCAAGAATCTTACTTTATGAGATAACCAAAGAACGAGATGAAATTCAACTTTCTATGAGAAGAATAATCACAGAACATTTGATACTCAAATACAATCATGACAAATCTCCAAGGATCTTTGTGTGAAAGATCATGACTTTCTGTTGGACGAGCAAGAGGGGAAGAATTTACTGTTTTTTCAAGGAAAGGCCCCATCTGCATCAAACATATGTTGACATCAAGTTAGATTCACTAGTGGTAACTAATTACATTCAGAAAATGAAACATTTTTATTGAAAACCATTTCAACATTTGTCAAATCTTCATAGTAGCATTTATTAAAAAAAAACTCTGGAAATGTAAAATTCATAATCACAAGTAATAATTATATGGATTAAATTTAAATGTACTTTTTATATTTTTGCTATTAAATTCTTTAATTAAAATATGATAAATATATAATTTTTAATAATAATATAATAAGTATATAGTTTGATTAAAAAATTATATACTTATCATATAATATTAAAAAATTATATACTTAACATGATTTAAACACATCAATTTAGAAACTATAAAGCAACATTGCTGCAATTGAAACTAGGGTAAGTTCAATTAGAGAGGATCAAAAGTGCAATTTCTTTTCTTTCCAAAATAATCACTAATCTCATGGAATTGGAGAATTTGAAAACTGAAGAAAATTATTGCCATCAAGAGCTTACAAGCTCTTTATGTGAATAACTTAGTTTGGAGTACAAATAAATAATAGAACATATGAGAGTATTCCCATCTCTCCCAATTGTCGAAGCAAGATAATGTTGGTAAGTGTTTGATTCTTGGGCTTATGAGATCACAAATTACAAATCAAATTAAAATAATGATCCCATATATACCATATATTTCCATAAAAAGTTGAAACCTATAAGAATCACCGTTAATCTATGAGGACCAAGGTAAGATCTACATATGCATAAGGGTCCACCCTTGTATTTCGATGTTAATACTTTTGTTAGCAAGATACGTGTAGATAACCAACAAACTGTTATGATATATATATCTATAAATAGTATATATGATTAGATATTAGCCAACTGACAAATATAGATATAGGATCTATTTCGTTGTATTATCCTATATATACCCTGTACTCTTCGATTAAAAAAATAATATAGAGAGAGAACCTCTATTACTCTAAAAACACTTACATGGTATCAAAGCGTAGTTCAATCTATTTCATATTGAATTTTTTCAACATCTGAATTTCGAAACTCTCGTACCCCTTCTTGAAACTAAACCCCTATCTCTTTGATATCTACCACGATGTCTCAAGATACTGCCATCAGTAATCCTCAACCCATTATTGTGAACTAAGATCATGCCCCTTTCTCTGTCACCATTATTCTTGACGAATCCAATTATCTCCTATGGTCACAACTTATGGAAATGCGTATAACTGCACGTAACAAAATTGGGTACTTGACTGGAACTGCACAGAAACTAAAAGACGATGACCTCACGCTAGCTACTTGGATCACCGAAAACCAAAAGGTCCATAGTTGGCTTATTGAAGCCATGAATCCTACTCTCATGCGACGGTTTATTCGTTTACCCACTGCCAAGGATATCTGGGATGCCCTTGCTCGCACATTCTACGACTCTAACGATGAAACCGTAATCTTTGAACTCAATAAGAAGTCTTTTACAACAAACCAAAATGGAAGGCCTCTATCTGTATATTACAATGAATTGATTGCAATATTTCAGTAGATCGATCATCGCACCTGTGAGCAAGCAGAAATTGTTGCAGGTGTGGTACAAGTGCACACTGCCTTGACAAGGCTACGGGTTCATATCTTTCTTGCAGGACTTGATCCTGAATTTGACCAGGTTCGTGGAGAGTTACTTCATAAGGAAACAAAGCTTGATCTAGAAAGAACTTATGCATATGTTCGAAGAGAATTCCAGCAGCGTCAAGTGATGAACAGAGATCGTGTACCCGTTGACGACACCGTCCTCCGTGCTAAGCAAACACAACAAGGACTCTACCTTGGCAATGTGAAACTAAAGGGTTGGAAGAACGAATCTCTGACGTGCTCATACTGTGGTGAGACAGGTCACTCGAAACAAAAATGTTACGAACTAATTGGTTATCCTAAGTGGTGGGACTTTACAAAAAAACAAAGGAGGAAGGTTGGCTCGAAGGCTATGAACACTCGTTCTGATGATAAGCCCAACACCTCAGTAAACGAATTTGAATCAGCAAATCCAACAACAAACATAATACTACAGAGTATAACTGGTAAGGAAAATATTTCACTCTCACGTCACACTTGGATTGTTGACTCAGGTGCCTCAGACCACATGACGAATGACGCAAAATTATTAGAACGAATCCAACCCTACTCTAAGTCGCATGTCTCCACAACAAAAAGAGGAAAAGCACGTATCGAGGGCCAGTGTTCATGTCACCTTTCAGATAATATGACAATGGATACAGTCCTTCTTGTTCCATCTTTAGATTATAGTTTGTTGTCTGTTAGTCAGATCATTACTACGTTGTCATGCACAGTAACATTTTGGTCTTCGTTTTGTATGTTTTAGGACATTCTAACTAGGAGGATCATTGGCTATGGTGTTAGGCAAGGCAATCTATATTATTTAAAGTTGGAACCAAGTGAACCTGTACGTGTAAATAGCATGGTTGGGAATAAAATTGAATCTAATGTGTGGCTGTGGCATCGTCATTTGGGTCATTTGTCATTTGGGTATCTCAAGAAATTGAAGCCTAAGTTATTTTCTCAGTTGAATAATTCCAATTTCCATTGTGCAACTTGCGAACTTGCAAAGAGTCATCATGTTCATTATGCTCTGAGTATGAATAAAAGTAGTATGCCTTTCATGGTTATTCACTCTGATATCTAGGGTCCTGCTTCAGTTGCTACTTTTTTCAAATGCTCGTTATTTCATTACTTTTGTTGATGAATGTACTCGAATGGTGTGGATTTCTCTACTTAAAAATAAAAGTGACTCGTTCTAAGTTTTTCGAGAATTTTATAAAAATGGTGTAGATGTAGTACAAACATAATATTGCAATATTACAAATAGATAATGGCACAGAATATGTAAACTCTACAATGGCTACCTTTCTTTGTGAATGGAGAATTAGGCATCAAACGTCGTGCCTTACACACCTCAACAAAATGGTTTAGCTGAACGTAAGAACCGTCAAATTCTCGAAGTGATCCAAGCTTCATTATTTGGTATGAATATGCCTCGAACCTATTAGGGAGAGGCTGTAAAGTCTGCTTCTTATTTAATAAATCATGTTCCTTCAAGCACCTTGAACTTTCAAACTCCATTGCAAAGATTACAGTCACTGCTCAAGATCCCTCATTTGCCAAATCTTGAACCACGCATATTTGGTTGTACAGCTTACGTTTACATTCCTCACACCTTCTGTGGCAAACTGGACCCACGAGCTCTAAAATGCGTCTTTGTAGGCTACTCTGAATTCCAGAAAGGATACAGATGCTATGATCCAAAGAAAAAAAAAAAGCTCTACACAACTTTGGATGTCTCTTTCGTCAAGTCTGAGCCATACTACACCACGAGTGACGCTTCCCTTCAGGGGGAGAAGACCATGATAAATGAGAAGGGAAGTATGGAGGATGTTGAGCACAAACTTGGGAAGCTAGTAGAACTTCAAGTAATGTTTGAAGAGATTGAAGCCAAAGAACCAGAGGGCGAAAAAAACCATGCGAAATTGATCTACGTACTACACCAGAGTCAAATACAAGATTGCCTACACCATCAGCCGAAGGATCCTCCTCGAATGTCCCCACCCAGTACTCATCATCACCATAGGTAAATGATGAACTTGATATTTGTTCTGACTCATTACCTCCTATTGAACAATGTAAAAATCTCGAAGAGTAACAGGATGATAACTTTATTCCCACCACGATGGAGTCATACTCCATAATCAATAACCAAGCTATCAGAACTTCACAAAGAACAACAAAAGGTGTGCCAAGAAAATAATATGAACTGGATCTGAAAGCACGAAGTAAGTATCCTATATGCAACTATACATTAACCCCTGACAGTGAAACAACTAGTGGCATCTATCATATTCATATACCTACGAGTGTACGGGAAGCCTTAAGTGATCCGAAGTGGAAGGAAGCAATGAACGAGGAACTAAGAGCACTACAACAAAATGACATGTGGGAGTTGGTGCATTTACCTAACGGAAAAAAAATAGTAGGTTGTAAATGGGTGCTCACACCGAAATTCAAGGCAGATGGTAGCCTAGATTGTTACAAAGCCAAACTCGTTGCAAAAGGATACACACAGAAGTATAGGGTGGATTATGATGAAACCTTCATACCAGTTGCAAAAATGAACACCATTCGGATCATACTTTCAATAGCTGCAAACAGAGATTGGACTCTTCAATAACTCGATGTAATATGGAGAGTTAGAAGAAGAAGTATACATGGACATCCCTACTGGAGTTCAGTGCCAAAAAATACATAAAGATAAAGTGTGCAAACTACAAAAGGCACTTTATGGCTTGAAACAATCACCACGAGCATGGTTCGGCAAGCTCACGATCACTATAAAGGAGTTTGGTTACAATCAGAGCAATGCCGACCACACGCTCTTTGTAAAAAGGGCTCACAGAACTATCACGATAATGATAGTTTATGTAGATGATATGATCATCACTGAGAACAATCAAAAGGAAATTGATGACTTAAAAAAGCATCTGACCATAAAATTTGAGATGAAAGATCTTGGGGAACTCAAATACTTCCTTGAGATAGAAGTCACCTGAACAAACCATGGAATTGCACTAACACAGAGAAAGTATACATTAGACCTACTTGCAGAAACAGGTTTGCTTGAGTGTAAACCAGCAGAGACACTAATTAAGCTCAACCACATATTGGGAATCTACCCAGACCAAGTTCCTATAGACAGAAGAAGATATCAACACTTAGTAGGAAAGTTGAACTATCTCACCCACACACGGCCAAACTTAGCATATGCTATAAGTGTGTTGAGTCAGTTTATGCATGCCCCCAGCGAGGATCATCACCATGCTGCTATTCGAGTATTGAGGTACTTGAAAGGCACACCCGGACAAGGCTTATTCTTTGCAAAAAATGGAAGTACTAAGATTGAAGGGTTTTCAGATTCAGATTGGGTTGGTGATCAAACTACCAAAAGATTAACTACTAGTTATTTAACACTAGTGGGTGGTAACCTAGTTACTTGGAAAAGAAAAAAACAGAAGGTGGTAGCGAGATCAAGTGCTGAAGTAGAATTTAAAAGCATGGCACATGCATTATGCGAATTGCTATGGATAAGACGAGTCTTCGAAGACTTAGGAATTAAGGTTAGATTGCCCATGAACTTGCACTGTGATAATAAAGAAGCAATAAAGATAGCTCAAAATCCAGTTCAACATGATCGTACAAAACATGTGGAAGTTGACAGACACTTCATTAGAGAAAAATTGGACAATAACATCATTCAGTTTCCATATATACAGTCAAAACACCAGTTGGCAGATTTCTTGACAAAGTCAATTCCCACAAAGAACTTTCAAGACGCACTGGGCAAGTTGAGCATGAAAGATATTCATGCACCAACTTGAGGCGGAGTGTTAGCGAGATACGTGCAGATAACCAACAAACTGTTATGATATATATATCTATAAACAGTATATATGATTAGATATTAGCCAACTGAAAAATATAGATATAGGATCTATTCCATTGTATTATCTATATATACCCTGTACTCCTCAATTAAAAAAATAATATAGAGAGAGAACCTCTATTACTCTGAAAAAGCTTATAACTTTTCATACATGGTGTATTCATTAACAAACAAAAATAGATGGTTTCTGAGGGATCTTATTGTATATCGTGTAATAATACTTTTTAAAGTGTCTTTTTTTTTCAGAATTTAGGATTTAATAGAGAAGACAAAAATTATAATTGGAAGAACAAAAATTTAAATTATAAAAAAAATTATACTTTAAAAATTTTAATTGTAAAGTGCAATTAAAATTTTTGAAATATATATATATTCATAATTTAAATTATTATCCTTCCAGATACAAATTTTAGATGCCAAATTAAAACTAAAAAAAATACCTTACAGTAAAATTCTTTACTGCAGAAGATCTAAGCACAAATACATATCTGGAGATTTTCCTTTTCTCCTTATTTGGAAATACTTATGATCAAATTTGTGTTTGCCTTAACATGTTAATAAATATGATTTTTGTCTTTTTTTATTTTTATTTTTCCATTTTTTATCTACAATTGTAGTCCATCAAATATCAAGAATCTAAACACAAATAAATCTTAGAGCTTACTTGAATGTGTATCAAGAACTGAGCACTCTGCGAAGCGCTGACTCAGGTAAGTCGCTGCATAAGTTATAGGCTTTCAGTATAAAATTTTGAGACTCCCAGCACAAACCACTTGCAAATCACCTTTGTCAAGTAGATAGTTGTACGTCACTTCTGTCTAAAAAATAAACTTCGTAGGGCAAGAGTACCTTTCAAAAATAAGTGCTCAGATAAGCCATTTGATTTATCTTTAAGCTCAACAACTTGAGAAGTCTAGTTTATGCCAATTTAAAAGCTATTAATGAACAAGCCCAACTATTATCTAAACCCTAATAGGACTTCACGGTTGAGCTAAGGGGAACCATTTTACCATCTCATCTTGCCCGCACGCCAAATAACATGATGGGAAACAGTGAACATTTTTGTATTCCACAAATGAAAACCAAACTCCAATATCATGTTAATTCATCTAACTTGCAAGTAGGGACAGATCCAAGATTAATTTATCAAAGTTGAACGTGACGTTCTTTCATGTTATAAATTTAATCAATAATTGAATATGTATCAAATTTTTTAGTAATTTCTTCTTTAATATAAATAAATATACAATTTATAAGAAAATCATCTTTTATCTTATTTTTAAATTTTTTTTATGATGTTCATAATTAAAAATGACTTATTACTTATTGTAGTTAAAAGTGGAAAAGTTAATGATAAACAAATTAAATGATCAATTAAATAATAGGTATAAGATTTCCCTTTTTTTTTCAATTCATTATAAAATTGGGAGATTATTAATAAATTTTTGAAATCAAGATGTTGAGGAGCATCAAGCGCATAATATTTTGCTTATATTTTAAAGTGCAACATCTCTTACTAAAATCATTATAATCTTGTTGCCAAGTTATCTCTCGCTAAAGCTACAAAACCTTTTTTTCTTTAATACCTTTTTGTTTCTTTAAAGCTAGAAGTATAGTGCATGCTTCTTTCTTTAAGATTCAAAAGTACCATTAGAAAATTGAGCAAGGGTTGCTTGCTCCCCATTGCATCCGTCATTGCTTGCAAGCTTATCTCCATTGTAACTCTCCTCTCCCATAATACTCCACTTCTTTCTTCACTTCATCCACGAGACAGTTATCAAGAAAAAGCACCTAATACCAATCATAAAGCAACAAAAAGTTGGTAAGATAAAGTCACAAATGTTTAAGGAATTTTTTAATATTTTTTTTATTTGAAAAACTTATACAAAGGATTATGGAACAGTAAATGACAATTTCCTTTGTTTCGAGAAAAGAGAAAAACTTTAAGCCTCAGTCATCGCAATTCACAACTACTTACTGCTTATACTTACATGACCCTAAAAGGGAAACATTATCCTAATGACAAAATAGCTAGGACATATTAAGTAAGTTAATAACAAAATAACAAACTACTCATTAGCTTCCTTTATGGTTTGTTGTTTGCTGGCATCCCATAATCCTTGGAACCAATTCGTGGCTTTCTGCTTCTCTTGCCAACAATATGGGCTTTAGTGGCTTCAATACTCTGGCCCACCTCAACATCAAGCATAGTGACCCTCTCAATTGGTAGCTCACTTTCACCTAGGCTTGTATCAACCACCTCCCTCATCATAAAGCACCTTGTCCTTAACGTTTTCTTCACCATAAAGTTATACTAAATCAGTCCATTCCTCCCAGGTAGCCTTATCTCTTGGCACCAACCCATTCGACAAACACCTGTAACTTTTTCCCATTGTCTATATAATGAGTTTTTTCAGCACAATAGTAATCGGTTGTGGATAGTAATGGAATGACTCATGTGGTAATTAAGGCTCATTATCTATTAGTTCCCCCTTAAATTCTTTAAGTAAGGAGACATGAAAAACTGAATATAATTCTAGTTTGTAAGCTAATTGTCTCACTTTGACAATTATTTTGAAAGGCCCATAATATCTCCTTCACAGCTTGAAGTTAAGTCACTTGGCAAGAAAATCTTACTTGTTTTGTTAAAGCTTGACTAACACCCAATTTCCAACCTTAAAGTTCTGCTCTTTTCTTTTTCGTTCAGCTAATTTCTTCATCCTCTTATAGGCTTCAATTAAGTTAGCCTTGAGTTGCCCCTAAATTTCTTGTCTTTCCTATAGCAACACATCCAACTCATGAACCATTATAGTTCCATTAGTATAACCCATTATAGGACTAACTAGGATTAAATCCATACAAAGCCTAAAATAGAGTCATCCTAATAAATGCATCAAAGGAGGAATTATACCACAGCTCAGCCCAAACTAACTATGCATTCCATTTTAAGGTTTGTTAAGCAGTAAAAACTCTCAAATATTGCTCCAAACAGTTATTGATTACCTTAGCTTGCTTGACCATCTGAAGATGATAGGCAGTGCTATAATATAACTTGGTCCTACTCATTACAAACAAGCTTTTCTAAACCTTACTAATGAATATCAAGTCCCTATTTGAAACCAGTGATTTGGGAAATCCATGGAGCTTGACAACTATAGAAATAAAGAGTTTGGCCATTATGCTAGCCAAATATCCAGGCTTGAGACCTCCAGAATATATTCTTTGTAAGTCTATCCACTAACACCACTACTAAAATGGCAGTATTTCCTTCAAAATATGGCATCCTCATAATGAAATCTAATGTTAACTCTTGCCATGGTGTTTAAGGAATTGGAAGGGGTTGTATTGTTCCCTGAGGTTTAGAGGTTTGGTACTTTGTTTATTGACAAATTAAGCATTTGGCCACAAACTCCTACATTTGTTGCTTTATCTTCTTCTAGTAAAAGAGTTTAGCAATTTTTATGTAAGTTTTGAGGTTCCCAGCATAACGCCCTGATGGAGTCTCATCAAACTCCAAAAGAATCATTTTCTTAGTAGAAGATTTATCAAATACCATAATTCAGCTTTTAAAATATATCATGTCATTTCTGACTAAGTAATTTAGCAAAAGTTCATTTGCTTAGAGCCTTACATGTAAACTGATAAGATCTTCAAGCTCCATATTCTCTTGTTGTATGGCATTTGTTAGAATAAAAATGTATATATATTGGAATTGTGTCTAGATTCGTAATGTATATATTAGTGTCTAAGTTCATTGTACTATATTGTACTTCCCTTTACTTATTTTCTATATAAATAAGACCTTTGTGTGAAGGAGATTATGATCTTTTACACATTCACTCAAATAGTTTCCTCTAGTTTTATATGGTATCAAAACCTAGTTCCAACCCCTTCTGGCAGTGTCTCCTTTGGTTGTGACTCACTCTAGCCCTTCTCCTCAAGTTCTTCATTATTGTTCAAGCAAGAACTCTAGTATCCTTTTTTTTTCTCTTGAGACACACACCCCACCATCATCATCAAAAGGCTCCGATTAATAGAACTTGAAAGCCTAATCATTGGATGACGTCCCACTTGCCGCCATCAGAATTTTGTTCATCCAACCACGTGCTAACACATAAAAGTGTGTGCACCACCAGAATTCATCACATTTGCCCAGAAACGCCCATCGTGTCTTCATTTACTATTTTTTTGAGTCAGTTGATTGTTTCCACACCTTTTTAGGTTACTCATCTTTCTCTAAAGGTATTCTAAGTGTAACACCCGGTACGTTGTACACTTTGACATTCTAGACATCATAGTACATCAAAAATGGAAAGATTTGCCAAGAGATGGAGATTTAAACTCCTTGGCTTCCATCCTTTGGATCTAGAACTCCACTTAAATCATACGAGATAAGAGAAAGAAGAGGGTGAGATTCATTGAATCTCAATAGCTGATACACCTATTCAAACACATTTTCAAGGCATACAACATGTCAAAGGTACAAGTATGCAACTACTCAATCGATGAAACAATTCAATTTTCACATTTTTATGTCACAAACACATGTCAAGAATAAGAATGAGCTCTAAGGACTTTTGGTTTGGCCTCACCCCATTTCTAGGGCTTTTGAATTACCTCAATCTTGGTTCTTAGGACTTTTGACTTAGCCTCACCCATCCAAGGGATTTTTGGCCTTATCTCACCCATGCCATGAGACTTTTGGTATCTCTTCACCTACATTAAAGGATTTTTGGTACTACCTCACCCTTATGAGCTATTTCCACCATTCAAAGACATTCAAGAAAGCATATTGGTACCAAAATAGCAATATAGCATCAAATGGCATGTCTCAAATATATAAATATACACATAAGCACACAATGACACATATGCAATAAGAAAATGCAATAAAAAAAGGTGAAGAGCTACCTTAGTGCAAATTCAAACTTTACTTTGCTTGTTTCTTTTCCTTTTTAGTTCCACAAACACAAGGAGGTGAGGTTGGATTTCCTTGGCCTATTTATAATAAACAACACTTAATTATGCTCTTGGAACAAGTTATGACATCCAACTCACTCTTGAGACTTCACTTTGTTCTATTTGTCACAATATGGTTCCACTAAGGACCTAATGAAGTAACTACCATAATTAACATTATTGGTTCTATTCTCTTGCCATATTTAGACCTCTTGACCTCATTTAAGGTCTTTGAAGCCATCACACACTCACTTTCATAAACCTAGGTCCATGTTGCTTCATAAGGTTACATTATGGAAGTCATTGCCTCATCTCTTAACCTAAGGCTTTTAAATTTTTTTCAAGGGTTTCTCCTATCTTATTTTATCATATAAAGTCTCAAATCAAGTTTGGAACCATTTAAAACATCACCTAACTATCTCTGAGGGTCTTAACCGATTTATGCTTCCATTAAAGACCCATAGAGTTTGGGATTTTTCCTTAATGGATGAGGTACTTGGGAGGCTCCCTAGGAGTCTTAGAAACTCAAACAAACACTTACATATAATAGAAAAGTCTTGAATTAACCCATATTTTAAACTATGTTCAAGCATCTTACACTTTTTTAACTTGAGTTTTACTAGTTTTCTATGCATTTCTTTGGTATAATCTATCTTCCTATGGCTTAGTTTGATGGATTCTTTTGGATTATAAAACAGAAACTCTTCTCTCTTCATGGTTCTGTTTGGGCATCCCAGCATAGAAGAGGAGAAGGAGAAAAAAAAGCAATAAAGGGAGAAAAACTACCTTGCAATCAAGCTTCTTTCAAGAGCCCTTCCTCTTCCCTCTTTCTCCTTCTTAAATTTTGAATTTCCCTCCTCTAATTTGGACCTAAATCAGCACCAAAAATTGCATTAAAACCATGGAAAGATGAAGCAAGAAGGGGAGGATGAAGTTTCAAAATGAAGGAGTATGAAAACCTTACACTTTCTCACCCTTTCTTTGGCTTTTCTTCCTCTAAAATTCCCTCTCTTTTGTGCACCTAAGGAGCTGAGAATTTTCTTTGAAAATGAGCAAAAGAAAGTCAATTTAGAGAAAGAGGGGTGAACGTGGATTAAAAAGGGGATTTGGAAGCTTCCTTTGTGCAATTTGTTTCTATTTTTGCCCTTCCATAATGGCATTTCCGGTTTGGCTTCGTTTTAGCTCCTTTTTTAGAACCGTCTTTTCCATCATAAAATTTAGATTCTCAATTTAATAAAATTTTTTTGGAATCACTCAAATCTGAGCTAAAACCTTTCTGAACAAATTGGTCAACGTTCAGGTTAATCAACATCGGAAAGAGTACACCGGAGGGGCTTTACGGGTCCCGGGGCTTCCCATGGTTTTTAGAGCCTCTAAGAACCCTAGCCAACTCAAAATTTCCATTTAAAAAGCCTTCTTAGGTGTTTTCTAAAATTATACTTATTTATGAAAATGCCACTGGTCTTTCGATAAATTTTTTGAATCACTCCGACCTCGATTTCTGAGCAACTCAAGGCTCAAATCCTCATTTTCTATTATTTAAAATTTTATTCAAATTTTATTTGGCCTTGAATCACTCATCTTAGGGGACTTACTTTTCAAACTGCCCGTTTCGGTGATTGTACAACGTACCGGGCGTTACATTTCCACCCCCCTTAAAATAAATTTCGTCCTCGAAATTTAAATATGTATATGGTGTTACACTAAGAGCTACCTTCAATTAAAAATCCTGTCTATCTCTGAGAATTCCAAATTAGGTATCTTCTCCTCTATTATTAATGGCTTTTCCTTGATTACCTCAAAAAAATTACATGGTGTATCAAATTACAAATCTTGGGCAGTATTTGTTCACTTATGGTTTAAGGGACAAAGGTATTTATATTATTTGCATAAAAAAGAGATTGATAAGTCCCTTAAGCATGAATTCAGATCCTTAATGCCTACTACAACATTAACTGAAGATCAAGAGAAGTAGTGGGATAAGTTTTTTATGGTGATAACTCTAATTAACCTTGAACATGATCTTGATCACATTCAGGATCAAATTCTTAAGGACTTAACTATCCTTACTCTCGAAAATGTTCTCACTCACTTGGTGTGCATCTCTTCTAGTAACGTGGTTGTTACAGAGAAAACTAATGCTCATGGTTAAGATGCTTGAGCTTTACTTTCATAGAATAATGATAAAGGGAATCAGAGATGAGGAGGATGAAGTGGTGTTCAAAAATATCCTTAGTGCACTTATTGTAATAAGTTGGGTCATACATAGGATCATTATTGGTCTCTTCATAATTGTCTACCCCACACCACGAATGTTATAAAAACATCTATTGAGCCACTTAAGGACCAAACCCCTACTTTCATTACTTTGACTAGTCATGATTATGATGAATATTTGGTTTCTAGGCTACCAAACAATCATCAACAATTGCCTTCATTGCCTAAACTAATAATGTTATTGCTTGCGTTGCTCACTCCTCTCTTGGACCATGAGCCTTTGACTCAGGTGCTTCTAATTATATGCCTGGTAACAAGGATCTCCTTTTCCATATTTCTAATTTTATCTCTCTTCCTTCTGTTATATTAATCAATGGTTTTAAAATGGTTGCTCAAGGCACTAGGCAAGCTATTATTTTCTCGTCCATCACTTTACATTTTGTTCTCTATGTCCCTGAGTGTCCTTTTAATCTCATTCCTATTAGTCAGCTAACTTACACCCTCAATTGCTCTATTCTATTTACTAATAAATATGTTTCCTTACAGGATCGGAGTACAGGTCGAACGATTGGCATAAGGCGTGAGTCACAGGGACTCTATCATTTTCCACCTCCAACATCACCAATAAGCTACACCACTCCTTTTCCAAGTTTTGTTCACAGTCACTTAGCCCATCATAGTCTCTTTAAACTTCAAAAAATGTTTCCTTCTTTTTCTACTTTGTAATCAATTGAATGTGAGTCATGTTAATTTGGTAAACAAATTTGTGCTTCATTTCCTAAACGTATTAATAATCAGGCTACGTCCTCTTTTAAATTAGTTCATTTGATGTTTGGGATTCATGCCCTGTTTTGTCTATTTTTAATTTTTAATATTTTATAACCTTTATTGATGATTATTCTCGTTGCATTCGGTTATATTTAATGAAAAATGATCTTAAGGTTCTTTCCATTTTTCAATCATTTTATGCTGAGGTTAAAAATTAGTTTGAGGTCTGATAAATGTTATTTTTATATCTTCAATTCCTCCTAACTTAGAATTTTTAATGATTAAATATGACTTTTAGATTTTAATTAGATGAGATTTTATTTTAATACCTACTTTTGCACTTTAGGAATTTATTTGCAAAATTATTGAATTTTAATGTTAAAATTTCTTTAAATGATTTTGTGAATTTTTTCTATTAAATATTTCCTATTAATTGTGCAAATTTTTAATAGGTAATTGGAGATTGAATAGAAAATGGAATTGAAGAAGAAAAAGAGAAGAGTATGCAATCTTAAGAGGAAATAATTTCCACAATTTGAATGCATTTGTTTGTAAGAATATAAAATAAAAAGAAGAAAAAAATTGAATGAGATGAATGAGTTGCGATTTAACCACACACATGAGCTATCCACGTGGCCCACAATTATCCCTTTCCATGCACATATAGTCCAGCTCATTCCTCGCACATTATACACACGTATGTCCCTCTTCCATACACTCATAACTCACCCATGCCACGTAATGTACACATGCAGGGGCAACTAATGTGGTAGGTAAGTAGATGTATGTGGAAATGTGAGCAAAACAGAGGAAAAGAATATCACGAAGAAGCCAAAACAGTAAGAACTCGAGAAAAGCACACATGGGGAGATTCACGTGGTCTAACGAAGGCTCGAGTTGTCTTATGCAAACAACAGCTCGCTTGAATGAAGCTACATGAGAAACTCAAGCAAATGGATGAAGTAGCTAAAAAAAGGTTGACGTGAAAGATGAAAAAGCCTGTGAGCAGAATCTGGATTATGAGGAGAAGCCTACATGGAAAGGAAGAGCACGTGGCTGGAATAGACATTGAATAACGCGAGAGAAGGCTGGAGCTAGGAGAAAAATAATAACATGAGCTGGAAGAGAAGCAAAAAAGTTAACATAGGAAGCTTGAGCTAATTTTAAATAAGCACATGAAGAAAACACAAAGAAGGGGCAGCTAAAAAAAACAGGTTTAAAGCTAATACAGAACATGAAGAACCAGAGAAGAAGAGGAATTACGTTGGAATAATGCATGAAGCTTCGAGTTAGTGAGTTGAAGGAAGTTTCTAACATAATTAAAAAGATGCAATGGGTTGTGAGATGACCACGTCAGCTTAAGTGTGAGGAGTATGTGGCAAAGGAAAAGAGAACCATCCACGAAGTACTTGAATGAAACTCATATAATCACATGCAAGCTACGGGCTGGATGGAGCATGAAGAACAGAGCAAGCCACAGATTCTTGAAGCAGACTTGTGGTGAAGAAAAGAATACATACAGACCACATGAGCAAGAAGTGGATGAAGCAGCAAGCAGAAACAAAAGAAAATGAAATGGAGCAGCCACGTGATTCATTTACGAAGAATAAGCTTCGGGTTTTATGAAGCTTAGCTGAAGTGGGGCCCACTCTTATACATACATGATGTGGCTACAGGCAATGAGAAGGAATGAGAGGAGGCAACACGTGGAATCATTAAAAGGAAATCACATGAGAAGGGATGATGCCATTCGTTAGAATAAATCTATCGCCATCATCCAGACGCACACTACATCACGTAATTCATCTACTTCGTCCATTCCACGCTACATTCATCGTCCAGACCACTCCATTCCATTTGTCTCCCCTATTCCCATACCATCTCCACTCAAATGAAGAATTAATTCCATATGTGGCTAGCTAGGAGGAAGATCTTTGGTGGAAGCTTGAATCCATGGAGAAGAACTCAAAAATTTAGCTAAGATACATATCTCTTTCTACATTGATTTTTATTATTTTATTTGCTTGGTTAAGCTTATAATTAACTGGATTAATGTAGTTTATGATTAGTAGCTAGTTAGATACTAATTAAGAGAGCAATTGATGTTTTAATTGATTAATCTTAGTGCTGGATTTTCATTTCCCTACCATTTTTCAAGTGGGCAATTAAGGTATTCGATGAAATACTTGTGAGAATTAGTGTGCTTAATTGTTTAATTTGAGGGTTCATTGGAGTTTAATTAGTTAATTGAATCTCCTAAAGTGTTAATTTAAAGGCTAATTAATTAATTAATCATTCAATTCACTTATTCATTGATCCTAAATGCAAGAATTAAAAATTTGGTGTAGGATTGAGGTCTCAATTCAACATTGACTTATTAATTTCTTGAATCTTGCATGGTAATTCAAGATCATTTGCCAATGGACACAATTAGGGACTCTTAAGCCAGAATTAATCACAATTGGATTAGGATAAAAATAGTGGATACCAAGAGACAAATCTAAAACTAGTCACAAGTCTATCATTCACCCATTAATTCATCCAATTAGGTAGTTAGTCATTTTAATTCAATTTTAATTCTAGTTAGTTCAATTAGATGAAAAATCCCCCTGAATTAGGTAGTTCTAGAGTTTTTTAACACTTAGAAAGCTCAATTAAATATTGAATTCTATTTCCAAGGGAGATAACCTAAGTTATGTCACTAGCTACATATTTAGTCCAACCTAATTTTATTTTGATGATTGCACGATAGACCTCTTAGGGTCTCTCTATCTACTTTACGAAGTGATAATATATGAGAATATTTTTCTGCCTTGTCCTAAGCTTTTTTTATCTTTATAGGGAATTCTCCATCAATCTTTGTGTGCACATACCCCCAACAAAATGGAGTGACTAAGCATAAAAAATGCCATCTCATTGAGATTGCTTATTCTTTACTCCTACATTTTAATATGGCTCTTCATTTTTAAGGCAATGTGATTCTTACTCTTGTTATCTCATTAATCGCATACCTTCTTTTATATTACAAAACCAAGTTTCCTACTTTATTCTATTTCCCACTAAATCTCTTTATCCTCTTCCCACCTTGTATTCTTTGTTGCACTTATTTTGTTCAGGATCTAACTCCTGAAAAGAATAAACTTACAACCAAATCCATCAAATATATGTTCCCTAAGTATTCACGGCTTCAAAAGAGATATCGTTGTTACTCTCTAGACATCAAAAGTGATTTACTTTTGCTAATGTGACATTCTTTGAAACATTTCCATTCTTTTCTTCTCCTATAGTGGAACATTACTCTATGTCTAAAGTTCTTCCTTTTCCTTGCATTAATGCTCCGACAATCACTCCTCTTCAAACATATCACAAGCGTCTTCGTCCAGCTATCCTTCCAGACTCCATTGATATGGCTGTTAACTTATCTCCTACTCTAGCATTGGCCCCTACCTCAACCCTCTCTTCTCCTGAAAGTCCTCTTATTGCCTTTTGCAAGGGTACTCGCTCAGCTCGTAATCCTCATTCTCTTTATAATTTTTTTAATTTATCATCATTTGTCTATCTCCTATTATATTTGTGTGTCTTCCTTGCATTCTGTGTCTATTCTTAGGATTGTACCTGAGGCACTCTTTCATCTTGGGTGGCGACAAGCAATGATTGATGAAATGGTAGCCTTGCACTCTAATGGGACTTAAGATTTAGTCTTTTTAACTTCGAGCAAAACCACAGTTGATTGTAGATAAGTATATGTTGTTCAAGTTGGCCCTAATGGGACTGTTAATCTTTTAAAGACTCATCTAGTTGCCGAGGGCTATTTTTAAAGTTTTGAGCTTGATTATAGTGATACCTTTTTTCCTGTTGCAAAAATTACTTTTATCTGCTTGCTCCTCTCTACAATTACTATGCGCCACTGGCCTCTTTATCAACTTGATATAAAAAATATCTTCCTTCGCAGTAAACTTGATGAAGAGGTGTACATAAAGCAACTGCCTGGCTTTGCTGCTCATAGGGAGTTTGAAAAGGTTTACTGTTCATGACAATCTCTTTATGGGTTGAAACAATCTCCTTAAGCTTGATTTGGTAGATTTAGCTTCATTATACAGGAGTTTGGGATGGTTCGAAGTAAGGCAGTTCATTCTATATTCTATCTATACACATCATTTGATCAATGCATCTACTTAGTTATTTATGTGGATAACACTATCATTACAGGCAATGATCAAGATGGTATCAATCAGCTAAAGTAACATCTTTTCTCTTTTTTTCAAACTAAGGATCTAGAAAAACTTAAATATTTTTTAGGGATTAAAATGGCTCAATTTTACACTAGGTTTGCCATATCACAAAGAAAATATGCTTTAAACATATTGAGTGAAATAGGTATGTCAGATTGTAAACCAGTAATGTTAAACTCTTACTAGGACAAGGGGAGCCTCTTGCAGATTTGGAACGATATCAGAGATTAGTTAAAAAACTTAACTACCTCACTATTACTCATATAGATATCTCATTTGTTGTAAGTATAGTAAGTCAATTATTACAATCTCTATGCGATAGTCATTAGAATGCTATATTTCGCATTCTCAGATACATCAAATGAGCTCTAGGCCAAGGATTGTCATATGAAGATAAAGGTAACTCTCAAATAGTTGGTTATAGTGATGCATACTGGGCTGGCTCTTATGTTGATAAACAATCTACTTCAAGATATTGTGTTTTCATTGGTAGTAATTAAGTCTCCTAAAAAAGCAAGAAACAAAATGTGATTTCAAGGTCTAACGCAGAAGCTAAATATCGTGCCATGGCTTTAACAACATGTGAATTTATATGGCTAAAGCAACTTATTGAAGAATTGAGATTTAGAAATATTAATTAAATAAAGTTAACTTGTGACAATCAAGCAGCGATGCATATTGCTTCAAATCCAGACTTTCATGATAGGACCAAACATATTGAAATCAATTGTCACTTTATATGGCAAAAGATTCAATCAATGTATCTTGCTACCAAATTCGTCAATTCAAACAACCAACTTGCAGATTTGTTCACTAAGCCTCTTAGGGGTCCACGAATCAACTACATATGTAACAAACTTGGTGTATATAATATATATGCTCTAACTTGAGAGGGAGTGTTAGAATAAGGATTATATAGTATTGGAATTGTGTCTAGATTCATAATGTACATACTAATATCTAGGTTCATTGTACTATTCATTTTACTGCATTGTATTACATTGTACTTTCCTTTACTTATTTTTTATATAAATAAGACCTCTGTGTGAGTAAAATCATCATTTCTTATACTTTCACTCAAATAGTTTTTGCTAGTTTTATAGCATTTATCAAAGCACATTATACAACTACCAAGGTGAATAACATTCCCTCCCCTCTTTTGGACAAGGCACCAGATACACCATTGGACTTCCCTGCTCTATACTTGATTTCATAAGCATATCCCAGCAACTTTGACAAGTAGTGCTACTACTTCAAAGTTTGAATGACCTATGTCACCAATTTCTTAAGACTTCTATGATCTGTAAGTACAATAAACTTCCTCTTCAAAAAATAATGCCTCTATTTAGCAACTATTTGAGTAATGGCATAAAGCTCCTTAACATATGTGAAAGCTCAGGTTATTTTTTTGTTCAATTTCTTGCTAAAATAAGCTATAACGTGTTCCCTTTGTGTCAAAATAGCCCATATACCAAGCCTAAAAGTGTTAATCTCCACTACAAATTCTTCTTCAAATTTTGGTAGTTTAAGTACAAAAACCTTAATCATTTTACCCTTTAGTGTTTCAAATGCTTCTTGAACTTTTTCATTCCAATTGTAGATGCTTTTCTTAAGTAGATCAATTAGTGGATGGGCAATTTAAGAATAACCTTTCAGAAATCTTTTGTAACACTTGGTGAGACCCAAAAAGCCTCTCAACTATTTGATTGTTTTCTGAATTGGCCAATCCACCATTGTTGCCCCTTTCCTAGGATTTGCATGAACACCTCGTTGGCTAATAATAAACCCTAAGTGCTCTACCATAGGTTGAAAAAAAACACATTTAAAAGGTTTAGGATGCATTGAAATCTCCTGCAAAATTCCTTGGATTCTCTCTAATTGTTGGACAAGGGCTTGCACCGTTGAATTATAAATGAGGATATCATAAAAAAAAAAAATCGACCACAAACTTCCTCAAATATCATTGAAATATCTTGTTTTTTGTAGCTTGAAAAGTTATAGGTGCATTGGTAAGTCCAAAAGGTATCACACAAGATTGATAGTGTCATTGATAGGTTTTAAAGGCAATTTTAAATACATCCTTAAGGTCTACCTTGATTTGATGGTACTCAAATCTAAGTTCTAATCTAGAGAGTGTTGTTGACCTATGTAACTTGTTTAGTGTCTTATTCATGGTAGGGATTGGAAATTTGTCCTTGATTATAACGGCAATTAAAGCTCTATAACTGATGCAAAACCTTCAAGCATCATCTTTATTTTAACGAGTAATACTGGTAATGGAAAAGAACTTTGGCTTTCTTTATTGATCCCTACATGTAACATCTCTTAAACCATCCTCTCAATTTCCCTTTTTTGAAAATGAAGTTACTTGTATGGCTTTACATTCACAGGTTTGTTCCCTGGCTTTAACATTATTCTATGGTCACTATCTTAGGAAAGAGGTAGTGTTTTAAGCTCTTTAAAATCCCTCAAGTAATTCTACATGAGTTTCTAAACTTCTTCAGGTACTTGATTTGTTGGTTGTAATTTGTTTTCAAATATGGCTTGCAACTGAAAAAGTGATGCTATAGATTTGGCCACTATCATTTTCTTGAGAGATTGACTACTAAAGGGTTCAATATGCATCAATCGGTCTCCTTTCCGATGTGTCTTCTGACTATTCAACACAAAGTCCATCATCAGATTTTTAAAATCTAGTGTTGCTAGACCCATGTCTTTTAGACATTGTTTGCCTATCACCAAATTAGTGCCTTCCATTGGTAAAACATAAAACTCATTAGTAACTTGGTGTCCTTGTACCATCAACTCTACATTTTGGCATTTAAAAGTGCAAGCCAAAATTTTCCTACTCTTGCTGGCCCTCTAAACTTGTTAATTTCAACATAAGGCAAATTCAATCTCTTAGCCATATTGGGTTTGATGAAATTATGGGTACTACCCATATCAACAAGTATTGGCAATTATATGTTCTTGTAGTAAAGTCTAATTGTTTTTGGATGAAACTGCCCAGTCAAGGCATTCAAGCTTATTTCAGCTTTAATCTTCCCAATACCATTACCCTTTTCTGGTTCACCTCTAATAACAAGTTCAACATTTAGCTCATTCACCATATCTTTTACTTCTTCTTGCCCCACCAATAGGTAGTAAGCTCCCTTGCACTTATGTATTGGGCTGTACTTCTCATCACATTAATCACAGAGTCCCTTTTTTCTTTTTGACCTTAATTCAACTAGTGCAAATTTCTTAATAAATACATCATTAAATCCTGCTAATGACACCATTGGGCTGGCCTATAGGTTGTTTAAATTAGTTGTATTTGGCCTTGAATTCTGGGTTTAAGATGAAAATTTGGTAATAAATGGTGTAGATGAAAGTGGAGTGTTATGATACTTTTTTGAGTAGTGTTCGAAGTGCTGGTATAAGAAATCTTATGTTGCATGAACTTATGTTTTTGTTCATGAAGCTTAGCCAAGGAAACTGCCTGAAAGTATGTTTCAAGTTGTGCTAACAATGACTCATATTTTAAATGATCCTGTAATCCAACAACAAAGAAACTAACAAGCTATGGTTTCGATAAAATGGTTGCCTTTATAGAGATCTCCTAAAAAAGAGCCTGATATTCAATCACTAAACTAGATATTTTAAGTTCTTTCAAAGCTACTTTCGGGTTTTCATACAAGGTAGCTCCGAATCTGATTTTTTAGGGCCTTCAAAAGTTCACTTCAAGTGCTAACCATCTAATTGTTCATCATTTGCTTGTACCAAGCATAAGTTGGGCCTGACATGTGGTGATGCTATCTTAACTTATTGGTCAATGAGAGTTTCATAAACTTAGAAAAATTCTTGAACCATAAGGATCCAATCCTCAGCATTCGTACCATAAAAAATAGGGTATTTCGATCCCTAATCCCCTGGATACTAGCCAATATAGTTCACGTTGGTTGTAAGGATTTTCAGCTTCTTGGTTTGCTTGCACATGCATATTTTTTAGATTTCCAGCTTCTTTGTTCGAAGTGGGGTATTTCAATTTTTAGTCCCCTGGATACTTGCCAGTATTGGTCATGCTAGTTATGAGGATTTTCAACTTTTTAGTTTGCTTGCACACGCACATTTTGTGGATTTTCAACTTCTCTGTTTGCCTGCATAGGTGCATTTCATGGGTTTTCAGCTTCTTTGTTCCGTTGGGCTGGTGTGTTACCCACCATCATAAGAATGATACTTCTCACCATTAACAAGTTCTACATCAATTCTTATCATTCTCACATCAATTCCTCAAGAGTTTGTTGCTCACGTCATAGCTCTGCAATTTCTTCTCAGATCTCACAAAGAGCCTCCTCCATGCAAGCTTGTCTAGTGCCATAAACCATTATGCTGCCTTCTCTCAATAATAGCACCAATTGATACCAATCACAAAGCAACACATATCTAGTAAGATGAAGTCACAAACATTTAGGGAATATTTCTGATATTCTGGTTATATCAAAAGCTGATACAGAGGATTATGGAAAAGGAAATGACAATCTCCCTTGTTTCAAGAAAAAAGAAAAAAACTCCAGACCTTAGTTGTCACAATTCACAACAACTTAACTTTTAATACTCTCAAAACCTTAAAAAGGAAACATTCTTCTAATGACAAGACAGGTAGGATAGATTAAGTAAGTTAATAACAAAATAATAAACTAACTATTAGCTTTCCATCATGGTTTATTGTTTGCTAGCATCCAATAATCCTTAGACTAAATTGGTGGTTTTCTGCCCCTCTTGCCAACGATATGAGCTTTAATACTTTAGCCCACCCGAACATCAAGCCTAGCAACTTTTTCGGCTGGTGCTACATTTCCCCCTAGGCTTGTATCAACCCCTTCAGACCACCAAGAAAAATGTAGAAACTCTCATTTATGAGCCTTTTTAAATATACTCTTAAACACAATTTTTATAATCTAACATGAAGAAAACATAGTAGTCCACCACCACAATAGTTAGCTTTGTGCGTAAACATACAACCATTACTAAGAAGAGTAACAAGTATTTAAGCAAAGTTTATGCCAACTACTCTCCCTTAAAAGCTAATAGGATGCATAATTCTTTTGCACAGTTTTCTGGTCTGGTTTGGTTAGCCCAAAAAATTGTCAACTAAAGAATCGGCCAAAAACTGATCAAATCAATTAAAAATTGGTTAAACCAATCAAAATTGGATAATCAGGTTGAACGGGTCAGTGACTTTTTTTTTAAGATTTTCTTATATAATAGAATAAATCATCATGAATAAATTTAATAAATTGAAAATAAAAGGCATTAGAAAAAAAAAGAGTTGAAATATAATTTTTTTTTAAAAAAAAAAGAGAAATAAAATGTGCATATTTGGTTATTTTTTGTGTTTGTTTTTCATTATATTCCATCTCCAAGTAACATTTTTTTCAAATATCATGGTATTTGGTCAAAATTATTATTTATTTATTTATAATAATAAATGGAATCTTGATATAATTTGAAAACTTTAAAATTTTAATATTAAATACTCTTAATTTTTAATCATAAGTAGTTTTTATTTTTTAATTTAAAAATAATTTATCTAATATTTTAAGAAATATTGAATTAATAATTTAATATTTAAATTTTGCTAAATATTTATTTGTTACATTAAAATTTTAAATATATATATTTAATTATTACTTATTCAATTACGATTTGACTAATGAATTATAAACTAGTATCTCTATTAATTCAATGACTGATCCAATTTTAAAAATATTAATTTCTTCTCATATTTTAATGTTTTTGTTATATGCAACAAAACCATTATTGCATATCAATGGTTTTATTTATATTTTTTAAATGTATATCGGTTTAGGTTGAATATATTGTTTACCATCATTTTGTCTACATTTATGCTAATGAATTAAGGTGGGAAAGAGAGATTTAAAGAGAGAAAATATAAGGCACTCTCAAGTAAGGTAGAAACTAAGAGCTTAGTAAAACTTATGCCTACTTGAATCATTCTTTAAGATTTTGGGATGTAGTGAGAGGAATAGGTTTCCGGGAGGCTTGCTTGAGCCATTTCTTATGGGAAAAGGAGAGGATAAAAATTAGATTTAGCTTATATATGGATAGTAAGCTAATAAGCAATAACAACCTTCTTTTTCTTCATTTATCTTGGAGAGAAAAGAAAAGAGAAGAAAACTGTAGAGGTGAGAGAAATATATAAAAAAAATTGATAATTAGGTTGAGCTTGTGCACATTTACATGAGGTTTTTAAGTAGAAACAATAAAAAAATAATAAACAAAAAAAAATAAAAGGATACACAATCCAAAACAAAGTTATTATTTATAGTATATATATATATATACACTACAAAAGAAATTTTGCCTTCAAACATAGTTTCTAAGCCAAATTGTCACTGTTCGTGAGCCAAATTTGATTGGGATTCAGTGCTTTTTTTTAAAACTTTTTTATCACTGTTTTGGAAAAAAAAATTATTTCCTTACACTTCTCAAGTTCCAAACATATGCATAGACGCACATCTAATTTTAAAAAGGTTAAAGGAATTTCAAAGCAATTATAAGAGATCAATGAAATTTCTGATTAAGTTGGGGGGACCAAATTAGCATTTTGGCCGCGTAAAATGCAAATAGATTAAAATAGAGGGTATCCTAGTAAATTTATGAATTTCCATATATTTTTCCTAAATAAATATCTGGTATTAAAAAAAGTATTGGGATTTTAAGAAGGCTTAGAAAATTACTCCTTTTTGTGCTGATTTCCCATCAAATTACCGTCAGGCGCAAGAGGAAAACTATTTTCCAAATTTCTCCATCTCAATCATTCATTCAGCTTCTCTGAGCTCCGAGCGATCTCAAAAATTAGGGTCTCATATCCGTAATTCGATCATACTGGTTCGTTCGGATTCTCAATTCTCAAACGTTTAATTCGTGATTTTCCTTGCTATGAGCGTTTACTTTTGCTAATTTCTGCACTTTCTTCATGTTTTCTGTATTCAGATTACAGTTATGTGTTTCGCTAATCGTAGCAGATGAAAAATCAATTGAATTGTGATTTAATTTGAATAAGATTTTTCGGGTAATGGATTCGACTGAACCATTTTTTGGATCATTCTATCGGTGCAATTTCTCTTCTTTTACTCTATTTTGGAAGGACTGAATTAAAAAAAAAAAAAAGAATGTGACGAGGTTTTAGTGGCAGAATAGGACTTTGTGGCTCAATAATTGGTAAAATACTTGAAAGATTGTAAGAAACAAAATTATGAAGTCTGTTTCAAGGTTTTTGTATTTTCTCCTTTTTTGTTCTTTAATCTTCTTATCAAATTACATGATTATTGTTCTTTGAGGAGGGAAAATGTTTATAAGGAGCCATGCCGGTGGTGCTCTATCAGATTTGATTCAAATAACTTCAAAAATGCACGGTATTGTCTTCTTTGTCGAAGGGATGACAGGGACAGTTAATGAAACTGATACCAATAAGAACTTCTGGTTTGTTCATGGAACTACTAATAGTAATACAGACTCCTTTTTGATCATGCACTTTCTTATTTATATGTAAATTCTTTTTCTTTGAAGCTTTGGATTCCTTATGCATATATGGCCCTCCAATTACCTCTTGATTGTAATATGTGGCACATTGACTAATTCATTATTTGTTTGTGTGGGGTTCCCCCACCAATAAAAAAGAAAGGTAGAAGAAGATTGCTTTGTTTATCAGAACAAAGTCGATGAAGCCAGGAGTTTCCTGTTTGAATCCATATGCAGCCTCGTATATTCCACTCTCTAAAAGGAAGGCAGAAGATGGAACATCTGTGACCAAAAAAGATTCTTATAGTAATGGTGGGACTGTATGGTTTCAGAATTCTCAGCATATCACAGTGGATCATAACTCTGTTGACTCGAACATTCATGGGGCAAAAAATTTCTCCAAGTCTGAAACATTTCATGTGAAGAGCCAGCCTGCATCTAGTTTTTACAGTTTATCATCACAGAATGTGACAGACATGACAGATAAGCAGAGGCTAGATGAAGAATCCGACATGGATTTGGAATACCTTAGGATGTCATTTCCTGGTATATCTGATCAGTCCCTTGCTGATGTCTACATGGTAAACAGGGGTGACCTGGATGCTGCTATGGACATGCTGAGCCAACTTGAGGTAATATTTAAACCATTAATTTTTGGATCTTAACATTTTTTATCCAATGCCACTGGTAACAAAATTGTTGCTGCTGCTGCTTCTTCTTCCAGTTTGATAAGTATCTAAAAATTTCTCTCTCTGGATATTTGTATTTGTGGCTGTACGCTGAATCCTGTCACTTCAGGCTCTTTAAATGCTGGTTCACTTGGTATAGGATGACACTTGAAACTTACATCTAATGTGAGCATTTCCAGTTATGATATGCTTTTACGCATACGAAGCAAACAATTGTAATTTCACTGCTTGCCAGCCAATTGCCTTTTCCCCTGTCTGTTTCCATTTAGTTTGTTCAGGAGATTGAATCTGATGACATTAGACACAATCAAATTCATCTATGGTTGTTGAACCTAAGCAAATTGAATTTTTTAAATCTATTTCCCCCTAATTGATTGGCTTTCATGGACCCTTTTTTTTTTTTAATGTTTTCCCGGCTCTTTTGTCTTCTTAGTAAGTCTTATTTCTTGGAGATTCTTTTCGGTTCTAATGAGTGATTCTGTCCCTTTAATGTGACTATTGGTGTTTTTTCACTTCTTTGCCTTTTTGTTTATGTGCTTTTCCTTTCTCTCTTTTTGTTTGGTTTTTGTCTCGGGAGGGAAATGTTGAAATATTACATACCACTGGTTGGAACCTGGTAAAAAGAAAGATTTGTCTTGGACATTAAACAACTAAACTGTTCTGCGCTATATATGCATATGATTATAGGTTCCAAATTTCGAAATCCTTTAAATTTCCCTTAATTTTTTCTTAATTATTTCTGGATATACTGATCTGCAATAACTCTAATAGTTCAAATATGGGCCCATTTTGTCAACATTAGCTTGAAGTGAAATATTTCGGTAGTTTTATCTGAGTTAATATCTCTTTTGAAAAACATGAAGCTACAAATCCAATTCTTATGTTGTGTTTCTTTCTTCCTTTATTTATTTATTTACTTGAGAGATAACTGTTTTCTGCCTTGCAGTTTGACAGTGTTGGGTCTTCTGGAAATCTTCCAGAGACACTGGATATTGGTGATGTTTCAGAGTTTGGATCTTCAGCTGATTCTGCTTCATTGAAACTGAAGAATATAGCAGCCGAAGCCAGTACTTCATCAAGCCCCTTGACTTCAGCCAATGCCTCGTGAATAACTCTGAAACTCATACTTGATTTGCCGGATAAGAAGTGTAAGAATGGGGGAAACTATTTAACAGAAAAAGAAAAGAGAAAGAAGAGAGAAGAGAAGAAAAAAAAGAGGGAGGGGAAGGGGCATCTAACATACATGGTTCAGTTTTATAGTTTGTACAGTTCACAGCTGCATCTTGTTTGGCTTTCGTTCTGAAATGATTTATTTTGATGGGATGCTCGTGCCTTGTGCAATTGTGCAGCTTTCAGCTGTATGAAATGGAAGGCCAACAGAAAAGGTTTTTTTTTTTTGGGGGGGGGGGGGGGGTGAATGGGGGTTTTGCTGGCATGGGTGGCTGGTCCTGTACATTGTACAGTGGTGAGCTACTTTGAAGCTAATGCCATATATCGTACGACATTGTTATCCGTTATTCTTATCGTTATATGCGCAAGGGAAGTAATTCGATAGATTGCTAATAGAGAGCGCAGTGGCAAAAAAATTGCGTAATTGTCTTCCTAAACTATGCCTGTTTCTTTGGAAAAGTTAGCTCCTACCCGAGGCCACATTTGTACCCGCCAAAAAAAAAAGGGGGAATAAGCCCTTTGTGAAAATAGAAATAGTGTTATATTCCAGAGCAATATTCTCGAAGATTGAGAAAAGCCATTCTCAAAATTACATGTTTTGAAAGAAAATCACTAGAGTTTCAAATTTATTGATATCCATGAATTTCCTTTTCTAAAATTTTGCTGAAGGAAGAGAGTTAACGAGGGAATAAAACCTAGAAGACAACTTGAAATTGGGTGTAAGGTTACCCGTATTTGTTTTAATTGGATGGATAAGAAAAAGATGAAGAAAAACCAAAAAACAAAGACAAAAAGAGGGAAAAAAAAACAATTGAATTTTAAACTATTTTAGACGTAAACTGAGAATAATAAAATTAATATTGACTCATGTAACACATTCTATAAACATAAACATTAAAGGATTTTAATTTGTAAAAATTTGATTCTTTAATCTTTCTCTATTTTGTCTCTCCACTAAAATCCTTTTCTTTTTCTACTAAAAAATTGTTAATAATAATAACCACAACAACGAACTGTCGTTGGACCTAGCAAGAAAATGCCTACTTATATCCATAATGATTGTCACCTTAAGACCATATTAATGCAATGCATATTACATTCCTCCTTTTATATTATGCCCAATATATACTAGATTACGAAAATTACTGGGAAACTATTGAATAAATTAACCGGCTCGATATACTCAGACAGGATAAAGTATTTTTTAACAATATATACATACATATATATATATATATATATATATATGTATATTCCAAGACTGCATTGGCTTCTCGTTTCTGATCGTCATGAAACCGTTGAGTTTATGATGACAAAACATGCAACCAGAAATATAAGAAAGCAGTTACTAGAAAACGAAATATATTCCAAGTCCTATTCCGTCACACAACAAAGCAAACCAACTACAAATATATTTCCGCAACTCTCGCTTATTATTCTTTTTTTTTTTTTTATGATCCAAAACGCGTTCTTGATCTGTTGAAAAAATAAGAATGCATTTAACGCCTGGTAGCATAAATTGGCACATTCAATATTTTTCTTTGAAAAGAGAAACATCCTTAGTAATCTGACGATCCATCAAACACTGCAATCCGATTCATTAATTTCCAGATTCAGCTCTCTGTTCCTTCTTTAGTTTCTGAATTGTCGCTTTAGCAATTCTATTTTGTTTGCTCTGTCGATCGTGCGGTTTCGTTGTTCTTTTACAACTTCATCTTCAAAGGAAGTTTCTGCTTTCTGCAGCGGGAAGAAGGTTTGATGTTATAGTCTGCGTTTCCAAGGAAAGCGTCTAAATTTGAAGATTCCGTGTTTGAAATCTATTTAGTGATTGTAACTTTTGCCAGATTTTGAGAATCTGAATTTTTATTCTGGAAAAAGATGGGGGTGGACTATTACAATATATTGAAGATTGATAGAAATGCGACAGATGACGATCTGAAGAAGGCATATAGAAGGTTGGCCATGAAATGGCATCCTGATAAAAACCCCAACAACAAAAAAGAAGCAGAAGCCAAATTCAAGCAGATCTCTGAGGCCTACGAGGCAAGAAATTGTTCTCCTAACTTTCGTTTATCTTTTGTTTTAACTTATATTTGCAGGCATGCTTGTTTAGCAATCATAATGATAACACTAGATTAGATGGTTTGGTTGCTGGCAATATAGAAAAGAGAGAGCGTGAGAAAAGAAAGAACAATCAGCTCCTCCCTTTCTCTCTCTCTTTTTCATTTTTTTTCTTAACAATTTGATTCCCTTTTATAGGAAATAAGAATCTCAATTTGAATGTATGCTACCTGGCCTAAAGATGAAAATATTCAGGGACCAAAAAAAGGCAATAATTAACAGATTTGAGAATTATTGAAGGTTAGATTTGTGTGAATGGGAAGCAAGTTATAAGGGGACATTATCACTGAATTTTGCATCAAAGGAAATAATTAAATGATGAGAATGAACTTTCTATGAGGCTCTGTCATGTGACAGCTCTTCTGGGAAGAGTGGGAACTTCAGAGCACGCGGTAGTACCATTAACATTGCTTGAGACTGAGTTCGTCGATCCACATCCGTCTCGATAAAGAAAAAGGAAAGAATTAGCGTAATTTATATAAATTTTTTTTAAATTTTATTGAAATTACAGATATTTCTTTTATTTCTAAAATATTTATTTTAGTCTGATTTTAAATTTTTAAATTAAAATGTCTTCCATTACCTTAATATACAAATATGTATTATATCTAAATACATATAAATAAAATTAAAAAGGAATAGATTTTATTTTCAAATATAAACAAATAAAAATAAAAAAAATACAATTTTATTGTCACTAAATTTAACAAATATATATATATTTAAGTTAATAAAAGATATTTTAATTAAAATTTTAAAAATTAAATTAAAATAAATTTTTGTTTTAAGAAAATTTGTATATATTTTGAAAATAAAAAAATTCACATAATCTCAATATACTCAAAAGAAATAAGTTTAATCTACTCTTAAGAATTATCCTACCAACTCATGCTCTAATTTAATGTCAGATTATAATCCAAAAGTTCTACTTGTTGAGTAGGTTTGAACCTCTATTATTGGTTTCTACAACTTCTTTGATATATTGTTTGACAAATTTGAGATTTTGAAAATAAATATTGTTAATTCAGGTATTGAGCGACCCTCAGAAAAGGGTGATTTACGACCAGTATGGAGAGGAAGGATTGAAAGATATGCCACCACCTGGAAGTGGACCAACAAGTGGGTTTAACCCGAGAAATGCGGAGGATATATTTGCAGAATTCTTTGGGAGTAGCCCTTTTGGATTTGGATCATATGGACCTGGGAGATCCATGAGGTTCAAGCCTGATGGTGCTGGAATATTTGGTGGAAGTGACAATGTTTTTCGAACATATAATGAAGGTGGGCAAATCCCAAAGAAGCCAACACCAGTGGAGAGCAAATTGCCTTGCAGCCTGGAGGAGTTGTACTCTGGATCCACAAGGAAAATGAAGATCTCAAGGACTGTTGTAGGCGTCAACGGGTATGTGTAATTAATAATTATCTCTCTTAATGACTCTTTTAACTTGTTCAAGTATAAATGATCCTGAATTTGCCTTCCCTTGGCATGCCAATCGCTACAGACACAGTAATTTCTGTCATTTCCGTTGTTAGCTTGCATGATATATTAGATTGCACTCTCAGTTTATAACAAAAATGTGAAGTGGTTCTTAGTTTGAAGATTTTCTTTTTTTTTTTTATATTTATTCTCTGTAACCTTAACTATCCAAGATGTTTCTGGGTGTAACAGGCCACCCTCGTCACCAAATTATGACATGTTTTGCTTAGCCATCTAATATTCAGTAGTTTCCTGCAACTCTACAGAGTTGCATTTCTAGGTGATGAAGAAATTGACTTACTATAATTCATAGAACGGAGACATTCTCCTTCCCCATAGAGATAAATTCATGTTTTGCGTCATCAAGACAAGAGACATTTGATTGTTAATTCTGAGCTGTGAGGACACCTAGTCATTGTCCTCTGTGAATTATTATTTAGTCCTTATACTGTCATAAATGCTTCATTGGAGAATCTCAGTCAAACATTGTGTATTCTCCTAACTTCCCTTTCTTTCTGTCCGGATAAACATTACAGAAGGCAAGTTGTAGAAACAGAGATATTTAACATAGTTGTAAAGCCCGGGTGGAAGAAAGGGACAAAGGTTACTTTCCCAGATAAAGGGAATCAGCAACCAAATCAACTACCAGCAGACCTTGTGTTTGTGATTGATGAAAAGCCTCATAATGTGTACAAGAGAGATAGCAATGACCTCATTGTGAGCCAAAGGGTATCACTAGCTGAGGCTCTTGGAGGAACAACAGTAAATCTCACCACACTTGATGGGCGTAGTTTATCAATCCCAGTGAATGATATTGTGAGCCCTGGTTATGAGCTTCTTGTTGCAAAGGAAGGAATGCCAATAGCAAAGGAGCCTGGGAATAGGGGTGATTTGAGGATCAAATTTGAGGTGAAGTTCCCTACAAGGTTAACGCCTGAGCAACGAGCAGGGCTCAAGCGCACATTAGGAGGTTGAGAATCATCTTTTTTTTTTTTCATATACACTAGAGCTTGTTCTTTGTCTTGAAGTAACATCGTTGCAGCCATCCACACCATCGCGGGCAAAGTGATCCTGTTCTGCCAATTCTTAGGTCTGCGCGCTGGGAATGTTGCTGAAATGACATTTCCAATTTCTAGTGTTCATTTGTTTTTCTAATTGATCCCCCCGGCCCCCCGAAACCCAAAGGTATATTGCATTCCTTTTCATAACTTTTGTGTAATTTTTTTTTGGGGGCTCCTAAAACATGCTAGGAGAGAATATCTACTTGTATAGTATAATACTGTCTCGAGAGTTATTTTGTTTAAATGATTTGAAATTACCAGATTTGAACACCTCCATAATGCATTCGAGATACATGGTTACCTGAAATATGTTGTAGTGTCAATCTGGCACTAGACAGCCCGTGTCCACTATCATCCGTTTAACACTCGCAGAAAAAACAATGATAGTAACAGTGATAGATCCTTTTTTCTTTTCTTTTCTTTTCTTTTTTAATGTTGGACACAATTTTTATCAAGAAGTAAAAGAAATATTTGTATGGAACATAAAGCATAAATTCTCATGCAAAAACTAGGAAATATCAAGCTTCGAGAGTGAATGTTACTATGCTAGATATAGCTCGACACACTCAACAAACGCCAATTTGATCAGTAGAGAACACGCTCAAAAAGCAACAGACGCCTCGCTTGTCAAACAAGGCCTGATCAGTGATTAACGATTAAATAAATAGCCTCCGCGACAACGCAACATGTAGATTCCGTACTCGCTTTAAATAAGATTTGGACAACCCTTGAAGGCGCTACCGGCGTAACGTTCATATGAAAACAAGGACCGGCTTCAAGCAAGATTATGTCCATTTTTTTCCATGAAAAACCCCTACTATTTGCAAAATAAAACAGTACAACAATTATCTTTCGTTTGCTCTAGAAAGCTATTGATTCTACAGAAAAAACTACAAAAATTTTATGATTACATGCTACATACGTATAGGAACAAATACAAAATAAATAACCTGACTTCACTCTGCAAGAAACTAAAAACCTCGACTTCTAGGATCATTCATACGCCAAGAAGTGCCCTGCACAGGGGGCCCGTAGGGGTGCCCTAGGCGCGGCGGCTGCAGGCTATTTCCCTGCGAAGGAGGAAGCAACATAGGGCTAAAATTTGTTTGCCCTTGCGTCATATTTATTGGGCCTTGCAGAAATGACTCTGACTGATGCGGTGAAACGCCAAATGAGTGATTCAACATGTGAGGTCGAAGTTGAAAGTTACGCATAGACCGTTTGGGGTGAAAGTGATTCCGGGAGGTTTGGGGCTGCCATTCAGGTATATCATCGTCCTCGTCATTCCAGGGCTGAATTGTCACCCCAATTTTATCCTGCAAGTTTCCTGAAGGAACATTCACTTCGCTTTGGCCATATTTTTGTACAAGCTCCCTCATTTGTTCCACAGGGTGTGATGTTGTTTGGTTCATAGTGTGGAATGAGGGCACAACTGGTCGCTTAGAAGATTTTTGGACCAAATGTGATGGATTTGAACCACCGGAGAAATTGAACTCCGGGAGATCATCCTCGTCGCGGGCCACTGCTGGCCCAAAGCCAGGAGGAATATCATCATCAGATGGGGATCCACTCAGTGTTTCTGCAAAGCCCGTAGGGGGCTCTACTTTAGGGGCGAGATTGGCATTCGAATTTGTATCTTGCTGTCTCCTAGTAGATAAATACTGCTTTTTAGAGCTATGTTTGTGGTGCGATGATGACGTGGGTGATATAGTGGAAGTTAAATGAGTCTTTCTCCATACATTAATACCAATTAGGCCATAATCAATAGCATTAACTGCCTCAGTTTGTTCCATCGGAAGTATCTTGCTGAGCAATTCAACTGTTTTTTTATGAGGTGGGCAAAAGTAAAGTTCAACTCCAGGCACTGGCTCAGCAAAACCTACTCTCTCGTCCAAAATGTATGAATCCGCTACCTGCAGGCGAAGATATCCAATTTCAATTAAAAACATAACGCAGTTAAAAGTGGATGAGACCAAATCTTGAGATTATTACCTCACGCAGGATTGATTTCTCATTCTCAGGGAACTCCTCGTTGGAAACAAAATGCAAAACCTACAATTAAAAAGAGAAACCCGTTAATTATTCGCAACACAAAAAGACGCTGACATGAGAAACTAAGTTCACCCATCGTACGAATAAAGGCCCGAAGCATAGGAAGCCAGAACTTAATATTTAAGTCACCAAACATAATCATGATATATTTTGCTAAAATTGTTCAATTTAATAATAGTTTAATTAGCTACAAACATGTTTTAATCACCACAGAAACCCCAAAATTCACTTTCTTCATCTATTACAAATGCTTGTGTTTGTTTTACCGCTTGTTACACCAAATGGTACACGTCGTCATACACATCCACCAACCACTCCACTGTCACCTTTATATTCTCAACCAAGGGAAGGAAGCAAATAAATCATATAGCTCATGAGGCTACACCGCAAAATAAAGGGCGGAAGCAAGAATAAGCTACAAAGTGCAACATGAGATGCTACATGTTTCTTTTCTTTTTTGCGTGCGTGAGGGGGAGGGGGGTCATTAATCCTTTCTACAAGCATGGTGCACTAAACAGACAACAGAGTCCTGTACAACAAGATGAACTTGAGATACCATGATAGCACGGGTTCTGGACATTGGAAGCTCTTGCAGAAACTTCTCAAATGCATGAAGTCTAACCCTTCCCTTGATCTCAAGAAATCCAGGCCAGTTTTTCATAGAAGTTTTCTCGCCACTGCACAAAATATATCAGATCAGCAAGAGGCAAATCAAATAATATCAATTCCCTTCAGATAGGAATACAACTGGTTTCAACCCAAAATAATTTAGCTAGAAAAGCAAAACAAAACTAGTGTAGGATCATTGCAAATAGCCCAAATTTTGTCCATATTTCTCAACTTGATCTGTCACAGCACAGAATAGCCAGTTCTGACCAACAACCTTCCCTAACCAAGAAAGAGGGGAAGGAGAAGGAAAAAAGAACCAATCCATCCAACTAAGGCACCAAGTTCTCTGTCTCCAACCTTTTTAAGACAACTGGAGAGAAACATTGAAGTGCTAAATGTTTGGGATTTTTGTACGGATCCAAGAGCCTTCAAGATACACTAACACAAGATATATACTCTAAAGTTAATATGACTACTCACTATAGCTACAGGTAGAAATGGTAATGGTAGTAATAAGTAATATAATAATTTTCTAGGGGTGACTGAGTTTTGTCACTGCTAATGCTTATCAGATATCAGTAAAACAAGAGCTTCTAGGCTGCTAAAAAGCCTCATGCTGCTTTAAGAGTAGCACAGGTGGAGGACCGGTGGCAGTGGGTGGGGGGATGAGAACACTTTTATAAGCAATATGAAAATCAGCCCAATCATTAATTGATGTAATAGGAAAGGCCTGAATGTGCTGTTCATAGGCATTAATCCTAAAGTAGTGGCCATTAAGTATCTTTTCAAGACAGAATATGAGAACAGTTATATGCTCAGCAGCTTGATTGACACCATATAGATAGCAATACTTCTTCAGTATTATGACAAAAATGGTAGAAAATTAAAAACAATCTCCCCAACCAATTAATACAACCCTCATAAAATAGGAAGTAGTTAAAATTGAGGAAGCACACAATCGAAAGATATATAAGAGCAAGACTAAATTAAGTTCTATTTAATTGGCCTGGAGTTCAACTAACATTTAAAATTTGACCCAGTTAAACTGCATAAGGGATCACATGAAGAAAAGGTTGACATTATCTATGCAAGGTTAAATACAGTGCTAAGCTTAAACAAATAAATTCTTAGGTGAAGGCCAAAAAACTTAAAAGGTGGAAGCATAATAATAATGGTGAAAGCATTAAAAAGATTTAAATGTACACACACCACTGCCATGTTATATGAATGTATTCATAGCTTCCATAACATTCATGATCTTTTTCACCTATTTTCTATTTACAGTTCAAGTAATTCTACTTTAGTAACAAGGTTCAGAATCTAACAACTTCTCTGGTAAGGACCGATCAAATATTTCTCCTCATTCCAACATTTATCAGATGAAAAGCAAACACTGAAGGAAAACAATCAAATCCAAATCTAACCTTGCACAAAAGTTCATAGCAAAGAAGCAACAAACAGTAATGAGCTTAAACATTTTGTATACTACCTTTTAAAGATGCTTATGACTGAATGAGTGGTCGAAATATTCAGCTGAAGCATGCCCTGCCAAAATTCACTCTTGGATATACTAGTGGAAACTGCAGTTTCAGAATGCATATGACTACCTCCACATTTCTCTTCTGCAAGACACTGACTCACTTTCAACTCAACACCAGTAGCAGAATTCTTGTCAGCAGTTGACCTTACCTCAGAATGACCATCACTTGGCTTCCTGTCAGCATGACTCTGACTGCATCTTGTATCAAAAGGAATGGACCCAGCTTCTGCATTGACCTTTTTTTCTTGGACTGTGTCTACACTAGGACATGTTTTATGATCTCCATCAGATTTATCAGGGGCACCACCAACATGACCACTAGTTGGAGTGAAATCAGAAGACTTTGGAACGGAGCCAACCACAGGATCATCCTTCTCTGAGTTGGGTGTAACTTTTCCAGGTTCCACAACTAAATTTTCCACTGATGGCTGAGAATGATGGGATTCTATGAACTCATCAAGAGAGACAATTGGAGGAAGAAAGTCCGCATCCTTCAATGCATCATCTGCAATAGGCCCTTGCATACCAGTCCCATCATCAGAAGAAACAGCAATGGTTGATGAATTATCTTTTGTTAAATTACTCTTTCCGCCATCAGCGTTCACATCATATTTGATCTCATCAGCTTTAGAACAAGGGGCTTCCACATCCTTTCTTTCTGTTTGATTTCGAGAAACGTGGGGAGCACCACCAGACACCTCTACTGAGACATTGTCTTCATGTTCAACTTCCACTTGGAATTCACCCTTATGTGTTTTCTTGACCAATCGTCTAATATCTACATCTGAATCAGGCAAAACCACCATTTGAGCAAGCTCCTCAGCTTTGGCTATACGCCACTGAGAAAGCTCCTTTGAAGCAAGTTCCTCTGCAGTCATGGAACATAATCGCTCAGGGGGGATTTCACCAGAGATAACCCTTTCTCTCAATTCAGGATTATTACGGTCTTTCAAATTGAATAAAAGAGACCTCCCCTTCTCTTTGTACTTCTTATTCACGCCTCCAAATAGTTTGAAGAGTTCTGCTTCTATCTTTGATGCCAAAAATTCAGGTGAGTTAACCGTTTGTTCCCTGCAACCACCAGCTACTTCCTCAGGTTCCAATCTATGATCGTCATTAGTTTGGATTTCCCGTTCAATTGACATGTCCACCATATCAGAGTCCAATACCCAAGAAAGACCATTTCCCTGCAAAAGTTCATCTTTGACAAAAAAGGTGTCACTGAAAGGGACATCATCAGTAGTTAAAGTGTAACTTGACTGGAAGTCTTGCTTATCACAGTTTGAGTCGTAAGTGAAATTCAACGTCTTTGCAGATCCAACTTCACTGTCCTTGTATTTTTCAGAATAAACTTCATTACAGGCCGAAGTCTGCAGTTGGTCTTTAGTTACATGGTCAAATGAATCAGTTACAGGAGAAGAGGAATCAACAGATTGAGAAACCTCCTGCCTTTGCCCCTGAGCAGCATCACTGGCAGCAGATGCACACTGAGAACTATTCTCTAATTTAACTTGGGCATTACCAGCCCCATTCAATGTATTATTCTTTTCATCATGAAGTTTATCTTGCTGAGAAACCAAGGCCAGAGCAGCAGCTAATGACTCCCGCATCTTGGACCTAACTGATTCAGATGATTCAGTTTGAATCTTGGATGATTGTTGCACCTGTGTGTTCTGACTTTTAGAATTTAAAGACCGGGGTGTCCCCAATTTACTGGATTCCATCTGTGTTTTTTTCTTACTTGATGCTGGCAGATGCTGCAGCCCAGGGGCATTTGACGGATGATGCATCTGCATAGAACCTTTATGTGGTGTATTTGATACATGCTGCAACCAAGGTCTATCTATTTGTGCAACCCGCTTATTAGATGTCACAGAGCTACTAGACAATGGCTCTATAGCAGCCTTTCGCTTGGGTAATGTTGACAGCTGCTGTGGCCCCATACTGTTCAGCCTTGTCTCCATTTGCATGGATTGTTCAATAGGCGCAAAGAGCTGATGCATGCCTCGACCACTTGCATGTGAATCTATCTGCCCACTCTGCATGATTGACATTGGCAATCCCTGGGATCCAGGATCACCAGGAACAGCTCTCAATAATCCAACATGATTATTTAATGTTTCCTCTTGCTGAGACATAGAATCACTGGATGCAGGGCCTAAGAGTCCAATTTGCAAGTGTCTCCCTGATGAGTCAACTTTGCTCACAATGGGATCCAGCTGACTCATCTGCATGCTTGGACTTGGCAACTGCTGTGAAACCAAATTGTTTGACATTCTAAAGTAGTAGCATTATCCATAAAGAATACATATGCAAGGTGACCCGAGATTATTTTTTTACCTGAAACAACCCATAGCATGTTATCAGCCTGACCTTCAAGATGTATCATAATCTCATCAAGCATAATAGTCTGTATTCAAGGGAAAAAAGAATTGTCCAATACTGACTGCTTTAACAGCAAACAATGGAAATAATCACGCAAACCAGCCCAACCCATTTGAAATTAAATTACAACAACCACGCATGGAATAAAAGCAAAGAGAATGACGTCCACTAATTATTCCACAAATTCATCTTTGTAATTTATTTAGCACGAACAAATTCTTAGGGACACCACACAAAGAACATTCAATAATTACCCCTTACATCACTAAATCCATCTATAACATTAGAAAATTAAACAGCGTTACTTCTTATACCAAAAATGTAAGGAATTTGCCAAAGGAAAAAGATACAGATAAGCTTGTGGTATGATATTTTGAAGGAAGAGTATTTTTTGTTATTTACCCTTAACTATTTTGTTACCTTGCCCATATAGAGTTTGACTGCTCATTTTGTATTCAGAGAAGAATTTTGTATTCGAAAATGGATATCTATCCACTATTTCCTTTATTATTAGATTTATTCTGATCATGATTCGTAACATAAAGCCATCCATGACTCTCAGTATAATAAAAGAATTAACTACCATGACAGCACAATCGTATAGGCACCAAGCGAGTCAAGCAATTTAACAACAATGGTTTATTTCAAGAAAAAGCAGTTCTACGCCCACGTTTGTCCTTGTTCCATCATTCGCTTCTGATAATTTCAAAATCATCAGAAAAGCACAATCAAGGAGCATTAAGATCCAACTTAAACCACCCGTTTGTATTTAAAATATACAAACCCTGAAGAAATTTAGAAAATCCGAATCTAGGTAAAGAATCAAAAGAACCAAAGCACAATAAAGCTCTGTATTAACTATTGATATTATCTTGGACCCCATATATCGGTTTTAATACGAACACGTTAATAGGGACGCACCAACAAGTACCTAGAGAAGAGTCGCTGGCGAGATACCGGAGATGTAGCTGAATAGCCAAACCTGAAATGAAGCTGAGACAATACAGCGTCGGCTAAGAAACGAGCTTCCGAAGCCTTGTTCGTGACGAACATGCATCCATAAACCCTAGAGCCTGAAAGGATAACTAATAACTATATCCGAGTCAGAGCCGCAGAGCGCAGAGCCATCTAGAGCCACATAGGCTAGCTGACACGTGGATAAGTACGGAATCATATGCAATTTTTTTAAAAGTAAATTACGCATCTTTTTTCTAATTGAAATTATACAATTTTTTTAAATATATATATAATTTTGATAAAAATAAAAAAGTATATTATATTTTAATTTAATTTTAATTTTAATTTTAATTTTTTATAAAATATCATTTGTTAACTTAAATACATATTTTTTGGATAAATTTAATGAAAACAAAAATAATTTTTTTTATTTGTATATATTTAAATATAATATATGTTTATATATTTAGTTCAAAATGCCTACCATCCAAAGGTATGAGTAGATGTTTTTTTAAATATGGATTATTTAAATTTAATTTGGATATTTTTATTTTGATATTTATTTTTTAATTTAAATTATTATTTTTTTAATTGACAATGAGAAAATTATTTTTATTTTGTATCCTAAATCTTTTCAAATAAAAAATTAAAGTATAAAAACTAAAAATATTAAATCTAAACCTCTAAATTTAATTTAGTTAGTTTGGATTAGAATGAGTAGGGATCTAATTTTTATGTATATTTAAGTTAATTAAAAGTGCATACAACCTAGGTACTGTTTAAGACCATGTCCAAGTTGGCTCCATTTGGGATCGATACATGATGGTGGGTTTAATTGGGTCATCTTTTGATAAAATTAAAAAATAACATTAAAATGTAAATTTTTTTATATAAATTTTTACAAAATTACATATCACCCCCATAAAAAATTAGCTTTTATATAAACCTATATAAATTACATATTGCCTTTTCAAAATAAAAATTCATATAATTGACAAGGGCCAACTAAAATTAGCTAACATGTTTAGCTTAATGTTCAATCTAACTTTGTCAACCAACCAATTTTTTTTTTATCCAATTTAACTTGGCTTGATATGACCAAGCAAAATTGAGTTGGCTAGGCTACTTGGCCATGCAAGCCACCTTAAAATTAATGAAAAATATTTTAGTTAAAAATTTAAAAATGGATTAAGTGAATATTTTGAAAATAAAAAAAATCTATATGATTTTGACAAAATTTAGAGAAGATCCATATAATATATTCTTTTTTTTTTTAGTAAAATCATGAAGCATATGGTGATCAGTCAATGGAATTTAATTGGTAAATGATATCTTACATTTTTTTATATTTACAATAATAAAAATTAGAGAAAAATTAGCAAGGACAATAGGAAATACCAGTAGAGCATGTCATTTTTTAAAATTTAAAAGTAATTTTTTATTTAAAAAATTAATAAAGTAATAAAAACTTATTTTCTTATATCAATTGTATAATTTCTTTATATCTAATTTAAAAAAATGAATGAAGTAGTGGCGCTCCTCTTATATCAACTCAATAGCTATACATTCTTTTATTTATACCAATATATAATTTTTGGAACTAAATATCAAAAGATCCCCTGTTATATTTATTAATATACGTAAAAAAATAACAAAATGAAAATTTTACTTGTATAAATTAATTTTTCTAAGATTTACAAATTACGAAATTATTTCTTCTCTTATAATATATATATATATATATATATAATCTTCTATTAAGACTAATATATTTTTAAAGATCATATTAATTTTTTATTAAAAATATAACTTAATAGAAAATAAATTTCTTAAATTTTATTTCTATGTTATTTATTTTGTTAAAAACCATAAACTAATTTTAAATTTTTATTAAAATTATGGCCTTGTTTATATTCCCGTGACCTATTTATAATGTTTTAAGTCATTGAACAAATAATATACCAACTGTTTGTATATATAGTTTTTTGTACAAACACTCCCCCCTTTCAAGTACAATAAATTAATAAAATTTCACTAAAATGAATACCATAAGTGATGAGAACTACAATAAATTCCTATCAGCTCATTGCAACAACTAACTATATGACTCTTATAAATTTTTCCATGGTCAACTCCAAATAGCCTATGGCTTATGGCCACATATCGCGGCCCTTGAAACGATAAGCATTTAGCTGCTTCACAAGAAGACTACAGAAGGTAATTGCCACGTATCAGCCAATTTAGGGGTAAAAATCAACAAAAATGAAATGGAATGGATGAACTCAGAATCCACCATCCTTCCAAGGAGGAAGAGAAGGGGAGAGGGAGGGGCTAGAAAAAAGTTTTTTACAAAACTAGAATTGTGAATGCATACGTGAAGAACTATATATTTTCAACTCCTTGGCCGGCATCTTCTCCAGAGCCTGATGATCCTCAATCTCACCAACCTCACCCTTGCAGAGAGGTCATAATGCATTTATCTTCAACCAGTTATCTACACAGTCTTTGTGAAAAAGATGAGAACAAGCCAATTCTCGTAATTCATTGTTGTCTTCATACTTTGTCAGGCAGATGCAGCAAGCCTGCACACAACCATCATACAAGCACTACCAAAGTCATGGCCAGGCTGCCAGACAAACTCATCCAACAAAAGGAATTAAACAATCAAAATCCTAGTTAAAATGAGAATGGTAAACTGTGATACAGGATCGTTTTAAGGGATTTGGCAGAGCAAGTTGATAATTTTAAGAGTCTAAAACAGCCATCAGCTGCAGGTTAGAGGCAATCTGGGCTTTCAGACAATGTATAGATTACTTCAATACACATAGAGGAGAGAGAAACTATCTGTTGATTACTTGAATTCTGGAAAACAGGAGATAGGATAGGCAAAAGTAAGCCAGGGCAAAGAAAATGATATAGTTAGAACTCCCTATTGTGTTTCTATTAATCATGAAATTTCTTCAAAGAGCACAAACCGTAAAATCGGGTAAGAATTCAGAATATCAACTGATTACGAAAAAGGGAGTGATTAAAAATTTAGCACTGTAACTCTTAAAAGTTCATAACAAGACAGACAACACCATATCAAATCAAACCTTTGTTAAACGATTGCATGGGTGCTACGCCTATGACTGAAAGTTCCCAAGATACAGGAACAGTAATCACAAGAAGCTGCAGTATGATTATGACGCATTAAAATATGGCTAATGAACTACATTCTACTAGCCTAAAATTGTCCCTTCCATACACCAGAGTCAAAAAAAGAGAAAAAAAAAATGTCAGATGCTTGTTTTTCTATAGGAAGAAATTTTTCTTGCATTTTTAACGCCTAGGAAACTAGTCAAGATAGATGGATGACGGCAGAAATGGACATACAATGCTTGGATGTCCTAAACTTATAATGAAGTATCTGACCAACTAAAGACAAAATGGTACTTAACCTACCGCATCCTCTCCAGAGATGAGACGCTCCTTTTCAGTTCCTACAGCCACAATTCCACCTTCACCAATAGCAGAGTTGCTAGCATCGTTTTTACTTTCTTCATTTTGAACTTGTAAGTTGGCAAAGCATTAATGGATTCAGTAGTTGCCCCTCTGGTTTGTATCTGATCTTCTCTAAACCCAAAGATGGAAATTATTCGAGGTAGACAACAGCATATTGTTGCACATAGAAGGAAGGGTATGGCATATTCAATACAACTAATGATGAGAAACACTATAGTTAACCTGCCGAGCGAAAGGAAGCAGATATAATTATGAAGATTTAAAAAAAAGCAGAAGGTTAATAGCAAGAGCTGCTGCAACAAGGTACCTATACAAGTTAGGAGCTGCATCAGCAGACGACTGTCCCCTAAAGATCCATACAATGCCACACAGCGAAATAGCAATCTAATGCCATTTGGAAGTATTCCATTAGTTTCTTCAGTCTGCTTAGCAGGCATGCACATACGGTTAGCAGCTTCATAAACTAGTTGCAAATTACCATGTTTATAACCACTAAACAGTACATCAGAAACTCAATTGTATAGATAAACAGGGCAAATGGGGGGAAACAAGCATTACACAGGAAAATGTTTCTAGAAAAGTTACACATAGACGTCTCCATCATATCAGTTTACAAGAAAAAACCCTAACTTTTTCATAAATCTACCAGATAGGTTCTTAAGTCTAAGGAATTTTTAGGGCTGTAATAAGTATAATACTTTTAGTTAGGATTTAGAATAAATATAAAGCCACATTCTTTTATACGTAAAATCCTCTTGACTTAACATAACCTTAAACTTGAAGAAAATAGAGTATATCCTATCATGGTTTGTACAAATTGAAAGTCAACTAGACGTTTCTGTTCCTACATATATCATGGATCTTATTATACTGGGAAACAAATTATATGCTCATATGTGCCACGGAAAACATTTTTATTGATATATATATATATATATATATAATACACTCATTGTATAGCTCTTCAAAAGTGGAATTATTTCAGAAATTCATTTACAATTATCACAAGTTATCAGCTTATTAAAGGATGATTGTTCTTTAATATATTATTTTCCATTCAAAGTGAGACAGTGACAGTACTAAATGATCAAAGTACAAGCTCAAAGAAATCATACGTTCTAATACTTGACCCGTTCTAATACTTGATTAGCTTGAAACTTTAAGGATGCACCTCGAGAAAGAACATGGATGATGGCAAAATCACTTTGTAAGATTTATGTAGTTCACTTTGGTTATACGAAAGTGAATAAAAATAATGTCAAAACCAGAGCTCCCCCAGGCTGACAGTCAAAACTTGTCTGACTACAATGTTCAAATATCCGAATTAGTCCTAGGCTTTCAAACCAATATTCAACAGTATTAAAGAGCAACTCACAATTTTTAAGTGCTCTAGTGAAAAAGGCATTTGCCACTAAAGCTTTCATTCCTATATGTGTTTGTTGGGGACATAGAAACTTTTGAAGGCATAAAAAACAAGCCTAGCCAAGCTTTGCAATGTTTGAGCTCCCTTGTTTCACTAAATAAGCCTAAATTCCAGGTCCTAACTAGGCTATTTTAGTGTATGAGTAAAAACTAGGGAGCTTCTCATGTTGCAAGCATTGAGCAAGTTCAAATTATGGTTACAAGAGGGAACCATATAAATTTCCTCCTTCGGTTAGTCAATAAGTTACATGTGTAAGCCCAGATTTTTATTTAAGATCTGTAAAAGGTATATTCACAAACTTTAAAGAAAAATATTATGAGATAAAGGCATGTTATTAGGCAACAACTGTCACTTATGCAACATCACCGGCCTCTAAACCTAAAACAAATTGTTGATCAGAGCATATGTGAGTGGTTCTATTGATCTATAACACTGATTCAAAGGTTTCACCTTTCTTTTAAAGTAACAGGAAGGGCAAATGGTATAGCCATCGCAATATGTACTCGTCAAGTAGCAAAAATGTTGAGCCAGCCAATCATATAGATAACTTCACTATCAAAATTACTGCAGCAGGAACTTCGTCTGTGTTCTCTATCATGGGACACAGCATGATGCCACAAAATTCTCCAACTAAGTTTTTTTGTTCATGCGGGAGTTGTGGAGCTGGTATCAGTTTGGTTGCTTGTTGCATATTATCAGTATGAAATATGATAAAAATTTTTCCAGATCTTAATACTTATCTAGAAATTTATTTCTCTTGACAATCTATTCACCCTTTGAGCTGCTGTGGCAATTACTTGATGTAGTTGGTGGCTTTGCTGCATTACAAAGCTTGGCTAAATTATCCCTCCTAAGTCTTTATATGTTATGTACCACAAGCATGCATTGGTTGTGATCCTCTAACATCAAGTATATTATTACTGCCTATCAGAGAGAGAGAGAGAGAGAGAGAAAGGGAGGGAGAGAATGGCAATGGAACAAAAGCATTAACAAAAGAACAATACTAAATAAGGAAAAAGAGGTTGGAAAGAGGAAAGAACACATGTTGGACATACTACCCTGATGACCATATTCGAAGGCCATGAGATGGTACACAATCAATTGATTTGGACAGATCAAGCACAAATTTTGGTCACTTCCAACCCAAGGAAGTACAAACTATGACCACTTATGGGAATGAATATAAGGCTCAAAAGGTCGTGATTAAAGGCAACAAATGGCGTTCTTTCAGCTCAAGATCTCAAAATTTGCAAAATAATGTTCACATTTCCTTTCACTGAAACTACTTTTCCTTGCCAAGACATAGGGAAATGACCATTTATAAAACCTAGTTTCTACATTTTTTTTCCTTCATGCAAGATAACAAGCTGTTGAAGTGACATCTAAAATCTTGCATGCAAGGCTTAAACCGCTAAAAAGAAAAATGTATGATTCTAACATTGAAAAGAACAAGGTGGAAACCATATTAATTAAGGCATAATCTATTTAACAATAATAATTAAAAAACAATACCTAGCATTCATCAACCATGAACCTTGATTGCTTATGGATGATGCAGCAGTAGCCTGATCATCTTCTCATCCACTAGTTCTGGAAACAGAATGATATGTCCTTGAAGAAACATTCATCTGAGAAGTCTCACGTGGTTGAGATGAATCTTGCTCTTGAATTTGGTTACCATGATAATACTGCCAATAAAGCAGAGGAAGGAGAACAACATATCCATTGGCATAACCAATGATCCATGCAAACAATGGGGTGTGTGGATGTTCGTGCCTTGACAAAGACAAAACAATAATGGATGCAACAATCTGGCTTACTATGAGGAATAGCTCAATTGATATGAAAAACCCAGAATTTAATGGATTCTTGAGTCGATGGGTTTCCTCTTGTCCCATTAATGGAGAACTCCTAGAAGTTGTTCCATGACTTACACTAGATAAAGAAACTGATCGCTGAGGAACAGGGAATCCTGCACTATTGGGGCCATCTTCATGATCTGATGTATCTACAGTACTAAAATATCTACCATGAGGAGAGGTAGATGTTGAAGCATCAGTACTCCCGGCTATGTCAATGACGTGCTGACTACTGTTCAGGTGCCCTGTCTGCTCCATCAACAATGGGCAAGTGTCGGATGAGCCTTCAAGATATAGTTCTGATGAGAGAACATCCATCTAAGTCCACCAACACAACTGACCAGGAAGGAATCATAGACTTGCAGAAAATGTATAACACTTTTAAATACAACTTCTGAGCTGTGCCAAAACTCTGGTCCCTCAGGTATGTCAATTTGTAGTATTTAATTAATATACTTGGGCAACACAGGATGCAGCAAAATGAGCAACTTTGATCTTATCCTGTGAAGAAGCAATACCTTCAAATTCAGAGTTGCCGACTTTCATGCTAATAAATTGAAACTGATTTGAGCTGCCAATTCGAGGAAATAAACTATTTATGCCAAATCTGAAAGTCACAATGAGAACAAAGGCAGAGAGTTGATATAATTGAAGCCACGCAATGAGAGAGCGCATTACCTGCTGCTTGTATGTGACTTAATCAATGGGATACCACCAAAATTTGAAAAATATCTCCTATATCCAGAAGAATCAAAAATATCAACCCAAAAATATCAACCCAAAAAAAAAAGCAAAGAAAACAAAAACAAAAAAGCGTATTGAAACTGTCATTTCTTTGCACCAGTCCTGTAGCTTTCCATATATTGCAGAGTGGTCAGGCACAGTTAAATAGGTTCTATATGTTCACTTGATCATGATCATGCTAGACCGAAAAACATCAATAATATGTTTGTCAGCTAATAACAAGAAAACAGCAGACAAAACTGACTCGATTCCTGGAATCTAAGAGATGACAAATTGTAATAGTGCTACTGATAAACGACGTTAAAACCTGAGACTCCCAATAACCGGCAATTCAGTATGCTGAATGATAAAAGGATATCTCTCTGGTTTTTTTTTTTTTTCCCTTATAAAAATAGAAAAAATAACCAGCACCACTTGAATTAACAGAAAACAAAAGAAAAATTAAATTAAATATCCATAAGCGATTCAGTTCAAACCATAAATCCCACAAAAGTCTCCAGCGAAATGAGAAATGCTAAGCACCAACTCGTAACCAATACACAGACAGGTATTTACCGGAAGCTACAAAAAGAGGAAGGACTGTACCAAATGTAAACCAGAGAGAAGCCCGCTTGAAGCAACAATTCGGAGAAACCACCGAAAAGACCAAAACGGCGCCGTATTTGGCTCGCCTGTTGCGCAGGAAAGCAGATCCTCGACAGTTTAACGCGGGAACTGCGCAGCAAAGTCAGCAATGCTCAGCCGTCCGATCAATCCTGCGAGCCACAATGTGCCACGTGTTATCCCGTCTGTTTGTTGAAACACAAGCCGAAATGCATCATTTTGATTAGTTTAAACACTGCATTTTGAATTCAAGAACCCAAACCCAGCCCTCTGTCTCTTCATGAACGGCTTCATCATGGAAGCCGATTCATCCCAAAAGCTGCACAAATTTTTTCTGTCTCGTCGTTACTTTCTCCTTGCTTCAATAGGGGCGACAAGTATGAACGATTTCATTTTGAGAAAAGGGAGAACGAGAGGGTGAATTGATCCGCTTGTTCGTCAGTCGAACTTGTTCTTACAAAATAGAAGTTTAGACATATAGTTGTAACTCACTAGGTGTCATTGCTGGTTGGGGTGAATATGTAATGGTAGAAGTGGAATTTATAATGCCATGGGGTCATGAGTTCATCCGGACACTAATGAAAATAATAAATATAAATGACTTTGTTTCACTTTTCCATACCAAATGCGATCTGAAAGGTATGGGTAAATGTTGCTACCTCTACCTGAAGTTTATGGAAGAAATCAATAGTGTGACAGGTTCTTAAATTATAATGCTAATTGTAATTCAATGTTGCCTCATGATTAAAGTTGAGTTAGATATATTATGCATACAGGGCTTTAATAGACATATATCTTTATTTGGGGGCATTTGCTTCCAGTGTGACTCACTGTATTATATGATTCGCCACCCCTCCTTTTCTCCAGAGATTTGTTTTATATTTTTATGCATAAACTTGTTTACTCAAGCTTACTTGTTTCATACTTATCTTTGCCAATGTTGAAAAATGTAGTTGTTGTAATTCTGATTTATAGGTTCATTTAAATTTTGGCCTGTAGATTGCATGGAGAGACTATCCTCATTCCCGGCATCTTTGTGCCAAATTTCCTTTCTCTTCCACTCCTCATGAGAGACACAGTGAACAGGTTAAGTTTTTAACTTCATACTATGTTAAAATTTAGCAGTTATGTTCTAGCTAGTTTAAAGTACGACCATTTCTTAACGTATTATCTAATTTCTTTTTGTAATACTTCTATTTTTGTCTTTGCTGACTTGCAGTGCCATTGCTATATCTGTGACTTATTAGCACTATGTCTATAGTGGAGCATTGGTATTTCCAGTACAGATCATTGTCATGCAACTGATAAAGCTGAGATGTGGAAAATTCAGAGGAAAAATTTTAAGCTGGGCACACGTGCTCCATTGCCAGCTTCAACTAATCATACCTCACCTTTTGTGACAAATCCCCAACATAACCAAGTTCTGCCACTTGACATTATTCGATTTTCTGAAAATTCTAGATTGCAGAATCAGGTATCCAGGGCAAGTGCAATGCACACAAGCTCCTTCCATGATGAAGTTGTTCACGAAGAGACAGGGCTGGTTCTTGAATTCAGAACGCAGTGTTTAAACTAATCAAAACGATGTATTTCGACCTGCGTTTCAGCAAATGGAAGGGATGACGCGTGTCGCATTGTGACTCACAGGATCGATCGGACGATTGAGTATTGCTGACTTCGCTGTGCAGTTCCCGCGTTAAACTGTCGAGGATCTGCTTTCCGTTGCGCAATTGGGGTCCTTGGGTGATCGACGGAGGGAAATGGGAATGGTGCCAGACTGCTTTCAATTCCCCCCCGGGCGTCGCAGCGCAAACTTCAAAAAAATAATAATAATAACAATAAATAATAAAATTTCCTTTTAATTTTTTTTATTCTCTTCCCCTTATGCCCTTTTCTCTCATTGCAATTTACGCCCCAAGCTAGGGGTTAGTCCAACTTTGGGTTGGGCATTAGTGGGTTTCTACTATGGGTGTTCAAAGGTTTAATTTAGTTTGATTTTGAGTCAAAATCAAACCGAACCAACTTAATCAGTTTTTTATTTTATTGGACCTTATCAGTTTTAAATTTTAATCGATTTTTGTTCAGTTTGGTCTGATTTGTTTCTTTTTTTTATCAAAAAGTAATTTTTTTAAAAAAAAACTGTTCCTTGTAATATGTAAAATTTAACTTCTAATATCATGCATCTTTTAAAATTGTGACCAATAATAACTTTAGAATAATTTATTATTTTTATATCTTTTTTTGTTTAAAAAAAATTCATACCTTCACAAAAAAGTTTTAAAAAGTGAGAAAAAAAAAGTAATATCTTATAATAAAATAGTATAAATAATTTATATATTTCTTAAACCACATAAAGAATGTAACTTTGATACAAATTTAATTGACAAAATATCTCATTAATCAAAAAATAAATAAATTTTAATTAATTATAAATTTAGTAGTTCGGTTTGGTTCAGTTAACCAAATCAAATATAGAGAAAATCGATAACCGAACCGATTTAATCGATTTTACAATTACAAAAATCAAACCAAACTAATTTTTAATTAATTTTATTCAATTTTTGGTGATTTAATTCAGTTTAATTTGTTTTAATCAATTTGGTTTGATTTTATTCATTCTTAGTTTCTACTAACCGCCTAAAAGTTTCGGGTAGAGGATAAAAATGGAAAAGGGAACTATTACAGCATTTGTCAACCTCCGACCTGTGGAATTGGATGCGGGGCAAATTCCCACCTGAGAGAATATTGCATTGGTTAAAAAGTATATGGTAAATGCTATGTTGAGTTAAAATATTTACGTAACCCAGAGAACAATTTGGAGGGCTAAAATGAAATTTGAAGATTTAGTTCTCTTGGATAATCATTTATAAAAATATAAGTTTAATTTATTAGTTTATGCTGCAATGTGACTGAAGTGATTGAGAATCATGGAAAGAGAGAGAAAAAAAAATCTTTTTGTTATGTTTTATTTTATTTTATTTTATCAACAAAATCATATTTTTTTATTTACATTTTATATTTAACTTTTTATATATCAAACAAACTCTAAATGTCACAAATTTAAAAAAATAAATGAGAAATTTGTTCCATAGGGTGGTGTATTGCATGATCTAATTTACTAAGAAAAAAATTAATTTTGGGAAAAAATAGAATAAATTATACTAATTTTCTTTTAAAAAAATTAGATATATTGTATATGATTCCTCTCTTGTTTTGAAAATATTATTTTATTTTTTTAATATTTACTATATTTATTAAAAAAATTTCTATTTCAATTTATCTTTAGCACAGCATGTTCTTTTTAAAATAAAAATATTTAATTATTTATTATCATAATAAAAATAAAATTAAAATCTCATGTTAAAGTTTACCAATTTAGTTGCCTTCATTGTTATATTAGAAATAAAATCACCAATTTATATTTTGTAAAAAATTGATGTTATTAAAAGAAAGTAAATAATATCAGAAATTTTTAAAATATACATATCACGTGTCATCAGGGTTGGATAATATTTTTCCAAACAATAAGAATATTAATAACAATTTAGCCAAACTTTTAAAAAATTTTGTTTAATTTATTAAGAAGTTTATATGGTGGCATTGAAAGTTATGACTTGCGCAAGTGGAGAAAAAAAAAAATAATTTGCTATAATTTGAGAACTCACTTGTAGAATTATTGCGATTTGGGTATAGAAAATTGTTTTTTATTGGTAAATTAAGCCATTAACACGGTGTTATGCTTTAAAAAGGCAAATCACTTGACAGTTTAGTATTTATTTTTCAATAAATGAATATATGATTATATTTTACATACTGTTATCATATGAGAGAAATATTCATTTTAAACTTTATTTTTTAAAAAAATTTACTGAAATTACATAAACTTTGTTTTTACTTTTAAAATATGTACAAATTGTTCATAAAACAAAAAATTACTCCATAATTAAGTCTAATTTTACATTTTTTTTTTTACTAAAATATCTTTTATTTAAACATTTTCAGTTTGAAAAAACATATATTTAAGTTACTATAGTTAAAAAAATTCAAAATTAAATTAAAGTAAATTTTAACTTTATGCTTTAAGATATCCGTGTATATATTTAAAAAATAAATAATAAATTTATATAATTTACTTAAAAAAATATTCATTTTATTTGCCATTCAAAAAAATTTGTCTTGTGAAATAATATAATAAAATAATCAAATTTAAGTATATTAACTTCATCTCAATTTGAAAAGACATAAATATAACAACTCCCAAACTCTGAACTCGTCAACAGGCTATTCAGAAAAGCAAGGGACGATTCATTGGCCTTCCTGCCTGCTGAGTCATCCTGTTCTGCGATTTTGTTTTATATATTTTTGCATGTCGCATTTTACTCAATTTTTCCATGTTTCATGAGAAAAGGACACTTTTAGTAATCCTTGCATCCTTTTTAATTTCGACCCGTCCTGTTTTGTTTTGTTTGGATTAGATAAGTCAATAATTGATTGAATATTGAGTTAAATTTAAGAAAAACTCAAACTTTAAAACTGCCCCATACTATAAATCTACAAAATTAGCTACAGCGAGATTCAAAGACTTGTTGTGTTGTGGAAAATATTTGGGTTGGACCATCACTTTAAACACTTTTGTTATAGTAGCAAAATATTATACATAAAAATATATAATACATATATACACTATTTAATTATTTATAAATATATTTTTAGTATTTATTATTCTATTTTTTAAAGCTATATTTAATATACTTTTTGTATAAATTTATAACTACTTACCTTAATTATGGTAAAATTAATAATAATTTTATTTATTTTTTATTATCTAAAGAATTTATATAATCTAAATAAATATATATGACAATTAATTGCAAATTGTTGAAATATTATATGAACTTTTAACTATGTTAAAATGATATAATTGATTTTAACAATAATCAAATTTTAAAATATTTTTCATATATACTATTAAATCACAAGTTATTATCTTATTAAACTTTATTGAGAAATGACAAAAAATATATATTATTAAGTCACAAGTTAAATGGTGTTAAAAATTCTTTTGACTTTATTAATTTATGCGTCGACAACTTTTATATTATACTTTATTAAAAACTTTATATTAACTATTAATATATTGATATTTTATATTTTTGTTGTTATATATTTAAGATTATTAAATTTAACATAATAATTGATAATTATATTAAAAAATATATATATATAAACAAATATTGTTAAAACTGAACAAATTTGATATTCCGTATCTGCAAAAGTAGGAAGTGATATACATAAAATGTATACATTTTAAGTTTTTAGGTGTCTTCATTGTATTTTTAATATTTTCAAACTTATAAAATTATTAAATAATGACAAAGAGTATCAAATATTTCATATATTTGATGAAATTTAATTATTATTATTATTATTATTATTATTATTATTATAAAGCATTGAAGCAATCAACATAAATAAAAACCATCTATTTCGTCTTTCCATTTGTTCAGTAGTTTCATTGATTGAAATAAATATATACATTTGTAAAGTAACAAAGTAATAAGAAAAGTAATCATTTTTTTAATAAAGATGATTTAAGACTAAATAATTACTTAACAGATGATTAATAAAATATAATAGAAATTCACTTGACAAAAAATATAATTAATTAGTAATTAGTTATTCTTATGACTCACTGTTATATATAATTTTTTTTCAAAAATAATAAAAAATAAGAACTTAAAGATTTATCAACTAATAGTATAAATAATTTAAAAAGGGTATATGTTAATAAAAAAGAAAAGAGTATTACCCAAAAAATAGTATAAGTCATTTTAATATTTAATTTATTTAAATATTAAATAACTAAAGTCTATTTTATTTCATATATGTTATTTTAAATATATCAATTATAAAATTTCATAAAAATTAAATTAATATATATATTTATAAATAGTATAATATATTATATACAAATATTATTTTATTTAACACCTGTGTTATCTATCATAGTTTGGTATACTATATCAAATGTGCATACATGGTTTTATAGGACAACAAAATTATTGTGAGTTCAGATGTGGGATAGCAAAAAAATTCTACAAAATTATAAGGTAAGTATGAAGCAGGAATGAGTAGTGAAAAACTCGTCTTACTCTACCCCATTATCATTCTTAAGCGATATGCTGTTTCATTTGTTAAGCATTGGATTTTTAACCAAAATATTTAATATGTGCTTAAGTCAGCAAGGAGACTTTGATATAGTTAATAGCTGAAGTTGAACTATAATGTATAATACTATATTTATGACTTGATAACTATTATGTATAAAATAATATTTTGTTTATTTTATTAATTGCCAATATTTTAAGTTTTTGCCAATAGACATGTTACAACATTACTCTTTATATTAACATCTTTATTGATAAGAAACCTTTCATCATTCCTCATAATGACATTATCTTCTTCTCACTCCTTCATAATTAATTTGAAAACTTGTAATTTATAATGCCATCATATATTCAATTTTAGCTTATTCAATCACTACCTGATCTCAGGTACCCTCAAGCTTTTTAGACGTGATTTCACATTTCCCATTGATAAATCTATAAACAATCAACTTATGCAAACCAACTCAAACAGGTTAAAAAAGTCATTTGTTATATAGATAATATTTATTATGTTTTGTAATTATTACTTAATAATATTTATCTTTATAACTTGTTTAAAGTAAAAAAGATAAGAATAATTTTTTATATATATATATTTTAATTTTTTATATATCAAACAGACCTCTATGATACTGCATTTTGTACAATTATAGAGAGAAATACTATAATTTTTATTGTTACAAGCTGATAATTATTGTTAGAAACTATTTTTAATATAAAAGTTTTGAAATTTTAGAAACTATTTTTAATATAAAAGTTTTGATTTTTTTTTTCATTCTGATTACATACGTTGATATTTTACTCAAATTACGGAAGATCCGAACTGATAATTTTGGTATATGGACTATAATCTGATCCGCTTTTTACACACGTGGCGCGCATCTAATTTAGACGATGGGAGAACTGTAGATCCGGAGAATTGAATCACCATCCCTAGTTTTTCAGTCTTTACTCCGACATTTAACATTTTTCTTGCACTCCATCCATGGCACGGGTGTGTCCAAAATCCAATCATGTTTTTTAGTTTTTTTTCCTTGTTTAATAGAGACATGAATTTGATAGAAATCATTAACAGTGTTTTGATAAAATTTTCTTTTAAAAGAAAATTATTTCCCTATTGCCATGACTGGGATACTTTTTAGTTTTTATTTATCACATAAACCGAATGAACAGAAAAAAGAATTAAAGAAACAAAAAGAAGGAAAAGGCCATAGCCCGAGAGCGTCTGTGGTTATTTTCAGTTTCATGGAGGTCGAGCGTTGACAAGAGGTACGAACAGCTCAGAGGTTCCATTACCCAACATTTTAACGGAGCTTCGCGATCTCCATCAAATTCTTAACTTCCCTTTCATTTTTTGCCCTAGACCTCCTTTTGATAACCCAACATAATTTTCGATTATATTCCCGAGAAAGTTAGAAGCGGCGAGCTTTTCATTGTAATTATTCTCTCCTTCTGGAACACATTTTCTTCCATATCCCTGCATTTGAGTTTCAGAATTCCTCTTTTCGTCGACGTTGTTTGGAACCCACAATTTTCAAGATTTGATTTTTCATCAATGTACCCTGCAATGTCGCAAAAATTCCCCAAACCCATCCTTCTTTTAAGATGCGGATCCCACATTGTCGAAAATTTGTGCTTGCTTTCATGACCGAGATTTAGGGTTTCTAATCCCGCCGCTTACTTCGCTTTTCCTGGCTCGTTTCATGGGTTCAATCTAAACAAGCTTTGTTATATAGTGATTTTAACTACTCATCGCCATGCTCAAGCAATTTCTCAGCAAGCTTCCTCGGAAGTCGTCCAAATCCGACTCGAATGAGTCAAATCGGGGCGATTCTTCACGCTCCAGCCCCTCGCAGGATACTGCAGCACGCGTTGCCTGTAGGAGTAATCGATCAAACGGGGGGAATTCTTCCAGTCGATCCAACAATGCCAAACGCACTTCTTCGTCAGCAGTTTTTCCGGCGAGCATCGTGTCAGGGATCGAACCCTTAGTTCCGTTCAAAGATGTACCCAATGCGGAGAAGATGAACCTGTTTGTGAGTAAATTGAGCCTTTGTTGTGTTACTTTCGATTTTACTGACCCCCTTAAAAATACAGTGGAGAAAGATGTCAAGAGGCAAACTTTGCTTGAACTTGTGGATTTTGTGGCTTCTGGGTCGATGAAATTTAGTGAACATGCTATCTTTGCCATGTGCAAAATGTGTGCTATTAATCTCTTTAGAGTTTTCCCGCCTAATTATCGGTCGAATGGGAAGGGTAGTGCTGGTGGCGAGAATGATGATGATGAGCCAACATTTGATCCTGCTTGGCCACATTTACAGATTGTGTATGACTTGCTACTTAAATTTATTACTTCTTCTTGCCTCGATGCTAAGGTAGCGAAGAAATACATCGACCATTCATTTATTTCGAAGTTGCTTGACTTGTTCGATTCGGAGGATCCAAGAGAAAGAGACTGCTTGAAGACAATTCTACATAGGGTTTATGGGAAGTTCATGGTGCATAGGCCCTATATTCGAAAATCTTTTAACAATATATTTTATCAGTTTGTGTTTGAGACTGAGAAACACAATGGAATTGCTGAGTTATTGGAGATTTTTGGGAGCATAATTAGTGGGTTTGCTTTGCCTTTGAAAGAGGAACACAAGATTTTCTTGTGGAGGGTTTTGATCCCCTTGCACAAGCCAAAATCTTTGGGGCTTTACTTTCAGCAATTGTCCTACTGTGTCACACAGTTTATAGAAAAGGAACCAAAGTTAGCGAGCACTGTGATAAGGGGTTTATTAAAATATTGGCCAATAACAAATAGTCAGAAAGAGGTGATGTTCTTGGGTGAACTGGAAGAGATTTTGGAAGCAATCAACATGGTGGAGTTCCAAAGGCTCATGGTCCCATTGTTTTGGCGGATTGGGTGCTGCATTAACAGCTTACACTTTCAGGTGCAATCATTATACTGACTGATTCAGTTTGGTGAATCCTCATAATTTGCATATTCCTATGCCACTTAAAAGAATTAATTCCATGCTGAGTAGGTTGCATTTTTACTTTTACTGCCATGTTGTGGCATGCCTTATTTCTCTCAAATACATAATGCTGTCCTGATATAGACATATTTGATTTGTTTTTATTTTGATAGAAATAGTCACAATCCAGTTATTCACCTTCTTATGTATGACAGAATCAACAATTAAAAGTCTTCAATTAGTCCCTGATCATGGGTCTTGTTCTCAAACTATTGAACCACTCTTCCATCACTGTTACGGTTTATTTACATTGGAGGTCGATGTTGTAGATAAAGATTCTTGACATTTCTAGTTTCTCTCCTACCTTTTTTTAATAAATTGGCTAGTATTTTCTGCTATGGGGACCTGATTTGCTGCTTTATGAAGCACAAGATTTGTATACTATAATGACATTCATCGCAATTTTAATGTATTGGAAAGGACCATTTTAGATAATAGATGGTATGGTTTTCCAATTTTATTTAGCTGTTTTAACTATCCAACAAATTTTCTTGGTCTTCAATTTTTTGGCAAATAGTTTTGTTATCTGCAGTGAATTTGATATATGTGTGGAGTTAGGATGGTGGTCGCTGAGATGGTCTTAATCGGAAGTCTAATTCGTGTTTATCATAGGATGATGCATAATTGATTGTTACAGAGAAATTATACTCATTGATGGCACAAGACAAAAACTTCGTGCTTAATTGGCCATGTACAAAATCTCAATGTGCATCTGGACAAATGTTTTTCCTTACTTTTTAACATCTTCCCATTAACTAGAATGGGTCCTTTTAAATTAACATTTTGCTTCAGGTTCAAAGTCAAATATGTTGCAACTCTCAGGTACAAGTCTGTGCAGATGCTGTTAGATTGTGACAATTGGTTTAATGGAATGTGAAAGTAGTTTGTTACGCCATAACTGGTTCACAGCTTTCCATATTTTTCTTGAAGTAATTTATCAAGTTATTTGTTGTGTGCGCTACCAGATTTCAATTTGTTCTCTATCTTTATGCGTTTGTTGCTCCTTTGCACCCTTTACCCAATAACCTTAGCCATATTGAGCTTCAGTTGTTTCCTTCAACATGTTTGTGGCATTCTGTCCTAAGGTCACTTGCTAAAAAGTTACAAATTTTCTATTCAACTTGGATTGTTTCAGGTAGCTGAAAGAGCCCTTTTCTTGTGGAATAACGACCATATCGTCAACTTGATTGCACATAATCGTCAGGTGATCCTTCCCATCATATTTCCAGCTTTAGAGTGGAACTCTCAGAACCACTGGAACCACGCAGTGTTCAATTTAACCCTTAATATTAGAAAGATGTTTTTGGAGTTGGATGAGAAGCTCTTCCTGTCTTGTCATTCTAGCTTTAAGGAGGAAGAAGCAGCTCTAAGCTTAGCAGCCGAGCAGCGAAAAGAAGCATGGAAACGACTAGAGCATGCGGCCAGTCTGCAGCCTGTAATTGGAAATACCGCGGTCTTGGTGTCTCCTTAAATAACCTGAGTTGCGTATTAGATTTCTAGTCTTTTTCTTTTTCCTCCTGCATGGCGAAAAACTTCTCCACGAGAAATGTGGAAAGGGCTGTTATAGGGACTGCCATTTCTATTCCCTCCTCTATATGCTTCTGGAATCTGTTGTTTGTGGCAGCCTGATGTAGTAACATGTTTTTGATTGCGACTGAGGGACACAATTTGCATCTTCCTCCTATGAGTGATGGGAAGGATCGTGGAGTACTGGATGGAAAGATTTTCTTCTGTATAAGCTAATTTCCAAAATCTTCTTTAACTTGCTCTCTCTCTCTCTCTCTCCCTCCCCCCTGTGTCTCTGCCACTCCAATGCCAAGGCTTTGGCAATTCGCAAGCGAGCGGATTTACAGCGTAGTTGATCTTCATTAGATATGCATATTACTTAATTGAGGGTTGGCTGCGAATAAGGGGTATTTATACTTGGATTATTGGTCTGATCGCATTTATTAATTAAATATATTTGTAATTTTTTATATATTAAAATTTTAATACAACAACTAAATATTAATATAATTTAAATATTACTGATTATTAATTTTAAATATTGATTGAGAGGAAGGAGTAATTTTAATTGAATATTTTGATATTTGAGATAAATATTATTAGAAGATAAAGTATCATAAATAATAATTATAAAAACTACTTAACTATATATATTTTTTTGTTTTATATATGTATATATATATATTAAATTTCTTTTTATTTTAATTTCTTCTTTTTTCTATTATTTTTATTTTTAAAATTTTTAGATATATTTAAGATGAAATAAGAAAGAATATTTAAAAAAAATTCAAAATTAGTTGAATCTTAAAGTGATTTGGTTTTGATTGTTTAATTAGTTTTTAATTGGTTCGATTAATTGTTGATTGGCTTTTTGACTGATCAGTTTTATGAATTAAGTAATAATTAATATATTGATTTTTTTATTGATTTAATCAATTTCAGTTGAATCTTGATAGCAATGATCAAATGTGTTTTTTTAAAACAAAAAAATAACAAAATAATAGTTTATATCACTTACTGTACTATATATCTTTTTTTTTTTTACGACTCTTATGTTACTTGTTGAATATGAAAAAGTAATTGTTTGTCCAAATATTTAATAACGTCAATTGATATTTTGTGGTGTAATAAATTGGTAGTGTACAAGTAAGTTGTGTTCGGATAATTATTACTCTTGGACAGTCTAATCGGTAAATAATTTTTTTTTTATTCGAAAGAGAAACGTTACGATAAACAAATGTTTGGTTGATCATGCTCCATGAAATTTCCATGGGTTTAATTACATCACAATTTCTCTTCAAGATACGAACTATGTAACCGATGCTGGCTAAATTATTTTCACGCGGCTTCCTTTTCACTCCAGGTCTCCCAATTTGCTAGTGAAATGACCAAGTTCTCTACCTCAAGATTTGTATATATAGTAATAAAAAAATTTTATACAGGTCTGAGAAAAGTTTAACAGTCGAAGAACTCGACTTCTTAAAAAAAGAAAACAATTTATATGTACTTTTTATATTTTTTATTAATTTTTTAATTAAAATATGATAAAGTGTGTGATTTTTTAATAATACTATGAGAAATATATGATTTTGATAAACATCTGATTTTTCAATTAAATTATATATTTATTATATTTAATTAAAAAAATAAAAATAAAAATATGAAAAATATACCTAAATCTAATTTTTTTTAAAAATCAAGCTCTTTCTACTTTATAGCACTGCTCAGTCTCTGACTACAAACTTATCACTTCTCCATTTTGAAATAGCTGTCCTCTTTTCAAATTCTTGCACTTTATATTTTGTAATAAAAATATTATTTTTGATCAACAAGCATCTAATTATAATAAAAATTTTAATTATAAAGTTTATGCATCTATTTTAATGTTTTGATGTATTGATTATAATTTCATATATTATATATGTTTATTCATTTTTATTAAAATGCTTTTTAATATTTGTTGTGATTTTAATTTTTATATTTTAATCAAATAAAAAATTAAAAGCTTAGTTAAAATTGGCCATGACTAATATTTGAAATCATTTATCTATTCAAATAATATTGATTGCCAAGTTATATCATTTTTTAACAATTTGATAATAACAATTTTTTTCTGGGTTGGCCAAACTTAGATAATTTCGCCAAATATTAATTGCTTTTGTATTACAATACTTTTTATTAAACTTTATTTTTAAAAAATTAAAATAAGCAAAAATTTTACAACAACTCCACGCAATCACAGACCCTAAATTAGAGAAAGTTTTGCTATTCATTAAAATCCTTGAGTCCGCTGCATGTATCAAGGTTATAGATCTTTGCTATAATGTGGACATAATTTAGTTAGATCTAGTTGTATGTTACAAGGTGCAACATTCTAGGAGAAAAACAAGCGAACTGCACCTCTTTTCAGCGTCTTTCATTACATACTAATGTTTAGATACAAAAGTAATCTTGAAACAGAATCATGACCTGTTGTATAATGACAACATAAGAATGGGGAATGGCTATTGCTGCACACTTCCTAATAATCTAGGAAGTTCTAAAGAAATCATTTTGCTCAAAGGCATATAAACTTACTGCTTGTAATGTATCAATGATGTAACAAATTCATGTTACAAGGAGATCTGGAAGCAACAGTATCTGAAACCATTACAGTGAAGGAACCGGCATTAAAGAGAACTGAAAAATCAAACTAAATGGTAGTATATATTGCAATCAATGATCATATCCCCGTCACTTCGAGCCGTATCATTTACACTTGAATCTGGAAGAGTGACAGCACCGATTTTGGAGACAATGTTGCCACATGGTTGAACTGTCATAGGAAGCAAAATTCACTGTCATGTAAGTATCTCATGACCAGTTTCAATAAGCCCAGTACAGATCTTTTTTTCTTTTTGGTTGGTTCATTTAGTTTAGTCAGAGAGAATTGGTTCTAGCAATCTGAATAGAACTCCGTCATCCCCTTTTTCTTAGTAAATACAACTTCCTAATATTTCAAGCTGGACACGTTTTACAAGGCCAAAAGGAAAAAGGAGAAAGTACTACAATATTATGCAATAAGTATTGTGATACATGGCAACTGAAGTGTATGCTAAATGGCTTAGAAACTTTCGGTCTATTGAAGAAGGGTTAAGAGTTTGTCGTATGGTCTTACCTTCGGTTGTTTATATTTTTCATGTATAGCAGTCAGGGAACAGCTTTTAATACTAAGCTGCAAATTTTCCAGTGCAAGCACAGTAGTTTTTAGCTCTGATGCTTTATAATTTGTATAGTACTCCAGAGTCGAATTCTGCAAGTGCAAAAGATAGGCACGGAAGTCTTTTCAGATTGTCTAACTTCCGAAAACCAAAGCAAAATTGTCAAATTGCAACTGGGTAGACACAAGAAAGTTCAAACCCATGGGTGCTCTGACTGGTTGAGCGTCCATCTGGCAAGAAACACAGCAGATGCCGCTATCAGGGAAGGTAGGAACTTCAGGAAGCTGTATTCAATGAGAGTAAGCTCTGCTAAGTAATTTGCCAGGAACTCAAGTTCAACACAAAAAACCTGTATAACAGGGAAAATTAATTAGCAAATTAGTTTTCTTTATATTCCTGTCAGCATAATAGCATCTTTTAAAGTTAGATTGTGGTCATTGTATGGCAAATATTGTACCTTACAGGAAGATTGTGCTGCTTGGATGAATCTCCTGAAAGACAAAAATGATCGTTGTCATCCAATGAAAGTTAAATTAAATGGAATGTTCCAACAAAAGATGGATTAACTACTATGTACCTGAGAAATGTTTTGGTTGTAGGAACAGATAACTGAAAATGCAAGATATTTAAAACCTCATTCTCCATTTTCAGTACCTGTCAGTGCCACTGATTAATCGCCTTATATATTTTCAAGAATACCATATTGGGAAAGGTGAAAGTTCCTGTTGCATTTTATAGTCTCATGTGAATTCCCCAATTAAATTAAACCCCTGAGTAAATCAATCTACAATGGTACTTATCAAGACCCAACTATTCGTAAAGCTTAAGTTGTTAGGATAATATCTTTTAATCTGTAGCACACCCTTTCTTATGAAAGCTCTTTTGGGCTTGAATGAAGGTTAAAACACAAGCCTACCGTGCTCATTTTTCAGGCCTTTTTGTTGATCAGTCATATCCTTGTATCTCCTTAAAACCATTTGACTCTTTTCCCCTTAGTTCTGATCTTCACTGCAAATGATTGAGTCATCAACCCATCTAGAGGAAGACAGTGAGTTTGGAACACTCAAAACCACCCTCCACCCTGGTTTTCAAAAAGTGGTGGCAGGAGATGCCGTTAAACTTAGACCTAAAGGTCATTGAGGACTCTTCCATTCATCTCTAGGTCAACACTCAAGAATATATTGAACTTGGACATTCATTACTGCAGATCTAACCAATAACAGTTAAGAATATTTGAAAACAAGAAGTTGAATGCAGCATCGGGTAGGACCAGGGGAAAGAGTTATTTTGTTGGCTCATGCAAGGTTAGAATTAGTTGCAACCTCATAAAAGAGCTGTGGTATTCAAGCTGATAGGAGACGAGGGTTAGCCAATCGAATAATTATAGTCGAAGAGCTTGATAAATATGAGATGTTAAAAACCCAAAATAATATATGGCTGCCATGAATAGAGATGTAAAAATAAACAGAAAGCGTATATACGTCAAGAAGCAAATATTATACCTCTTCTCTTGTGTATGTATTATCTGTGATGAAGCAAAATTCTTCTACTCGAGGAGCACAGATCTCTTCATACTTCCTTCAAGTCATGAAAGAAAAGAAGCGCACATTAGACTTCCCTAGTGATATAAGAAAAAACAGCGATGACATCACCAGTGCTAACAAATGCATTCAGAAAGCTTTGGGAATAGATTACAACCCAATAATATCACTTTCTTCTAACTTTTCATGGATATGTAAAAACAGCAAAATAAGAGAAATGTTGCTGCTTCCCAAATGCCTCTTACATACATGAAAGGAGTCACGGTTTCATTTATATCTCCAAAAAAAAAAATTCATTACTAGTTCAATTAATAATACCATACAAAAATTAATAAGGATGGGATTGTATAATGAGAAGTCTGTAAAGGAAAGAGCATATACTATTCCAAGACCTATCTGTCATTACCTTTCATTGCCTTTGCATTACCATATACAAGTTTTCTTCACAAAAGCATATAAAATTAAATTTACAAGGAATTATATAGAGATCATTACACCAGACCGAGGAAGAAAAAACTAATTATCATCATCAATTTAGCTATCATTATAAAAGCCCTATTGGATTTACATTTCTGAGTTTAAAGAAAATTATCAGTAAGTTACTGAGCATGGGTAACATAGTACACCAACCAGGACAACCAGATAGTATGAACTTACGATGCAATCACCATGCAAGTGACCCCAAGCAGCTGTAGCCTTTGTTTCTGAATCAAACTTTTAGAGAGAAACCGATCAATGAGATTTACTGTAAGGTAAAGAGTGTCTGGAACCAGCTTATATTCCTCAGAAACCTGTGGAAGATGATGTAGTGAAATTTCTCAAAACCCATTTAGGAATCATAGTTCGATTGATTGCTATATCAGGAACATGATAATAGGACACAGATATCCAACTAATTGTCAGTATCTGATCGTTCAACAATGTTTATATTGAAACCCTGTAGAGGAGAAAATATTCATAAAATTTTTATTCCTCCCATTGAGGTCAAGTTACCTAACTATATGACCAGATCCAAAAGGAAAAGGATTAATGTCTTTAAAAGTTAATGAAATTGGAAAAATATTATATGGGGAAGAAAAAGAAATCATAGATTTGGATATAGTCTGCTAATTCTCACTCCGTGAACGACCAACCGGCCAAAACATAATTGAACAGTGCAAAAACTTAGCAGTGAAGACCTAATGTTTGTATCATCTTCCTGACAAATTCTCTGCAAAATTAACTAGAGGAAGATTCCATCAAAATTATACTAGCAAAAACATCTGTGACAGTCAAGTAGTTGGGCTGTAGTTAGACTTGACACACCTATGAAAAGATGTGGTTTTCATTAATCTAATGGTTGAATTATTAATAGTTATTTACATTTTTGAAAACTATATTATACATTAAGATATATTGATAGGGCATAAAACATGTCACATTAATTTTGATTTTTGCTTGCATGATATTCACTATAAAACGTTTCACTCCAATTATAGACTTTGTGATAAACTCATCCAATAAATAAGTTAATTAAAATAAAAGATTAACATAATTTACACGCTAGTCAATAGATTCTCCCTCTCCCTCTATATATATATATATATATATATATATATTTATGTACATACATGTAACCACGGACTCAAGAACAAAAGCTAAAAATGTCCTCAAGTGTGGAAATGAACATAGTGCAATTGGACTAACCTCAACAAGCCAATCAATTAGAATTCCTCGCATGCTTGGAGTGATCTCTTGCTGCAACTTGTCCATGTAATCGGCCAATGGTCTCCTTTCCAGCTGGATAGATTTTACTAAAAGTTACCATCAAACTCTTTGTCGGGATCTTTATTATTCTGCTCTTTCCTGAGCACTGATACTATTATTATAAGTTCTTTCAAGCAACAATATTATAAGTTTTCTAAATAATATTTTATCCCTGCATCTCTTGAAAAATACCTTATTTTTACTGATACCTTGTGATGATACTACAAAGACAGATAATCGTAGATAAGCAGAAGTAGCTTGGATTTACACAATAACATTGTTTAGGAGAAGCTATCAAGAGAGTGGTCACCAGTCACGTTATCTCAAAAAGTAATTATCAGGAAAAAAAAAAGGTTGACATTACTTCAACACTAACCTCTGTGACACGTGTATTGTTGTATATAAGTGGGGCATATAAACTCCAAACTAGAGGATCCTTTAACTCTGAATCAATGTTCACAATGCCCAGACCATCTGAGGCTTCTTGTTTCTCACAAATCATATCTTTTTCTGCATATTCCAATCAAGACACGATAAGTTCAGTTATTTAGGGGATTTTGTTTCTAAATTTGCATAACTATATTTGTAGGGAATAAGTGGCTCGCTTCCTGTCACCTCTGTTTTACGCTTTAGCAAAAGGGGGATCATACAAAATTCTAACTTCAATTGTAAACTTGAGAGTTTTTTGTATATCAATGTAGTTCTTGCATTCTCCAACTATTAATCATTTAAAATACAATTAGAAGTGTACCTAAAGAAAAAATATAAAGAAACAAACTTATGACAGTGCTCTTTTGCATGCAGAATCGATGAAAATTTTTCTCATTGGATACAAAGCCAAACTAGTTCGATATTAAAGTCTAATATCTCAGGTAGCATTTGGTTCTTCTTGGGTATACCAATGGTAAATAACGATATTTTGATAAACTGTAGAAATATTTTACATGGAAAAAAACAAGGAAGAAGATGATAATCTTCATATGTTGACCTAGAGGAGTGCATAAAAGAAAATCTGTTCTACGATTAGTGTGTCATATCGTATACCTATAGTTTATTGCATAATAAATTAAAGGTGACATATTAGGTTATTGAAAACCTTTATTCGGAGGGCTCAGGAGTTCATCAGACTTCACAAAGCCCTGCAATGATTGCGTAGGATGTGCTAAGACACGTTCTTCTATTCCATTGGATGCACATCGTTGTGGTGGCTCTTTATCTTTTAACCATACTTCGACAATGGTATCATGTGATTCCACCATCCTTATTTTGGATAATTCTTCAGCTAACTTTGTTTTAACATCCTCTTGTGTTGACGAAACTTCTATGGAGACATCTGATTCCAGTGTCCTATTTTTCTTCATATAATCTTCTCTTGCCTGCATAAAGGAAAATCAACCAACATCACCAACTAACACTTGAAATTATTTGAAGTAATAGATGAACATTGCAATTTCGTACAATGATAAAATTACATTGTGAGCAAATAAATGCCAGTGGACCAGATATTCACTTATATGGCCATAATGTAACACTGCATTTTTTAATGAGGGTAGCTCACAAATTTTTTGAATTTGCATTGTGCTGCTGCGTAAGCCGTTTAATGCATACCTGAAATTTTGATGCATTAATGTATTTATTATATGATTTTTGGTTGATGTTAGTTACATCCGTAAGCACTGCCCTCCTCTTATGCCGAAGACCAGCAGAGGCAACCACAAAACTTTTGTTCTCATCAGATGCTGCTCTCTTGGAATTTGCTCGAAGGACACGCCTCTGTTCTGGTTTAGGGGATAATCTTGAGGAGGGAGGTATCCCTCCTAGTGATCCCAAGGCCCTAGCTCTTGCTCGCGTGATTCGGACAGGACGCTTTTCATCTTTGGCACAAATTGTACTCTCTTTATTCATTTTTGCGTGCCCTTGAAGAACAACCTGATTTCTTTAAATAAAAATCTTGCTCATACCTGCGTTTTAGAGACCAAGTTAACAACTTCACATAAGATAACAGCTATGAAAAGAAAAGTGTCTAAGCTAGGGAAAAAAAAATTAGTAAATATCTTATGTGATATTCCTTACACACAACTTGGCATAACGGTTCCACAAAACAAGAAGAGCATCCAATATTAACTCAGAATGACCTAATATTATATATTATGTTTATCTTATTAAACCTTCCATCTGTCAGATTGATGGATCAATGACACAAATTAAGGCACATTTCAAGCACCTTATTCTCAATATATCACGCTGCAATAGCTCAAGCCTCCTCTCGTGAAATCTTCATGCATGTGCAGGATTAAAGCCCTAATCTTTAGGTTTCCGAGTCTAGCATTAAATAGAATACATTTATTTAAATATATCTCTGACTAATCTTGCTTGTCCCTTACAAGTTACCAATTTGTGTAGGCAAAGCTAAGGGAATTTCGGTTTGTGCCAACAAATTGTTGGTGATAGCAGGTCGTGCATAGAATGTAATTAGTGGTAAAGTAAAGCACTCTGGCAAATGCAATGTATTAATGGCAGAGACATATGCATCCTGTACAAACTATACTTCAGCACTGCAACCTTTCTTTTCTTGTTGATTTAGTTATACAAAGAAAATAAACATTGAGCAAATGTTAAATTATTTCGTCCAAGGCTACACTATGATAATTTGAATAACAAAATCAAGAATGGAGAGAAAATATGTTAACAAGAAGCTATCCAAGCGAGGTATAATACTGCGACACTTTTTTTTTGGGGGGGTATGGGTCATGGTTACGTCTCCCCTGCTTAGCACTGGAAGCCAGAAAATTTGTAAACTTCTTTCAGAAAAAAGTTTAATCTCTTAATTGGAAATAGCCAATGCAGTAATTCCTGGAGTCCTTTTTCCCCCCGCTTCTTTCACACTTTAGTAACCAAACAAACAGAAGCTGGAACTTACAAAAAGTTCAGTCGCTGAAAATTTTTGCCAATATAGCGAGTTATTCAGAAAATCTCATCGTAATTTATAATAAACGCAACCCGGCATGGTCTTCAGAAGAAATACTCCAAAACCAATTTCATAACTCTAATGTTAATGACGTTCAAGTCATGTCTGCTCCGAACAAGTTCAAGCTTTTTCATCAGAACTATTATCAAAAGTCAACTCAAATGGGAAAAGACCAAACATTTTTTTCAGCACTCACTCCGAATTTTCAAGAGCGGCCGTGCGATAACAGATTATGCAGTAGCCGCTTGAAACCTTGTTTATCCACACCCAAAGAAAAGGGCCAAATTTGTCAAAATACGATTTACGAAGTAATGCTACTCAATTTCAGATCTATACCAACACTAAAATAATTATAATACTTTCGGTAGAATCACTAAAGCAAGCTTCAGCCCGAAACAATAAATTAGACCATAAACATGAAGCTCCGAAGAGAAAATAAATACATTTCCATGAAGAAGAGTGGGGGCTAAGCTTACTCTGTCCTTCGAAGCTCCTTGACCTTCAATGGCGGCCTGTTAGAGCTTGAGATAGAGAGAGAAAGTAGAATGGAGAGTAGAGAGGGCAAGCATAGTGTGCTTCCTATCTGTAAGAGCCTGCATGCGCGAGGTGAAGAGAGAGACTGCATAGATATATGCGGAGCGTGGGCGGGACGGAGGCACAGTTCAAACTTCCACAATATGCATGTGGGAAGTTTTGATATTTCCACTCCCCATGAAGCTGTTTCCAGAATGCAGCTTTTTCTCTCACGTGTTATTTCGAAGAGCAATTTTAAATGTTAAAAAGAAAAATCCGCATTAAAAACCAATCACCTGATAAAATTTTGCGAGTTGATAATATTAACTGTTGCAAAACATTGCTGCCGCCGAATATAAATGGAATTTTACCTTTAAAAATGTTTCGTCTTTTTTTTTTTTTGTCAATCATATCAAAATCATAAATTTTCCCAATAGAAAAATTTCCTTGCCCCCTTACCCTTCCTGAAAAAGAATGGAAACTTTTATTTCAATGGATTGAACTCATAATTAAGCTGTTATAGTAAATTATGTGGTCAATTGAAATAATAGTGTCTCATTAGATATCTCAATTAAAATAAAAAATACCTGAAAATTGATTATGAGAGCCTGTATAACTTTCAAACAATCGTGCATGCTTTGTGTTAAGAGAAAAAACGTAAACTATTGTCTCTGTTTTGAAGAGAAATTCTTATTTTAAAATTAAACGCTTACTTACTATGATTAAAATATTTGTAATAATAATATTGATTTTTTTATCGAAATTGTATTTTTAAAACTTTTTAAATATAAAAATAAATTTTTAATATTATTTATTTTGTATTGAAAGCGATAAATTTAATTTATTCTAAAAATTTATTGAATTTACATCAATATTTGTGTTTATTATAATATATTTAACAAAAATTTCATTCTTGAAATTAAATTATTATTTAAAAATTAGTTAAATTTTAAAAAAATATTTTGTGAATATATTTTTTGCCTTTAATATTTTTATCAAATAAATTCATAATTTACTAAATTTAAAAAATTGAATATTTTATATTAATCCAATTTATATTTAATACTTGTTATATGATATGAATAATTGATATTTAGAGTATTTTGATTAAAATAAATATAATTGTAGTTTACTATCTTTTGGGAAAATAAATATAGTGTATTTTTTTAATTTTAAAATATATGTATATGCATATATTGAAATAAAAAATGTATGATTTAAATATCTCTTATAGGAGGTCAAGAGTAGAGGATAATTTACCTCCAACAAAGCTATCTTTTTTAAAAAAAAAAAAATTGTTGAGAAAAATCTACTTAATTTGTGGAATGGCCATATAAACCACACTGGCAATATATAGACATAGTTGGTTCTTTCTTTTTTAACCCTTTTTTTTTCCACGCAATTAGTGTTATTGACAAATTTAAATCGATGACCACCCCATCAGTCCACTACAAAACGTAATAATGTGATATTGAAGAGATAACTGAATTTGTTTTCCGTAATCATGCATTTTATTGTGATGTACATTTCACACTTGGGATCTTCTTAGTTAAGAATTTTTGTTAATTATTCAATTGTTTAATTCAAATTGTCTAAATTTAATTTAGACAGTCTAAATTTTAAGAATTTTTAATTTAAATTATTATTTTTTTAATTCCTAAATATATCAAAATAAAAAAATATTTTAAATTTAAACTATTCAAATTAATTTGAGGGTTCAAAATTTTCAATTAAGCAATTGACAAGATTAATCAATTGAAGGAATCATTTTTATACATTTCAATCATAACCAATTATTTGGACTAAACATAAATTCGATGATCAAATAATCACGGTTCATCCTAGATTTCGATCCCAACAAACTGTAATGTGAGTATCTGCAACTTGGTTCCAGCTGTGCCACTAATTTAGTCATTCTACTATATTACAAGGGAAGCTCCTAATTACCTCCAAACTTTCCAGATTCACATAATCAATCAACCTTTCACAAATCGAATGTATTTAATTGCACCTTAATTAGTGAGAAATAAGCTGGCTCACTTTGACACCCGCAACTACGTGTAAATTTTTAAAATGTACAATTAATTAGTGTAATAAATTAATAAACTTTTATAAAAATAAGGATATTATTAGAATTCAGGGTTCAAAGTGTAGTTTTTTTATTAATTTATAATATAATTAACTTATATGGATTTATGAATTTTTGTTAAATTTTAGTACTAGCCTATATTAAGATTCATTTTGTGCCATGCTTATTATATTTTTGTAATTATTATTTAATATTTTTATTCTTTTTCATTATCTTTCTAAAATAAAAACATGATAATTATTTTTTATTTTTGAAATTTTATTTTTTTTATTCTATTTCTTTTCGCCAAACATACCTTACCAGTTGGTTCCGCTCCCCCCCATGGCGTCTCTGCTTTTTCTAAGTGCGAAGATGATTAGATGCGAATTATGGCTCTTAAAAGTCAAGGGCCAATTGTGAGGGCAATGATTAGATATCTTATTTGCATATCTCATATTTTTAAATTGCATTTGGTCCAGTGATCTTAAAAAAATAAAAATAAACAAAAAAAAAAACCATTTCTAGCTTGACAAATTACAATCTATCTTTCCAGGAAATTGAGATGTGAGGCTCCTTTGTTACCCCTATCAGCAAAGCCAAACCCCTGATTGGCGGCATCCCTGCATATTGAAAAAGGCCAAGGAAAGGCTCCAAATTCAGTCTCTAAAACTAACCTTTAAAAAAAAAAGAAAAATAGTCTTTGTTGAATAAAAGCAGTCTGACTGAGAAAGTCACATGTCAGCAAACTCAAAAATTTCAAAACCACCAAGTATGGAGGATAGAACTATTTTCAGCAATTGCGTGCCTTTGAGCTAGAGGCTCCATTGCAGTTGTAGCTTTTTCAGTTTGTATCTGACTTTTGCACCGCTTTTTCTCTTTAAGATGAACAATAGAAAAATGCCCTTACAGTTTCAGCTCTCAGGAGCGGGCTCATAGTGGCTCCTATGAAAAAAGACAATGAAAATGAGAAAAGTAACAACATGCCGCTGCTTAAAATATGCATGTTTTGCATATGGCACTATAGCATTCAAACAACTTTGTATACTAGGGTTGTGTTTGGTAAACTTGAAAACATTGAAAGGGAAAGTAAAAGAGAAAAGGAAAATTTAAATTTCACATTTAGTAGATTTGATGTTCTTTCAAAGCCATTGTCTTTGTGCCTTGCTATTGTGCTTTCTATCTATATTTGGTTGGAAAGTAACTGTATACAATAGAAAGCATAATAAAAGAACTCATTTGCCCCATATAAAAGCTTTCATTGTATCTTATGTTGTATTTGATGCTCTACCTCTCACAGCTCTCATAGCGTCCATGAACACCAAGACAATACAGAAAAAGGTGCATCAAACTTGTGCATATAAGTGGAATGCACACATAATGGGTATTCTATTAGAACCATTTAGATTTGAGTTGGACACTCCATATATATATATATATATTATTTTTTAAAATGTAGAATATAAAATGAAAATAGTTTTACAATCATTCACTATTAAAAAAATGTTTCATATCAAATAATAATAATAATAATAATAATAATAATAATAATAATAATAAATTTGGACTTTCTAAGTTTAATTTGAATGATTTAAATTTAAATGTACACCTCTAAATTTATTGAGAATTTGAATTTTAAAAAAAGAATAAATCCACGTGTTGCTCATAAAGATGGTGTAGAATAAAAGTAGATCCATGAACAACCCCCTCACACACACCAATAGGAACAACCTCATCACACCCTTGCTTCGCCAACACCACCTAACCACTTTCTTGTTTTTGTCTTTTCCGTTGTTCTCTTCTTCATCCTCCTCTTCCATGTCACTTAACTTGTATGTAACGTTGTAGTTTTCATCATCATTTGTGGTGTGGTGTTTATCATGTATGATGAAGCATGTAAGCTATCTTTCTCTATAGTGGCTGTGGAGTAAAGAGAGATGGAGCTCTTTTGGAAGGAACTAGTTCCTTTGAAGTGGGCAACAGTGAAATGCCTCTAAAGTGCAAAATCCAATGATCCATAATTTACCATGTGGAAGCATAGATTCACATCCATAATTCAACCCAATGGTATGTTTTGCCACCGGAGTGCAAACATATTTTAATCTTGGCTGTTAAAAGAATGAACGATGTAGATCAATCCATGTGGCACATAGACTTGAATTTCTCTGTACCATTGATGAAATGAATAGCCATGATCATCCATTTTGTAATCAAATAGAGGAGCCCTTCCTTCATCTTCATTTTAAACTCTAACGTGTTCTCTCTCTTTTTCTTTTCTAATTTGGTGTCAAGTTCAACCATCAGCTATAAAAATACATCAAATGGAAGGAGATTTTACTTCTATCACATATTTCTTCTAAGTTTAAACATCTATGTAAGGTATATAAAGCTTGCTTTTATGATAAAAAAAAATTGAATGTAAAAGCTAATGAATAGAAAATCTTTTTTCATATATTATGAATGTAAAATCTAATTATTTCCTTTCTAGTTATATTTTTGCAATTGTTCCCTCTAATTAATGCCTCTTAGTTGTTTTTTTTTTTAAAAAATCACATATGATAAAGAATATTTTGAATGTAAAAGCTTATGTATAGAATTTTTTGTTTTACTACTCTATTCAAATAATAATAGAAGGTTAATTCCAATTTGTAGTTATATTATAATGGCTTGCATAACAATACTTGCAATTTATTTTTTATGAAACAATATTTTAATTTTGATTCATGAGCATGATTAAAAACCTTGGATGAAGCTTACCTTGCAATACATTTTTTATGAAGCAATATTTTAATTTGAGTCATGAACATGATTAAAAACCTTATATAAAGTTAATCTTGCAATATACTTTTTTTTTTGGAAGCTATATCTTAATTTTAAGTCATGAGCATTATTAAAAGCCTTATATGAAGTTGCTAGACTCTATTTATTTTGTCATCCAGTATATTAAGTTGCTAGGTTTTATTTAGTATGGATTAAAAGAAGCCTAAATTGATTGATTTATTTTCAATTAGGTTTTTTCTCTAAGACTAATCAAGAGAATTAGTAGGGAATTTGAAGATCATCAGTGACTTTACAAACCTTCTTCCACCATGTAAGTTCTAGGCATTTTTTACATATGCATATTTACCATATTCTAAAATAATTATGGAATTTGATTTTCAAGTAACTAGGTGCATATACTTGTTTGTCATTCAAGAATACTAAGTTTGAATTAGACTTGAAGCTTAAATTAGGAATGGTATTTGATACCTTAAAAACGATTTGGAAATTCTGGGTTGATTATGGTGAGAAAGTTAGATTTAGAGTTAAAAAAACTATACACCAATAAGAACAAGAATGACTCTATAACCTCATGCAAATTTGTGTGCTACAAACAGGGGGTTTGATGTAAAGATAAAAGAGATTATTTAACTATCAATCATTGACCAAAGACTAGGACTAATTACTTAGCAAGGATGGGAGTCACACATAAACACAAAAAATTTGCAGTGCACGACTTTGTAGAGAAACATAACCATGAACTTTATCTCCCAAAAACTACCCACATGTTGGCATTTTAGCATAAGGGATCTAATATTCAAGCCTACAAAATTGAGTTAGTAGATAGATCCTAACTCTAACAAAAATCATCATTTGAGTTGATGAGTAGATAGGTGGGAAGAAGAGCTGTTATAGGCTATACCCACTTAGATCAAAATAATTATTTTCACACCAAGAGACATAGGTGCTTGATGGATGGGAAATCAAGTTGTTTGTTTGAATACTTTCAACGACAATTGTTGGAAAATCCATCACTTTATTATACCTACCAAATGGATATGGATAAACAAATAACCAATGTATTATGAGTTGACGCAACCAATGTATTATGGGCTAACGCAAGGATACGTATCAATTGTGCCTACTTTGGTGATATCATTTACTTTGACACAACATATTATATGAATTGTCAGTATAGACCACTTGCTTTGTTCATTAGATTTAATCATAATAGAGAAGTATTGATCTTTGAGGTGGCATTGTTATCAGGCAACTTGGTAAAAAAAAAAAGCTCTTACTTCTTAAGAGACTTTAAGGCTTGCATATATAATTATGAAGATGAAAAATAATTTAAGGTAGCTTGGAGTAACTTACTTTTTACATATGAGATGTATGATAACACATGGTTGACATGGGTCTATAGCATGAAGGAAAAATGTCACATGAAGAAAGCATTAACACTCAATATATAAAGTACATAACTCAGTGAAAGTTTAAATTCAGACATGAAAAATTAGATGAAACTAACCTTGAACATCATTCAATTCTTCAAACACTTTGAGAAGGTGTTGGAAAACAAGAGATGTAATGAATTGAAGTGTGAATTTGACTCACAACAGAAATTATCCAAGTTAAAAAGCTAACATTCACCTATATTGCACCAACTTTCATAAATTTACACCTACCTAATGTTTGACTTATTCTAAGAAAAGTGGAACAAATATTCAGCTATAGGTGTGAAGCACAGAATTAGACTTAGCCATTGTTTGAGCATGTTATTACTTTGGTTAGTAAGAAAGGAAAGTGAAGAGCTTCATTAGACTAGTGTGACAATTTCATTTATTGTAGCTGTAGAAAGTTTGAGATTTTCGATATATTATATTGTTATGCTTTAAAGGTGCTTAATGTCATAGATGTTAAAATTAATATCTAGTCGATATATTTTAAAGAGATAAACTAAACAAGCTAAAAGCAGTATTATTCATGATGTTAGTGGCAATGAGATTGAAGGAGATGCTAGGTTAGCTATTATGCAGCACTATAAACAACTTTGTCTCTAGCTTATAAAACCAGTGACTAAAGTATCTAGTGGTCAAGAAGCATTCTTGTTTGTTAAGTAAAGTTATCAGTAAGTTGAGCAAACAAGTATTTGAAATTTTGTTATCAAAGAAGCATTCTTGTTTGTTAAGTAAAGTTATCGGTAAGTTGAGCAAACAAGTATTTGAGATTTCATCATCAAAGAAGTTTAGCTGATAGCATAAAGGATACCACAATTAATGTAAATGGTGATGGAAGAGTGGCATAAGCAAAAGGCTTCAAGAAGAAAGAGGGAAGAAAGGGAAAGAAGCATCTAAAAAACTGGGTTGAGAATCTATCAAAGAGACAAAAAAAATCTCAACGTGCTAATGTGCCCTAAAGTTAACCATCCTTGATGTGTAAGATTATACTTGTCACCACTTGTTTAATTAACTTATTTGCTTTCATTGACTAAATAAAATTTTTTTGTTCACTTGGCAAGGTAACAAAACTATTCTTAGCTAGGTGTTGTCTGGACTATCTTATTCAGTAGCTTCAGTTAGCAGTACCTACTGTCAAATAGTTAGCAACATTTACCAAAGTCAACCATTCATGGTGTGCAAGATTTTACTTATCGCCTTTAATTTAATCAACTTCTTTGCTTTTATTGAAAAAATAAAATTTCTTGGTCATTTGTAGGATTTCGAAGTTACTTTAAGCCAAGTGTTGTATGGACTATTTTCTTTATCATATTTAGTAATCAATGCCTACCCTCAAACATCCAGTGATCATTTTACTAGTTATATTTGTTTATTGATAGTAAGTTTTAGTAAATACTAATTTTTTACTTGGTATATACTTTAGATGTTCTAATTTTCATCCTTTAAAATATAGGTACTATTTGATCATCTTGCATAGTCACTTGAGAAGGCTGAGGTTACACATCTAAGCACTCAAAAAGATCGAGCAATATATGGCACACTTATTGAACAAATGTGTTTTGTAAAGTTATAGATATCCATGTATATATCTAAATGTCAAAAAAGAAATGTACAAATTTTTTTAGAGAAAGAAATAAGCAACTTTTATTGTAAGAGAAATACAAATTTTACAAGTTACATCGTCGTATATCATTGTTCTTATTCTATAATTCACTGTACTACGTTATTACACCATAACACTATATATAACATTGGTGCAAGTTACTTGTTTCTATATGTGGTACAATATACCTATGTGTAGTATGGTGCATCAGGATTCCAATAAGCTTAAATGGCAAGTGTATCAAGTGCTTGGACCATATCTTGAATGGCATATGTTGCAAGTAGCTTAAATGGCAAGTGCAGCAAGTGTCTAAACTTAAATGATTCTTGAACTTGGTCTTCAACTATACATCTTGTTTTAAGTTTATACTTGTTCTTTAAGTCTTAATTGTTTTCAACCACGTTATATTTGTATTCAATTGATTGACTTTAGATCTATACAACAAATCATTATTGGCACCAACACAGTTAAATGCCAATTTTGTTTCAGTTATATTACATTTAATTATAAAGCAACTATTAAATCAAGTTTAACTATATCACAACAACCCAATTTACTATTATTCTTGTCACTCTTTATTAAGTTAAATGTACAAAATGCTATAATAATTCAATAGCTAAAGCCAAATAGTAGAATGTACTTGTTTTTTACACTTGTTTATTGAAAAGCTCAAAAAATTTAATGAAGTTAGGGTTTCATATAAGGAGCTGTTGTAAGAGATAAATATTAAAAAGTTATGACATTTCATTGTCAAATTTAAGTTACATTAAACCAAATTCTGCACAAAAAACATACAATAGTCTAAATTTTCATTATAAGATAACAACTTCCAAGTGAGCAAGAATGGTCTTTAAGTTTCAACTTGTTCTTTAAGTCTTCAATTGTGACCACAATTTGTGGTCAATACTTCTTGAAATGTCTTTTAAGTCTAAATATGTGCATCTTATTCTTTAAGTTAGAATATGTTCTTCAAGTCTACATTGTTTTTCAATTCATGTGCATCTTATTCTTTAAGTCAGAATATGTTCTTCAAGTCTGCATTATTTTTCAATTGTAAAATATTTTTGTGATGGTTCCTAATTTTTCCTCTCTTCCAATAGTTCAATAAATTAACAGTCAATTTATGAACTAAAAATGTTAGCATGCACCTATAGAAATATTATTACACTTAACAACAAAAGAGCTAGGATATTTGAAAGTATCATTATACTTATTAATAGACAATTAATTTATGCATCAACAAGAAGCTTAATTTCAACTATCTACCTGGTTTAAAAGCAAGAAAAACTAAAAGAAACCCTACTTCTACATAAACACACAAATACACCAAAGATACCAAATAGTTTTGTATTCTTATTTATCTCTACTAGCATAAGAATTGTCTCTTGCATAATAATTGAGGTTTTATCCACCAAATAATCTAGTAGCATGCTAATTGCTATTAAAAAAACTCACAACACTTAGTACCAAGTAAATAAAAAAATCGAGTAGATGACAAAATCAACCTCAAGTTCAAAAATTTTTCATTGTTCTTACTAGTATGCTTAGCCAGAGCTTACATTGGGGGAATAATTGACTTGTCAATATAAGTATTCCAATCCATGCAGAAATTTCTATCATTGTTCCCTTCCATTTTATGATGACTTTAGTTACTCTTGAGCAGCCACAATGCATCAATTTATATTTAGATAAAATAATACTCAAGAACATGAAGAGTATACTATCACAGGATTCAAAAATCACCAAGCAACATAGCAATGATCTATATAAAAAATTGAACAAGGAAAAATGGATCAGGGATCAAACCATAACCAATACAAGTCAAAGAAGCCATTCACGAGGTCTATTCTTTTATAACGGACCATTTACAAGGTTCGATATTGAAATAAAAAACGAGAGGAAGAAAGATTAGACATTGATGTAGAGGGGTTCTTGGTCTTCTTCACTTGAATAAGATTTAGTCTTTCTTGAGTAATTGATACTTTTAGTGGAATGAAAGAAGTTAAAAAGTTGTTGTCCAAAAAAGTGATGGAAGAATCTAGGATGGAGAAGCCTACCTTCTTCTTTATTTTCATCCCACTTGGCTTGGTGAATGAATCATAATGATAAAAGAAGATGCTAACGGAACCAAATGATCTAAGAATAAGTTGAAGAAGCTGAGTAAAAGATAGGGAAGAAGATGTCAAAAGCGAATGATAAAAGAAGACGTTAGAGAAGTCGACGAAAGAGAAATAGGGGGCCATTACCTTTTGGATATGAAGGAGAAAATTTTTGCATTGATTCTAGCACTTAGGTATTTTCTTCTAAATGATGCATTTTTTGGCTGAAATATAGGTAGGAATTTGTGCTTCCATGTGGCAAATTATGGATCATTGGATTTTGCATTTAAGAGGGATTTCACCATTGTTCACTTCAAACGGTCTAATTCCCTTTTGAAATGGAGGATGGAGGGGTGCAGTTTAGTTTAGATTTTCTCTTTCTTAATTTTAAAGTGAGAGAGGAATTGAAACTAAAATATGGCATGGGGCACGAAGAAATGGTTTTGGATAGGGTATAAGCGGTGGTGGAGTTTTTTTTAATGTTAATTAATAAAAAATGAATTTTTAATATTTCTTGACATTTGGGACATTTTTATTATTTGTTCATATTTATTATTTTTATTTTATTTTATCAAATATTTAAATAAAACAATAGTTTATTCATTTTCATGTTATATTAAATATAATTTTAAATATTTCTATTTTTATTTTATTTTATTTTTTAAAAAAATCTTTTTATTTACCCAAGCACACCATAAAGGAATATTCCAACGCAGCAAGCAGTCTACATCTGTTTAAAACATCAAATAAGAAACACAACATGCATTATATTAGGAATCGAAGCAACACTTTTAATAAATTCATGCATGGAAGTGCGTTCAACTCAATCACAGTTTTCAAATGACTCTTTAAGAGAGACTTCGATCAGATCTCTAACGGACGCGGATACTTTCTAGTGAGGATCCAAGTATAATGTCTTTGTAGGGAAGTAAATGTGAAAGGAGTGGCATAATTTTAAAAAAAGTTTTATGATACATTTTAGAGATTATGTTTAGATTATCACACTCTTTTGTCACAATTTTGAATTTAGATTATCTTCATTATGTATGGGAGACATTTAGTACAGTTTATATTTAATTTGGAGGTTTACAGTTTAATTTTTTTTTTGTTTATTTTCATTTTTTTAAAAGTAAAATGTAAAATAAAAATAGTCTTTGACTCTTTTCACTATAAAATGAAAAAAATAATTAAATAAAAAATAAAAATATTAACCATTTATCTAAATTCCATAATTTATGATATTTGAATACAGTATAAAATATTAATATATAAAATGATATCATGATATTGAAAATGGTTATATTTTATATAATAATTGAATATTGTGATAAAAATATAGAAATAATATTTTATACAAATTAATAAAGCTAAAAAGAAATATTTTATAAAAATCATGCAGTGGAAACAGAAACTTCACTCACATGAGACGACATGTCGTTTGGATTCAGGGTTTTACGAGACCGTTGGCTTGTTCCCTTCGGGCAAGTGCTGCTTCCATGTCTAATTTGCCTCTCTCGTTCTGAGCCATAATGCTTTTCCATGATTCTCGTCATATACTCTTCTCAGTTCGTCTTCTGCTGCTAAGGCCAAAGGTTGTTCCATTCCTTGGAGTTCGAAATCAACGCTTCTCCTCCTCTTCGGAACAGTCATGGCTATCTATGCCGTGTGGTAGCCCTCTCATCGATTGGCCCTCACTACCAATCCCAGAACGCATCCCGAAGCCGAATCCGAAACCGAATGCGGACTCTAACTTCTCACGGGATGACTTCTCTACCATTGCCAATCTCTTTATCGACCCTTCCATCTCTCCGGGTCCAGCCCTGGATGCTGCACTCGACCGGGCCGGGATTGAACCGGATCCGACTCTGCTGCAAGCTGTACTCGATCATTTCGATTCTTCCCCTAAGTTACTACACTCGCTGTTTCTTTGGGCTCAGAAGCAACCAGGGTTCAGTCCCAGCGTGACGCTTTTTAACTCCATAATAAACGTTCTTGCCAGATCGAGGGAGTTTGACTCCGCTTGGATTTTGCTTCTTGATCGGATTGACAGACACGAGGAAGCCATCTTCGTTTCCAGGGATACCTGTGCTATTATGATCAGACGGTACGCACTTGCAGGTAACGTGCCATTTCAGAATTGTTCAAATGTAAATTTGGTTCATTGCAATTTTGGCTGTATCTGACGATTGCTATCGTGTTTTCTTATCATCAGTTTAATTTGCAAGTGACTTTGTAGTCTAGCACACTGCTTTTACAGGTTTTCTTAAGTTGCGAGAATTTTTGAACTCAAGTATGCCTGTAATTTTTAAAATAGTTCAGAGTTTCAAAATTATTCTTCTTTGTGTTGTTGTCTGCGTGGGAGAATTGTTGCATGATCTAGCATAAGTTTGATCGATTAGAATTCCTTATTTAACGACATATTTCAGGTATGCCACAACCTGCAATTCGAACGTTTGAGTATGCTAGAAATTTAAAGCCAGTTCTGGATTCTGATTCAGAAATAAGTTTATTTGAGATATTGTTGGATTCACTTTGTAAAGAAGGGTCTGTCAAAGCAGCTTCAGAGTATTTCCTTCACAGAAAGAGGATGGACCCATGTTGGATTCCATCAATTCGGGTTTATAATATTATGCTAAATGGATGGTTTCGATCAAGAAAGCTCAAACATGCTGAGAGATTTTGGGCAGAGATGAAGAAGAAGAATGTGAGACCTAGTGTTGTGACATATGGCACCCTTGTGGAAGGATATTGCCGGATGCGTCGTATTGAAAAGGCACTTGAATTGGTTGGTGATATGACCAAAGAAGGAATTGAACCAAATGCAATTGTGTATAATCCAATAATTGATGCATTGGCAGAGGCTGGGAGATTCAAAGAGGCTTTGGGGATGCTGGAGCGCTTTTTTGTTTTAGAAACAGGCCCAACTAATTCAACTTACAATTCTTTGGTGAAGGGTTTTTGTAAGGCAGGAGATCTTGTCGGTGCCAGTAAGATTCTTAAGATGATGGTAAGTAGGGGTTTCGTCCCCAGTCCCACCACCTATAACTACTTCTTTAGGTACTTTTCAAGATGTGGGAAAGTTGAGGAGGGTATGAACCTTTATACCAAGATGATTGAATCTGGTTATAACCCTGATCGGCTTACTTACCATCTTCTAGTGAAGATGCTATGTGAAGGGGAGAGATTGAACCTGGCAGTTCAAGTCAGTAAGGAAATGAGGTATAAGGGATATGACATGGACCTAGCCACAAGTACTATGTTGGTTCATTTGCTTTGTAAAATGCATAGGTTGGAAGAGGCTTATGTGGAGTTTGAGGACATGATACGGAGGGGTATAGTTCCTCAGTATCTCACATTTCAGAGAATGAATAGTGAATTAAAGAAACAAGGGATGATTGAAATGGCACGAAAACTATGCAGCTTGATGTCTTCTGTCCCTCATTCTGGTAATTTGCCGAATACATATGTTGAAGACATAGATGAAGCACATGCACGAAGACAATCTATAATGCAGAAAGCCAAAGCGTTTTCCGATATGCTGAAAAGCTACAAGGACCCCAGAGAACTTGTCAAATATAGAAGATCATCAGAAAATGCTGTCTCGAGCGCAGAATGTTTGATGGATAATATTAAGAAAAGGATAAATAAGCCATGAAGGTATATTTTCTGCTATCTAAGTACCAGCAGGAGCAGTAACTGACAGTTTGAATACTTTTGAATCAGTTCACATTTATTCAGTGTAAGAGAATTAGTTGTTTTCTTGAAACATGTTCTGCTTTAGCCAGCCTGTTGTTAGTCAGTGGGTCAGTGAACTGATTCACAATATTTGTTTACAGCAGCATGTGCAGAACTGCAAACTTAGTGGTCTATATGCAGCAAAGAGTTTAATATGAGCTGAATTGTGTCGGTTTACCAGTGGAGTTGGCAGAAAATGAAGTTGAATATGTCAGGATTTTAAAGCGATTTAAAGAGATTATCCTACTGGAGTAATCTTCGCGGTTCTTCTTTCAAGAAATGTAGGTAATGGGCTGCTGGGCCTTGGCCTGGGCCTGAGATTGGGAGCTGGAGTTTGGAGCTCTCAGTTCAACATCATTCAGAGGGATGTGATTGAAGGTTAAATTTCTCCAGATTCTTTTTGCTGATAAATCACCAAACCTCACTGATTATTAGGTAACACATCTTTTTTTATTTTTTTTTGGGTACTTCGAATTCTTGTCAATGGAGTTCACCGTAAATTGCTTCACTGACGTGTTTCATTTTAAGGTTGACTCAAATGCTAGCGATCTTTTGATGGATCAATGAGAGGAGGCTTTCTAAGTAATATTTTTGGCTATATTTTATGTGGCTTTTAATTCAGCTTTTTTTTTTTCTTTCTTTAGTTAATGTGCCACTTTCCTTCATTTTGCTGTCATAAAATACATGCAATTAGTATCTTTCTCGTTCTGGTGTAGTCTTATATGCAGTGCAAAATTATATGAGGAAGATGGATTTTGCGGATCATAATTAATTATTTTATTGTATTCAGGGGTGGAGTAATCTATTATTGAGCCGGAACAGTTGCTTTCAGGCAGGCCAACAAATGAAGCTCTATAAAGAGGAAAGTCCCTGGCCTAATGGACTTCCAAGGTCTACTCAATGAAGAGATGATGGCATATGGATTATTCAGGCTGGGACTAGTAAACAGAAATTGAATTAAATTATTTTGAATTGATTTTTGTTTTATCTAATGAAATGGTGTAGTTCTGTCGAACAATTTAGTTCTTTTTTTTTTTTCGTCAGTGAAATTTTTATATGGTTCTAGTGGTAGTGCGTGGAGCCTTTAAATTTTTTGTTCAGTTCTTTCAAGAATAATCCTTCGTTGTTACAGTGGTTTCTATCAATTGGCTAAAAAAATGCCCTCTATGTCTAGATGTAATTTTGGCCAAACACGGGGAGAGAATCAGAGTTATAAATTAAGCTAGTGGTTTGTGTATATATCGTCATCTGCAATGAGTCAGGAGATGGCTTTTCATTATTTAGATTGACTACATAGTATTTATGTGAGGAATCGAATGCTTGTTCTATCATATTCTCATCCTTCCTTCGTGACTTTACGTGCGTAAACAATTACGTTGTGAAGAGACAATTGTTATATTTTATTAAATTATACTTTTGACTCCTCAAAATTGTATTGCATTTCTTTTTCAACCATTTTAGTTGGTAAGTCTACGAGTCAATATGTCATCGATGTTCTTTAATTCACTAATATGACATTATTTTATATTGAAGTGGTCTAATTCACTAAAGGTGCAATTAATTTTTTTCCTTAGCTAACCGTGTCGTCTTACTATAATTATCAATTAACGCGGATGTTGATGTTTAATTTGCATTGTACACTGAACGAACCATTAAGTGATGTCAGTACAATACCAGAAAACGAAATGATTATTCATCGAGACTAATGACGGGAGAAGAAAGAATAAGTAAACAATTTGTAATTTGTTTGCAAAGATCGACGGGCACAAATGGTTGTGTTTCATTTATTTTGCATTATTGGAATCAAGAGACAAAGTTGGGTGTAGAATACTGTGTTTATCATTATTCATTTAGAAAAAAAAGAGTATATATTTACTATTAGCTTCCTAATCAAAATATAAATATATAATTTTTGTTAAAAAATATATATATGATGTTTTAATTAAATTAAATAATCTAATAATATTTGTTTTATTTTACTTAAATAATCTAATAACATTTGTTTTATTTTACTTAAATAATGTAATAATAAAAATATACAAAATTGCATTTATGGCCAAAAGAATAGAAAATGCAATAATTATACCATCTTACGGAGTATAATATAAGCTTGTTTGATATGGTGTATAGGATAAAGCTTGATAAGATAAGATCTGATAAGATAACGCCTGATAAAATTTTAAGACTATATAGTATTTGGTATGATATTATATATGATAATGTATCGTATAAAATAATATTATCATTTATTTGGTGACGTACTGTATAATATTAGATAGAATAAAAAGTAATCCTTCCAACAAAAATATCATTTACTTAAAATATACACTATATTTATCTAAATTTATTGTATTATATTAATTTTTGGAGAGAAAATATGGTTGAAAATGATTACATACCGTGCATGACAATCTGATGACCTAAGCGATCTAATCCCATTTAGTTACATCAGCTGAATAACTAAAAAATAATTTAGATATATTACATTAGATTAGTTATGTTAGCCAATTTTAGTTAGTTTAGCTCAATCCTACTAATTTCTTTAAAAAAATTTAGTTTATGAGAATTTATATGAAAATTTTATTTGTTTAGGGGTAAAATATAATTTTATAAAGACTTATATAAAATTTTTATTTTTTAAAAGTTAATTTATAATTTTTACCAAATATTAAGAAAGAAAAAGTAACTTAGTTTGAGAAACCAATTTAACAGTTTACCCCAATCTCATATTAAATTGATTAGACCAAGTTTGAGACTAAATCATTTTTTACTTGCCCAATCCTAATCCTATTAATTTTTTTAAAAAATTATTTTATAAGGACTTATATAAAAAAATTTATTAGTAAAATGTAATTTATAGGGACTTATATAAAAAATTTTATTTTTTAGAATCATTTTATAATTTTTATCAAAAATTATTTTAGAGAAACTTATATGAAATTTTTTTAGGGTTATTTTATAATTTTATAATTTTTACTAAAAATTTAAAAATAACTCAAGTAACATGATCTCAACTAATATTAATTAAACTTGACCAGGCTCAAGCCTTGGGCTTAGGAAAAAAAAAGTTGACGTAAAATTGGGCCGAATATCAAACTACTCTAATACTTAACTCATAATTAACCCTATCGGATTAGGTTAAAATCCGACCTAACTTGGCTAATGAATATTCTCATAGGTGAGGGATTAAAATAAAAAAAAAAAACTAATAAGGCCTTATACATCAAATTCTAATCAGACTTAATCCCATTCCTAAGGCATAATTAAGTTATACCTCATTTTGACATATAAGAGATATATGATGTATAAATTTATACAATACATTACTTACACCAACCAAACAAGTGATAAGTTCATAATGTATTATATTACCTTATACTATTAAGTCTTATTTTATATACCAAACAGGCCCTATGTATACAATATAAAATATAATTGAATGAAGAATAAAAGAAAATATTAATAAGATAATTTGATGATAAAAATAAATAATCTTATGAAATTAATGGGGAAGAGAATATTATTAAGGGAAAACTAATACTAGTAAAAAAGGGGCTGTTTGATTTCTTATCACATAACATTTTTTTATTTTTAAGAATAAAAAAAAATATTTGATAATATATTTTTAATGAAGTTTTTTGTAAAACTAAAAAATATAATTATGTTTTTAGAAATAGAAAAATTAAAATATTTTTTAGATGTTTTATAAATTTTATTTTACAGAATAAAAAATAATAATAATTTTTAAAATAATAATTTAAATAATTTTTTTTTTATTTTTAAAATTTATTTTAAAATATATCTATATTAAAAATATTAAAATTAAAATAGAATCTAACAGTGTTGGGTAACATTTACATTTTACAGTTTCTTATTTATAGGCTTGCTACAAAGTTCCCAGTTACACGAGTTCTCTCCTATCACATTGAATTCTCCCTTCTCTCTTGGGCTATTTATTTCTCTTTCCCGTGTAAGAAAGAAGTACGAACAAAATTTGCCAGAATACACGAAGTTATTCAATTCGCAACAACGTTTGTTCCCACAATGTGAGAAGGTGAACACAGAACTCGGAGACAGAGATGAGTCTATTAAATTGAACAGGACGGAGCAAATCGACAAAAAACCTTTTGCTTTTATTGCTTTCATTCTCTCTCTCTCAAGCGGACCCCGATTCCTCTTTTTTCTTACCTTTCTTTTATCTATTCTAGAGATCGTGCTCTGTTCTGCTTTCCTCTCACTCCTCCTGTGTGTGAGTGTGGAGCAGGAGCAGCTAAGCTATGCAGAGCGAAATGGTTATCACATGGCCGTGCTGAGAATGGCACAACATAACAATGGCAATCACATTTCGAGTCAACAGTCAGTGAAACCAGTCTTCCATGACTTTATGGGCATGAAGCCCACTGATTCGGCTGCCGTTTTGCCCCCTAAAACCACCGATGTGAGGCTGTCGGAGGCGTCGCCGTCGTCGGCATCCGTTTCTGTTGGCGCCTCTTCTGGTGGTGCCCGTGGCCCGTTCTCCACCACCTCTGATATCGCTTCTGGTGAGTGACTCCCCATACGATCTTTCTCTAGCCTCTTAGTTAGTTGAAAAAAGTTGAAAAAAAAAAAATCTTTCCCATAGGCACGCAAAATCATACCCATGTACTGCATACTCTTACTCTCTTTCAAGCATTTTGATGGGTGGGCTTTATATTTTTCGGTGGAAGTGCTGGGTACTTGAGATTTGTTTCCTGCATCGATTTTCATCCCCAGATGGGCTATACCCTCCGCCTCTGCTCTCTCTCTCTCTTACTATTTCGTAGCGGGTTATCTTTCTGATGGATCCGTTTTAGTGGGTTTAGTATTATTAGGGTAGGTAGGTTCGGTTGGTTTTCGTCATCTCTACATATTTTTTTATGTGCTTCCGTTGGTTTTACTTTATTTTCTTAAACAATTGATTCTTCACTCTTTAAATTCTCAATCATTTATCTACTGTTTATTTAGTTAGTAGGAGAATTTTCTGGTAAATATTCTATCGGGGCTGCATTGCAGATAGATGGTTGGAGACTCTCCTCGTTACTTCAATCAAATTTTCATTTACCTATTGAGGATAGCAGAAACTGAATGCACACATCTCTGTTATTTTGAATAGAAATTTTTTTTTAGCACTTTGTTATGCTTTCCAACGCTTGGGCATTTAGAAATGATGATATATATATATATATATATATATATAATTTTTTTTTTTTCTTTATCATGATTAGTGTTATTACATCGTCTTTTGCATGGGTTTGTCATTGTGTAACTGGGCCCTCTTAGTCCTCGAGTTCTCAATTATGTTTGTGAAAATGCGAGCTTCTGTAGCTTTTTTGGGTTTTACATGTCTATATTGACTGTAATGTTTTATTTCCCTCGTCAATTTGATAGAAAGACAGTTAGGAGATCACCTCGAGGGAGTTCCATTCTATTGTCCGAGGAGTGATCTTTCTGGCACTGAGATAAGTAACAGAATACTAGGAAACAAGAGAAGTAATTCTGATTCCACTTTTATGAGTCCCTCCAGAGATGTCTTCCAAATGGTTCCTGACTCTCTTCAAAATTCTCATTTAATGAAGGTGTGAATTATCAGATACTTCTTATTCTCCTATAATCACATTTCACAACAACTGGTAAAACAAAAGAATGTTTTGCTCTTATATCTCTTTTTTTTTTTTGGAGTTATGCTTATATACAGATCCTCCGGAATGCAGCTGGAGGAGAGCGGCATAGAAGGTCTAATGATGATAATGTGTTTCTTGGTATGCAGTCAAGGAAGCCAACTTCTGCTTCTCATGTATATCAGGCCTCCACTGGCTCTAAGATTGATGTCAATAAATGGGAGCAGTCGATTCTCATGAACGCTGGCCCTTCCATGCAACATCCACCACTTGGGGGTCAATTGGCACCTTTTGTGCACCAGATACCTTTTAACAAGATCAGGGATGCTAATACTGGTCCTTCATTTATCTCTCAATCAGCTGCTGATGAAGGATCTAGAACTGGAATCAAGGGACCTGGGATTTTGAGTTCTATAAACACTACCACTGCTGCTTCTGAGAGAACTCTGTCTGCAGTACTCGGTGTAAGCAGGCCAAAGCCATCGACTGGTATAATAGACCCAGAATCTTCCATGCCTCCAAGGTAGTTCTTATAAACAACATAGCCTTGTTTATGCCTCTCAGCACTTTTCCATTTACCTCCAATTGACTTGAAAAAGGAGGCTGCATGTTTTTATGCTTTCTGGTATTGATTGCAGTCGACATGGGTTAGCATCTGCCAGCTGCCAGATGACTATTTTTTATGGAGGTCAAGCTCATGTGTTTGATGATGTACACCCTAATAAGGTCTGTTTTTTAATTCTTAGTGAGACATATCTACTTATTGCATTTAATGTTATAAGATCTACAAAAAGGTTTATACTTTTTAATCATAATAGGAAAAACATGCTTTGTAATTTACTCTGAGATCTATCTTTGTGAGTGGTTATTCCTCAATTAGTGAAATATTGAAGGCAATAATATCTTTTAAGCCCCATACCAAGAAAAAGTTTAAGCTGTTAATGGAACTTGTATGGTAATGCTGATTATAGCTGAGAAACATATCTTGGTATTCTAAGTTCATTTCCTAGCTGCACTGATATTGTTGACTATATGTAGCCAGTTTATGCACCATCTGGTGCCTATGCTGAATATTCAATTGTTGCTCAGGAAAGCTAGGGCACTTAATAATGCGCTTGCTTAATTTTTGGTACCAAATTGATATCACCATTAAAGATTGCCCATTTAACTCTCTGAATAGATGTCTTACACTTGTATACACAAGTTTCCTTCTGGCCTAGGATAATAAGAATATATGTTTGGTGAATTTCTTGGATTTGGTAAAGACTTAAGTGTTTAAAGTCAGTTTATGGTTTTTTTAAATTTTCTATTTCCTGCTAAGGCCTAGAGGTTTGCAAAATACTGCATCCAATGCTGCTTGCCTTTCCAGAACATATTGCCAATGGTGACTTATAGCCAACTTCGCTTATCTAAATGTAGCATAACTTTGCAAATGGATTTGATTGCTAAAGCCGTTTGCAGCAAACTTCAAGCTGTCAAAAAAACTTTGGGGCTTACTTCTAACTGTAGTTGGACTTGAAACTGATATTCTGCAAAGGAGTTAAAGCATTCAAGTCTTTATGCTATTTTGTTATGGCTGAAGCATAGAAGTACTTTCATGAATTGGAGAAGGTCCAATGTTACCTGTATCTGGATTTTGATGATAATTCTTAGTGACAAGATGGATGAGCATTTTATATGCACTTTCTCCCAAGATGATAAGTTAGCAGATATGAGATGTTTGGTGATGCTGCTTAAATTTTGCTTTTACTGATTTGAGCACCTCAAGATGTTTGCATTTACTGCTGGTTTACAGTATTTTTCTCTACTCTATCATTTATTAGGAGTAACGATATTAATTATGGTGGTGTGCTTACGTTTAGCTTTTTGTATGTTGGTCATGTCTTTTCATTTACATATTTGCTATTAACATCAATGTGTTTGCTCATTTGGTAGCGGCAGGTGTTCTGGAACACTAGTTTTTATTTAATTGTTTTGCCATGGATCTGTTTTGGACTGGGAAATTGCTAAGCACTTGTGATGTGGTGTGTCTGTTCTGTTGCCTTGACTTTAAAGGAGATTAGACCATAGTGGTTGTCTTGTGTGTTTAAACATGTGACAATTATCATAAATCTGGCACCAAATTGACGTAAGCAAGATATAGCTCATAGAGTTTGGAATCAAATAAGGAATTCATGAAGTTAATACTAAGTGCTATGTGCTTTATCAAGATGGTTGGGTGCAGAGCATTCTGTGAGTGGAAAAAAGATTACCGTGCTGAGCCTCCGTCACTTCCTCTGTTTGATAGCAAATTCAGAAACAACTAAAAAGAAGGTCCTGTTGCTCGCCCAAAAGAAGGAAGAAATCTGCTTGCAATGCTTTGAAATGCTGATTGTATTTTTTTGGCACTGCTTAATAATTCTAAAATGTCAACTATCAATCATTCCCAAGTGTTATTGCTTCTTGAATTGATATAATTGACTTTGCAGTAGTTCTCATTCTCAAATTTTGCGAATTTATTTCTTATGCTCTTTGATGTCGGGCAAAGGCATTGGTGAAAGGTTTCAATTGGTTCCTCATCTTGAACTCTTGCGTTGCATAATTCTCTGTTTATTGTCTACAGAGTTATTGGACCTTATATGTCTTCATGCAAGTGGATTAAAAATTGCAAATTGCTTGTAATTATGGTAGACTATCCTCTTTACATGCAATCTTGGCTAATTTTACTTAATACCCATAATCTTCCCTTGTATTTAGCCATTTGTGTTGATATCATTCATGTCACTTGGACCATACCTTTTCTTCCCTGGTCATTGCTTGATAATTAAATTTAATATGATGCAATGAGCAACTTCTGATATTCCTGTAAGCTTATGTTGGCTTAACCTTCAAAATTTCAGCAGAAAAATTCAGACTTAATAGCATTTACCAACTCATTTTGGGTAGTTCCTGTGATACTAAATTTAGGCTTGTCCAAATAAGCAAAATTGTTGCATATTCATATTGTGTGATGACTTGTGCAGGCAGAAGTTGTAATGGCTTTAGCTGGGTCAAATGGTGGATGCTGGTCCACAACATATTCACCCAAATCTGCTGTGAAGCTCGCTAATGATAGTAACATGCTCTGTGGTGATGGTGAAACAGGTATAGCGAGTAACGTTACACTCCCACAGGAGCTTCGTGGCAGATTATCTTTCACTAGCACTTCTAGTCTTGCCATTAAATCTGGCGATCGAGTGTCTACTAAAGCAGGTGATCTTCAAACATGATTTTTTTTTCTTTTGGCGGGGGGGAGGGGCTGGGGGAGTGGGTGGTCAAAGTGACATTCCTTTTAAACTGTCCAATTTGTTTGTAATTGGTAAAAACTGGTTGTAGGGGCACATCGGGGAAGCATTGTAGCAAATGAAGATACGAAAAATTCAGTTAAAGCACCAGATCCCAGTTCTGAGGACAAAAGGGCGCAATCACATTGAGTCTGAGTCTATACTCTGAATTGTTGTTCGTTCCCATTGATTATAAGCCATAAGTAAAATAGAGCTTTCTTTTATTCTGAATACTGTATGGGGCTTCATCCTACCCTATTGTCTGGTTTTGTTCTGCCCGTTTGACTTCACTGTTGGTTTAGTCTTTTTACTGGGGAGAGTAGTATGATAGTGATAGATATCAGATTCACTATCAGATAAATCTATGAAGTTGATGATATCTGAATGTTGCAGTACCTAAGAGGACCCCCTTTGCCATTGATATGAAAACTTGGTGCTATTTTTTAAAAAATATAACACGTTGGATATAATTTTTTTTAAAATTGTTTTATTTTGATTAAAAAAATCTAATATACTCAAAAAGAGTTCACTTAAATTTTATTCTTGAAATATCCATGTCCATGTTATTTATGTATAACTCATGCACTAGAATCAACGAACCAAAGATGATTAATAAAATATAAACCCGGCAATTACTCTGTTTGAAGACTCTTTTTGGGCAAAATTTGAGCACAATTAAGCGTTTATTATTAAATTTTCTAATAATATAAGACAAGTAAATATTTTTTATAAGGTAGTACTGTTAAATTTAGTTTAGATTACATGTTCTAAATTTTTAATTTTCATCTATCTATCTAATTTTAAATGAAATCATCTTTGTACCATAGAATTTTAAAATAACATAACATTACTTTGTTAAAGAACTTTATATATAAATATAAGAAAAGAGAAGAATAATTTACTACCCTAGATCTATTGATGTGAAAATTGTATTTTTAAATTATCTCTTCTTGAATTGTAAGTGTTTTCTAAATGTTAAAACACTTTTGATGGCAATGTTTTTAACATAAACATGTAATGGTAGAGAGAGAGAGAGAGAGAGAGAGAGAGAGAGAGAGAGAGAGCCTTTTAATATTATCTTTTACTAACAACTTTTCATGGAATGGTAATCACTTCCATCACTCTCATCATGTAATAACTGTTTTTTCATTAATTAATTAAAATTAACGGTTATGACTTATTTATTTATTTAATTAATTTATAATATCACTTGTACTCTATAATTAGGGATAGTTATCAACAAAATCTTATCTTAATTTATTTAAACAAATTTAAAATCTTACATTCTTTCACTTGGCAGTTGGCACATGTGATATTGTTATATTTAATAAAAAACAAATCAGTCAATCATTTAACTTAATGCACATAGATAATGTTAATTTTACCATACATGGATTACAACATTCATCATCAATAAGAATAAGAACTAATATGAGTCATGGTAGTTGTATATTATTCATTCAACATACTTCCTTTTATATAATACATAATAATTTTTTATTTTTATTATGATCTGTAATTAAGAAGCATTTAATTGGTTTACATAATGTCCTTTTACAATACTAAATTTATTATCATCATTTTGAAACGATCATGTACACAATTCCATAGATAACAGAAAATAAAAAAACATTCCATTAAAGAGTTCAAGTGTCAATTCATAATTAATGATAATATTCATGATGTCATTTAATTACAATAATGCCCATATCTTTAATATGATCACTAAATGTTGTGAGTAGTAATTGTTTTGTCAAAGGATCAACAATCATAAGGTTAGTGTTAATATGTTCTATTGACACTACATGTTTCTGTACTTCTTTTTTAATGGCAAAGTATTTCAATTCTATATATTTAGCACATTTAGAATAATTGTCATTTTTAGAGAAAAAGACAATTGTAGAATTGTCATAATAAATTTTCAAAGTCCTAGCAATACTGTCAATAATCTCAAATCTTGAAATAAAGTTTCGTAGTTATTTACCCTACACCATGACCTTAAAGCATGCCACAAATTTAGTTTCCACAATGGATGCAACTATTGTTGACTATTTTGCACTTTTCCATGAAATGACTCTTCTAGCTAAAAGATACAAATAGCCAAATATAGATTTTCTTATATCTACACATTCTACAAAATTGAAATATGAATATCCAACCATTTCAAGGTAATTAGATCTCTTATACATAAGCATATGTTCTTTCATTCCTTGCAAGTATCTTAAAATTTTTTTTGCAGCTTTCTAATGATCTATCCCTATGTTACTTTGGTATCTACCTAGCGTCCTAACTGCAAAGTTAATGTCTAGCTGAGTACATATTTAGGCATACATCAAACTCCAATGATAGATGCATAAGGGATTGTTTTCATCCATTTTCGTTTCAACTCATTCTTTAGATATTGCATGAGACTAAACTTATCTTCTTTCTGAATTGGAATAGGATATGCTAGACAATTCTCTATTTTATATATCTCTAATACTTTATTAATATATCTTTTCTAAGACAAACCTAACAATCCTTGTGATCTATCCTGGAATATTTCTATTCCAATCACATAGTTTGCCTTTGCCATATCTTTTATTTCAAAGTTATTAAAAAAAATTCTTAGCTCATATAATATACCAAGATCATTACTTGCTAGCAAGATGTCATCAACATATAGAATCAGAAATATAAACTTGCTCCTCTTGACCTTTAGATATATACACTTATCAACCATATTTTCCTTAAATCCTAAGGAAATAATAGTATCATTAAACTTAATATACCATTGCTTGAAAGCTTATTTAAACCCATATATTGATTTCTTCAATTTATATACCATATGTTCTTTTCCTTCAACTGTAAAACCTATTGGTTGGTTCATATAGACTTTTTCCTTTAAATTCCTATTGAGAAATGTAATTTTCACATATGTTTGATGTAACTCTAAATTATAATGAGCTATTAATGTCATGATAATTATGAATAAATTCTTTTTAGAAACCGGTGAAAAAATCTCTTTATAATCAATACCATCTTTCTGAGTAAAACTTTCGGCAATTAGTCCAACTTTGCATCGTTTTATATTACTTTGAGGGTCTTGTTTGGTCTTAAAGACCCATTTATACTCGACTCTTTGGCAACCTTCAGGTGATTCCACAAGATTCCATATCTCATTTTTTCCATGGATTTTAATTCTTACTTCATGGCATCTAACCATTTATTAACATCATAACTTTTAATGGCTTGTTAAAATGAAATTGGATCATCATCTATTCTTAAGTCAATTTTTAACTTTTGTAAATAAATTACATAATCATCTAATATAGTAGATCTTCTTTCTCTTTGAGATCTCCATAATACTATTTCTTGTGGTTTTCTTACTATAGGTTTATTTTAAATTATGAGATTATCAACTTGTTTCTTTTTTTCATTGTTTTATTATTTAACAATTAGAGGAGTAACTTCTTTAGAAGAATTGCAAGCTATAGGAACTTGCATTCTCAATTCTTTAATTTTCACATTACGTGAAACTTCACTCCCACTAATTTCATCATTCTTAATGAATCTTGCATTTCCAGTTTCAATTATTATTGTACTATAATCAAGGTAGTAAAATATATACCCTTTTGATTTTTTTGGATAACCAATGAAATATCCACTAATTGTTCTTTCATTCAATTTTTTTTATTGTGGATTATATACTCTTATTTCTTCTTGATAACCCCAAACATGTAGGTGTTTTAAACTAGGCTTCTTACCAGTCTACAATTTAAAAGGTATTTTTGGAATTGCTTTACTATAAACCTTGTTTAATAAGTACATGTGTCCACAATGAAAATTTATTTATCATACTCCTAAATATATCCATTAATGTACGGTTGCGTCTTTCTAATATACCATTTTATTGTGGTGTACTTGGCATTATATATTAAGCACATATGCCTCACTTCTTTAAGAACTTAGCAAATGGACCTGCGTGTTACCCAATTTCATCATATCATCCATATTATTTACCACCTCTATCTGATTGGATTATTTTTATTTTTCTATCCAATTGTCTTTCAACCTCATTTATGAGTATTTCTAATGCGTTTACTGCTTGAGACTTTTCATACAGCAAACACACATTTACATAATGTGAGTAATCATCAATAAAGGTGATAAAATATTTTTTTATTGAAAGAATTAACATTAAATGGTCCACATATATCAATGTGTATTATTTCAAGAAGCTAGTTGCTTCTTGTGGCTCCTTTCTTTATATGTTTTGTTTGTTTTCTTTTAATATAATTCACATAAATATTTAGGTAAGTGAAATCCAATTATAGAAAAATTTGATTCTTTATCAATCTTTCTAGTCTTTCCTTGGAAATAGGACTTAAATGTTTATGCCACAAATTAGCAGATCATTCATTCACCAAACCACGTTTAGTACCAACATTATGATGCAGAGTCAAAAGTGTTTCAGCATAAGCATTATCAAAATTTAATTTATATAATCCATCACAAAGTATATTAGTACTAATCAAGTAATTATGCTTAAACAAACTTAAATATCCATTACCAAAATTACATAAATATCCAGTAACATCAAGTTTAGATAATGAAACTAAATTCCTAAATATACTAGGTACATAAAAAGTTTTTAGTAAATTTAAACGATGTCTAGTGTTTAAAATCAAACAATAATTCCCAATAGCCATTGGAGCTTTCATCCTATTCCCTATAAAAATAAACTTCTCATTTAGGTTTATGGTTTGGATTGTAAGAAATCCTTGCATCATATTAGAAACATGAGTAGTACCACTATGTATTATGAAGAACTTTAGTTAAATTTGATTGAAACATACATAAGTATTAAGCTTACTTTTTTTTTTAACCAAGCCTTTAGTTTCGAGCAATCCTTTTGGAAATGTCTTGCCTTTTTATAAAAATAACATTTGTCATCCTTTTGTTCCTTCTCGAGGATCTGATTAGAAGACTCATTTTGCTTTAATGATCTCTTACTCTTGTCATGTTTCTTTTCAGCTTTTTTTCTTGCTTTTTGATGGGTAACATAATTGATTGAATGATTTCCTATATTCTTTAGTCTTGTTCCCTCCTGAACATATTGTGCAATTCATGCATGTGCTATTTATCTTTCATGGTATTATAATTCATTTGGAATGGGCCATATTCAAAAGGCAATAATTTCAAAATAAATTGAACTAGGAAATTTTTATTCACAGTCATAACTAAAGACTTAAGTCTTGCTATGATATTTGTTATTTCTATGACATGTTCATGTATGGTACGTGAACCATCAAATTTCATGGTGGTTAATGTATATATTAATTCCCAGCAAGGGACTTATTAGTTGTTTAAGAACATTTTTTCATAAATTTCATAAATTTTTTTGCACTCCCAATTTTAGGAAGAGCAGTTATTTTGTTATTAACTATGCTTATTTGCATAAACATCAGGCTTAATCTATTTGACTTGTCTCAATTCTTAAAATGGGCTTTCTCTTCGTTATTACTAAATGCAGTAATAGTAGCAATCTTTTTACTTATGAGTGCTAAATCAAGATTCAATACACCAAAGTGAAATTGGATGGTCTAATCTAAAAAGTTTAGCCCATTAAAAATGAGAAGAGATGAAGCATGCGAATGTAGTAAGTTCGGAACAGATACTGCAAGAAAATAACTATGCTTAACATTAATGCTTTAAGTCATACTAACATACTGCAGATTTAGATAATCATTCATTTGATGTATATTAATTTTTTTCTTTGGGTGATACACTAATACACAATTAAAATAATGAGGCCATTGAGTCTGAATTTTATTTAACAACATGCATGTACTTATTAAAAGATCTACCATCTTTGGATATATAGATAAAATTAATAATATATATATGTTATCATCATTCATGTTCAATAATTATAATAACAATTAATCCACCTTTGGATGATCTTTAAATGTATTATAATTTTCAATATATCAATATATTCATAAATAACAAATCATTCATAACATCATATTCATGAGTAATTGAAAAAAATATCAAATAACTTAAATATTTAACTACTTTGGTGATTAATAGATATACTTTAATATATTTGAAATTATTTAATGTTAAAATTTTCAAAAAAAAATACATATATATATATATATATACACATACACACATATACATAATGGTGTCTAACCTTTCTTTTTTTTTAATACAAGCATATTATTGATTTGAAAACTTGATGCTATGGGTATATGTATATAATAAATAAAACATTCAAACTTTAAGTGCATCTCTTCGAAACGTGTACACTCATGCGCGCGCGCGCGCGCACACACACACACACACACACACACATATATATATATATATATATTTCTATCAATTAAAATTACTTAATTTGTCTATAATAGAAAATCTCCAAATTTTCTCTTTTTAATGAAACTTAGGATTCTTCAAATTTTCTAAATTAGGGTTCTTCATTAGAGTTTTTTATTTATGGATGTTATGAATTTTCCTAACCTATCTCTATACCACATGTTAAATTTAGTTTAGATTACATATTCTAAATTCTTAATTTTCATATATCTATCAATCTTAGATAAAATTATCTTTATACCTAGAATTTTGAAATAACATAATATTGTTTTGTTAAAGAATTCTATACATAAATATAAGAAAAGAGAAGAATAATTTATTGACTTAGATTTATTGCTATGGAAATTGTCTTCTTGAATTACCTTTTCTTGAATTGTAGAAAAAAATATTCTCTCTCTTTTCTTATTCTCTTCTAAACATTAAAACTTTTTTATGATAATTTTGTTTTAAGCATAAACATATAATAGCATAAAGAAAAAGCTTTTTCTTTATTTTAATATTATATTTTACTAACGACTTCTTATCAAAGGGTAACTATTTCTTTATTAATTAATAATTAATTAATTAAAATTAGTAATTATGACTTATTTATTTAATTTATAATATTACTTGTACCACATAATTAAGGATATTTATCAACAAAATATTATCTTAATTTATTTAAACAGATTTAAAATCTTACAAATACTACATAATTATCTTTAAAAAATTATTCACATATTATATTTTTATTAAAAAATATAATTAAAAAAATATTTAAAACGTTTTACTAACTTTTGTTCTACCCTCGATCTATAACCAAGTAGACAGACTGTGGGTTCTGGATAAATTTAATGATGTTTCCATAGGATCCCCAGTTCCTAGAACAATCTTGTTCATCCAAATTGTGTCTCAAAGCTGCCCCATCACCCGGTTAACTTGATCCCTTCACGGCTATTCATGGACGTAAACTTGCTTAAGAAAGTGTCTATAATCTAATCTATAATTTTTTCCTTACAAAATGCTTCTTGTGAATTAACAATATAAAATTTAACAATGATTTTTAAATATTTATTATTAATTTTTTAATAAAAATATAATAAGTAATTATTTTTACATATAATATTTTTGTTGAAAAATCTATTACCCGAATCTTAAAAAAATTTTATCTAAGTCAAAGTAATTCATTATCAATAATTAGATATTCTGCATACTTTTCAGTTAGTTATGTTTAATATAAAGATTGGAAAGAAAAAAGAAAAAGAAAATTTTGTGTAATATTTTTTATGTTATTATTATTACTTTTTTAATATTTATTTTAATTATTTTTTTAAGTAGGAGTACAAGTATTATTTTTTATTCATTCTATTTATCTTCTTTTTTTAATTTTCTTTCTATTTTTGAATTTAATTTTTTGTGCAGCAGATATAGCCTAAAAAAGGACATCCTTGATGTTGTCTACGCCCAGATCCAAAATTTACAATTCCTCTGGCATTCGAATGAACCTCAGATTCCATTTTTTGTGAACGAGAGGAAGAGAGAGTCGGTACCGACTTGCTACTATTTTCCTATGGCATTGAAATTGAGCTTAAAATCTGCACATTATAGATCAAACTGATAATGAATTTATTTGACTATGGAATTGCTTTCATTTAAAAAAAATATTTTAGGAATCACCGACTGTCATTGTACTGTACATATTTCATATCTACCCCGGAAATTCTCATCGTGTAAGAGATTCAAACCAATTCAACATGGGCCATTAGACTAACTATTGTGTGTGTTTTTTCCTCTGAAACGTGTCTCCTGAAGTATTTGGGTTGACAAAATTAAGTCGGTATATTTATAGTTCTTAGAAATACTGGAGTAATTTTAGTGGTTGTGTTCGACCAAAAGAAAATATGTTCCATTTTTCGCATGTATATTAATTAATTATTTGATTTAAAATTTTGTAGAAAATCATGGCAATATATTTAGAAGTTATCTAAATATATTGTTAGTTTAACAATTAGCATCCTCTACATTTTGTAGTGGATAAAATATTTCTCTTTTTCAAAGGACGCATTAAGAACATTTAGGTTATTTCTCAAAATTAATACAATAAGTTTTTTAAAAGAATTCGTAATATATATATATATATATATATATATTCTAGGATCTAATTTCTCTTCAAACTTTGTGACAGTTGTATATATTAAAATTATTCAGACTTGTAATCATAGAGTCCTTCCCAATGTCTACATTAAGAGTCTAATGAATATCTTTGATGCTTTTCATATTGTAAAAACTTGTCATGGAGTCAATACTCAATCTGATCTGCCACAGAATGGAATCCCCTCTCTATAGATTTCTACGGCGATTTGTATGAGGAAGAAAAGGTCAACTTTGATAGGTTACGAAATTATTGTTTTTGGAATAAATTAAACTCACATTCCCTGAAACTTACTTAAATTATGCAAATTTCTTTTTAATTTTTAAATTACATATTTCCTTCCTCTAAAATTAAATTAAAGTTATGTTATGATTAATTCAATTTTAATTTTTTACCAAAATATATTCCATTAACATGAATGCATTAAAAAAAAACTAAAATGCCTTCCTTCAATAGAGCTGGTGATAAAATACCCTGATCTTTACATGTTTAAAAATGCACCACAATAACTGTTGGTTAATAAATGATAATAAATTTAAGATTTTATTAAATTCAATAAAAGCAAAATTTATTTTTTTATTTTTATTTATGTATATTTAAATATAATTTGACGATGAACAATCATAAAGATAAAGTTATTTAGAGTATTTATATATTTTAATTAATAGAAGATATTTTAATTAAAAAATGACAATCAAACCAAAATATATATGCTAAAAATAAAAAAACAATTAAATAATTTTAACCAAATAGAAAATGAGAGTGTAATTTACTCTTTTTTTTTCTTCATCGTGTACAGCTTTGAAAATGAATTTGAAATCCTTTGTCCTCATCATGCACTACTTGACTTGAGTCTCACGTATTTTCCATCATTCAAATAATTTCGCTTTCCATCTTTGAGACCTGCAGAAAAAGCTCCTGCAGTAATCTTGTCAACCTGAAACTCCTGCACATTCAACTAGGAAATTGTCATATTATATTATATTGGTCTGATATAACCCCTAAAAGCATTCCCGCTTCAACTTTTCATCCTTTTAGCCCCATCTCATGCAAAATGGTAATGATCTCAATATGCCCTGCTAGTGGCAGCCTTGAATAATATATACAAGTATATCAGAATATGGTCCACTTACATAATTTGCAAGATTTTCCCAATCCATGAGATCTCTGTGACTTTTCCTGGCAGAGATGATCAAATTTAAATAAATAAGACAAATCCATCCAAAGTTTTGAGTAGTAACATAATCAGATACCATGTTACAGGTTAGCATCCGAACAAGTGGTTTTTTTAAAACATAGAACACATGTAAACTTTCTGTCCTATATGAGAGCTCGGCTATTCTAAGTAATTATTCTCCCTTCGTTAGTGTCTTTTTTTCTTTTTTTGAAATTTTTCCTACTAGAAGACAAAGCGTGGCCAATTGTCCACAAAAGCTAAAAGGAAAACAAAAGGGATCCCTTATCATTTTCTTTTGTTGCCTGAAAGCCCTCATCATGGAAAAGAAACAACCACAACTTTTCTGAATTGCTTGTTCGTGCTTTTGTCTTATTCAACTATACTCCCTTCCAAAACCAAATACCGACACCAGTAAGTCCAAATAGCCAACCTCACCCAACTATATCATTTTAACCTAATCCCGTTTATTTCATATTTTTAATCAATCCCTATACACACATACACATATATATATACTTTTGTACTTAAAGCTCTAATCAATTAATCAATCAATCTAGCAAAGCCTTATTATTCTCTTGGCTTGAAATGGCTAGTACTCTGTCTGAAGCCTATAGAGACCACCCTCAATACCTGCATCATATTATCCCCTTGGACTTTTCTTCAGTTCGGAGCCTACCCGATTCCCATATATGGCCTCAATCTGACGATGGATGCTCCGATGGATCTGGATCATCCATTCCCGTGATCGACCTCATGGATCCGAATGCTATGAAACTCATAGGGCTTGCATGTCAGAAGTGGGGTGCCTTCCAATTGAAGAACCATGGGGTACCCTTGAGCCTTGTGGAAGAGGTAGAGGTAGAGGCAAAGCGACTCTTTGCTCTTCCAGCGAAACAAAAGTTAAAGGCTTTGAGATCTCCAAGTGGAGCCACTGGGTATGGTAGAGCAAGAATATCACCCTTTTTTCCTAAGTATATGTGGCATGAAGGATTTACTATCATGGGGTCTCCCTTCCATGATGCTAAAGAGATTTGGCCTAATGACTACGCACCGTTTTGGTATGTCCAATATATTCTCATCATGCACTTCCATGCACGTAGGCTGATTGATGAATTAAACTTAATTGCTTTGATGACATCTTCAGTTTTTATTTATATATATATAGTTTTAAGTTTCCGTTTTTGTGAGAGTTATTTTCTAAGTATTGTTTTCTGTGACGTACCGGAGCTTAACTCGGGTGTTTGGAGATGTGGGTAGTGATTAAAGTTTTAAAATCCTGTATTTAAGAAAAATAATTTTTGTTCTCTCTGCAATGGACGATATGTGTACATATTAAACAAATGCTTTTGTCATTAGTTCCCACCAAGATAATATATATGAATGAAGAGGAGAAAAAAGAAGACTTGTTTTTTTGTCGTTATAAGCTATATGTTTCTTTTAAATTATTGCACCAATCAAACATATACCTGTTAAAATATTTATTTGTGAGAGTTGAGGATAGAGATTAGCTAGGATTGCTTAAGTCATTTTCCTCTAAAAAATTAATAAATGTTAAGTAGCTATAGTTAACTTCTAAAACCGTGTATATATATATATATATACACATATATAGCTAGAGAACTGAGCCGTGGCCCCTCAAACAAATCTCCTTGTTGAACTTAAGTAGTATTCTTTTATTAACATAATACAACCATTATATTGTGCTATAATTACATGTTTATTTATTTTGTTGGGCAGTGAATTGATGGAAAATTATCAGAAGCAAATGAAGGTGCTAGCGGAGAAGCTAACACGCATAATCTTCAACTTCTTGGGGATTAATGCTGAGGAAGAAGCGAAGTGGGTGGGGTCAAGTAGCAGCACGGGAGCGGTTCAGTTGAACTACTACCCGCGGTGTCCCGAACCGAACCGGGCCATGGGTCTAGCCCCACACACGGACACTTCCCTCTTGACCATACTCCACCAGAGCCAGACCAACGGCCTCCAAATCTTCAAGGAAGGAGGGGGGTGGGTTCCGGTGAACCCAGACCCGCTTGCACTGGTGGTGAACGCGGGTGATTTGCTTCATATAATGTCAAACGCCAGGTTTCCTTGTGTGCTTCACAGAGTGACCGTGAATAGGGTTCAGCATAGATACTCGGTGGCTTATTTCTATGGGCCCCCTGTGGATTACGTGGTATCGCCTTTGGCCACCACGGATTTGGACCATGGGGAGGCCCGTTTTCGTGGTGTCACTGTGAAAGAGTATATCGGGATCAAGGCCAAGAATCTAGGGAAAGCACTCTCTTTGATTAGCACTTAATTAAACTAATACCATCTCATCTTTATTTCATAATCGTACACTTCACTTTTTTTTTGGGGGGTCTGTGGTGTTTTTTCTTTTTAGATTATTTCCATTTGACTAAGAGTCTTTGTTCAAATGATACGCCCTATCGACATAAATGTCACAAGGTCTTAATATACCTAGGTTTGACTTTTATTCCGCCTTTTTTTTTTTCCATTTTCAAAGCTCGTGTTTTGTTGCCATAAAAACAAAGTAGTAATGCCATTGTAGTAGGAAGAAGCAAGAACCGATTTAAGGGCAAATGGATAGGGTTGATCCTTGTGGTCTCTTTGGAAAACTCCAAAATTATTGGAGATTTTATATTATAGCTCGTTGAATAGCTCCCAAGTTCTGTGATTCATAAAGAGTAGTTTTTTCTATTTTCATCTTGTACACCAAAAAGGTAGAAAAGCTTTAGGCTTTGGCAGCCACTACCACTGAGGTGTGTGGTTTTGTATGATGAAATAAAGTTAGCTTTTAGCTTTATTTAATAATTTCGTCGGACATTTATATGACCAGAGCACGCTCCTCTTTGATTTTGCATCTTTTCGTTGAAAGTTACCTATGTAGAGTAATGCTCCGCCTGCACAAATTCTACTTATATTCACAAGATTTATACTGTTTATCCATCTCTTTATTATAAACTCAGACCTTTATAGGGCTAATTTGTGTTGGCAGCTATATTCGGTAGTGTAACAACAGAGCTACTAGTTAGCGAGTTGGCTCAACTGATGATAGAAGCCGCATCAATTAAAATGTTTTCAGTTCAATATTTGAAATTTTGTATGAGTAAACATACCACTAGTGGATTCTATTAAAAATATATCATATATATAGTTAATAATTGATTTTGTTTATTTATTTTTGGTAACTTAAATTTACTTGCATAAATTTTTTATGTTGCAAGAATCGTGTATTTGAGTGCCAAAGTAGCATTGTTCTTGACCAAAGTGGTATATAGCCTCAGTTAACCGGCTTTATAGCCTATAGGGTACTCCTAGCTTAAATAGTAATGATAATTCTTCAGGATTTTGAACCAAGAAAAAATAGATATATATGATATAAATAGCAATTGTCGCAAGTTAACTTCAGGATAAAATGCTAGGGAAGAAATATATGCCAATTAAATTAAGCTAACGGAGAGAAAACCTAGTCTTCATATATACTTCCGTATGAAATGCTAGCTTAATAATATATTGGAGATCGAATTTATATTTACGATGAACTCTTTGCTTTTAATAATTAAATATAAAAGAGGCATGAAGAAGTTGAATGGCATATATTATTGTACTTATATACTCCTTTCGGTGCTTCATTCCATGGTCAACTACGCGGCTTCTTGGTGTGTTTCGACTTACTGAAGATCGTGTAAAAACACTCTGTATACCCGTAACAAAGGATATTGGGAGATACATGCATGATTAGAAAACAAAGCTCCCATCATTAGCACTACACACTAGTGTGATGCATGCCTGTACCCTTCTACTTTTCTTTATAGTTCCATAAGGGCCACTGTTATCTTAGTTTGACTACTATAAATGTCATTGGAGAAAATCAGATGAAGAATTAATGGATGACGGAAAAATTTTACAATGTTATCAATCTTTGAACTTTTGGATAAATTTGGATGTTTTCGGTTAATATCACTGTCAATGCATTATGAGTATTAATATTTTCTCTTAGAACAAAGTCTGATCACATCAAATCAAACGAACATCAAGACAACAATAATTGGAAGAGACAAAAATGAATAGTTGATAGTATATTAACGAGCGGTGCTCAGAAAGGCTTTCAGAACTAACTAAGGTGGAAGTCTGGAAGATTAAGGTATTGATCAACATCCATCAACATATTCGTCATGCTGGAAAGGGTTATAAAGCCGTGATAAGGTCAACCACGCATGCATCCTGATCAAAATCCGCCATATATATCTTAATCATTCACATCAGCACCTTAATAACATAGCTAATATGCCATACTTGATAGGTTTTGTTTTTACAGAGGTGTGGGTACACGCGCACGTCTAATGATTTGTTGGATGTGTATTTATAAGCTGCAGGAGAACAGAAGCATAGTGTGCCTATTTAGAAAAACTTCGTTTAATCAAATCACGTACGTTGAATGATGTTGTAAAAGGGAATCATAGCCACAAATCTAGGAATATGAAGAAATGAAGCTTTCGTATAGGACAAAGTGTCCGCTGTCAGATGAGCAGGAGAATAATAAAGATTGCACTGATTGTTTATATTCCCTTCGTTCTGGGGGAAGAAAAAGCTGAAGAGCAGTCCAACGTTTCTTATATTTTTATACCGAATCAGAAAGGGAAAATCATAAATTAGGCAAACTATGGGACCCATACTTTTAAATATTAAGTAAATTAATAATTATTTAGGCCTTGATCTCCTCTTTTAATTCGATTCTTTAAAGATAAATTTTTTAATTTAGTTTTTAAAAGATTTATTTTTTCAATTTAATTTTTTAAAAATAAAACATCTTAATTCAATTCCTCAAATATTTTCTCACAATCAAAGTGATTCATTTGAAAAGCATTTATGGTTCTCTAACATACTAAAATCTAACTTATCTAAAATTTAACTTATATACTAAGATAGAGGTGTTCTGGCTAGGGTTGTATATGGGTAGGATCGGGCTGAACATCTAATAGGCCCGATGCCCTGTCCGATTAAGACATTGAGCTTGTTTTTTTGTCCATAACCCGGCCCGACCCGAACAAGTCTGATTCTAGGGTGGGTTAAGGTGGATTATGGCCGCCCGGGCTATTTTTATTATTTTTTAATAAATTGATACTTGTAATATAAAAATATCTTTTTTACAGACTCATATGTATATATTTCAAAACAATAGACTTTTAGAATTCTTATATTTTTATTAGTAATAAAAAAATAATATAATATTATTAAGCAAAATATAAGTTATACTAGCATAATTAGTCTTAAGTAAATATGTGTATTTTCGTTATTCAACAAAACTATTAAGGCAGGTTGGGTAGAACATGCCTTCGCCTGTGGCCCAACCTGATCCGATTAGATTGGGTTAGGGCGGGTCCCTAGGGTGTATCGGGCCAATGAACACTCCTAATTCTGGCCGTTTAAAATTTAGTTAACAGCTATACTTGAGATTTTGTTTTCATCTAAAAAAGGGGCTAATTTAATTAAGAGAAGATGTTTTTATGGATAATCAAATTAAGTGAAAAGTCATCTTTCCAAGACTAAATTAATAGATTTTATTTTCAAAAAAATCAAATTATAAGAAGAATAATTTTTCAAAACCTAAATCATTAATTTCCATTTAAATATTTGAAAGTTGAAACAAATGTTAAAAAAATTTTCCTAGCAAGTTTTGGCATTCAATTTTTTTAATAAAGTGAAATGCTCATAAATCTTGGGGAGTAAATTTGAAGAGAGAAAGAAAAATAAAAATGTAAAAAATATAAAGCTTAAAAAAAATTATTGAATATATAAAGTCTGGACAAATCGCATTGTAGATAAGTCATCTACAGTGTAGCTCCATACAAAACTGCGTGTCAACCATTATTTTATGTCCATACACATACACGGACATATATTGTTTATGATTTTTTTTTTTTTTTTGACCCTACAATTTGTAAGGGAAAGCAGCTAGTAAAAGTAAAAACGGGGATGAAGTTCACCTTTTTTTTTTGGTTCAATCTCTCTTAAATTTACTTGTTGCTTTTATAAGTTAAACATAGAGATCCGAATTTCAAGGAAAACAACATCCAAGTAACGACAGCAATAGTTTGCAGCGAAAAGAGTCATGTTGCCAGATATGCAGTACCTGCTTCTACTAACGACGATGTTATCTTTGAGTGTTGCCATAGGAACGCATAAGCTGATAGGAGTAGAGAAACTTGCTTAAAAAAAAGAGCCTAGCTAGGCTACAAGAGAAATAGAGGTAAGTCCTAGGTGTTACCTCAAAGCTCCTTGTTCTGGTTCTTCAGAGGAATTGCAGTTGTCGTACTATGCGGCTTTTAAGATGGCATCACTTAGGACGAGGAGGACGTGTCAACCAGTCACCCATGGTGTCTTCGGTTTCTTTTTTTTTTATTTTTTAAATTCCCGCATTTTCTACCATCTTATTTTGGCTGTTAGAATCTTTTCCTTTGAATGAAAGGGATTCACGTTGCTTCTCCCACTTTCAAAAGAAATATGATAGCTTCTTGTAAAAAGGAGAAACCTAAACTAACACAATTTTAAATTTCAAATAACAGTCTAAAAAATAAGACCAAAAATATTTTAACCTCCATTTTTCTTATAACCTTGTAATGATTTAGCAAAGTCACATGTTCTTATCAACAAAATCACATTTTCAAGCTCCGCAATTTCTGACTGCAGACTTCAGAGTCGCCAACAGTATGTTTATAATTATGCTGTTCCTTTTCGCAAAAGTTAATGTTATCCTGGTATATAGAATAAAATAGAAAATTAAATTAAATCAAATAAAAAAGCGATTTTAAAAATAAAAAAAATAATTTATATGTCCTTATTTTTAAAAATAATAATTATTAAATAATAATTATAATAACATAATAAACATTACAAATAAAATAAAATTCCTTCAAACCAAACAGGTTGTAAAACCCAAGATGATAAAAGGAAAATATTCCAGGTAACATTCATAAGCGTTTTGATGCAGTCATCGGCGTGGAAAGAGGATCACTTTCTAATGAAATCAGCCGCATTATTCTACGGAACACAAGGGGAATGAGTGAAGTTAATCTCAGCCCGCAAAATGTACTTCATATTTATTATATACTATATTATAAAACAAAATTTATATCTAAAACTTAATTTTTCTTGCGCTTAATTACATGTGTAAAAAGAATTGTGATTATCCTTCACAGAATAAACTCGAGTAAAATATCTCTAACAAATGTAATAATATTTTTTCCCCAATACATGTGACCTCAAGAGTTTTGGCCTCTTGGATGAACACTACGTAGCGTCATCTTCTTTTTTCAGTTCTGGCCACTAGTTACTTGCTAATAAAAGAGAAAATTCCACACATGCAAGAGAAAACAAAAAACTAAAATTTCGAAGAGAATGTAAGAGAACATAGAGAAGAGCGAAGCTACTCATACAGTCAAGTTACATGTATAATTGTATATAAGAAACAATTATTTATACACGCTATTGATTTCATAACATGTAAATTATCCGATTTTATTTTCTTTTATAGTGTGAAGTAAAATTAGTAGTAAACCAGAAAAAAAAAAAGGACGCAACTTCAAGTAGCAGAAATTCCAATTTTCCAAACCCATGTTCGACACGGAAGCACTCTTATCTTTGACCGTGTAAACAATATTTGCGCAGCTTAACCCCAAGAACGTCAGCAATCTCAACTCGAAACTTGACACCGAGGTTTCTCATTCTTGGCACATTTTTCCTGGACATATCAAGTGAGAAAGTGTGAAGCCATAATTCATATGAATGACTGCATGCAATCTCTTAATTTTGGCAGGGCGATACACGCAAATTCCCGCTAAAAGTACAAATTAACTTCACATGTTACATTATCTACTGCGTCACCAGATAACTAGTATGAACTATGAAAGGAGGAACAAAGTCTATATATCAAGATTAAACCTGATGTAGATTTGGCACAAACAATTCACTAAAAAGACTCTCAAAGGGCTGCCATTCCTCACTAAGCTTGAATCAGAAGACTCCGATACTATTTATTATACCTGAAACGCTTTCAACAGAGAATAGCAACGCTTTTGTGCACCAACTACTGCAGCATATCTCTCCTTGACATCATCAAGAGTTCTCTCTTCTTCTCGAAGCCCTATTTGAACCTTTTCTAGCTTCTACAAATATGAATGCAGCGGTATAAGCTCGCAATCATATAGAGCATATCTATTAAAGCAATGTACAGCCTTAGAGAAGAAACAAAAAATACAAACTTCTAGAGTGTATAAAATCTAGAGTGAAAATATTACTAAATTGGTTCAACCAACATTATCAATTTCTTCTAAAAAAGAGTTTTCTTGTCTTTTTATGACTATTTTTCTAGTATCAGATTACTGCTAGCATAAAAATTTTCTCATTTTCAATAATATACCTATTGCAACATTACCGATGCAAGTGAAAACCATTTGGTTTCAAGAACTGAATTGACAAGGAAAGAGAAAAATATATTTACTAAAAAGAGAATTAACAACCCCGGCACATACATGTAAAATAACCATTTTTCAGACAATCTATAAAGTAACACATTACTTCAAGAACTTCAGTACCCCTGTCTTTCTAATTTATCATTCATTCGTGGAAGAAAAATAGCATTACCTGCTGGCTGCCCTTGACAATTCCTTCCATGGATTTAATGAGTTTCATACGACCATCAGGGCTACCAAAGGCCTCTTGAAACTGGAGTAAAATGAAGTAAATCAAGCGTCAGCAAAGCTACTGATGTAACCCATGACAATGGCTGCTAGCTAGAATTTATTTTAATAACGTCCAAAAAATAATTAATAACGCACATCGTTGTTTCTCTAACAAAGAAAAACATCAAATGTGCTGGATAACAAGAAATATTGAGTGGTTGAAAATGGGGGTAAAGAGAATAATTCATGAGAAAGAGCAAAAAGAGAAAATAATTCTAAGAACAGAAAATATGATCAACAGAAAACAAAATGAAGAGAAAATATAAATTTGATATTTGTATTAAAAAAAACTCCAAAAGAGGATTTGAAGCAAATGTCAAAGAAAAAATTAACATCGCACTCTCCATTCTCCAATAAGTACCTGTGAAATAATTGAATTCAATAAGGACGTTTCCTTTAGCATCAATTCTTTTATTTCCAAGAGAGCATTGTACGTAGCATAGCATTTTTGAGTTTGTCTATGTTTTCCCTGTAAATTGGCAAAGAGCAAGGACATTCTATAATAATAAGAGCCCATATAAATATGGACAGGTTAAATAGCCAAAAAGCATTCGCAAACCTGGATAAGAGCATACAGTTCTGAAAAGCGGTGTTCATACCTACAGAGACAGGAACTGATTAGTATCTAAAGATATTACATCAGGGGTGTTCCAAATTCATATAACTTTCTTCTCTCCCATGCACCATCTATTTAATTAATCGTTCTGAAATTTTCTTTCATACTCTACATCCCATATGTCTCATTCTCATACCACAAAAAAAAAAAATTATGCGAGGTAAATAACTCACACCTTAAGCTTGAACAAATCATTCTATTAAAAGAGTAAAAGGATATATTGAGAAATCAATTGAAAATTTCATATTTAATGAACAGCTTAAAAAATTTATTAGAGATGTAGTTTCTAATTAAAAATATCATTTTAAGGAAACATGTTATATGCACAACGTAAAGAAAGGGAATTTAATTTTGGCATGGACTATTGGGTCTCTTTCTGTCATGCAATATGATTTTATAGATACGTCCATTAAAATTTATTTATCTTCGCTCAAGGTTGGAGTGAGTTTTAGCTGCATAAAATGGAAACCAAGTAATGAATGTATTCAAATTCATTCAGCATAGATTTTTAAGGCGTACAAGGAGATTGGAAGCATGTGACAATCAAAAGTAGAAAAAGGTAACATACTGGATGAGTTCTAAATGGCATGGTCGGTCATCAATCTGCCGTTTTATTGCTACAATAGCCCTCAGTCTAGCAGCAAGTTCCTATTAGAAAGCAAAAGCACCCAAGTTATAGTAATTGAATGGAAAATGGGAGAAATAAAACAGAGAATAACACCTTTAATTAAACATAGCATCACAAAAATAAGAATAAAGAGGAGCAGAAGACAAAATCTATTTACTAAAAATATTTTACCTTTTTTGCTGAATTAAGTTTTTCAAGTGATTCACTTAAAGAATGATGTAGCCCATCTAAGAGAATCTTGCTATCACAGCCATTTGCTATTTGCCCCTCCAATTCAGTTATCTCAGCTTGAATTTCTGAATGTTTAGCATCACAATTAGACTGAAAATGATTTTCCTGCCTTTCAAGATCCTGAACTAAGAGTGAATAGCATAAGGAACACATAATTTCAAACTAAAGATTTAAATGACATCTATTGCACATAGCGCAAGTAAAGTTCATTTATTCAGCTAAACAGTTAGATAAGAAACCAAAAATCAAATTTTGTTGCATAGTAATCAGTATCGTGTGATTCACAAATCAAATAGCACAATTCGATCCGATCCATATGGGCACCAATACAAATCGGTGGCCAAATTGTTTCTGTGCTTGAATTGTCGTTGCAGTCACACAAATTGGTGCAATTTTGGCAAGAATAAAAGAATTGTGTGATTCTGGGATATGCACTTCATCCCGTCTTGGGGTTCTGCAGCAGGTCACGTTGTCAGGTTTATTATGACCCAATGCCACCAGCTGCTAAAGTAGGCTAAATTTTTTTTTTTTAAAGAAAAAAAAGACTTCGAAGATACAGAAAGATGTGTTAGACAATTTAGGCTAGTAAAAGAATAATAAAAGATCAAAACTATGGTGCTTTGTGTGTGATAAACAATTTTGGTCTTCTTCCCAACATAAGAACTGCCGTTTTGCTTCTTCCCATTTGTGTTACATCATTCAAACTTTCCTAGCAAGGAAACCTGCAAATGTGTTTCTTTCTCTAGTTTCAAGCTTTATTTGGGTCTTTTTCTCTCAACATTCACATTCTTCAAGTCCTTTAGTTTGCTATTGAAGTGTTTTTAGTTGTTATCACTTAACATGCCTCCTAAATTGAAAGCCAAAGAGTATATTGGTTGGGATATTGCTTGCAATATGTTTGGTTTATACACATATATTTTAAGGTATTTTTACTCTGTTTATGAATTTTACGATTCGATATGATTTACTATTAAAAAATATGCTTTCCAATTCTCCATTTGAATCGCGACTTGACTATATAACATCAACATTAGATAGATGTGTGAAAGTTTTAACACCATAGTTTCAGATGTCTCTTGATCTCAGTTCCCACTTTTTCTTCTGTTTGTGTGTGTGTGTGTGTGTGTGTGTGAAAGAGAGAGACCATTCATGGCAGACAGTTAGGTTACAAATGAACCTATCTGTTTCTCTCTTTTCTTAGCATCTCCATCTCGTATAAGACAATTATTGAATGTATAGCTTTTCCTCTCCTTTCAGTTCATTTCCTTTCCGAATGTTTAAACAGCTTAATGTTTATAATAAAGCCCACGGAAGATATTAAACTCCTCTTCAGCTTTGAGTTTATTTTCTTCCCTTTCTAAGCCTACAGTATCTTACTATGAAGCTTAAAATGCAACAAATTTGATATATTGAGGAATAAAGTTAATTAGTTTGAATTAAACTGAACACATCATCAGGAAAAATTCTGTTTATTTGATTTTATAAATGGTGAACTACTTTATTATCCTCCAGTTGTCATAACTTGTAAGAAATAATTTAGTGTAATTATCATTAAAACAGAAACATGGATTAATGCATAGAACATTTGCACTATAGTATACTGTAAATATAAATGTCAAATAAATTGGAAGAAACAATTCACCTTCAATGACTTTAACAAAGTGACCAGCTTATGTACTGCAGTATCAGCACCCTTATTATTGATTCTCTCTCGTAGATCACCCAATTCGTTCACAACATTCATCTTTCGGAGTTTCTGGAGCACAACAAAATAAGTGATAAACTAAAAAAATTTATGTAATAAATAAATCGTAGATGCATATACATAAGGATAGCAGTCGCGAAAAACAAAAGAATAGAAAAGAAAAGAAAATGGTTAACTAATTTCAGCGGCAGATAACAGCTTAGATAAAAGCTAGGAAATAATAATCCAAGAAGATTTTTAAAAAAAAAAGGAAATTAAGACATCTTTTCGTGATAAAGGAGCAAACTATTCAAATCCAACATCTTCTAAATCCCACCAACCAGTTCATCCCAGTTGCCACTCAACATTTTTGTTGAAATTTCCGTCTTTTCCACTTCCCGCTTGTGTTGCTGATGTATATGCCCATCCTCTCCAACTGGGTTTTCAGAGTGAAAAACCTAAATGTTCCGTATGAAAAAAGAGCAATGCGTTAAACTAAAACCAACAAAAAAAAAAGCGCTGAAAGGTAAAATTTGAAGGAGTCACGCATCGCAGAATACTCAATCATCCTACTTTTAGTTTCCATTTTTTATCCACTAAAATAGGTAAATACCCAAGATTTTTAAAATTAGTACCACCAGCAGGTTCTTGGCAACAAAATAATCTTAGAAGGTTCTACATAATTTAATTCGAAAATACATAAAATACAGCCAAAATGATGATTTGAGGTGCACAAAAAGTGTCGTTTGGAGGAGTCTGTTACCTCGTTGCCACCGTCTTCATGTTTCAATCGAACACGATCCACAAGCCACCGCATGACAGGAAAAATAAATTCATTATCAAGATGATGAATGTGGGAAGGTTTAAGCGGGTGCGGACATCCGACTAATCCTAAAGTTTCCTCAATGCATTCTACATGGTCTCTGCATCCCAAAGCCCCAAATAAACCATCAACCGTCAATTTGGTTAAAAAGAAATTAAAAAATAAAACTTTTACCCGGGAACATATCAAAGAGTTACAAGAAGAGAGATACAAAAAGGAGGAACGAGAAGTATTTTGGGGGTGGCAAAAAAAGATACTTGCATTATGCTCCCTCGCGATAGATTAGGGTCCGATGGGGAATCAGAGGCGTTGAGAGCAGCGATGCCCCATGCGAGGCCACTGGCGAGCTTCTCAGCCGGAGGTACATCGGGTTTCGTGGCGTCTACGTAGCCGGCGGAGATGAGGAGATCGAAAATCTGCTTGAGACTATTCTGAGTATTCTCCGGCTCTGAGTCCTCCATATGCTGCTTATCGCATCGGAGTCTCTTCTTCTGCCGCGAGTGCCTGCGACCGTCTATTTCAAGGTTAGGCTTGTAATTTCAGGACCGAGAAAAATAATTTAGGTTTTTTATTTTAGAGGATAAAAATAAATTTGTTTTATTCGTAGGTATTAAAATTTTTTTTGAATAAGATGTTGAAAAATTATATACTATTATATTATTATTGAAAAAATTTATATTTATTATATTTTAATTAAAAATTTTGATTATAAAAATTATTTATAAATTTTTTCCTTTTCTAAAACAAATCTCTTATTTTGATCAAGACATTTTAAATCAAATATAGCACCAATTGATACACAGAATTAATAGATATTAAATGGAAAAAATGAGTATATAAATATAATAAAATAATTATATTTAATATAACATATAAAAATGAATAAAAATATTATTATATATATTTAGTTAAATAAAAAATATTAAAATAAAAAATAATGATAAATATAACTTACATGCTTTTACTTAAAAATAATAAATTAATAATAATATGTGCATAACAAATTTCATATATAAAAATAGATATCAGACAAAATCTAACCCTCAAATGAGATATAAAGAATAATTCATTCTTTAACTTGCTCTTACTCATGCTAACTGTGTGCGTGTAACTGCATCAGCGGATACTTTAAAATATGAAAATTTAAGCTAATTGGACACACACAAAGTCATATCAATGATCCAGTTCAATACTTTTACAACTATAATGTTCGACTAAATTTTTTAACTTTATAATAATTATCGTTCTAAATTCTAGTATCACAAGTGGAAGACTGAAAAAGCAACTGAGTAGAACTAATTTCCTTCAATTATATTCACACCTAATTTTGTTGGTATTTTGACTGCAATATATAAAAGAAAAAAAAAAATAAATGCTCCACTACAAAAATATTTTTTTTAAATGCTTATTACTTTTTTTAAAAAAAGAATTGCAATATAGTGTATGCCGTGACCTTTTTAATTATTTTATAATATTTTAATGGGCCGCGACATTTACAATACCGTGACTCATATATAATATATAATTTATTATATAATTTATATTTGATATATTTTATTATTTAAATTATTTAGAATAATAATTAATTTAAAGTTTTATAAAAATGTATTTTTGTAATATAATTAAAAATTTTAATAATATAACAAGTATATAATTTTTTAATAATATTATGATAAATATATATATTTTATAAATAATTATATAATTTTGTAATTAAATTAAATATTTGTTATAATATTATTAAAAAATTATACACTTATTATATTTTAAATAAAAAAAATTAATAGTAAAAAAATGACTATTAAATTTAATCCTATCTAAATACTTAAAAAAAATTTCACCAAGATAATTCTACAAGAAAAAAATTATTCTAAAATTATCTAGTTAATTATATTTTTTCAAACATTATTATTTTTATTTTTATGTAAAAAGAGTTTATTAAAGGACATGGTCAATCCTTAAAAATTAAAAAAAAAATCTTAATACAATAAAAGAAACTCCAACTTCTTTTGGGTGAATTCCGTGTCAGAAACTTTATTTTGGGTCAATTCTCAAGTTGAAGACACTTATATTTTGTTGTAAAGCAAGCTCAACTGGGGCTTGGGAAGTGGACATAAGCACACATTAACCAGCAACTTTAAATTCATTTTGCAGTTCTCTTAATTTTTACCTCCTTCGCTTGGCACTTTCATTAAGTTAGTCAGAGTGGCTTATCATGTGAATGTGATCTTATGTATCATAAATAGTTGCCAATTCTAATGCACGTTTGGTATACTTTCCACATGGGAGTACGTGAGGGAGAGAAAAATAAAATATTTGTTATGCCTTTATTATCATTATTTTTTTAAAATAAAGACACAAATATTATTTTCATGGATTTTATTATTGCTTTATTTCCTTTTCATTCCAGTCATTTGATATTGTCCAGAACATAGCTACTTGGATTTCAAAACTCATACAAGACACGGCCTTTTTTCAGAAATAATAATCTATTGATAATCTAATTTACCTACCTGTTTTCTTTCTTGTCTCAAACTAACCGGAACTACCCAAATATTCAACCCTCGTTTAATATCTCATTAAAGCTATACCTAACTTCTTTTAATACATAAGAACGGAGCCAGATACACAATTAGAAGAAACAATTGTCCTTGGAGCAAATATACTTTGTTATCTGTAACTATATATATATATATTTATTTATTTATTTATTTATGGGTCGCAGTATTTGTTATGCTGTGATTTTAAAAAATAATAATAATAATAAATATTTAAAAAAAACGTCTTGGAATATTTGAATTTTTTATCTTTTACATATTGCAGTCAAAATGCCAATTTTGTTGGGACTCTGGGCCTAAATGGGCTGAAGATATTTGCCTGCGTTGTGAGCTTTCAATGCAAACAAAAACCCAAAAGCAATTAAACAAATGGACCAATAAAGTGGGTGGACGTAAATTTGTCTTCGTCTTAGGCTTGCGTGGCATCACATCCCTCCTAGCAAATACTAGGCAACAACAGATGGTGGGAGGTCGTCTTTTTGAGAGGTGAAGATGGAGAATGACTCCATTAATTAGGCCACTGCTCAAACCCTAGAGCTGCGATTGTATTACGGAAGCAAAATTCAACTTTGAGATCGAATTTTTGTTTGGGAAAAAATTATGTACATTATTTTCTATTGTCAAAATTTTCAACCAAAACATAAAAAATCTATTTTTTAATAATAATAAAACAGGTGTAGAGTGTTGGTTTGTTTTGATATGATTTTAAATTATTTTAATGATAATAAAAATTTTAAATTAAATTTATAAAAATATTAAATAAAAAATAATTAAATATTATTTACTACTTTATTGTATTAAAAGTCATTAAAATTATTTTTAGTAACAATAATAATTGAAACAAATAAAATATATGAAAGTAAAGCTTTGCACTAATTATATTAAGAAACAATAGTGTTAATAATATTCTAATAAAGTTCAAAATTATAGCAACCATGATACAAATTATTGAAGACATCTAAAAAAGCAACTTATGTTAATAGTTTTTTTACACATGATCATTTTACATATTTATTATAATATATTTGCTTTCCAATGCATCTATAGAAAAATAAAGAAAATAATTCTTTTAAATATGTTACTGTGCCTTTATTCCTACGTTTGGATTAAGCATTGTAATTGTTTGATATCTTTATATATATTATATGTATTAGGAAATTGCATCTTATTCATTTGCAATGCACCAAATGCAACTAAAGTATAACTGTTGAAAAATCAATCACATATGATACACTAGGTGTAGTATAGCTCTCATGCAACAAAGGGTTTTAAATATAATGCCTTATTATAATATATTGGTTTTTTCAAAAGTCAATATGATGATATTAACTTTATACTTTATGCAGAGAAAGAAAAAGCTCTTATCCTGCCTTCACAAAAAAAAAAAAGACAAAATAAACAAATAAGTTAAGAGAGAAAGTTTGGAACTGTAAGAAAACTAAAACATTAGTATGCATCTATTCTTCTTCCAAGGGCAAAAATGCTTTTAAACATATCTAAAAGTTCTACATATCATATCATTTCCATATGCAAAAAAAATTACATTATATTTATGTGAAAGGTGGCTTTTTATTAAACTTTTCAAAATATTTATTGTGTAAAAGTAAAGCAAAGTATCATTCTTTATTCCTTTGCCCAACGCAAACAAAAACAAGGAAGAAAAAAAAAAAGCTAAGCCTAATGAGCCAAAAAGCATTTTATTTATATATTCTACAGCTGTACAAGTTCTATAATAAAACTTCTCTTAATAGCTATTTCAAAAATGACTATTTTAAAAGCAACTCACCAATGGAAACATTTTAAAATTTTTATATAAATAAAAAAAGATGAACAGAAGAACACAAGAATTGAAGTAAAGAAAGAAAAGCTAAAATTGCATTATAATTTTTATCTGCTTTCTTTATTTTATTTGAGTTTAATATTTGATATTATCTAATTTGAGAGAGTCTTAAAGAAATAGTATACTTATTATAATATTTTTTTATAAGAGTTTTAAATTTGCTTTTAATATCATTCTATAAATCTTTTTGAATATAAGGAGAGCGAGTTTAAAGTAAACTTAATAAAAAATCTATAAAAATTTTTTTTTGATAAGTTTGTATAAAACTCAAGTATTGTAGTAATTTAAAGTGATTTAAGAAACTTTATGTTAATTGTGAATACACGTAAAATCATTTGGATTATGATTTGAAGATTAATTAAAGAAAAATTTATTAGATTTTAAGGGGATTGAATGTAGGCTAAAATGTAAACCAAGATAAATTTGATGATATTTTTCTCTCTTCAACTCTCTCTCTCTTTGATTGCTTCATTTTTAAGGTTATTCCAAATTTGAAAGCTACTCTATTTTCTTATTTAGAGGATGCTTCATATTTGTATTAGCTTATTTCGGTACTTGTATGTCTTTTTTTAGTTGCATATTTAGTTTTTTTATTTTATTTTTGGACGGTCTTCCACTTATATATGCTAGCTCACTCTAATTGTAGATCGTTGTTTGTTTCATCTATTTGTATTAGCTCATTCCACTTATTTACCATTTGCTTATTTCATTTATTGTTTTCTCACTTTACTTTATACCTTTGCTACTTTTATATTTTCAAAATTTTATATTATTTAATTTTTTATATATCATATCTATTCACTCTTTTTTAGATGTGATTATCACATAGTTTGTTTTAGATAAATGTATAATTTTTGATTAAATTGTATACTTGTCATATTTTATTTAAAAATTTAATGGTAAGAATATCTAATCATTTTTTTATGTAAGATACAAGTTGGAACTGATTTCTGGGTCATTATAATTCCATAAATGACTCTCTCATCTATCTTCATTATTGCAAGCACTCTCAAACAAGTAAATGCGAGAGAAAGATTGTATCTTGAGACATACTACACTTATATGCATAAATATATGCACAAGACTATATTGCAATTTTTAGCTTGAAGCTGGTTTTGGTAGTTGAGTTGGTAGAATAAAGGCTTAAAGCTTTCAAGTTTTATTCTTCTGTTTTTTTTCCTCCCAAATAGACAAATAAAAGAGGGAAGAAAAACTTGAAAGGCAAGAAATTAAATTAATGTGGTGTAGAGCATTAGCCGCCGAATATATGGAAGTAGCATTTCCTGCTGTTCTTTTTATAAACAAAGGAAAGAGAGAAGGTGGTAGGCAAATGATGAAAGCTATCCATATGTATATATGGACAACATGAGTTTGTCCATCTCATGTTTCTGATGATTTCTTTTGTAATTCGGAACCTCATTTTATGAAGTGGAAGTTGCGACTGAACCATCAGTTTCTCGCGCAAGGCTGAGCTCACCCTTGCATTTAATAACTAATATATATATATATATATATATACACATGTACACTCCTCATCTTTACTATATTCATGTATACGAACTTGCAGAAGAGGGGGTTCGTACACGTTTTTTGTGGGGCTTTCTTCAGTACAGTGTAACGTTTCATTTCGTGAATAATTCGTTTTGGTTTTTGTCATTTTCCACTAAAATAAAAAATTCTCTGTCCATCAACTACTAATTAATTAATGACTGGAATATTATACAGTGCTGTTAGAAGATTATTTAATTAATGGCAAAGTGATGTCCAATTATTGTATATGCATGGGTGATCCAGTATATATATTCGCTCATGAATCAATATATAACTGAAACTTTTTTGGAAGATTTTTTTTTAATACCGTGTTTCCATGATCATATTAGAATTTTTCATTTCGTAGGCTCAAAAATGATTCTAGAAATATGTAAAGCGTAATTAAACATGGACCAAATCTAGTTTAATCGGATGTTAAATTCTCTACCCCGTGATAATTGGCACATTAATAGATTATGAGTTGTCTGCAATAAACGAAACCTGATGCTTTCCTTCAAATTTTCTCCGCCGGTAGACGCGGGAAAGAGAATAACACCCATATTCTGGACACCCACTGGCCCACACAAACTAATCTAAAGCACAGCCTTTTGATTAAGTCCATGTTCATTCTGTCAAGGTTATAATCATTCAATTCCCAGCTAGTCTTCAAAATCTGATATCCATCAAATTAAGCGTTATTGATTAGACATATAACATATGCCTATATTCGATCCATTATTAATCAGTAGTTCATTAAAGTGCAAGTGATTAGCAATCACTTGCTTCTTAAACGATTGATGTGACAATAACAATCTCATTAGCAAGACATTCATGTCTCTATTAAACTTTTAGCGCTGGAAATAATAATATATATATGTAAGGTCCCATCATTAAACCCGAAAACAATTTTTTCATTTCCGTTTTATATCTAATTTTTATCTCAAGCCGAGACTGATATAGTCATCATGTGTGAAATAATTTTCGCACTTAACAGTATATATATCTCTGCTAATTTCTTGCATCAAGGAAGAGGGGAATCTTTATTGATTCTTAGTGCAAAAGTTAGTCCAAAATAATTTGGCAATTTATACAGCGCAAAGAGGGTACCCCCTAAATCCTACCATAACTTCTTTACCCAAAACTATATATAAGTCATGACATAAAAAACAGTAATTATAACGAGAGTTGATCAGACACCTGCAAATACTTCGAGTGCGTTATCTGTAAGAGATGAAGTATAATAATCGAAGTATTGTCCGTAATTGAAAGGGCGATAACGAAGAGGATGGTCAGAGTCAACCAACTCAGGAGGTACCTCAATCTGCACGTCTTCCTTTGGCACTGCAAATAGCCCAAACGAATACCTTTCTTTGTCTCCACCCATCATCACTCTGTGTGTGGCCGCATGAAGTCTCCCATTGCTCCACGCCTTCATTAATTAAACATTAATTAGTTCAGTGCGATATGAGAGAGAGAGAGAGAGAGCTTGAATTAATTAATTAATGATAATGAGGTACCTTAAGGATATCACCAACAATGACGATAAGGCCATGCTGAGGTACGTTTAATTGAACCCAATTACCCTGTTTGGTTAGGACCTGGAGTCCCTGGACTTCGTTCTGACACAGAATGGTTATGGCGCTTTTGTCGGTGTGAGGCACGAGGCCAGTCTCCAGGTCTTGGACGCTTGAAGGCGCTCTGTACTTTATCATTCGGAAATTGCTTGTGCTCTTCATGTTTTCAGCGTCTGCAATGTAGTGTTTCGGAAGGCCCAGACCCTCCACTATCATCTTTAACAGCACGAAATTCAGTTCCAGCATCTCTCTGCTCATCGACTTCAATGTCTTGCTATATATACACATCATCCCGACCACAAAATTAGCAACATTAAAAAAGCAAAAAAAAAAAAAAAAAGGAAGAGGAACCATAGTTTTTTTGGTTGGTGTTGACTATTGTACAATTCAAACAAATTACTCCAAGAAGAGGGCGATGGATTTGAAGGAAGTCGTGACAGTATGCAAAGAAACCGACAGTGCCTTTCGTTACTTGCGGAATTTCGGTAAGGGTGACATGTGCAGTTTAATAATACAACGTAAGCACTCTTAAATTCAATCTGTTCAAAGGATAAGACCCTATTAAATATGACAAATGGTGAGGGAGTTCGGTGCCTGCCACTTAATTTCATGTTCACAAATTCAGTCAGTCAACATTCATTGACGTACCAATACAGAAGCAAGCATCGATTAAAAACCAAAACAGAAATAACAAATCTGAACTGAAGAGAGTAAAAGGGAAGTACCAGAAAGTGGGGTTTCCGTGAGGCCACATGAGGTGAGTGAAGGCGTGAGCTGTATGAGAGAGAGGGGCATCATCGATGCCGAAGCTTTGACAGAGAGGAATGATGGGGCAATTTGCATGGTAGCTCCTGTAAGGCTTTGGGCTAGTGTACTTGTGCTTTGTCTCTTCAGGAAGATCAAACAAGGCTTTCATGCCTATCAACATTTCTTCGCGTAACCTAATAAGGCTGATTTTGTTATACACAAGCACGAAGCAACCATGACTCTCACCCGCCTCTCTCACTTTCTTGCTCATAGCTTTCCAATCCTCACTCCCTTCTTCTAACTCCGAGAAATCTAGACACGGTATCATCTCATTACCCTCTGAACCCATCTCTCTTTCTCTTTCTTTGTGCATACTTCCTAAGAAACCTTACTCTATTTATAGCCAGTTAGTCTGGCCCCGTAGAAAAGGGGATAATAAAATAAAATACCTATCAAGACGTGAGAGAGACAGGAGAGAGAAATTTGAGTTTAAACTTTGAACATAAACTCATGTACAATATTCATTCATATATATGTGAGGTTGTGCTGCGTCAGTATACAGCTTACACCACATATGATCCATCAAGCAGAAAGTCAAAAGCGATGGATTGCTTCGGTCTTTCTAAAAGTAACATATAATTTTACCCAGAGTTTTTAACCTTTTATGAGAGAAATTTTTATTATTATTAGATGTTTTAGTACATAAATATTATAGAAATTCAACAAAATAATTTTTTTGCAACGTTTCAATGCGGAAAGAAGAAACACTAATCATGAATTATTCACGGTATCTTGTTTATGTTTAACATATGTCATATATCTATGTTAATCATCATATAAAATTACTTGACACTTCAAATTATATATAATTACTCAAATTTTATTACAATTTTTTAATTCATATCAATCCTGTGTCTCGTATATTTACAGAACTTAAGAAAGATCAGAGGAGATCAAGGGACGGAGTGAGAATCGGAGAAGGGGTGTGTCATATAACAATTCTTTAAAATTTTTATTGTAAAATTGTTGCAAAATTTGAATGGAAAGTGATATAAGGAGTAAAAATATGTATACATCTTCTTTTTTCTTTAATTTTTTTAACTCTGCAAAATTTTTATAATAAAAAAACCGATCGAGAAGAAGCATGTGCCACCCTGTAAAGCCGAAATAATATTGATGCATGAGGTGCTGGATATGAGATTAGTAACCGTCATTGTGATCTCTTTCTTACCAGAAAGAAATTGAAGTATTCCTCAAATCAATAACACATTAAATGCATTTCTATCCAAAAATGAGAAAAGCACTGTGGTATGGATTTTCAAGTAGAAACGCACCACCGTTATTCCTACCATTTGACAATCGTTTGACCTTTCGAAAGCTCCTTCACGCAAAATGCAATGTGATCATAGTTGGATACGAGTAAGTAAACTCATAAAAAGAAGGAACAACTATATGTTCTGTGCTAGCTAAAAGTTGGAGATAATTGTTAATTTTATTTTATGCCAATTTTATTTTATATATTTACCAAAATTTTTAATATTATCCTAAATATTAACTCCATCAAATAAATTAGTAAAAATTAATGATTTGTTATTATACATATACACATGTGTAGGTCAAATCTAAACTCTAAATTAGAGGCTTTAAAAAAAAATATAGTATTTGCTTGATAACATAAGGGTTAAAAAAATTAAAGATGGCATTGTTTAGGGGCTAAAGTTATAAAATTAGATAAAGTAATAATCATGTAGACATTGTATATGCCATTTTATAGCATGCTATAAAGGTCATTTATTCACGTATAACAACGTATCATCAATTTCTGCTAATCTAATTGATGGAGTTAACATTTAAGATGATATTAAAATTTTTGATAAACATGTAAGATTAAATTAACATTAAATATACATTTAAAGCAAAATTAGTAGTGACTCAAAACTTTTGAAACGAAAATAATTTCATCCAAAATGATTTTACAGTTAAGAAATAATTTTTTCTTTAAATATTTATTTTAAATTTTAATTTAATTAATAAATCATCAAAGAGGCTTTAAAAAATCTTCTCATCGCAATCACTGTCTTTATTGGAAGGATAATCCTAAATGGCGATGTATACTTATATGCTTGATTAATACAGTCAATAAATATTATTAATATTAATTAATAAATCATCAGAGAGAGGCTTTAAAAAATCTTCTCATCGCAATCACTGTCTTTATTGGACGGATAATCCTAAATGGCGATGTATACTTATATGCTTGATTAATACAGTCAACAAATGTTATTAATGTTATTTTTTTTTTAATTTCTTCAAAATTTGATTGTAAATTTTTTTTATGAATTTTCTAATTCCTATGTGATTAACTTTTTGATGAAAATAAAATATTCTTTCATTATATGATGAAGGTATCTCTCAGCCAACTTATTTGTTAAGCAAGACTATATCCCTTCATGAACAATCTTAAAAACATATCCTCTACTTTTGATGTATTTAAAAGAAAAAAATTATTTTCGAATAATAAGTAGATAGCACACCTATTTACCATTAAACCAACATATCCTTAGAGTAAAATAAATTAATTAAAATATATACAAATTAACGCAGAGACAATTCTATATTCTAGCATAATAATAATAATAATAATAATAATAATAATAATAAGGCTTTGCATTTTTATTGGCTGCCAGAATAATGGAGTCTAGGCATTTATATATGGTAGTGTATATTAATCTGATGCTTAGGATGCCACGTCACATCGAGAGCTATTAGTGCATCCACCGCTTCATCTCACTTTTTGTTCTTTTCTTCATCCCACAAAGTCTCTTTCCCGACTTGTCTTTGAACTTTTAAACTTAAAAAAAGAAAAAAAAAAGACTCATGACTTAAACTTAGAGTCTTATGACTTGAATTTAAAACCGCATGTCTACTAGTATATGGTGGGACTTATTCTTTGCTCTCTATATTTTTGTCATAAATATTTCTTAATTTCAGTAAATTAATATCTGACAAAAGAAAAATTGATAAGAAAAAAAATAAGAATGAAAATAAAAATAAGAAATAACATAAATTTAACAAACAAACAATCTTAAAGTTGTACCTTGGTATACAGCAAAGAGAAGCAAAGTTTGAATTTAGAATGTCTTATTTATTATTTGCACTCTTTATCACTAGATTACACTCAGTAATTTATTAAAATTGTACTTCGAAGGAGAAGAAGAACGAAACAAGAGGGGTCTCGCGTCTCCTTTGTTGTGTCTGCTTGTTCATATTTTTTACCATCTTTAAAAGACAGTGGTAATAACTAGCTACTAGCATTAGAGTTTCTATCGTTTTATGAAATTGAAGTAACTGCAATTAATTATGGCGACTATGCCTAATTCAAAGAAACGAGAGAGCAAGCTTGTGCACAATTGTAGGAGACCCATGTACATTTATATGAGATTTCAGGGTAAAAGAAATTTAAAAAAGAAGGACATATAGCGCAAAACAAAATTGTATTATTAATGACTTATGATTATTCTCCAATATATATATATATATATATATATATGTATGTATGTTTGACAACTAATAATAACCATGCATGAAACCATGAAAGTTCATTCTTGTCAATTATTGAGTGATAAGTAAATTATACTAATTTTTCATGATATTTAGTTAAATTATATATAACATTTTTTTATTTTAAAAATTATATCCAATTCCCCTTTAATTTATTTTTTCAATAAAGTTAATTTTTTTACAAAAATATATTTTTTTTATTAAAAAAGATTATTAAATAATCTTTACTATCATATTAAAAATAAAGTTACAATTTTATGTTAAAATTTAACATTAACTTAGTTATTGTATAAAAATAAAATTACAATATCATAATATGCAAAATAGTAACTTCTTAGACAACTAAAAAAAAATTGTAATATATAGCAAAATATCAAAAAAAAAATTAAATGTAAAAAGAGTACTAATCTATTAAGTATAATTTAATCAAATTTTGTTTTAAAAAAAGCTTAATTATATACTCCCAAATAAATGAAGAATTTGACTAGCTAACTGTATAGAGGGAAAATGAATTATATCAAAGGGGTAGCAACGCGTGGGGGAGAATTTTTTGCTTACTACATATGGACATATGCAACAATTTCAGTTTTATTTTCACAATATGATAGTAGATCCTATACATGCAAATCAAATATAAATAACTATGTGTGTACATGAGAATTTTTAATACAAAATGAGGGGAAAGGGTTAAAGGTTAAGAATGGAACATGAAGGAAGTAGTTATGATGAAGACATTCACAAAAGAAACAAAGACTTAAATGGAATGGGACATTAGGGGACAATGTATTTTGCTAGATTCAACAAGTTGGCAAAGTCACATGCTACGAAGGTATATTTATTTATAGATATCTATCTCTTTAGGGTAATTGGCACATTTAATTAGCTTGCCACGCCTTCCAACTACCATGTGTTATGTACATCACTATATTCAGTTGTTCATAGGTCATAATCAATAAGAGGATAAATATTAATTATTCGACGACATTTTTACCAAGCAGAAGTTGACATGCAATTTCAGAGCCACCATCCTATTCCTCTCTTCTTCATTGATTGAAGCAATTCTTCCTCGTTTGGATCCAGCTATAACAGTACTAACTTACAATCAGATATATGATATTAAAAATAATATTAAACTACCACATCACCTTTTATTTATTTTAGATCAAAACAAGATTCAGCAAATTTCTGTTCTATTTAGAAATATCACTGCGTTTATTGTTTTGTTTTTTAGTTGTTCCGTCTATCTTTCTCTTTCCAAATTTTCCAATTAGACCGTTGCTAAATTAGAAAAAGGAGAAGGAAACATCACACATTAGTACAATGGCTGTCTAGTTACAAAAAGATAAAGAGGTAGAGAGTGCTAGTAACTCATTTAAAGTATTTTCTGTGTTTTTTCTTGAGTGGTCCAGATGAACAGAACCATATGCTGTTTATTGTGAGACTCTGTCTCTTTCGCAGATGAGTATGATAAGCACACAAGAGAGTTCCAGCAACTTGAAGGGTCTTAATCTGCATCATGGGGACCAAAAGTTTATATATACTCTCCTTCATAATTCATAATATCAGACTACAGATGGGGGTCCCCTTGTAGTAGGGTGGGGGTAATCAAACTCTAGCCCAGCTAGTTTGTGGTAAAACGCCAGAATCGTACGTTGACATGATTGTCAGAGATACATAAAGGAAAGAATACTACAGAGAGATACTAGTATTTCACCCAATGAGAATGTAAATTACCAAATTGGTGATAAGATTGAATAATTTTATCATACCCATAGCACTGCTAGTTATAGTTAGATATAGGATACACAATTTCAAAAGTAACATTAGGTGACAGTAATTTTAGACAAAGATAGCATACTTGGCTTCGGAAGAATATGGTTATACTGAAAAAAAAAAGAAAAGAAAAACTATCTGGCCACTTATCTGGTAATTGTATATGCTTCTTGTCTTCGTCATTTTACCTTTCATATATAGCATGACACGTGAACAAAAAATTTTACCTAAAAAATTTAACTTCATAAAAATGACACTAGCAGATTTTAAAGATCAAAATTCTTTTAAACGATCAAAGACTAAAATTAATACTCATATTCTTTAAAATTATAACATGATATTTCCTCTTTATTTAAAAATAATAACAAATTTAAAATACATTGATAAATAACATAAATAATAATTTTAAGAAAGATTAATGATACCTTTAATCCTTAAAAAAATTAATTTTTTAAAATATTTTAATATTATTTTTATAAAGTTAAGATCCAATGAAATTTTCTCCTTAAAAGTACACGTTTTCTCAGCCATCTTACCCATTTTTCACTGAGAGCCTCCAAGTGTTTTTAGTAAATAGTGGGCCACTGTACGTCGAAATACTGATAGTGAAGGATATTGGGCGACTTGTATATGAAACCGACAGACACTGTTTTGTCGTCCAAGATTAACTTTCGCCGATTGTTGGAGTTTCTGGGAGACAGACGAAAACATACAAGGTCCATTGTTAGCGACATCAACGTGGGAACCTCGAAGGTGTTATCCAGTAAAGCCATTTGCAAGGCAACGTAGGCCTTAGTTCAAATCAAACCCCCACCTTCTCTTTTTTTCCTTTTTTTTTTTGTTTTCCTTACTTTTCTTTTATATTTTGACCTATGTACAGTTTGGCTTCCACAAGAAACATAGATGTCCCGCGAGCACATTTACAAGTGCATAGTACCATAAAAGGCGAAAAGAAATTAAATCAAAAACCATTTTTTTAATTAAAGAATCAGATGTTTATATTAACAACATTAGCAACTCAGCTGAATGAACAGAAAATTCTATTGAACCATCTGATTTGCCAACTAACTGCAAAAAAAGATTTCAAAATATAATAAACAGCTGATGATGCAGGAGCAGAAATTTTTTAAGGTAAATATTAATGGAAGAGCCGAAGAGGTATATAACAAGGATGGCAATATAACAAAGGTTAGCATCCAAGAGGGAGGTGGGGATGATGAAGCAAGAAAAAAGGAACAAACTGATAAAACCTAGTCCTGTATTGGAAGTAATGCTAGTTGGAGTCGGAGACAGAATCAATCACCACTTCCAGAGCTTAACAAACTTGTCATGACTGGCTGAAGCAACCAAACCAGTTACACTTGAGACTGCCAAGGCAGCAATTAGTCCTTCATGAGCCGACAGAGTCATCGTCTTGTTCTCAGCCATGTCCCAAAGCTCCAAAGACTGCACAATTCGTTATGGATCAGATATCTAAAAACCATTCATCAGGGATATGGAACAAGAAAAACAGATACAAGGGTCAGAGCGCCCCCCATAACCAGCCATATGACAACACAACAAATACTATCAAAGTATAGACGGATTAAACTTGTTCACCCTAGAAGCACCACCAGAATTTGTTCTGCATCCTTATTTTCTTCTCTATTTTCTTTTCTTCAGATTAACCGCATTATCCAATACAGGTGGTCAATATGATTTGTATAAACAATAACCATTATTCTCCCATGAGAACTTCATATATTTTTGGGTTAAATTAGCAGCTAAAAACTTGATAAAATTTCTCCTTCTAGGTATGATAAAAAAAGTTCATGCATATAAGATTGAAGAAACTGCTACAAGCACATTACTTTTATTCTATTTATTTATAAATATTACTTATTGATTATACAGATTTTACATCGCTAGAGCCTAGACGTGAGACCCCCATTGCTACAGAGACTGGTGGTTAGGAAGCTCTTATAAGCAGCCCTTAATCCTACTCTCCATTTCTAATTACTTATCAGAGTGTGTGTGTGTGTGAGTGTGAGAGAGAGAAGAGATAACACCAAAACAAAAAGAAATGAAAAGAAAAGAAAAAAGGAAAATTGCATCTAAGGACTCATATTATATAAAATTTATAATGAAGGATCTTAAAAATCAAAATTATTTTCAAAAACTATCATTACCATTATTAGGTTTTAAAGGATTTACTATCAGTTTTAGGAAATTTTTTACCAGGTGTAAGAAAGTGATTTAGGGGATTTACTACTTGGTGTAGAAAAATTCATCACTTTTTGACACCCAATAAAAAATCCCCTAAAACTAATAATAAATCTCTTAAAACTCGATGGTAATGAGAGTCTTTAATGGTAATTATAATTTTTAAGGCCCTTCATTATAAATTTTGATATGATACAGGTCTTGGATGTAATTTTCCCAAAGAAGAAAGGGCATTGACTTGCCTGGTAACATCCAACGACCAGTAGTGAAAAATATGTCGGATAGAAAACACACGAGTGAAACTTATTTCCATTACAGCTTAGCTCATGAACACATTCCCCTTCACTCCCTGCTCCAAGAGTCCAAACCCTGACAGAGTCCTCACTGACAGATGCAAGCAACTCCCCAGAAGGGTCCCAGCACACAGAATGTATTGGCTTTGTATGTCCCTACAATCATAGTGCCACAACCAAAAGGCGTTTAGCAATGCTCTTGGAACAGTTTGCAGAAGATAGTCGAGTTGGCAGTTTGCTAAGTGGGATTCAACCTTCACTAGAGCATCATTATAGATCTTTTACAATGACAACATATTTTGGCCAGGCTCAGGTCAACTGAGCTATAGCTCCGAAATCTGCATTCTTTTCACCCAGGAAACTACTATCTTATAGGAATAATATTAAGAAATGAATGATTATTGAGCCAGGCCAAACATTAATTGAAAACACCACTTTGGAAATATGGCAAAAATTTTAGATTATACCCAAATGGGTAACTGTCATCCACATCAAGTGCCAAAATGATCACAATGCTTCCATGATTACTTATATACCCGAATTTTTAAAACAAGACTGAAAAGATTTGCAAAATTTTGGTGTAAGGAAGGATAGAACCATATTGCTTATTTTAATTCTAAATCAGACAATATCTCTCATCATAAAACAAAACGGCACTACATTAACATTTTCCAATAACTTTATATCAGTGCAGAAGCATATAAAATTATATCTGAACTTCCAGATAAGCAAAATGGTTACTTTATATTAACAGAGATATCAAATTTTTTGAGTCCAACATGTTAATCTTGCATCCTTCATTAATGGTCATCTTGAAATTTGATACCACTAAAACAATTGCCTCCCAAGTTATTTTCTAAATTCTTTAATAAGAAAAGCCACTGTCCGTTTATGTGTTGAGATGACTTTCTGTCACCAGACAGGTTAAAAGTGTCTAACTCAGAAGGACTCAAGCAGGATCGCATATCTCCCTTTGATAGGAGATAAGCAAAGGGAGATAAGCATTTATGGAACCTTCAATGACAAAATTCTTATATGATAGTGTAAACCAACCTGTAATGAATATTGGCATGCTTGTGTCTCCACATCAAGTATAGAGACAACGTTCTCTGCAGCAGCAGCAAGGTACCTCCCTAAGCGAGGTTGAAATCTCATTTGGGCAATGCCACCCTAATCAGGAGGAAAATTATAAGTATGGCTGACCGAGATATTAATAAAATCATTCATGTGCTTTCTACTAATAACTTTTAGTTTTAGGACGAAATGGTTTGTAAGAAAGTATAAGAGCCTCCATAATTGGTCAAGAGTTCAACCCTTCTTGTCCCCATTCTGCTAATTAAATTAACTTTCAACATAAAGTATAGTGGATCTGTGCTTTATTCATGCTTCAAGCCCAAAGGGATTTCACATAAAGGGGCATGTTAGAGATATTGATGAAATAATCACGGGCCTTCTCCAAACAGCTTAAGCTTGTGGGATGAATTGGTTCTCAACAATGGCAAACTAAAATGAATATACAATCACTCTAATACAAACCCATATAAAACAGATAGGCCATAAAATGAGAAGATAACTAGGATTCTACCTTAGAGACTCTAGCACAGCTGCCATTATTTATGCTCCAATATCGTATTTCACCATCACCGTCACAAGAGCATATAAGATCATCTTTATTTGGATGAAAATCTAGCGACATAACAGATGCAGAATGTCCTGTAAAGGTGCGAAGCGAATACCCAGGCTGCATAGGTAAAATATAAAATCAGCTCAAGCAGAATAGCAATCATTAATAACATGCTGACTGATAGGTACATTCAAACCTACATTCAAAATGAGGAAAAACTCTTTGCAAATATTGCAGATCCATAAATTAACCCATAAAAACCATCAAAATGGCAATATGAAAATTGTGCTAAGATCATATGATCTGTAACATGAATTATTTTATTCCATAACATTAAAATTTATGTTGTAATATAAATCCATGTCAGATACAATACACACTCAACAAACATTTGAAACTCACTCAGTAAAACTACCATCAACAGAAATTCCTAAGCTTGTGAAGTTCCAAGATTGCACCTGATTAATCATTCTTATCATGAATGAATAAAGATAAGCTTCTTGCCAAAGCTTGTATGAAAAACAGAAAAGCATGCAAAGCACATGATCCCTGTCTCCCTGATAATTACCAAGGAGCTGAAATTTAATTTTTCAAGGATCAGAATCCCTAGATCAACAGTCTTAACGAATCAACTTCATTATAAACTATCATAGCATTATATTATAGAATAGTAAAACCAAATCTAGAAACTCCTCTTCCAGGTAACACTGCCATAAGACAATATATCTTGATGTATAACATATTTCAAGCTTTTAGGTTGCTAGGGGGTAGATTTATTTAAGACATTACTCTATTTTTGCTTATTTTATCTAAAATCCCATGGAAGAAGCACATAAATCAATTCTATTATCTCATGTACAAATTTTCAGTGAGAGATGAACATCCATACTTCTTTATAGCTTCTCACTCTGGGGGTGTACACAGTTCAAAGACAGCATAAACTATATACTTTTCATGTGACCAATCCAAAATAGGATTAGAATCCACAGAAAGTACTTCTCAAAAAAATGGTATACTATTAGAGTAAAAGAGGAAATGAATCTACTAACATTGTCAACTTCCCAAACCCTGACAGTTTTGTCAAATGAAGATGTTGCAAGGCGGGAAGTGCTTGGACTGAAACGGACATCAGTTATCAATGATGAATGTTCTTCAAGAGTAGCTTTTGGCTTAAGAGAATCAGTGTACCATAAAACAGCCTGCAGTGCAAAACCAGGAGGAGAAAAAGGTCAGATATTCTAAACGTAACAAATGACACAGAAGTTACCAATTTTTTTCTTGCTTCTAAAGTCAAAGGCATAAATTCACAGACGCTGTCAAGAATTCAGTTGAACACTAGAAGTACTAAATCAAATATGCTTTCCAGACTAATCAACTAACCTTTTTGTCATGGCCACCACTTGCAAGCAATTTCCCATCAGATGAGAAGTGGCAACAGACAACTTTGCTTGTACTAGCTCGTACAGAATTTACTTCAGCAAACGAAAAGCCTAAAACCAACACAAGTCAATGCCCTCAGAGTAAATAGATGTCACATCAGTTTCTGAGTTGACAAAGCAATCCCACAAAATAGAGCATAGAGAAACACGCTCCTAAAATTATACTACTAATAAATAATGATACACACATGTAGAGAAAAAATTATTCCGAAGTGTATTTGGAGAAATATCATACATTGTTTGAGTTACTAAGTGTCTAAGGAAAGAATATATTAGCTATTTGATTGACATTTAGGATTTGAACTACATCTTCATCACAATTAACCATTAATAGATGACATTTTTTAAGAGAAAAAAATGCACACTATTGCACCATAGTAATAAAAAAATTGACAGACATTTGAGAAACTATATTGCTAAGATGAAGCCAAAAAATTTATGATCAATAAAATAATGGTGTTTACTGCACCTTTGCTTACATCCATACAACGACCAACAGCATCTCTAGGGTCTGTATCATCATGGGATAAAAAAGACTCAACATTGTCATCCAGAGATCCATCTTCAACAAAACGATCCATGTCAGCCTGCAATTCAAGATCCTTATCATCCCACTGCCAAAATGGAATGGCAATGAGTCTACATGCAAGGAATTTATTATTCCTTCCATCAATGGAAATGTACAAAAAAATCCACTTACCAACTGGTTTGAAGGTGATGTAAGAGTTCCAGTGCCGTCAGTGCCAAACATCATTAGAGGCTTTGAAGAACTACCACTCCGAGGCAGAGCAGGCATTGATATCACATCTCCAGGCGTATGAGTTGAAGGGGTTGAGGGTGCTGAACTTGGAGACGGGCCTGCTGTATTTGCTGTTCCTGAGCTATTGGCAGGACCAGAAGAAGAAACGGGCTGCTTTCTCTTTCTCCCAGTCTGGTTTTTGGAAGCCTTAAAGTGCATTCAGAAAAACCATTTAGGGCATATATTGCAGAAAAGAATCCTCATACGATACATATATCAGATGCTTCACAAATTCAGGGACAGACATTTATGTCATTAATTAGAAACTAGATATTCATAATTCTGTTAAAGACAATGGTTTTTCTTTCACAAATGTATGTTACAGGAAAAAAAAAGGGGGGGGGGGGAGCAGCCTTCAAAGAAACCAACTAGTAGATGAAGTTGCATTTCCCACAAATGGTAAAAAAAAAAAAGAGAAAAAATTCACCCCTTTTATTGTTGCTTTCACCACCAAATCATCACGTACATTTCTTCACAGAAAGAAGTAAAATCCATAAACAATTACCCAGGTTTAGAAAACTCCAGGTTAAGGAAACTGATTTGGTGATAATTGAACCTAAATCCAGTACAATAAGGGGCATGCAAACAAATTCACTAATCACTCCCTAGTTGAATTGCAATATTAATTATTGTTATCAAAGAAAGAAAGAAATCCTATAACAAATTAATAATTTTTTTAATTAAAAACTTGTTGAGGAGAAAAGAGAAAAATACAAAAATGGACCAATTAGCAGTACAGTAACATTCAAGGAGACCAGCCATAGAAGGGAACACAAAATTTCTTGATATAGAAGAATGAAATAACTCCTATTAAAAACATAATAAATTATTATATAGCCTAATAACAGTGACGTTCAAAAAGAGACCAGCCATAAAAGGGAACACACGTGCAGACAAGGAGTTAGATATCCTGTGTCAGGAGATTTTTTTCAAAAGAGAGAAGAGCATTATATGACTACTATTTTAGGGCCATGACACAGCAAAGATGAAGCTATAGAGGAAAAACAACCACATACAACTAGACACGAGAGCTGTAAAATTTTCAAAAGATGTCTGGCTATATAACTGTTTATCGAATGAAACTAAATGTGCATCAGAAAATTTGCAAGCCACTTATGTGTTAACACCCATGCCTCTTATATTACAAGTCACAAGAAATATGTTGCTCAAGAATTCCACCAAGTATAAAGAACCAAGAAATCAAATGTTGCCTCAAAATGATGTGATTAAGGCAACCAAAAATGGACTGACCTGCTCATTTCCTCTAAAAGAGTTTGACATGCTCCCATCTGCTGGGACACTGCCAATACCCCCCACTTTATCTTGCTGATGCATGTTAAGATTTGAAGTCTGAGATTGCTGATTTGAAAGAGCATGCTGTTGAAGTTGCTGCTGCTGTGGATTGGTATTCTGTTGTTGACGTTGCTGATGTAACCGAGCCAATTTTAACTATACAGGTGAAAATTTTCACACAATGTAAATCATGAAACTCACAGTAACTCAGTGTAAAACAAATAAAAGAACAGCTGAACAAATAATGTAACATTTATAAGTGGAGACAGAATGATAATTAAAGAGAACTAGCACCTTCATTAGCATATCTGTATCTCCATGAGGCAAAAGAGGGCTGCCAGCTTGAAGCGGTGACCCAACATTTGATACCACATCGACAACAGGGTTTGAAAGACCATCCTTGCTCAGACCCATATTCCTATTATTCAATAGCATTCTAAGTCGTCTACTTTCATCACTGGCAGACGGTGATGCCAGATTTTGTTGAGCAAGCATAAGTTGTTGCTGATGCTGTGGTGTCAACATTTGAAGTTGATGAAAGGGCTGAGGACCCTGCATGAAAGCCTTTTGTGGCTGGAGAAGACCAGAGCGCAGTTGCTCAAACCCCTAGTAAGGGATAGAAAAATCTAATAAATAGTGAAACTTAATTACCCAATTACTTAGTTTGCACGATGTTGAGATAGTAGATAACTCAGTAGGATGCTCGAGGCTTCAGATAATAGGCCACATTTTCTAGCAGATAATGGTTTTGTAGGATTATCAGATATGAGTAGAACAGGGCTACCTCCTATCTCACTCATATGCAAAGTCTCTGGCAGACCAGAACTCCGAAGGAGTATGTCACATGGGAATAGTATTAGTTAGCATTAATAGTTAGCTAGTTGATTAGTAATCTGTTAGTTTGTTAGGCCCAATTGTATCCCTATTAGTATAAATAAGGGGATAGATGCATGTAATGGTGTGATTTGATTTGAATACCAGTGTTTTCCATGTCCCGTGTTCCAAAGGATATATATATCATTTATGTTTGCAAGTGATTATCAAATTTGGAAGACAGGATGTACCACCAACAATAATATATCTAATTCAAATAATCAAAAAAATGAAACTAAAATACTTACTTTAAGTGGCCACCCCTTGAGAGTCAAATTGTTGCTACCTTGATTTGATCCTAACACAAGGAAATCTCCTGTTAACTAAATCTTTGTGCAAAGATGGTCACATAACATCGCGAAATTGTATATGTTAAATTCCAAAACATCCTTAGCCATCAGAGTAATGCAAAAAGCAAACTAGGTGCAGATCAAATGGCATCACATGCCTGCTAACCAGTTCAAATAGACAAGTCAGTTGGAGTAAAGAAAGATTACAATGAAAGATTACCAGGAATTCCTATCAATGATCCTTCAGAGCCTGCAGCTCTTGGATTTAAAACAGGATTTATCCCACTCTTTATGTCCTGGTTGATTTGAAATGGCAAGTCAGGGAACAAGAACTAATAAGATAGGAAGAAGTTATGAGGTCATTCTAATAACAATACCATACCGGAGTAGATCCTGGTAATTGCTGACTACAAGCTTGAACTTGTTGAGACATTCCACCAGCAGTACCATGCAAGACTTGCCTGAAATCAAAAAGTTTGCTGCTAACAATTTCAACACCCATAGCTATAGAGAATAGCAGATTACCATTCATTATTCAAGCCATAGAAATAGAGGTACAGAGTGCAGAGGAAAACTGGTACTTGATAACAAAAGAATTATTGTTAGCTCAAAAATCAGCCACACACTCCTCTAACTGTCTCTTATTTATATCACATAAGAGAAGTCAGATTATTACAGTTAGGTAGTCAGCCTCCTAACTACCTTCAACAGTTCTAAAATAGCTTCTAACCAACAACTTTCCTATCTTCTGTTATTATTTCTACTTATCACACGCATCAAATAGCTGACCCAGTTTTTGTGAAATATTGTACCTCCAGTACCCCACCCCCACTCAAAAAAGGGGTATGAGATGGATGCGACAAATTTTATTTATTAATTTTCCCTGCAAGATCTGTTTTTTTTATTTTACTTTTAATGAAATATGCTTCAGCACATGCCATTTCAGATCAAACTTAAATTAGCTCTACCATCAAACACAGAATAATCAAGAATATCTACGCTCTTTCTCCAGGGTGTATACCAAGCATACTAATTTAAAGACTGAGCAATTGAAGTTAAGTTTTAGAGAAATTACCCTGAAGGCTGGCCAGAAGCTGCAGCTGACTTCAATATTGAGGCATGACTTGGGTCCAGGAGTTGGCTCATGTTCTCACCAAATCTTTGCTGTACAATATACCAAACTATAGCTATGAATATAAATCATAATAGCAGTATATATTTCGGTTATTAGAAGACTTGAATGACCCCCTACCTTTATTGCTGCATCATCCAAAGAATCTCTCTGAAGAGGCAGTTTTAACCTTTCTTCATAAATCTTTGTGGCTAGTGCATTTGCAGTACCAGGGTTCTGCCGCATGAGTGGGTTCTCAACTAACCCATTTGTACTGCCATTTAAGAGATGAGCTCCGTCCCTTCTCTGCTGTTGCAGTGGTGGCTGCTGTTGCTGGGGCTGTGGTTGTTGTTGTTGCTGTTGCTGTTGTTGTTGTTGTTGTTGATGCTGTTGTGCATGCCTCTGTAGCAGGAGATGTTGCATCTGCATGTGCTGCTGCTGCTGCTGCTGTGACTGCTGGGGTTGTGGCTGCTGATGTTGCTGCTGCTGCTGTTGCTCCCTTCCCTTAATTAACTGCGTCTACAAATGCAGTTTCATATACCATAAGCTTCAAGCAATACCTCAAGTTTTTTTTCCTTGGAAAATCCTTGGTAAATTTTAGATCCCAGGATGCCATCAACTTCATAAGTGCAACAATAACATTGAACGCAACTTAGGTTGGATCAATTTGCCAGTTAAACAACACAGCTAACACTCGAGAGTCTATCCAAACATAACATAAACAGATATATCAATATAGAGTCGAATGATAAGAAGCAAAAGTATCCTCACATCACCTATGAAACAAGAACACTTCGAAAATGCTATGTTGATGTTAGAGACTAGCATCAGACATGATGCGATACTTGAAATTGAAATTGCATATAGGCAATTTAAATTTTGTTGTGTCATGGGGTCCATATTTGGTTCCATGCCTTGTTTTTTTGGGGGAGGGGGGGTAGGGAACGGGTTTCAAATTGTATTTCCGCAACAACAGGACAACATAGGCTAGAAATGATAACACAAAATGTTGAACAGTAATGAAGACCTTAGGCATAATAGCAGTATTAAATCATACAGCTACAGCTAGTCACCTTGTCAACCAGGAAGCAAAAGAAAAGCATATTCCGTTTTCAATGGAATTATATGATAAAACCTTACACATAATAACTGTTTGGTATCAGCTAAACTATACATCGAAAGAAAGGAACAGCTCCCCACATCGGCCATCAGTTTAAGAGGCACAATTACAGTAGCTAGGGAAACTGAAGAGCTGTACTCCATGTAGCAAATAAACTTCCTTACGGAATACATGGAGAGGGATCCTTGCATTTAACTCCAAAATACGAAACAGTCAAAGTACCATATTTTCTCAAGCACCGTCATCCTACACAAATCCAGCCTGAGGAAGGATACTAACGAAAACATAATAAAATGTTTCCAAACCAACCTCGATATAAGATGCAGCAACGTCTGAGTGCTTCTCATTAGTCCTGGCGATAAATATATCCCAAAAAACAGACCACCACTCGAAGAGAAAACCTCCTGGGGCATCAATAGCTGCAAACCCATATTGATGTCACCAAAAAATATCAAATTAATTAAATGCACTAGACATAATCTAAACTAAAAAAGAAAATACCGCATCTAAATCCGGCCTTTACTGGCTATAGTTCTATTTCCATGTAACTTACCGACAGGATCGGATGATACTTTTCCTTCAGCTTGAAAAGCTCGAGCAGAAGCCTTCAAATCCCTCTTTACTAGGTAATCATGTATGTAAACATCTAACCTGAGATTTCAAAACATAATGATAAGCTGTATCAGTCCGGGGGATTTGGCGAGGGAAAGATTGAATCCCCACAGTGTCAGTAATATTCAAGGACCATAAATATCTGCGACCCAAATGAGCCCAGTGACAATTCCTTTGCATGTAAACCCCTTCAACTAGCAGGCTATAAACCCTAAGATACCCAGCATAATATTTTCACACATAAATAAGATACAACACATATTGAAAGAAAGGAATATATAACAAAGCCTGAATCGGATGCCCAGAAACATTAGAGCCCAAAAATAAACGCAAAAAGAAAGGGAAGAGGCTGAATCATAAACCAGGTTGCGAGGCGATACAATCACAGAAAAAATGAATGAAATTGAAGAAGAAAAAGAAACACTTACATCTTATCAGCTTCCCAGTTTGTCTGAGACATGCTGTTGAGACCAAACCACAACGTGACCGAGTAGAGGACAAACTTCAGAGATACCCAGGCAGGGAATGACTTGCTCTGCTATCAGCGTTATGGAACCCAGCACTGAAAAGCTTCAATTTTGATGCTACAGCAAAGAGAAGCATACGACAAAAATGAAGACACTTTAGATACAAAGGGAGGCAGAACAGAGAGTATGGAAGGAGAGGTGGAGAAAAAATCCAACGGATGAGCAGGAGCGACTCCTCAAGTTTTAGCAAATACGGAAAATAAAGATTTCCGATTCCTTCCCACTATATCATTGTTAATCATTAATCATTAATCAAATATTATAAAACGAGGAAAATGACTGGAAAGATAGGTGGGGATACCCTCGCAAACCAAAAATGGATTTTTGTTTTGTCAAACTTATTATTAATTGTCTATTAAACTTTCGCTTTTGCAAGCAAACTGAAACCTTTTGTTGACGGCTTTGGTGAATGGAACTGCTGTTGCAGATATCACACTGGAATAGTTGATTTACTTACTATTTCACCCCTTCATTCAGACAAAGGCTCTCAGCTCAGTGCCAACTTTTTTTACTTGAATGACTAAAATAACCTCCTCGGACTTCACTTGCTGATGTCCAAAATCCCGGCCCAATGATTCCACTATTAAGAGAAGTTCAGCATGTCAGACACATGTACAGTTTGTATGGAAATTTTCGTAATTTCACTTCCCATCCAACTAGTGTTTCTTTAGAACACCTTATTATTTGATCTATTTGTGCATAAAACCTACGCGACTATAACCGCCGTTTGTTAGCCAAACGTAAATATAAATGAAAAAGAAAAATTATATATTTTTTATTATTATTATTTATTATTTTATTATTTTTTTAAAAAATAAAAATATGAAAATTATGTTTCATCAATTTTATTTTATTTTTTTTACATATTTCATTTTTATGTCTATTATTATATGTACCAAGCGGCCCTCATGTACGAGTTGCCTCCTGCACATTTTTTAGAATGTGCAAACACCTTACCCTCGCGATAGGTAATCATATAAACTTGAATTGAAGTTGAGGGAACCAAATCTAACATGAACGATTAGCTAATTAATTTCATACATTTAATACAAATAAAAGAAGAACAAATTTAAACGAGAGACCTATCGTAGAAAATGTAGTTATTTTAGCAAATATTAGATACACGTGCAATATTTATTTCAACGAATGTTTATACCATTTTTTCCACATGAAAAAAGCTAATTAATTTATTTCTACATTTAATACAAATAAAAGTAGGCATTGATGCTTGCACCAATATATATATATATATATATATATTACAAAAAAAGCATCTCTTTTTCATATTAGAAAATGTAATGAGCAGCATTTTTTTATAACTTTTTGTGATTGTTCTGAAAATTTAGGGTAGAGAGTGAAACAGAGGCACGAACTAACCTGTAAGGCATCATGTGGAGCTTACCATACGTGTCTATATTTCTCGTTGCCTATCAAAGGTCCAAGGCAGAGGGGGGAATGTCTGAAACTTTGAAGACCGCCCGTACCTTGTCTTTTTCCGAGTTTGAAAAGATAGCGCAATTGCGTCAAAATGGATTAAACTTCATTTTCATATATTGATATTAATATTAATAATTAGTTGATAATAAAACACCAACATCAATACTAATTAATTTGACTCAGAAATATAATAATATTAAAAACTATTTTCAAAAGAAAGCGATACTAAAATTATCTCCAAAAATATATAATATACAAATTCATCTAGACGTTAACATAACTTTAATGCATATCTTTTTTTTAAATCATAGAAATTAATTTTTTTACATTAGAGGGTTTGATTTCTTAAAACTAATCATATCTTTATCCCATAAAATAATTTTAAATCTTTTTAAAACTGCATAGGTGTTTTTTTTTTTTGGACTGAAAAAATCTGCATAGACGAAACCCTAAAGAAAGGTTTATTCATTTATCTTTTTTTTTCTTGGAATATTGGACATAATTTATTAATGTTTCTCAGTTTTGGAATACGAACTAGCTTGGCCCATAGTGAAAATGGGCTGTGATGGATAGCCTCCAAGGCCCAAGGAGAAAGAATGGTCATGAACAAATAAAAAGCGAAGTGTATGAGAGGTCCTTCTCCGCGGTGTCAGCTTAAGCCCAGCTGCTGCAAAAGCAACATACCACTGGGATCAAGTGGGGCCCCATCATGTAATTCTCTTTGTGGGACCCGCCTATATTTTATTCTTTACAGTTATATACCATCGTCATCATCACCTCATCACCAGTCGAAAACCAAATTTGAAAATAGAAATACATAAGAAACAAGAGAAAAATCAAGTAGGGTATGTAGGCGTTGTCGTATATATGGTCATGGAGGAGGAGGTTGCATGGGCGTGCATTCTGATTCATCATCAGTATTACTATTTGGTTTTTGATGAGTACCTATGCATGCCGTGTCATGCCAATCCATACCCTCCCTTCCCTTCACATGCATCGATCTCTGCAACAATTTGACTCACATGTCACAACTCACAACCACCAAGCTACGTAGCGCGTCACTCCCACACCACCGTATTTAATAAGTCATTTTCAATGTGAAGTGAAGTAGTTGATGAGAAAGGGCAGTGAGTTAATACGTTACTGATGGCGTACGTGGTAGAGTTTGAAAAAGGTGGTGACATCAGTGGGAAGCTATAGCATAGCATGCAAACAGGTAACAAATGCTTCTATCCAAAAACAAACAGGCATAAGCAAAGGACTAGGGATGATTGATAAATGGGTTTTGTTTGGCGAGTGTTCGAATAAAGGCATGCAAATTAATATTACAATTTGCCTCAAGTTCTCTCTCCATCTATGTCAGCATACTGAGTTGGTACTAAAGAGGTAGCAGAGAGTAGTGTTTGACTTGACGTAAGAAACAACGAAAGGGCGTGCATGGAAGCGTGTGATGGTTTTGAAATTGAATGCCTCCTCCATCAATATATATATATATATATATGTAAACTTCAGTACTTAACTCTCTCGTTGGACTTTTCTCCATTTCACTCATAGCTTTCATGTGTATAGTCCATGACATTGGCTTTATATATGGCGGCAGAGGCATCATCGTCATGTATCGGAAGGGAAGAAGATTGCATCAAACATATACAGAGATACAGAAGCAAGAAGGTAAGCTGCTGAGAAGAGACAGAGAGAGTAATGTAAGAGAAGCAGAGCTGTCAATCGGGGTCAGAGCACCATCATTGTCTCAATTATCAGCGTGAGAGAGAGAGTGAACCGAAGACCAAGAGGGCGAAGATATTTTATATTGACATATATCGTTCAATGCCTTATATCTAGAGAATCATATGGCTATATGAAAAACACCATAGCTTGTTTTATAATAATTGGTATATCTGGAGAACTTTTCCTCATACTTGTGTTCATAATTCATGTTAATATTTATCCACAACAAATTGCATGGGTTGAAAAGGAAATAGAAACTAATATTAATTAAAAATGAGAAAGAGAGGGGGAGATGTATGTATGTATGTAGGTATGTATAGTTTAAGTGTGTTTTTTCTTGATTATTTTAACATATACGAGTGAGTATTGAGGAACAAAGATTCATTATTTCATATATACTACCACAAGGCTCCCTGAAAGTGTTTAAAATACACTTCAAGTAATTAGCATGAACACAAATCTCACGTACGCTTGTTTTATGTTAAACAATACGTTTAAACAAAGGGGGGATTGTATTTATGAAAATGTTTTGTACAAAGCCGGAACAGTAGAACTTGGAGGGAAGTTAGCAGATATATACTGCAATACAAAATTGTACATACACAGAAGACCTGTGAGTGGGAGAGGTTAACAGAAAGAGTACAATTACCCATTTGACCTTGACTCCGTATTTATCTCTTAAATATCATTTTGCATTCTACAATTTCATTGGGATTATGAACTCTTGAGTAGGATAATATGGGAATTACGATAGTTCTTGCTGTCCTTAACAGTCCTCCACCGTTGAGCGATGTCTTGGGCGATCTTGGTGGCATCAGAGGCAGTTCCAAGCAGACCCCTTCTGGTGAAACCGACCGTATACACTCCATTCTCTCCCTTCCAACCGTGTGGAAAGGGCGTTTTAGGCATTCCATCTTCGGTGAAAAAATCACAGCCCTGCAATTCCATACAGAAAAACTACATCCATCAACATTCACCAATTTCACAATAATTTAAGGCTTTCGTATGATATTATTTTTTTAATGATGAATGATGTCTTGACTTTTAAATATGAGTTACATAAACGTATATGTTGTACAATACAGTTGACGCTTACGTTTGCAACTTTGGATTTTACTGACAGCATGCAGAATCAGACAAGATTTTTCAGAGCATAATAGCTCAATGTCCTGATATGGAGCTTAAACCAACCAAAGAAAAACTCCAAGACAAATATTAGTTTTTGAAATTGATCTTTCCGAGAGAACACAACAACTCCCTGAGGCTGGAAAAGAGCCAAAAAGGACACTTCATGGGTATGCTTATACAAGTTGCAAACGCGATGTTTCATATTTAATGATTGTTACCCTTCGTTCGTGAAACGTCACATAAGGAATACAAAAATTTTTAATTTTGTATTTGAAAAATCGGTATATGCATAACCCGAACTGATTATATTCTTTTTTCCTTGTTGAAAAAGAAGAAATTTGTAAGGTTCTGAACTCTGCATGTGTCCAACTCTAGAAATCGATAGGTCTTTGGGCGTTTCATAAAAAGATAGAGGTAATTAAAAACGCAGACAAATCAGGTTCATTATTTTACCTTGAGCCAAGAAGGCACGTTGCTTCTGTAACCCGTTGCCAAGATTATAGCATCGAACTCTTTTTCTTGACCATCCACAAACTTGGCACCATTTCTCGTTATCTCCTTCACTCCTTCCATCACCTGAAAGTGGAACATCAGCAATTTTAGCTAAAGCCTCGAGATATGCTAGAGTCTACTTTTGTAAGCACAAGACATTTTTTAATTAAATTTACCTTAATTTTGCCGGATTTTATTTGTGATAGTGCCCCAACATCTAGAACAGGCGTTTTTCCGGTGGCATTTTTGAGCTCAATGGGTCCTGTTTTGGGACGCCGGAGACCATATCGATCGGTGTTTCCCAAGATGAAATTGGTCAGCATTAAGAGAAACTTGTCCACTAATCTTAAAGGAAACCATTTAAGGAGGGTCATGGCTATTCCAAATGTTGAGAAGCCAAACATCTCCCTAGGCAGAACATGTACCTGTATCATAAAAATTGTGCAAAAGTGAGCCAACAGGACACGTTTCTAAATTTGACATTTGGTCACTTAGAAGGGAAATACATCATCAATTTCAATACTTACAGTGTTTCTAGCAACCACAAAAGGGAATGCATTGTGTCTGCAAAGATCCAAGCTTGCTTCCATGCCCGAATTGCCACAACCAACGACCAAAACCCTCTGGTTTTTGTATTCAGAACCAGACTTGTAAAGGCTAGTATGAACTATGGGTCCATGAAAAATCTCCATTCCAGCAATTTTAGGAATGACCGGCACGGCATTTTCTCCGGTGGCCACTACAAGCCACCGGGAAATGTATTCAAAATCTTGGGTTCGAACCGTCCAAAAACCGCAACTTTGGTCGAACTCTGCACTCTCAACGGTTTGGTTGAACCGGGGTTGAATTGAGAAGTGTGAAGCATAGGACTCTAGGTAAGAAATGAACTGGTATTTTGTGGGGTACTTTGGGAAATTGTGAGGGAAACCCATCAAGGGAAGTTCACAGAAGTGCTTGGGAAGGTGGAGTTTGAGACGGTCATAGGTTCTGTGGTTCCATAGAGAAGCTATACAATCACTCTTCTCAAGAATGACACAAGGTACCCCATACTGAGAGAGGCATGCTGCGACTGCTAACCCAGAGGGTCCAGCGCCTATGATGATAGGTCCGTGAACCCAAACACATTTTGGTTGTTCTTGTTCTTGTTCTTGTTCTTTGTAAGATCCCATGTTAGAATTCCAAAGAAAGCAAGAAAGGAGTACAAGAATTTATCAGAGAAGCAGCAATGATACAGAGAGCTATCTATTTTTTTTCCCCCGTTCACTACTTCCCCTGTTTCTTTTGCACTCTGTTTCTTGCAAAGACAATGGGTATGGATGATATATTGATATTATAAGAATTTAAAGCGGTAAGAGAGAAACAGGCAGAGTACAGTGGACGTGGTCAAGGAGAAGACAGCAGGGGAGAGTTATGAGAAGTGAAAGGCATAGAGTAGAGAGATGAATCATGATTCTAGCAGTAGCGGACGAGCCAAATACATGAAGAGAGAGAAGGGAAAAGAAGAGAGGGGTAGGTTTTAATTGAGGCGTGAAGGTTAAGGAAAGGATTTGTTTCTCTTTCTCCAGGCTCTTTCTTCCGAGTTTGATGGTGGTGGAGTAGCGACTAGGCCCGTTATAAATACATTTATGCAGCCCTTTCATTTATTTTCACTGTGTCGATGACTCTCCCAGTTCGTGTCAGTGGGTTTGGAATTACGTTTCAAAATCACGTTTGTGTAAGAGAGCGACAAATTGCTGTTCTTCATAAACGTGATTTTGAGCTTTGAAACGCATAACCAAACACTTCATTAGTCTGTGTGTTAAAACTCGTTTAGGGAAAAAGAAAATGCTCATTGCATCGTTAGTTTGCTGAGGAGAAAGTTCACGTAGGAAACTTACTATACTACTAGGTTTTTGCTGTTAAATACTTCCAACGAAAATATGAAAAGGTGATATTTTTTATAATTATATTATAAATAAGATTTTTTTTTTTAAATTACATGTTATATTTTTATTTTTTACTTTTTAATTCAAGGGATGCTGCGATAAAAACCTCTACTGTAGGAGAAAAAATGTGAGGAATTGAATTTCTGCACGTCAAGACATACTGAAATCTATATTTAATTTTAAAAAAAATGTTATTTGAATTAAGATTTTTAATTATTTATTAAAAATTAAGTAAATTAATAATTTAATTTCTAAGAGCCACTCTATTTTTAATTAATCCTTAAAAAAACTCTTTATTTAGTTCCTAGAATTTTTTATCTAATCGTTAGTGGCCTTGTCCCACAATGGCATGAGCCCTTTCTATAGGTAAAAGATTAGGGGTTCAACCCCTACTTCCCATTTCCTAATAAGGGAGTTCAAGGTTAGAGTTGGGTCAAATTTTGACCTAATTCAATATTTGGATCAATTTTAAAAGAGTTTTAAAAATGAAATTCATTACTTAAGTATGGCCTACCTTAGCCTGTCCCAATTTAATATTAAAATTATAAAATAACCTTAAAAAAGATTTTTATATAAATCCTTATAAAAAATTAAAATTTTGATATAAATGTTATTAATTTTTTTTTATTTTTTTATTTCTTTAAGATGTGATCGAACCAATATATCCTTTAAAACAAGTATGAGTTTATTATTAAAATTATAAAAGAATCCTTAAAAATAAAATTTTTATATAAATTTTTATAAAATTATATTTTATTTTTAAAACTAATTAAAATTTTGATGTAAACATTTTTTAAAATATTTTTATTTTTTTGATTTGACCAAGCCAATATGGCTTTTAAAATTAGCCCAATGCCTGACCCAACCCACTCCAATTTGGTCTTGCAGGGTTGGGCCCTTTGGGCTCAATGAATACCTCTATTTACTAGTGGGTCGTTTCACTTTCTTTGTAACAAAAAAAATCCAATCAAATAATTTTTTTAGGTAGACAAATTTCTCTCCATTAATAAATAAAAATTCATATGACTATTAATTTATGACCTAAACTTACTTAGATCACACTTTCCTAAAAATAACTATTGTCTAGACAAATTTTACAAAAATCAAGTAGCTATCAAAATGACATTTCTTAAAAAAGAAAGAGGAAAAGAAAACTTACTTAAATGACACTATTTAAGAGAAAATTAACACAAACTAATTTAGGTTATGAATTAATGTGAACTTCCATTAATTAATTGAGGAAAAATTTCTTATGAAAATATCATATTGATTGATATGAATATTAATTTGTATAAAATAATTAACTACTTTTACATATATGAATTATTAATAAATACTTCTATGTATATATAATTAATATATCATTGTAAGTGTAAATTTAGGAGACATTTGTTTTGATTGAATATGTTTGTTTTGCTTTGTCTGCATTGCAATCGATGTGTGTTTGCAAATGTCAAAGCTATTGAAAGGAAAATTTGGAGGGATTGGAGTTTGCTAAGTCACAAAATATAATATTGGACAAAGAGAGCGTGGATCTCAACTTATGAGTAGTGTGAAGAAAGGGCATGTGGGGAGGAAGACCCAGTTGATGAAAGTGAAGTACACAGAACAAGGAAGTGGTTCAAAGTGGTAAGTGGATCATCTCTTGTAAAAGAGTTTACAGCATGCTATCTTATAGGCCAATCATAACCATTTAGTAAATTGCATCATTAGGAGCTCAACACATGTTGGGTAAAGCTACAAAGTAGAGCATTTTATTTTATTTTTTCCTTTATGACCTAAAGCCTTCCTCATATCTTCCATCCACATTCCTCTTGCAACCCAGATTTAAGTATACATTCTATACTCTATCTTTAAATCTTTTTGCTCTAAAGCTCGTATAGCACTTCAAATCCCTAAAGGCTACAATATAGCTCGTATTCTCCAACTATGATTTTTAGGGTATGTAGCCATTTGTTTTCTGTAGCTCCCTCATGATTTTCACCATGATTTCTCCACTTTCCCTAATCTTCTATTTGATTTCACAACTTTCCTAATGATTTATCACCATTTTTGTTAGTTTTCCTCCAATTCTCTAATCCATCATTGTCGTTGATGAGCCTTTGTTGGCAACACTTGATTTTTCCTTTTTTGCTTGTATTATTGTTTATTTAATTTTTGGTAATTTATCTTTCGATATTCTATGCATATAAGGTGATTATATGCAACCAATTAATTTGATTGAGCTAATTTTTCCATTTGATGAATTTATGTTTTTGAATTGTGGTTTTTTGGTTTAGGAGTTAAAATTGGTTGTTTAGTTTTCCTAGTTTTGTGAATTTTGTTTTGGCTAAAATTTTCTTTTATATTCTTAGCATTTAACCAAAGTATAGATAAGTTAGTTCTTAGTTTTGCATTTTGCCATGTTTTTGAAATCCTTATCCTCCCACATCATTTAACGTTTTATTTAGTTAATTTAATTCTTTGTTTATTAACCTTATATTCATAGATGATGAATGTAACACTCTAAAATCAATTAAAAATAATTATAATAAATTAAAGAATTAATATGGGGGATTTAGGGAGATTAAGGAAAGTAAGGATTTAAAAAAAAGATTTATTGTAGACATTTTAAGACAATAATTATTTTTTGTCATTATTAGGTGAAAATAAACTAATTATAATTATGAGTTTAATTAGTAAAACTAATTAAATGAAGGTGGATATTTAATATTTGAGCCTAATGATCAACTTATGTATGTTAAGGACCATTATTAGAAGTTTAATTTTATTGTAATGTGATCAAACTTCATTACACCTAATGAATCTTGGCCCAATACTATTACACTTGTCTAGTTTTTGGCCCACACTTAGTAAAAACCAAACCATTTAGAAATAAGGTCTAATGGGCCAACCCACTTGTTCTAAAACCTTAAAAAAATATAATTATCTTTCATTTTGTGTGTTGAAGGCATATGTTTTGCAGAAACATAAAGCTATTTTCACTTCTTTAGATGGAGGCTATGGTTTCATCATAGTTTGGCTCCTTTCTACACTCTTAAATGAAGATTTAGCCAAAGTAATCTATACAAAACTTGTTCTTCTCATTCTCTTCTACATTTTGGTTTGATTATATTTTAGTTTGGTGGGTTTTGCCTCATTACAAATTTGAAGGTTGATATCGTGGTGGTTTCTTGCTGATTTTCGGAGGTTAAGGTTAGAAGGATTATTGGGTAAGTATCTTCTTTTCATTTCAATGTATTTTCTTCTAGTTATTGGCCCCAATAACTGACTTACATTATGGGCTCTGATTTTGTGTGAAAATGCCAAGGATTGGGAGAAGGGGGTTAAGGTTTTTGGTGTAAGAAGACCTAAGTCCAAATTTGGATTCATTAGAGTTTAAGTAAGTGCCTTATAGAGAGTTCATAATATGATAATGATGGGTAATTGATTTTTGTATTAGGTATCGACTAATAAAATTGGTATTGGTAAATTAGGATCACTAAAGAGTTGGAAACTTGTCTTGGCTTTGGAATTTAACGCAATTAAGTGAGATAATTTGGATTAGTTTTAATTTCCTACGTATATCTACTTTAATCTTATATTTGATACACATGTATAATTTTAAAATGCTAAATAATTAGTTGGCTATTTGAATTGTTATTTTTGGGACCGTGAACAAGTTTTTAGTAGAGCTATGGTATGGTTAGCACTTGTGCATTGTGCTTCAATCAGATATCGAGTTGTGATCAAGCTCATGAATGCATCGAGTTATGAGCGTGTTCGATAAAGAGTTGGCATTGTAGACGAGCTTTTCCCTTTATTATTGGCTATTAATATGTTGCACGAGATTGCTAATATGGGATAATATTCACCAGTAACTCAACTAATTTATTTGTTAATTGAATTGATTATTGTAGTATCTATTGATATAAAATGCATATATGTAGATTAATATATTCATATATATGGAATTTTTTCTTTAGTTACTAAGATTCATATCTTATCCCATTTCATAGGCTAATAATTTCAGATAAATGTACATTGGGTAAGGAAAAGGGACAACAAGTGAATGAGTATCCCTGATATAGGGTCTTGTGAGATTTATGCACAAGGGCCATTTTGATTTAAAGTAGATGCTATTTCTTTTTGTATTTTGGTTTGTGTAGCATCATGATGTACTCATATTGTCAAGTGTAGGTTGTTGATATTCTGTAACCAAGGATGAATCCATTAAGAAGATTGGTTTTACATTCCTTGTAATATGATGCATTTACCTAATGATGATTTGATATAGGTTGTTGCTAATGAAGAACCATAACTTAATCATTTGAGAGTATAATTATGTTATGCGATGAATGACTAATATGAATATTGTAGTATGGTGTTTTTAGTGGCTTAGGTACATATTATTGTCAACATGTGTAGACTTGCTAATATGTAATGATGATTAATTGAAGTGGACTATCCTTAAATCCCCAAACAATGAGCATTGATGAATGGAGATATATAAGAGTTGAGAGTCCATTAAAATCATGTATGTTAGCTATAGAGGCCTTAGAATTCATTTAGAGTTGGAGATAAATGGCTGGAGAGTGTATAAATGAGAGGATGGACTAGATGAGAGTTGAGTCACAGCCCAATGTCCTTAAGTTACAACAAAAAATGAAATTTAGGTAATAGAAGTTAGAAGCGCCGCAACACAAGTTGTTGGGTCGTGGTGCAACTCGAGAAATCTATGTTCAAAAGGCACCTGAGAGTAAACTTACCGCAACGTAAGAGACGAGCAAAATACTTAGGAGAGTTTTAGTAAGATCTTTCGCTGCATCGCCATGTAGGCTCTCTGTAATGAGACTTGGGGATTCTCCAGTTTAAGGTTCCATAGAAGAATCTCACTGCAGCACCAATGGTTCAAGTCACGGAAAGGAATGGGAAAATTCCAATATGAGTTCCAGTAATAAGTTAGGTGGCAGCATGGGTACTTCAGGTAACGACACAAGTCTAAAATCTTAGTTTGTGAGTAACATAAACTAACTTGGCCTTGACCAAACAACCTAAATCGTGGCCCAAGTCTTTAAACCCTTATTTTAACTTATGAAGCTTGGTTTTCTTTATAATAATGTTGTATATGGTCTTGGAAACAAATGTAATTGAGCTATATGCTTTTCTTAGTCACTAGGGATGAAGTGAAAGTCTGATATGAGGATCTAGTTAACAATATACATGAATTCTCTTATCTCTTAAAATGGTGAATGGTATTAATTAAATAAACTCAAATTCCTCTATATTTCTATCCTTAAACAAATTATTAATGACAATTGACTTTCAATGCTAGTAATTAAGAATTCTATTACAATTAATTAACTTGATTAGCAATTAGGGTTGTTACGTGAAAGTTTCTTTGATATGTCTAAATAATTTAAAGTTATTTTGTTCAATTACTTTATTGATCAATTTGTTATTTTCATGGCTTACTGGAATTAAATGATTGACTGAAATCGTTATCTCATGTGTTTGTATAAATTTATTAATAATAGTAAATTGTTATATTACAATTTGAGTTGATAACTATATATCTATGGATTTGGCAATGACAATAACTTGTTGGATTGTTGGATTGCACTTGTTCACTATATATCTGAGCTAAAGGATTTTTTTTAGGCGAGACAGTTTTGCAAGACTAAACTAAAATGGATGAAGCTTTAAAATTGACCATCATTATAACAATTCTTCAAGAGTGAGACAAGTAGCAATTGTCCAAGCTTTAAAATACAATCTGGTCACATAATTGTGTCTATTCAGACAAGGAAAGTTGCAACAAGCAATAACACAGTATAAGAATGTTGTGACAATGCTGCAATGGATGAATTAGTTACCAATGTATAGAAATGTTGTGATAGTTATATAAGATGAATTAGTTATCAATGCAGAGGAATGTTGTGACAACGTTGTACTCTCCAAATCTTTGTACTTGAAAATTTAAATGAAATAAGATATGGTTTTTGGAAAGTTGATTACATCTGTGTCATATGTGAATGTTAAAATATGCATTGTATTTACATACAAGAGACTATAACATATATAAAAACCATTGTGCTTTATATGCAAAAACTTGTAGACCTTATATACAAAAACCAATAAACTTCATATACAAAAACTAATATAGTCAACATACAAAAACCCTTGGACTTCAAGGTAATGAAATACCAAACAATGTTGATGCAACACATGACTGCATAGGATGGTCAGGTAGCTTTTATATTAAAAAAAGAACCACATAACCATAAATAATAATAAGGCAATATCTTTGGTTGATTTTATTATCATAAATGTACTTACCTTTTATTGATTTTAGTATCATAAATGCACTTACCCTCAATGATATAGTTGATTCTTGTTGACTCTTTTTTACTTCTAAGTAGGTGTCAAATGTTGGAATAAAGTTAGTCATTTGATTTAAGAATGCATTGCCTTATATGTAAGCATTCAAATTATAAATTTATAAAGGAAGACAATGAATGTAAATTAAATAAATTATGAAATCACTATATATATATATATATATATTATAGACTATTATGTTTGTGACTTTCTTATAGTAGCAGTTTTTCTTTTTCTCCTCCAGTGAAGGTCCATCCAACCCATGAAATATCTTTTAGGTTTTATACCAAGTCTCTTCTTGAACCTTATTAGTTATGTAGTGCATTCATCATCAGAGGTTTTGGCGACTAACTTTATGAGTTTAGGGCAAAGTGTCTATAACGTTTCATGTTAGCAAGCCTTACATTCTTCTAAACCTTCAATCTTATGCTATCATGAACAATACTAAATTTAGCCTCTTTGGTTCACCTTTTTAAATTGTATTTATCATAAACAATTATAACAACTATCACATAAGACACCTTCAAAGCTTGGCAACATAGTATCTCAAATGTCTTAAACTTCATACAACTGCAAGCAATTGATTTGTCATAATGTTCAAGCAAAATCGTTCATTCTTTTTCATGTCCAACCATGTAGATTGTGTATTTAAGTAATGAATGAGTTTCATTTCTTTGCTTTATATGGGAAGCTGAGTATAGGTCAAACTCCTATTGAAAAACTTCAAATATTGTAAAGGTCTAAATATTTACAAGCTATCACAACATAGGCGAATATTGACATTTCAACCTCGATATTTTGTACTTAAACTCAAATTCACATATTAACTTATTATGCCTATTGTTTTTCTTAACCTACTTAAAGTACTTGAAGAATTGAATTATGTCTAAATCCAAATTCATGCAACTTTTGATATTCGAATTTAAGCTTTCACTAAGTTGGGTGCTTTGCATGCTAAGGGTGAAAACTTTCTTTATATAACATGCTATCTACTTTTTCTTTATATCATACATTGATATCACCCATATATTTTCTCTAACATTATAATTTCAAAGTAACTTGGTCCATGTCCCCTTAAATTGTACTTTCTCATTGTATTCAACCATGCATCTTTTAAAGTAAGTCAAAAAATAAAAGCCATTTTTTTATCAAATTACCTAAATGCTTTATGCCATTTTGCTTCAAATGCCATATGCATAGTCCATGACAAGCCTGAGGCTAGACTTCCTTGAAAGCTTTAGCTATTGCTTGATCATGATTGGTAAAGATAGTCTGAGGCCTTTTTTGCCTTTATACTTCCATAAAAAGTCTAAAATAACTAGTTAAATGAGTCTACAGTTTCATGATACAATAGTACAATACCAAAAATCATCACTCCTCTAAAATGATTAAATCCTATAAAAAAGCTAGTAATTTATGTGAATTATTATTGTAATAGGTCGTCTTAAAGGACATCACATTGTCCAAATACCTATAATCAAACAATATTCATGCATTTACTTAAAACACATTGGTAGTTTATTCTTTTGCATATATCTGATATACATGGTAAAATGATTAGTTGTCCACCAATTGCCATTAGAAATACTATAAAAGACAATATATGTGGTATAACCAAGATTAGCTCTACCACCTGCCTATGTACTCATCAACTAAAATGAGGCTTTTTGTAGAAGTCTAAAATCCTTAACCAATTCAATTTGATATACTTGAACCTTAGATATGTTTCATTGGAACGCCAACATGTGTTGTTTCAAAAAGATAAAAAGGTATGGTCATGCTTCTCTGCAAACTCATTCACTTGCAATTTTCTACCTTTCTATGTGAGACTCAGTCTTATTTGATAGCTAGTTTTGGTCTCAAACTGAGGATTAATGGTTAAAAAATTCTCTTTTGTCTTATTGTTAATGGCTTTATTTGCAATAAAGAAATCTGCATGAAGTAATGATGCCATCTTTCTTCCTCTCATTAAGATATTCTTTTTTAACTTCAAAACAGAGTTTACCACTATAATTAATCCAAAACTTTCTCATTATTGTCAAATTTCATTCTAACTCTCAGCTTCTCATTAAGCCCCAAGTTGCTTGTTATGGTTAATGGGATAGTAGAGGCACCAACTTCTCTAAAGTTCATTAATGAAAATTGCATTAAAATGATATAAACTTAATGCATCACTTCATTGGTTCGCACACATGTATAATGATCTATTGTTACTTTGTTAGTCCTTCTCACCTTTAACCAAGGTTATATGGCTTGGGAGAAGTTTCTTTGTACCATGGTAGGAATTATCCTTTAGTATAAATACATATTCAACTCTTGCAAACCAAAAAAAAAAAAGAACATTACTTTCATGTTATACAAGTTGGCTAAAATAGCATTTTGAATTGAATATAAATAATCCATGAAAGTCAGCTTAAAAGAAGTAATAAATGAGGATACAAAAAAAAATAGAAATATAAACAAGTAAATTATAAAAACATATTTCTTTAAATGTTCATATAATATAAGCAATATTATTGTACTCATAACTGAAAAAAAAAGTGAGAAACATCAAAACTTCAAAGACCAGTGAAAAAATAGCTCACAACATTAGGTGGGTTGTCTCGATCATGTGGCTCCAAAGTATTATTAGGCTAAATTTTCATTTTCCAATGTCATTGTTTCCTACAAATAATAACTTCTACCTTTTATAAAATGTTAAATTATTTTGACTTAGGTTAACACAAAATGGATGATTGAAAAGTCTTATGCTTTTGTTTTACCCCAACTAAAATTATGCTTGGCGAATGAAAGAATAGTATAGGAATTTGTTAAATGAAGCAAAAATATGAAAAATAAGCTACCAGTTTACCTCTATAGATGAAAATTGCACTCAATGAAAACTCATACAATCTAGAAGAAGCTGAAAAGATGATAACCTTGAAGCTGTGCAAAGACAGGAATAGAAAAGACAATAGTTGGAGCAAAAAAAAATGAGAAGAGAGTTTGGTGCCAATGAGGTTTTGTGTGACAGAAACAATGATGGTTTGCATCTACTATTTTTTGGTCCTACTTTAAATAGTGCGTTGCATGCAGGGAGAAGGCTGGTTTGGCATTCAACTCACAAGAAATGCATCATTTTTACCCTTCTTTAGTGAAAAAATATACAGTAAATGAAATGCATTATTTTGAGTAAGTAAAATGGTATGTTCCGGACCTTACTCAACATGTGTCATGCATTGAAAGGTACAATTCGCTAAACGACCACTATTGGCCTATCGGACAGCATGTTATAAACTCCTTTACAGGAGATGATCCACTTGCATTCAAAGTGTTGCACTACCACCTGGCTGTCGAGTAGGCAAAGCAAACACTATTGTATGATCAAGAACATTGTGAAGCCTTTCTTTGTGCGACATCGTTGATTCTTTTCTATAAAATGATCACAACATGTGGCTTCTTGTGGTTGTGATTATCATCAACTTCATGACACGTGGAAGCCATGTGTGCAAGGGAAAAAGGTGTTTCCAATGAAAACATATGGTGGACTATAACAAACTCTGTCTTGCTTAATTTAAGTAATATAGCATACTAATTAAAGTGTGTTATTTAAGCTGAGCAAATCTAAACTTTTCATTATAATTTCCTTTTTTTTTTTTTTGCAATTCTAGCTATTTATGTTTTTTTATATTAATTTTTTTAAATTTGAAAGAAGCAAAATGCAAAATAAAATTAGCTATTTAACTTCTATCAAATAGAATTATATGTTTGGTAAAAGTTGAGAAATTGTTTTGATCTTACATTTTGTTTTTTTTAAATAAAAAAATCAATATAAAAAATGAATGGTCCTAAAAAGAAAAAAGAACATAAAGGGTCTAAATTTGATCAACTTAAACAACACGTTATGCGCTCAAACCAAGCAACAAAGAATTTATTCTCATGGTGGACATCGATTTCTGTTTGAACATGCGTCCCGTTGAACCAAATAATTAATCCCTGAGGACGTGGCTTAGAATCCAAATTTAGACCTAAATCTAAGAGGAAAAAATTGCATCACTTAATTCCAATTTATTATATTGTTGAAATAATTTTATTAATTATTATTTTATATTTTGTGGATTAGCATTAATTGATTATTTAGTAAGTAACACATTAAAGTTAATTGGTTAAGTTACAAATTATTCAGTCTAGGACAAAAATTGGACTTAGTATATGCATATGTGATCTGTGATAGGTGGGTCACACATATCAGCCCATCTGGTTAGAAGCCTAACTCACAGCCTTTGGAGGTCAGTAAGTTCCCTATCACAATACTGACAAAGTCATAATTATAAAATAGAGAGTTTTGTTAATATAATGATTTTTTTAATGATAATTGAACTTAAAAAAGATATCGAGTATCTGACAGTTATTGAACTGGTCAACATGAACGTTTACACGTTCATCTTTTAAGAAACCATTTCAACAACAGAAGAGACACACTATGTTATTTTGACTCCTCTTCACTCTCTGTTAATTCTGATTATTGACTCTAAAGAAATCTAAGAGGCTAAGTGGCTTGTAACTCTGCCAAACAGATTCTTAACAGCTCTAAATGGGATCTTCAGTTACGCACGATTTTATTATCCTTCTTATTCTTAGCTTAAACTATTGTTTGTTATGATTATAATTTAGCAAATGGTATCAGAGCAATGCTAAATATAATCGTCAAAAAAATAATAATCTTGGGATCTTCAGACGAATTTGTTTAAGATCTTTAGCAAGTATTAATCTATCCTCATAGAGAGTATCTTGACATATATGTGCATCAACACGTTAGAAACCTTCATGGATTGTCTTTCTGATGGTTTTGTTGATATCGCCGCTCTGAGAGAGGCCCGAAAACGACGAAGAGAATCAGATTTTGGAAACGAGTCGCGCGCAGGTCAAAGTCGGGTTGTAGGGATCCGATGGAGGTTGAAGACGCAATCTAGGCTTTCCGTTTATGATCTAATCTAAGCTGTCAATCCCTTTTAAATGAAACACACTATTTCATTTATTATGATAGTACAATCTGGGCCATTCAATCTTGAGATGCGATCTAATTCGTCTAATTCTTTTAAGTGAAATGTGAGTTTCACTTAATAACAAAGACGCGATTTGGACTGTTGATCTGATCAAGTAAATCTGGTCCGTCAATTTCATGTTATAATCCTGGCCATACAGCGAAATAATAAGATCTGAGCCGTTAGATTTAAAGTTCTTATAATTACGGTTTAAATTCTTTGCTATAATTACATTTTGACCTCAATATTTCACTTTAATTATATTTTGGCCCTAATATTTCACAATATTTACATTTTGGTCCCAATATTTCACTATAATTACATTTTGGCCTCCCCAAAAAAATTTCTTATTTTTATAATATATATTATATTAATGATTGATATACCTTATAGGTACGATATTGTTAATATAATTTTAGGATTTAGACTTTTAGTGATAAGCATGTAGTATAATGTTTTTTAATATTTATTGTACCCCATAGGTATGGTTATATTGAATACATTTATTATGGATCTTGAGCTGAATCTTTGGTGTGCATATGAGTCTTCTTTGAGTATTTTGATACTACATAGTTACATAACTGAAATTATATTGAAAATTTTGCATATAATTATGTTGTGCACGCATAATTAATACTTCCAATTTTGTTGTCTAAATTTTAGTTTCAGCTTTCCAACAACTATCACTTGTGAAGACTCTTAATGGGACCAATTATGATGATTGGAAGGAGTCCCTGAATATATACCTTACAATTTTAGAAAAAGATTTGGCTCTTGTAGAGCCCAAACCAGCAGATCTCACTTCACAATCCAATGCTACTGAGAAAGCTTATCATGAGCAATAGTCTGATTCAAATCGGTTTTGTCTAACAACCATCAGGTTCACAATTGAGAAAGGAATTAGGGAAAATATTCCTGATAAAAATAATGCAGTAGAGTATTTGAAAGCCATTAATGAAAAATACAAAAAGCTTGATAAGACTCAGAAGAATTATTATTTGTCTTTACTTCACAGCATGTGATATGATGGGGTGTCTGGAGTAAGGGAGCATATTCTGAAACTTGTCCAATATTATAACAAATTGAAGTCATATGGGATTGATATCGAAGAAAGTGCTCTAGTCTTCCATGTTCTTGAATCATTGCCAGTTGAGTATAATTTTCTACGAACCTCTTACAATTCACAAGAAGCTGAATGGTCTGTGGACCAAATGATTTCGATTATGACTCAAGAGGAAGAAGCAATAAAGAAGCATAAATCGCAATCTGTGAATTATTTGTCTCAAGGCTCGAGCAACAAATTAGGTAGTCGCGATAAAAAGAAAGGAAAGAAGTATGAGATACAGAAGGCTGGGAAATCAAATTTCAAGAAAAATAATGACAAGGGCAATACTCAATAAAAGAAGTTCTTCAAAGACAAGTGCAGTTATTGTAAGAAAATGAGGCATAAGATAGCCGATTGCTATAGGTTGAAGAATAAGCGGGAGAAGGAAGGTACCTTTTACGTATATACCCCTCTAGCTCTAGTTTTCTGTGAATCCAATAGTCTTGAAACCTTATCTGACTCTTGGTTCTTGGATTGTGGTGCCACTGTCCATGTTGTGAATTCTTTGCAGGGGCTCAGAAACTAGAGGATACCAAGTGAGGCAGAGAAGTCTGTTTTGGGGATTGCAGGCAGGGTTGCAGTGGAATGCATAGGATTAATTTCTCTTAGATTATCATCTGGATATATTTTGAATTTGAATAATGTTGTTTACATACCTTCTACAAGAAGGAATTTGATTTCAACTTCTGAGTTAGACAATTGTAGTTATTTATTTATTCAAGGAAATGGAAAGATTGATGTCTTTTATGATTCATAACTTGTTGGCACCGCATTTATGTTAAATGGTTTATATCATTTGAATAATTGCATAATCGACTATTCCGATGCTCATGTAAATATTGTTGTTGGGCAAAAACGTCAGAAACCTAGTGAGGACTCCTCAATGTTGTGGCATCGACAACTAGGTCACATCTTTAGAGATAGATTAGAAAGAATTGTTAGTCAAGGTGTGTTACAAAATTTTGATTTTACAGACTTTGAGGCATGCGTTGATTGCATTAAGGGAAAATTTTTCGCTAGAGCTAGGAGTAAAGGGGCAAAAAGGTCTGAGAGCATCTTAGATCTCATTCATACTGACATATGCGGACCCATTGCACCTACAGCTATGGGTGGTTTTAAATATTTTATCACCTTTATAGATGATCATTCGAGATATGGTTGGATTGAATTTCTACATGAAAAGGCAGAATCATTGAGAGCTTTCAAGGATCTCAAGGCAGCTGTTGAGTTAAAATCTGGTAAGACCATCAAATACGTTAGATCTAATAGAGGTGGAGAATATTATGGGAGATATACTGAGGTTGGTAGAAATCCAGGTTCGTTTGCTCTATTTCTACAAAAATATGGTATTGAGGCCCAGTATACAATGCCTGGCACCCTGTAGCAAAATGGGGTTGCAGAAAGACGAAATCATACTCTCATGAATATGGTTAGAAGTATGATGAGTCACTCCTCCCTACCAGAGTTTTTATGGGGTGAGGCACTTAGAACAACTGCTTATATTCTGAATCAAGTTCCGTCTAAGTCAGTACTAAAGACCCCGTATGAACTTTATTTTGGTAAGGTGCCTACCTTGAAACACTTAAGAGTTTGAGGTTGTAAGGCACAAGTGAAAGCTTATAATCCTCAATAGTTGAAACTTGATTCTAAAACTGTAGCTGGTTTCTTCATTGGATATTGTATTGGATCACGTGGGTATAGATTTTATTGTCCGGATCTCACCACTAGGGTCATTGAGTCTGATCAAGCATATTTCTTTGAAGATGCCCTGGAAAGTGAGAGAATTGTTCCTAGAGAAACCACTATACGTGATGAAAGTATTATTTTACCGGTACCGTTGTCTTTACCTTGATCAGATAATATCACGGATCCAAATAAAGGTGAAGAAGAAACACCTTTGGAACACAATGAAGAACCAGTTGTAGAGTTGAAGAGATATCAAAGAACTCATAGACCTGCAATTTCTGGTGATTATATGGTATATTTGTAGAAATTTGACTCAGATGCTGTTGATGGTGTGGATCCCATGTCCTATAAGGAGGCAATGCCCAGTTATCATTCTTCTAGATGGTTAGAGGCAATGAATGAAGAAATTGCCTCAATACATTGTAATCATGTGTGGGAGCTCTTTGAATTACCAACTGGGTTCAAGACAGTTGATAGTAAATGGGTTTTCAAGACCAAACGCAAAGTCACTGGTGAAGTTAAGAGGTATAAAGCCGGACTAGTAGCTAAAGGTTATAATAAAAAAAAGGTATTGATTATACAGAGACCTTCTCTCCTATTTCCACAAAAGATGCTTTTAGAGTAGTCATGGCTCTTGTTGCTCATTATAACCTTGAACTTCATCAAATGGATGTCAAGACTGCCTTTTTGAATGGAGACTTGTATGAGGAAGTCTCAGATGATTTTGTTAAACCTGGTAAAAAGCATCTGGTGTGCAAATTAAAAAGGTTTATTTATGGCCTAAAGCAAGCCTTCAGGCAATGGTATCTAAAGTTTGATGAAGTTATTAGTTCTCTTGGATTTGTTGAAAATATTTCAGATCATTGTATCTATCAGAAATTTGTAGGAAGCAACTTTGTAATTCTTGTTCTTTATGTGGATGATATATTATTGGCCAGCAACTCGATGAATTTTCTTAATGATACAAAACATTTATTGTCATCTCATTTTGATATGAAAGATCTAGGTGAAGCTACTTTTGTTCTTGGGATACAGATTTATCGTGATAGATCACGCAGCATTCTTGGCTTATCCCAAGCTACCTATATTGAGAGAGTATTTAAGAAGTTTGGAATGGATTCATGTTCTTCCACTGCTACTCCTGTTGAGAAAGGAGAAAGTTTGACCAGATCACAATGTCCTAGTACCAAAAAAGGGAAAGCTGAAATGGCTAAGATACCTTATGCTTCTGCTGTGGGCAGTTTTATGTATGTGCAAGTATGCACTCGTCTAGATATAGCTTTTGCTATTAGTGTGCTCGGAAGGTACTTGAATAATCCGGGTAAAAAACACTGGACTGCTGCTAAGAAGGTAATGAGGTACTTTCAAGGTACCAAGGACTTTATGTTGACTTATAGTAGGTCAGATTCTCTTGAAGTTGTTGGCTATTCAGATTCAGATTGTGGCTCTTGTTTGGATGATCGTAAACCCACGTCTGGATATATATTCATGATGTCAGGAGGAGCTGTTTCATGGAAAAGTGTGAAACAAACACTAATAGTTACTTCAACTATGGAAGCAGAGTATATTGCTTGTTAGAAGCCACATGTCAGGCTATATGGTTAAGGAAGCTGATATCTGGCATGCACTTAGTTGAATCTATATCGCGCCCTCTAACCATTTATTGTGATAATTCATCTGCGGTTTACTTCTCTCAGAATCACAAGAATTCAAGCAAGACAAAAGCATTTTGATGTTAAACTCCTGTTTGTTAGAGAGAAGATTGTTGAATCTCATACTCAAATAGTTCACATTCCTAGTGATCGCATGCTTGTAGATCCATTGACTAAGGGCTTACCCATAAGAGTATTTAAGAATCATGTAACTCATATGGGTGTTGTTAAATCATTTGAAGATGTCTAGGTTTAGTGGGAGTCTGAGATATATATTCTATAATTTTTAATGTTTATGAGCACTCAGTTCATTATAAGGTGCTTTGTATATCATTTGTTTCCCCATAGGAATCAATGATCTTGTATTATTCATGCACATATTACTTGTTTCCCTATAGGAATCAGTAATATTGTGTAATTTTCTTATGAACTGAAACTGATGATATGAAATTTCTCATTTGTTTGATATCACTTGTTTCCCTATAGGATCCAGTGATTATGAGTAATTCCATTATTTGTATTTGTAATGGCTTAATAAATACCAATGGCTTTTATTGTTGTAGAATTAAATAACTGATTAATGCTATCCAAGTGGGAGATTGTTGAAATAATTTTATTAATTATTATTTTATTCTTTGTGGATTAGTATTAATTGATTATCTGGTAAGTAACACATTAAAGTTAATTGGTTAAGTTACAAATTATTAAGTCTAGGACAAAAATTGGGCTTAGTATATGCATATGTGATCTGTGATGGGTGGGTCATACATGTCAGCCCATCTGGCTAGAAGTCCAACTCACAGCCTTTGGAGGTCAGTAAGTTCCCTATCACAATACTAACAAAGTCATAATTATAAAATAGAGAGTTTTGTTAATATAATAATTTTTTTTAATAATAATTGAACTTAAAAAAGCTATCAAGTATCTGACAGTTATTAAACTGGTCAACATGAATGTTTACACATTCATCTTTTAAGAAACCAATTCAACAACAGAAGAGACATACTATGTTATTTTGACTCCTCTTCACTCTCTGTTAATTCTGATTATTGACTCTAAAGAAATCCAAGAAGCTAAGTAGGTTGTAACTTTGCCAAAAATATTCTTGACAGCTTTAAATGGGATCTTCAGGTACACACAATTTTATTATCATTCTTATTCTTGGCTTGAATCATTGTTTGTTATGATTATAATTTAGCATATATTGCATTTGAAAGCTACAAACTCTCCTATGACAAAAGGGAAAAACAATAGATCAATCTCAATTATTTTTTACCTAAATTTAATTATTTATTTTTAGTTATTATTTTTTGGTACGTTGACTTGTTTTCATGCTTGTATGATGAAAATAACGTAACCGCATAACTAAGTAAAATTTAATATATGGATAATGGTTTTGTGAGTTTTGATTATAAAAAAGAAGGGGGGAAAGTAGAGAAGTGGAACCACTACAGGAGAATGAAGCTTTTTCCACATGTTAATTTTGACGGTCAAGAGTTAAAGTTGAGAAAACTTCTTTTATCAACCCTCTGCAAAGATCGTCAATTTAAAAATGCCATCTTCAGTGCAACTGCTTCATACTAAAGCGCGGGCAAGATTGGCGCCTTCTTTTTTGCCTCTTTTATCGACAGGTGAGTTGAAATATGATATTGATATATTTTAAAAATAATTTTAAAGCATTGTTTTAACGCTTATGAGGCTTTATCAACGGGCAGTTACCATAGCTCTTCTCCGAAGCATCTTTGGGTCTCAGATTTTGCTATTTGCTAGTTGGTGTGTCTCTGCATCTCTATTCTTCTCATATGCATCTCTACCTCATTCCCTTCTTTGCTAGATCTCTTCGCACCTTCACTGCCCTCGTCATCTCCAAGTTGCATGGTCTACATCCTTTGAGGTTCTCTTCTTTTATAGCTTTACTTCCCTTATGTTTATCTGAAATTCAGCTGATGGTTTTAGGTTGCAGATTTTATTTGTTTATATGATAGTTTAAACAGAGAGCAGATGTATAAGACTAGTTACTTTAAGTCTTTCAACTTCTGATTTAAATTCAGATATCGTTGTCGACATCATTGATTTTAACGGTGGGGGCCTGCAAATTCGCAAATAAAATAAGTAGCTGGGTTCTTGGCTGACTAGAGTGAATGGGATATTGAACTGTGCTTTCTTCGCTTTGGGTCCAATCATGCTACTTTAGAAAGATGCTTAACTCATGAAAATCAAAAGAATGTTCGATCATCAAAATAAGACTCACTAAAAGCTGTCGTTACGGGTGGTATGGGGCTTGGTAAGCCAAGGCTGGGTGGCAGAGAAGCACCTGTTGAGAACCATTAACTAAAGACTAGTGAATTAAATCAATTGAATGAATATTTATATTGGATTTGTTGCCTATAGCTTGAAAAGACAAACTTGAAAAATTCACGTCTTCTTCACTAATTCGATCATTGTCCATGGATATGCTTTCCCTTGGGACTTCTTTAATCCTTGGGGAATGTAGAGTATGTATCCAAAAAAATCCCAAAAGACAAATATATATTAATTCAATTAAGAATTGCTCATGTGAAGTTCTGTTTCTTGAATATTTTGCTTGAAAACATAAAAAAAGACCTCTCTATTGGCGTCTTTATTGTCATTTTCTATATCTACTCCATTTGCAAATATTTATTCTTCAATGTTTTTGTCATTTACCTCGTGCCTTGGTTTTGATATGGACACATATGTTGTTAGATTCCTTACCAACCTATACAAATTACACGAGCTTGATTATTCATATGTCTATGATTTTAAGTTTTATATTTTTACACTTCAGAACAGAAAATAGAAAAGAACCCAGAATATTTTTTTCAAAAAAAGAGATTTTATTTTTTTATATTCAAAAATCATATAGGTAGATTAAATATAAAATAACAATTATGATGTAAAAATATATTCAAGAAGAGATTAAACCAAATGGGTCCTTGTACCTTAATAGTCTTAACCTTTTGAATGTTACATGGCTTTGGAAGAAAAAGAAGCTTGATTGTCCTCCTAATAATGTGAAAAGAAATTATATTGTAAGTTAAAAACGAATTAAATAACATGGTTGAATCTTTCAACAGGAAAATATAATTTCAGCTTTTGTCAGTTTCATAAATAAGTGAATATATTTTATGCTTTTGATCTTTGTCATATGAAATTTCCTGCAACAAATGACAAAGAAAGCAACTATTACATATATAATTTGTTAATGATTTCTTTATCTAAAAGCTAGCTCTTACACAGAAAAAAAGGAAGTAAGCTTAATTAACTAGAAACAAAAGCCATATAGAATTCAATGAATATTTATCATTGCTGTATATAACATGTGACATAGGACAATCTTAATTTGTTCATGTTAACAAGACCAGAAACAAAATGTTGAATCTAACTTAGTACCCAGATTTGCTTTGTACAATGTTTGGGACAAATTGTAAATTTACTTACTTCTAATAAATTTTCTTTCTTGTAGTATTATGCTTACATTCTTTATTGACTTGAGATATGATTTTTATTGGCAAAATTTACATTAACACTTTGCTATTCATTCCATCCTATAGGTTTTTCAACAACTTCCTGTGACACTACTGGTGAAAGGTCTATCGCAAGAAAGGAGTAGCCCAATATCAGGTGTTTGTGCAACTTGGTCCTTTAATTTTGATTTATATAAAAATTCTTACAATTTTCATAATATTTTGGCCTATAGCTGAGGAGCCCTTCTTGGCTCAATGAAACAATCAATCTTTTTATGAATGTCAATTTTTGTGCATATTATAAATATTGTCTATCTGATTATATGGGTCAAGATAATACAAGTTTTTTCTCTTCTTATGTCATTCATAAACATTTTCTCCCCCACACTATTTCCACTGTTCATTGATTCTAGCATTTGATTTGCATTCTTATTTTATGAGCATTCAAAAATAAGTACCTATATAGACATTTTAGGTATGAACCAAAATTTTAGATTTGTGTATTTCTATAGATGCAAAAGCTTCCCACTTTAGTTTACTTGCTATCCTACAGTTGGTTTAGAGAAATAGAAATTCCATTACTTTATAAAACTTAAGGTTATAAAAATCTTTTTTTATCAACAATGTTGTTATACATAATTTAAGAAAATATTATGTTAAACTTTCTAATTTTGTATTATTAATTCTCATTCATTTATAAAAAGAGTTCATAAATAAACTGAATTAAATGTAGCGAATAGGAACAAGAGTTGCATAGACGTCCAAAAATTCTTTATTAGTTTCTTCTCATATTCATAGATGGATTGTTAGGAATATTCCACTTTTGAAGTAATTCGTGGGCCCCGTATTTGTCCATGTGTGATTGCATCACTATAGCAAATTTGTAGTTACTTGCAAGAATTCACCAAAAATAAAACTTTAAAGATATTCAAGATGCCAACAAATTACTAGTCTTTTTTACAGGGATGGATGCATGAATCAACATCTATGCAACTATCATTATCATTTTGATATTTTAAAAGTATGGGTAAATTATTTTTTAAAAAATTAATTATATTTTTTATAATTATAAAATATACAAAAATTTTTTATAAAATTAAAATATAATCAAAATATTAGACACAGATTCACCTCTTTCTTTTGCAAAATATAATCAAAATATAATCAGACTTATGCAAAGAAAAAGAGAAAAGAAGTGGAACCAATGGATCTATTATTGTGGGCCTCACCTTTTTTTTTGTAAGATATTTATTTTACAAAAAAAAATCCCTGGACCAAATTATTTTTATAACTAATATTGATTTTTTTATTAAGAATATAATTTTTTGACTTTGATTATGATTTGTGGAATTTCTATCATAGTTATGTCATAATTTTCTTTTCTAATTATGTGCTTCAAAGCTAGATTAGAGGAAGGAAACAAAAGAAGCATAAGTAATATTTGTTCTTTTATTTATTTTCTTGGGTAATGAAATCTTTGAAGTTTCAGATTTTTTTTAAATGATTTTATGCTTATATCCATATGTTTCTAATTATTAATATGAAGTTAATTATGTTTTTTATATTCTATATTTTCTAGTTGATCATGGAGAAGGATTTGATGCAAATTAAGAATAGAGCACATCCTATATATAGAAAAGGAGTTACTGAGTTCTTAAATTTTGCATTTGAACAAACAAATAAGGAAGATATTTATTGCCCATGTGTTAAATGCAATAATCTTAAGAAAAAAAAACCCGAGAAGAAGTTGAAGGAGATTTACTACAATATGGAATTGTTACAAATTATATAACATGGTATAAGCATGGAGAGGATCTAGATGTGGCATCTACTGACTTAAGTGATAGTGATGAATCTGATAGGGAATCAATTCAAGACATGTTAATGGATCATTTTGGGGCTTGGGATCCAGAGGAGCCTAATGAAGATGCAAGCATATTCTATAAATTGTTGAATGATTCTGAACAAAGCTTATATCCAAATTGCAAAAAGTTTTCCAAATTGTCATTTTTGATGAAATTGTTCCATATAAAATGCCTTGGTGGTTGGAGTAATAAATCATTTTCTATGTTACTCCAATTGTTGAATGATGCATTTCCTGAAGGAATACAATTGGGAAAATCTTATTATGAAGCAAGAAAGATCTTTTGAGATCTTGGATTAGATTATATAAAGATTGATGCTTGCGAAAAAGATTGTATGCTATTTTGGAATGAGCATTCAAAACTAGATTATTGTGTGGTTTGTGGCACCTTTAGATGGAAATCTGAAAATAAGAATTTTAAGAGTAAAAGAATTCCTAGAAAGATTCTTCGTTATTTTCCCATAACTGCAAGATTGAAAAGATTGTATATGTCAAATAAAATAGCATCAGAAATGACATGGCATTATGACAAGCGTGTGGATGATGGTGTTTTAAGACACCCTGCTGATTCAGAAGCATGGAAAAATTTTGATAACTTACACAAGTCCTTCACTTCTGAGCCACGCAATATTAGGCTTGGTTTGGCTAGTGATGGATTTAATCCCTTTGGCAACATGAGTACTCAATATAGTATTTGGCCCGTAGTATTGATTCCTTTTAATTTACCACCTTGGAAGTGTATGAAGGATCCATATATGATGTTATCATTACTCATTCCTGGGCCAAAAGGTTCAGGAAATGATATTGATGTATACTTACAGCCTTTAATAAATGAGTTAAAAGAATTATGGGAAATAGGTGTTGAAACTTATGATGCATCACGAAAACAAAATTTTAGCATGCATGCAGCAATTTTATGGACAATTAATGACTTTCCAGCATATGAAAATTTATCTGGGTGGAATACTAAAGGAAGCTTGGCTTGCCCATCTTGTAACATGGAGACTCGTTCTATGTATTTGAAAAATGGAAAAAAATATTGTTTCTTGGGACACCGTCGCTTTTTACCAATTAAACATAGATGGCGACATGAAAAAGATTTGTTTGATGGCACAAAGGAGGTAGGGCATCCTCCTAAGCAACTTTCTGGGAAAGATGTACTTCATCAAATTCATGATCTAGAGGGGTTAGTGTTAGGAAAATATGCCAAGAAGAGGAAGAAAAATAAAATGGAGCATTCAAGGGGTTGGCTTAAAAAAAGTATCTTCTTTCAATTGCCATATTGGAATACTTTATTGTTACGACATAATTTGGATGTCATGCATATTGAAAAGAATATTTGTGATAACATTATGGGGACATTGATGAATGTTCTAGGAAAAACAAAGGATAATTTGAAAACTAGATTGGACTTACAAGCCTTAGGCATTAGAGCTGACCTACATCCCATACAACAAGGCGATAAGGTGTCAATACCAGCATCTATTTACATGTTGACTAATGATGAAAAAAGCATTTTGTGTGATTTCTTGAAGAATGTCAAAGTTCAGATGGATATTCTTCTAATGTTGCTAGATGTGTGAAAACAAAGGAACGAAAAATCTTTGGATTAAAAAGTCATGATTGTCATGTCCTTATGGAGTGCTTCCTTCCACTTGCACTACGTGGACTATTAGCAAATGAAAATATTCGTAGACCGTTGATTAAGTTATGTTCTTTTTTTAAAGAGTTATGTTGCAAAGTTCTTACTATGGAAAAGTTGGATCAAATTGAAACTCAAATTGCTTATACACTTTGCAAGCTTGAAATGATATTTCCTCCTTCATTTTTTGATGTCATGGTCCACTTACCAATACACTTGGCACAAGAAACTAAGATTGCAGGGCCAGTCCATTATCGTTGGATGTATCCTATTGAAAGGTAATTGAATCTCCTTTCATCTTACCTATATAATTCTAAATGTTTTTATCAATACCATATATAATATGTATATATTCATTATATGAAGGTACTTACGAACCTTGAAGGATTATATGCGTAATCGAGCTTATCCAGAAGGTTCTATTGCAGAAGGATATATTGCAAATGAATGTTTAATGTTTTGCTCAAGATACTTTCATGGAATTGAAACTAAATTCAATCGTGTTGGGAGAAATTGGGATGGTGCTCCTAGTGAATTGTCTGGGCTTTCTATTTTTGTGCAATCTGGTCGCCCTACTAGAGTAACTAAAATATCAAGAAAATTAAGTATGGAAGAAGTGAATCAAGCTCATCTTTATATCTTGAAAAATTGTGATGAAGTTATTCCATTTATTGAGTAAGTATATTTACTTTCAAGTCAAACATTATCTTATTATATGTTCTTATCTATAAACATATTGGTTTTATTTATATAGAAAGCATAAGTTGGAGATTGAAAGAGAAAATCTTAGAAATGTTGAAAGACGACATAATCAACAATTTTCCAAGTGGTTTGAAAGTCATGTAAGTAGCACACTTTTTAAAGTATAATTTTTCTTTAATAAAATTTTTATAATTTTAAGCTTTTTGTATTGTTATGTAGGTTACACAACTTTACAATGAAGGAAGTGATCAAGTAACACAACAACTATTATATTTAGCACGTGGTCCATCACGAAAAGCCATATGTTATAAAGGATTTGTTGTGAATGGTTTTGTGTTTCATACAAAAGAATGCGACAATACTCAAAAAACACAAAATAGTGGAGTTGTGGTAAAAGGATATTCTAATAAGGAGTACTATGGTGTCATTGAGGATATTTTTGAATTGTCTTATATGGGAAATAACAAAGTTGTCGTATTCAAATGTTTCTGGTGGGATGTAGATAACTATGGTAGAGGAGTAAAAGTAGATGACTATGGGATAACAATTGTGAACAAAAAGCGAAGATTGAATACAAATGAACCATTTGCTATGACATGTCAATGTGAACAAGTTTTTTATGTGGAAGATATTACTAATTCTAATTGGTTATGTGTGGTTAAGGTTGCACCTCGAGACTACTTTGATATGCCTGTACGTGAAGATGAAGAAGAAGATTTAGATGTGGTTATCCCAGAACCATTCCAACAATATATGCCTCATGATGTTAATGAGACTTTAAATACTTTATCTGATGATGTGGAAATTCTTGTATCATGGAGTAGGATGGACACCAACAATGTGCTTGATGTAGACATATAGGATATCGGTTAAGAATGAGTATTTTGCTTAAATGTTTGGTGCATTTTAATGAGTTGTACTATTGAACCTCTTTTACATATGTCCTCATGGATTGTTTATCTTGACAGGATTTATTTATACAATTATATTGCAAATGTAATCTTATTGATTACTTCTTCTTATATTTCCTAGAATTTGGATTTTTTTTTTTGCCACAGAGAAGTATTACAATGGTTGTTGCTAGTACTATTACAAGAAAGGATGTAGGTATGCTATTTTATACCATCTTGTTTGCAATTTGAAAATTTTAAATTATTTCTTCTAATATGTTTATTACTTTGCCAAATTTAATACTATTGAATAGGTCAATGTAATTTACCAACGAAAAGGTCGAGGATCCACGCGCAATCTTGAATTGTCTAAATTGCCATTTGGAAAGAGACTTGACATAAACTGGCAAAACAATCGTCCTGTTGGTCCAAATTCAAGGTTATTCAAGTCAAGATGTACAACTTTAGTTAGGGAAGTGCAAAATGCACCATTAAGTGTTAGTGAATGGGCTGAAATTTCCATGGAGAAGAAGAACAAATTATTTGATCTTGTTTTGGTTGTTACTTTGACACTACAAAATTTTCAATTTGTTTTTGTAAAATATTATTACTTTATTTTGACTTACATATAGTGGTTTCTTGACCTCAAGGTTCATTTTAAAGTTGAAGGTTGCCAACAACTTGTATAGGCACAAATGAATAGGTCATACAAGAACTATCGCCATGCAATAAAGAAAAAGTATTATGATTCTTTTGAAGACCCTGAAGAGGCTCTTGCTACTATACCACCTGATATAACAAAAGAAGATTGGGCATATCTTGTGAGGATGTGGAATTCAGATAGTTGGAAGGTAAGTACTAAAAATTTGATTTTAGTTTAATCTTGGAAATAATATTGAATGTTTATATATTTTATTGGGTTTTTAGAAAATGAGTGAGCAAAATACTCTTAATCGAGCAGCCAACAACATTATACACACTACAGGATCAAAAAGTGTTCAACAAAGGGCTGAAGAAGAGGTAATAGAGTTATTAAGTTAATATATTTTGTTCAAATTTCTATCATATAATATTTTGTTGTTTATTCAACAATAGAAAGAGAAGACAGGACAAGAAATTGGGCATGTTCGCTTATGGGAAATTACACACACTAGTGCTAATGGGAAAGCTGTTAATGAAGAATCGCAAGATAAACTTGTAAGTTATCTCAATTTGAATACACTTGATCATATAGACATTATGATGTGTTATTTAATTTTTGTTTAAATCCTATATTTGAGCATTATATCATTTAAATGTAGGAGCACCTTAGAAACATCACATCTGAAAAAGAGAAAGGATCTTTGGACATGAATGAGAATGAAATATTTATAGAAGTTTTTGGGCCTGAGCGACATGGAAGAGTTCGTGGGCAAGGAGCTGGTATTAGCCCAACACAATTGTTTGGGCATCAATCCTCACTTGTTGGTGAGCTTGAAAAGAAACTTCAAGAATCAGAAAAATGTCGTGAAGAGTCCAATGCAAAAGTAAGCTTATTATAAGAGAAAATGAATAGGATGGAAGATCTACTAACACATCTTCTTGGAGGAAGTGTGCCTAGAACTCAAACTGATTCTAGTAATGGTACAACTTCTCCTACTAATTTGGTAAGGTTTTTATTATTATTTTGTCATTTTTCACTTAAAAACCTTTCCTTAAAATATATCATATGCTAGAAGTTTTTGTTAGAATAGCTTTTAAATAGGAAAATCAATTTGTACTTCCATTTTTGAATTATTGTCTATAATGGCTATAATTGAAATTGTTAAAGTTAAGACGTATCCATTAAATTACCTAACGCTATATACTTATGATTATAGCCAAGTTAAATAGTTCCAACTAGTGTTTTGTTTCTTAATTTGTACTTTTGGCCTTTTTATTTTTATTTTTGGTTAAAGATCATGTTTTAATGATATAATATTTTGGTCTCATTCAATGTTTCTTTTCTTTTTGTTTTTTGTTTTTTTGCAGGTGGAAAGTGAATGGGCTCTATAGCTCTAGCATCATTTTGCACTTATTCAAAATATTTGGACATGGAAAATTTGTTGGACATAGTTAATATTTTGGATATTTTGTACATATTTAAATTAGCATGATGGAGTTTAAACATTTGTGATTTGAATTAACATGATGGAGTTTAGATAATTACTTTTTCACTTTGTTCATTTGAAGATAAATTTGTAAGATGTTTTGCTGTTTCTTTTAGCCCATGATGCCATTACCATATGGGACACTTTATATGACAATTTATTCACATAGAGGTGTTTATCCTCACTTTGCAATTCCTACTGTAAGTGTGCTTTCCTACAATTTATCTTGTGAGGTTTTATTTTTCATATTTTTGATTTGAAGCTTACATTCATTCTTGTAGTGTGAATATTTACATATGACATTTTTTTTTGTAGTGTATCTTCTTTTAGAACTAGATGCTATATTGTTGATGCTATTATTACTATTAATTCAATCTTTTTTTTTTCTTATAGGTTGGAAGTGAATGAACTATGCATCTCTAGTGTTAATTTGCTCTTATTCAGTTAGGCATGGAGCATTTGCTAGAAATTAGATGATGTTTTTACTATTTTAGATTTATTTCTTAAACATTTTAGTTGATATGGAGATTTGTGTTTTAAATAGTTTTGTAATTAATACATTACTTATCTATTGGAAGGAAAACTTTTGGTTGATGGCATATATTAAGGTCATTTGAAATATTTACATTATTTGCATTATAAATATTTCTATAAATAATATTATTAATTAAAAAGCTTCTTACCAATATAAAAAAAGAACAATGTAAAAAAATTAATTAAAAATTATTGTTTATACTTTTTTTATGATCTTAATTGTCAAAAATGTTGTGATTGTCATTTTCAATGGCCGTTGAAATTGTTTTAATACTTTTTTTGACGGTCATAAATGTCAAAAATGTTGTTTATGATTGTCATTTTTATTGGCCGTCAAAATTGTTTTAAAAATTTGGTAAAAATATTTTCAACAGTTAATAATTGTCGAAAATACTTTAAAATTTTTATCAACGGTCATTAACTATCAATAATTTTTTTTTCGACAAAATTTTTGTCCACACTTATCAACAGTTAAATGGCCGTTGATAAAACAATTATCGACAGTCAAAGACACTTTTTTCAACATTTATGACCCTCAAAAATGGTATTTTTTCTTGCAGTGAACGACCTTCAATGATGTGGATCCATAGTATAGAAAATAGGATAGATAATGGTACATAACCAAGATTTGTTTATTACATTAATGCTAATTCTATTGTGTGTGTCATCGATCTTATGTATCGTTTTTGCTGGTTGTTAATTAACAAATAACAGGAGCCCATTATCCCCTCATTCTCTTTCAAACTGAGGGATCAATTCGCACATTTACATTTTAAGTAGGGTAAAAACTCTTTAAATGATCCCTCTTTGAAATAATTGGTAACAGGTGCTTCTTTTTTAGACGAATTAGGCAAGTAGAAGGGAGGTCGGTTTGTATATTGAGTGGCGTCCACATATGAGATGGGAAATGTCTTATAATTGAATTAGCGAAAATATATGAATTAAGGTGTCCATTATTGACAAGACGCCTTCATATTTTGAAAGCAATGAATAATAGATAAAAGGGGGAGCTAGCTACTCATGTGAACATATAGATGTATGGAGAAGAAGAGACACCAAAGGGACATTCATAACAAAATTAGAATCAACGTGACGAAACGAAAGTCTGTGAATATAACTTTCAACGAATATATGATAGTGATTGGATACGGGGATCTACAACAACAGCACCTTGGATTCACTTGGTTATAAAATCTAACATAGGAAAAAAAAAAAAAAGATTCGTAGGGACAGGGATCTTTTATGCAATATATACTTCGTTGGAGCCCAAAATTCTAGCTATGCTCTTCTCCTAATTCATATCACCCGTGGTCTTCTTTCGAGATGCCGTGAAGGGTATTTTTGTCCGTGACTGGGATCCTTATCACACTGGGTTCATTAAAAGATTTTACATTCGCAAGATCAGTGTTTTTTTTTTCTTACACTTGCTTATGAATTTCTAGAACTTTTTTATAGATCGCTTTTGTGGGATTGGTTAAAAAATACTACCTGTTATGTTTCTCAACCCTGGTTGGCCATGGATGATTTTAATCAGACATTATGCTTCCCTGCCTATACTGTCGTCTATCTAAAGTAAAGTGAAGACTAGAATTTCTCTTCAATTTATCCAGACTTGAGTACAAAAGAGCAAAATGTTTTTCTTCTACGGAAGAAAGCGTGTAGTTCTGTTGTGTTTCATCACGTACCTCCGAGAAAATGTCTGCTTATATCAACTTCTTCAAGCACATGTTAAGTTGTCAGCGATATTACAATATTTTAGAGCGGATATTAGACGTCTGGCTTCACGTCTTGCTTCTGTTCAACTATTGCAAATTTTGGATGTTTGAAAATAGTCTCTAAACAGCCAATATCATCCAAAATTAGTTTTTTTTTTCAAGTATAAGTTCATATAATGTAGTTTTGTAGTTTTCGTCCTGTATCAAAAGATTCATATCACCCTAATATATATCGGTGTTTGGCTGGTCTAATACAATTAAACTATACACAGTGCCTTTAATTGACCAGGCCATTTTTGCGAAGGACCCACCGCTTGAGTTTTGTATTTTTTATTTATTTATGGTTAACTTTATATGCGATTTGTATAAGTAACATGTTATTTATACAACTAAAATAATTTATCGCATATTTCATGACTATAACATATAATTGTATTCAAGCTCACCTGATTTCCCTAAAGCTTTTTTAATAAGATTTTACCAATATTCAAATGCAATCACTTTAGTTATGAGAGTTAAGTGGAAGAAAAAAAACAATTAGCATCTTTAAAATTTACGTTGTATTTTGAAGATAGCAATTCAAATAAAAATATATCAAATAATGTTTCATAAAACAAAAGTAATAAAGCACTTTTAAGTGGCATAAAATATAACGTTGAACATTTGGTGCATTTGATTATATTAAATACCAATACATCTAATATAAATGTCTTGAAAATCACCTCGCATTCAAAATATGCTCGATGAAATTCACGGCATGCTAAAAATATACTTCTATACCATGAAAGACCGAAAATAATAATAATAATAATAATAATAGTAATAACGTGGGTGAGGCAAGCTGAAGCATAATGGCCAAGGGTAGAAATTTTTTTTTGGGTAATATTTACTGTGTCTTTATAATTATTATTATTTTTTGTTTTATAAAATGATAATATGAAATTTATCTTTTATTTTTTAAATTATTTTTATTTTACTTTTTATTATTATTTTTTTTTCACGTACCAAACGGCTCAAGATGAAAGGTGGAGGAGTCAGAAACTGACAAATGAAAACGTGATGAGTATTTCGCTTTGCATAATTGAATGCAAACTAGTGAGACGTCTGAGCTAGCTACGTACGTAGTACGTACCCATGAGGCAGTGTGCATATATAAATACAAGCGTGAGTACTTGCTTCTCAGGTTAAGTACTTTTTTTTTTTCTTCCCTCATAATTGTGTAGAATCATGGTGCCTAGTACCCAACCATGGAGTCATATACAATGGATAGAAATTTTTTTCCTTTTAACAACGGACAAGGTATACGCTGTTTTGGAGTAACAACAAAGCATGTTATCTCAAATCCTTGCAGGGAAATTATTAGCTTATGATTTTCTATCAACGAACAACTATACGCATAGAGCATGTTTCCAAATTGAAGAGAGAAAAAGAAAAAGAAAACAGTAAAACTGTTTTGAGTTCATACGCAAATTACGAGTAACGTGCACAACTCGACAGAGACTGAGACTGGGACTGACGTTGAGGGTGCATAGCATTCCTTACCTGGTCATACCATGGTGTTTCTATATATACATCTTGACTTATTATTTATACTCTCACGTCTCAATGTTATTAGTGTTTACAAGCTAATTCAATGTTAACATTAACTTAGCATCCCTTTAATTATTTCCGTTGAAACAAATATGCTATAGGGTTTTGACTTGGAAGAAGGTACGAAGAGTTATGGAGTTTAAAGAAAGGTCGGTCTGAGTCATGGGCCGCCGTTGGACCGGGACGAGGAGGAGGATGATGTCAGGTGAGCGTCACACCTGCAAGTCACGTGGCACATAATGAGCAATAGGAATCTCTGGAATAAGGAGCAAAAGCAAGGGGGGTGGGTCCCAGCGAGAAAGACCAAAACGACCTTAACGGGAGGAAATGGCAGAGGGAAAAGACGTTAAGGAAAGGGGTAGGCTGATTTGATGGTGGAGGCTAGTATGGTAATTAAAGAAGACAGATGACGTGTCGAGAAGACATTGGTTGAGCTGCCTGTTACGGAAAGATTTGACTGAAGTTAAAGATTGAGACGCAGTAGAGTGGGGAGTGTGGGTGTTGACGTCAGAGCATGGGATGAAGTTGAACGCAGAAGTGTGAGACGCGAACTCCAAGGTGGATCTGAGCGTGCTAAACACTGTATGCACTCACAAGTTGAGCACAAATTCTTTAACGTGAGTTCGTAAAATACTTTTAAAATAAAATTTATAATATTATTATTTTATATAAAAAGATTTATGTTAAAGAAATAAAAAGGTTACAAAAAAATTTTAAAAATACTTCACATATTGCGACTTCAAAAAGCTTATAGTCCTCATGAGTCTAAAGAAGATTTGTAAATTGTTATTAAAATGAGACTTATGAAGTTATCTTTTTAATATAAAAAATTGTATGCTTAAAAAAATTAAAAGATTTAAAAACAATTTAAGGACACTTCACATGTCCAAAATCTAAGCTCTTCACTAGTCACTCCCTCATGCTTTGGATTTGTTCATAATTGAATTGTGTACTTACATCTTGATTTACACCCAGCTAATTAAGACTTCCCTGCAACTACAGTTTTGACTACCTCACCTCCATTTATTCTTATTGTCGTATCCCAATAAAGAGTCTGCATAAATTCTTTAGATTCTTATTATGTGATTTCTTCTCCTCAGAATATATTAAATTATGAATACTGTAACATATAGTCGGTTCATGAATTTGTATATAGTAAAAAACTCATATAAAGTGCATGAAATAGAGTTACTGTCAAGTCAAGGGTATTGAATATCCACCAAAAGATCTCCAAAATGGTGGAAGAAAGATGTACGGTGAAGCGGAAATTTTTTTAGATACGCCTATGATTAGGTTGTACAAAGTGCCATTTAGAATCTTTTAATAAATAAAATTTATTTATATGGTTACTTTGATAAATTATTATTTACTCTTTATATCACTTGATTGTGTAAGGAGTATATTTTTTTAAAAAAATCCTAATCAAATGAGAATATATATATATATATACTGATGAATGGTTCTTTCTTCAAAATGTCCCTCATCGTGAATATAGATATGTTTAAATGTTAAGAATTAAAAATGGCCAGGTTGGTGAGAATTCCAATTGATAACAGACTATTTTTAAAGTTAGGATATGATATAATTATGACCTGCAAAAATAGAAAAATGTGTTTCGTGCTTAAATTGAGTATACACCATGACTATACATGATTTTTTTGGTAGGGGGGTTTGAATGCAAAATGAAACGAGCATATATGACAACCTGAAACAGCGTACAAACAATGGTCCGCACGCGTTCCCCGAAAGTTGTCGGGCTATTCCAAGTCCAACACAAATTAATAAGAAGACTCCGAAGCCAAATTTCAAAACACAAACCCAATTGGTTAACCGAATTTCCACTATCACCCCACAAACTTTGTGGGAGAAAATTATACAGAGCTCACAATATATTCGGTGCTGGCAACAAATTAGTTTCTAACAATTAATAACGAAACAATAATATGGTGGGTTTGTAGCATGGATGCAAAAATTCGTTTTTCGTTATTGCGACGAATATATATGGTAGGCCCTATGATAATATCAGGATCAAACTTATCATAAGTGACGAAATATTGTCATGTAGCCCAAGGGATCTAGGAATATATATAGATATACACACACACGCATATATACACATACTTGCTGCTCCAAAAAGCAATTCTTCATTCACTTGCTGGTGTAGGTGCCTTTAGTGGCAACTTTCATAATGAGACACAGATCCAATATTCCACCCTATTTGGCAAGTGTTCTCAACTATCTGTTCCCCACTCACTTATTAGTACTAATGGCAATATATCACTGGGGACTGCGGAGTGGGGGTGTCATTTTCCAATTTCCATTCCTCAATCATTGATTCATCCTTTTTTGATTTGCTTTGGAATGTCATTGTTAGTGAACTAGCTTTTCTTCACTGACAAAAGCTCAATTTGACGACCAACGCCTAGTGTTTTTCCAGTTAAGAAGCCTGGTACATGGTTTATATTATTACCATTTTTGCTAGGACAACACACACACACACACATATATATTTAGTCGTGTATGTCTGGTCTCTCTCGATTTGTAGGGGCCACCCTTTAAGATATGTCTGGGTGTATGTATTAGTAAAAGTTTCAACCCCACACTTGAACACAATCAGACTTTCAAGCTCACGATCTCTACTTAAAATCATGGTCCATTTTAACGCTTTATATATGTCTCCTTTACTGGGAACTTTCACTCAGGGTATTGTGAAGTCCAGACTTCCTTCCCGCGACCTCATAATATATATAGTGCATGCGTGTCAGAAAATTAATTTCCAGTTGAAATGTTTAAGTTTCTCCCTTTGTTATGTCATTACTTTGAGAAAAACAAATGCCACCAATTGGGGAGAAAATTAAGCGTAAAAATAAAGAGCAAAAGGAGAAGACAAATTAAGGTGCCCTAAAGATTGTCAATGTCCTAATGAAGGGGAACCCAGAACCGGATGGGTAGGTACTAGGTAGTGGGTGGAAGCTAGAGAGTGAGATTTGAGTTGAAGATTGAAACGGAGGCACATCCTAGAAATGACCAGAAGAAGAAACGAACAAAACCTAAGATCTAGATTATACCTAGTTTCCTAGTTGGTGTCCAAAACCAATAATAGCTCTGGTTCTACATATGAACCATGCAGGGCTAGGCATTCAAACAAACTCTCAGGCTGCACTGCCCTGCACTGCATCCCATCATCACTGAGTTGAAAATTAAGATCAGTGGCATCTTCCGCAGATTTTATCGTCTTCCAAATCTACCTATTTTCTTCACACACCCGGCCCCCTCCCCTCCTCTCACTACCGTTTTGACATCAAACACCCCTAACACTTTCTTTCTTTCTTTTATAATGATCCCGTGAAAACACGTAAATTCTGAGGAAGTTGTCTCTATATAATCATAAAAAATTATGTGACTTTAGTTTCTCTCTCCCTCTCTCTCGCCTCTTCACCCAAAAAAAAAAAAGGAAAACAAATACGTACTATCATTTAATATATGCATTCTAATTAGATCATGAGGTATATATTAAAGATCTATTTCTCCTAAATATATCAAGAAAATTCGATTATATTAAAGTAAATACTTAAATGCTTCGTTCTCGATCGACAAACTACAAGACAAGTTGAAAAGTTAGACCTTCTGCTTGGTGTTACTTATAACAATCACCTTTATTCCACAAACTGGACTCAAAAATTCCGAAAGCCACCATATGTAAGAGCACGTGGTATTGTATCTAGACCGAAGTGAAAAATCGAATGCATCTGAAAGGGTTGATATCGCAACTATGCCACATTATATTGTATATTCTGTGTCTGTGGTTAAACATTTGTTTTGATTTTATTAATTATAAGATAAGATAATAGTATTACAGATTCATAATTAGAACTAACGGGTTCAATTGAAGTCAAGTGACATTGGTAATGGACAGTTTTGTTAAGAGAAAAGACTTGGATTTAGTTATTTAGTTTCTTATTATATCTTTGTGCTATTACATTTTTTAATTAAAACTTGATAAGTATAATAATGCTTTGAAAATAATATGATATGTGTATATTTTTTATAAATTATTTTTACAACTTCACATCACATGATTGAATTTTTAATTTTGTTTATATATATTATAAATTTATTAAAAATTTGAATAATAAAAATATAAAAATATTATATCTAAATCTCATCCTTCCTTAAATCTAAGGGCGAGGGGTGAACTAGGAAGTCAGCTAAGAGATAAAAAAAAAAAAAAGTAAAAAGAAAAACTGCCCAGGTTATTTTGGCCCAGGCTTGAGAACGTAAATGTTAGGCCTGACCTAAAGGATCCGGGTATGATGAGGCCTGCATGTTATTATATTTATAAGCATTCTGGGAAATATGATATCAAAATGATCTGAGAATCTTTTGTACTTAAAAGCGCACACCTTAAGCTAAAATTAATTTAATTAGAAAATTAATGGCAACTGATGGAGGAGCTTTTAAAACTACGTTAATAATAATTTCGTAACTTTTACTTTCTCCTTTGCCCCTCCTTTCTATGAGGAACAAACTAAACTAAAATACAAGTAACTCATAGAAAAGAATATACCACTGTATCAGAGCGGATTGTATAGCAACAGTGATTATGACAAGCACAAGGAAATGTATACAGGATACGGCCAGAACTATGGCCATCTTTTTTTTTTTGGTTTAAATCTGTGACGACAATATTTTTTTTAGATGATACACTAAACAAATAAAATACTTAACATACTCTAGTGTTTATATTTGCTTGTTTAAGTGAGTTTTGATTTTCTCTTACTTGCCGTGATACGTAACCTTACTGAAATCCCCAATCCTTTAATGATGTTGATAAAATTGTGACTGCAGTAATTAATAGATACCATAAATAATACTTGCTGGTGTTTAATAAATTTAGAAAATAATAACAATTTAAGATAGTGTTAATATCAAGATTTTGCTCAAACTTACCGTATCTTGTTGTAATTTGGACTTTTTGACCTAATTACGGAGTTGTCGTTTCTTAAATGAAATTGGCACGTTCATTGGCATATGCCCGAAGATATCTATGTATGCTAATGGCTTCCTTCCAATTTCCAAATGCCTACAAAATACTCAAATTTAAATTCTCTATATTTAATGAATAAATAAATAAATAAATGATATGTATTTAAAGAAAGATTAAAAAAATAAGTAAAAAAAATGAATTATATGCATATTTTCCTTTTTTGTGTCATTATCTCTCTTATATATATGATGCATTAATCTCATTTGATTTGCGCCAATGTCTCTCTGGATACTCTTAAAACAATTTTTTGTAGCATTTTCTGCATCTTTTGGAGAAGTTGCAATTTTTTTTTTGGACAAAACATTCTGAAGTTGAGATTTCCGGTACTAATGAAACCAAAACCCTTCAAGCCAATCCTAATGACAAATCAATATGCTGGACTGCAATCATGATTGCAAAATGGAATTCCTCATAATGAAGTCTTAGGGTTCGTTTGGAATACGTGGGTGCATGGTACTATTTTACAAGGTTGTCTTTGTTTTGGAGAATTTTCAAAGATGGAGATTTTGTATAATTGACATTTATTTATTTATCTGGAAGGGGTATATTATTATTATTATTATAACATTACTTTTAATCCTTCCATAAACATTTAAATAATATAGAAGTATTGTTTCCTCCTGATTCTGCGCTTCCACGAGTCCTTCCTCTCCCTCTCCGAAAGTCTTAATTATAGCCCTAGGCATGTATGGTATTGAAAATCTGGGGGCTTGTTTGATTCTGTTCCTTGCTTTTTGTTTTTCAAAACAATTGTTAAATATAGTTTTTGAAAACAAGAATCAAACATGCCCTTGATTTCTCCATTCCCCTCTAACTCCCAATTTTCTCCTCTTCTTTGTGGAGTTATCATCACTATTACTGATAGGCGTAGAATATATGAACATATCCCACGTAAAGAAGGGAATATAAATCCTCTCAATTTATCCATAAAATTTCCATAAGTTTCCCTGTTTGGTGTTCTGAACCCTGGTAAAGGGCAGTTTGGGCTTAACTATGTTTGATCTGGGAGCCTGGGAGACAATTGGGCCACACGTATTTTAGCCCATATGAAATAGAATGGGCCTTGGTGTGAGCTAAAGAGTTGATCTAGTCCACTCACTCTGACCATAACGTGAAGCCCACAACCATAACACAGTTGGAAAGAGCTAATGAACGCATCATTTAAAATATCCAGATTGTACTACAATGTACTACCATCTCCAATTTGCGTAACTCCAATTCGGTACTGCAATGATGCGAGATCATTTACTCCGAATTTTAGACTATTATTCAAGAAAAGAGAGAGAGAGAAATTTGAATAAAAATCATCTTATTTGATCGCGAAGTTTGCATAAATGTCCAGTGTATTTGATTGACATGGATGATCCCAGCATTTCCATAACTAGTTATAGATGTTATTACAAGGAGAAGCAATCGGTCTTGATTTGAACCGAGACAGAAAGGGGCGGAGCAGTCTTGAAGGTGGAGGATCGGACTGCTTCATACCTCCGGCGAGAGGCCGGCCGCGGAAGGTTCTCCGGCACGACGGTTTCCAAAGAGTTGTGGCGCCAAGATGGGCAGGCCCTCGTCTCACTCCACTTGGCAGCTTTGCTTTCTGAAGCGGATACCACAGGAACAGGAGGAGGCAGAGCAAGGCCAATCCCTTCTTCACCGATACTGACCAAATTCCCCATTTCGATTCCAATCAGGGTGCATACCATTTTCATCAGAATGCATTGCTTTCTCCAACGTCCTTCATTTTTCACCCTTAATTTCCAACACGTGAAACACATGTATTTGTTAAAACCATAAATATCAATAACAGAAGAACAAAAAAATAGATTTTGTTATGTGTGTTTGCATGTGACTATATCTTAATTTGACTTACAAAGGAAGTTGAGGTGGCTTAATGGGGACACAAGTACTGAAAGCTTGGTTTGGAGTTGGAGGGGGAAGATTAAGGCAGCAAGTGGTTCTCATGCTCAAGGCTATGACTCTCTCTCTCTCTCTCTCTCTCTCTCTGTATCCTGTAGTCTAAAGTCTAAAGAAATAAAGAGTGATATGGAAGATGAAAATAAGAAAAATAAGGGAGATATATAGAGGTTGATTGGGTGCATGTAAATGTGGAGAGATGGTTGCATGGTTGGTCAGATGAGACTGACTGGATGGCAGTTTGCTAGTTGGACTTGGCCTCTTCCTTGCCGTCTATGCACCAATTTGGGCATTGAGACGTGCCCCGTTTAAACATTCCCCTGAGAAATTTTCATGATCGGTTGAAAAGTCTGATTTGTTTTGCTTTAATATGTGTGTGTGTGTATATATATATATATAAGTTTGAGAAAATTTTAAAATTACTTATTTATTTAAAAAATTCAAATACAAAATGATTAAATTCAATTTTTTTTAAGCCTAATTGGAACAAGTTTTTTAATTATTTTATTGTAATATTTTTAAATTTTTTGTAATTTTCCTTCATTCCTTCCACTTTATCTTTTTTTCATGAATAAAATTTAGAAATTAATTATTAATACAATTTGAAGGAATACAACAATTTTTAATGTTGGTTCGGTTATAATTAAAACTTAAATACTAAATTATATATATCAAATATAAAAATAACGTAATTGAAGTAAAAAAATTTAAATAAAGATCAATTACATCTATAAATATTGGATAATTATCGTATTCTTTTGGTTTTAATAAAATTATATTCTTGAATAATATAGCTAGTATATATTATATAATTCATTGATAAATGAATTTGATAAAAGTAAAAGTAGATATTGCTTATCACTAAATTATATTTAACAATGTCAAATATTGCTTTGCAAATTGACCTAATTTTTTTATTTTTGAATTATTAGTAAATTCATTTTTTAAATTTTTTTTGGAAAAAAAATAAGTGGTTAAATATTAAAGGGAAAGTTGGCTAACAAATAATATTAAAGGAGGCTTGATTTTTTTCTAGTTGGGCTGAATCTAAAAAATATAAGAAAATTTAAGTTTGGATCCAATTTTGATATTATTCTTTTAAACGAACCGGAGGTATGATTAGATCTAATGAGAAAATCAAATTTGTATTGAGGTAGAGAAGATAGAAGTCACAATCTTTGGCAAACCCATCATAAGCTAACTACCTTTAATGTCTAGATACAATTATCTTAGCTTTTCATTGCCTTTTCTTTTTTTGGATATTTACTCCACAAAATTTGGAGCATGCTTTGCCTCATCAACATAAAAAAACTGTCATAAATGAAAAGCCACCGCAATCTACGCAATTGATGATCAGGGGTCCCATTAGCACCCATACAAAATGTTTATATCTGTCAAATTCAAGAAAATACCCATAAAAAAAAAGATATATGAAGTATTGTTTAGCACGACATTCAGGGATGCCACGTGTTGTTTAACACGACATATGAAGTATTGTTTAGCACGACATTCAGGGATGCCACGTGTTGTTTAACACGGTATTGAGAGATGCCACATGTCACAACGTCATTACCCTTTCCCTAAAAGTTAGTTGTTAAGATGTGCAGCAAACTCACTTATATGTCCAAAACAAATCTCAAATCTATCCGATGTGGTCTCGTAATATACTCACCCACCTAATTCGTAACGTTCTCGTCACGAATGGCCCATCATTCCATTCACGGTGGGGTCAGATATCATCCATTTTGGCAGCGACTGTAGGGCCTGCTCTGATACCACTTGTTATGAGATCATTATCCTCTTCCTAAAAGTTAACTGTTGAGGTATGCAGCATATCCATTTATATATCCAAGACAAATCCCAAGTCTATCCGATGTGAGCTTGTAACACACGGTTGTAAAGCAATATCTAACCAATTGGGTGGTTGGTGCTAAATCATTGTTTTCATTTTGTCATATTTGGCACATTACATTGCAAGTAATGAGAGGGAATAACCAGTTAAAAAAACAATAGAAAAAAATATTTATTATATTTTTATAATTATTATTTAACAATACTCACCTATTATTATTATTTTTTAAATGAAAACATAATCATTATTTTTTATTTAACCTACGTGTAAATTCCAGCACCACTACGATATTTTATTTAAGTTCGATATTTTCATCGCCACGGAAACATCTACTCCGCAAAAAGGCTTTTTGACATTAATATGGCAAAAAAAAAAACAAATGACTCAGATGCTCCGCCGCCAAAACGTATTCCCCATATACTTAAAATTTTATTTATTATTTTTTTTATTAATGGGTCGCGGCATCTGAGATGCCGCGACCCATTTTTTTTTAATTTTTTTAATTGAGTCGCGGCATCTAGGATGCCGCGACTCAATTTCTAATTTTTTATTAATATTTAATTTATTTATATATTTTAATTTGTTTAAAAAATAAATTTAAATTTAATATATTTATTATTAAATTAAAAATTATCTATAAAAGTATAAATTAAAATTTTTATTTTTTAGTTTTAATTATAATTGAAATTATTTTAATTAATTTTAAAATATATAATTTATTATTATTATTATTTCTTCAACAATTTAAATTTTTTTATTTCAAATAAATTGTTAGATTTATTATTTTTTAAAAAAATTGAATTGAATTATTTTTATTTTTATTTATCATCTAATTTTTAAATTTAAATTTTCTATATTTATTTCATCTAATTTTTTTAATTTCTTCATTTAAATCAATATAGAATTTAAATTTTTTTCACAAAATTTTGAATTTAAAATTTTAATTCTTTATAGTTATTATATATATATATATATATTAATTCATTAACTTCTTAAAAATCTTTAATTTTCAATCCTTAAATGTTTATATTTTTGGGATGAAAAAAAAATTGCAATTATAGGTTTTTTTTTATTTTTTGGATACACAATATTTTTTTTTTTTACTTCGTCCTTCGTATTGAAATAACATGAAAAAAAATGATATGATTCAACCTCAAATCTATTTGAATGTAGCCGATAACAATGAGTCTAACAAATTAATGTGTATTGAAATCATAAAAACCAATAATCGACAATATGTTTATATTGGTGACGTTATAGACATTCAAGAATTGAAAATTAAAGATTTTAAAAAAATTAACGAATTAATATATATAATAATTATAGAGAATTAAAATTTTAAATTCAAAATTTTGTAAAAAAAAAATTAAATTCTGTAATTAATTTAAATGAAGAAATTAAAAAAATTGGATGAAATAAATGTAGAAAATTTAAATTTAAAAATTAGATGATAAATAAAAATAAAAATAAAAATAATTTAATTCAATTCAATTTTTTTAAAAAATAATAAATCTAACAATTTATTTGAAATAAAAAAATTTAAATTGTTGAAGAAATAATCATAATAATAAATTATATATTTTAAAATTAATTAAAATAATTTCAATTATAATTAAAACTGAAAAATAAAAAATTTTAATTTATACTTTTATAGATAATTTCGAATTTAATAATAAATATATTAAATTTAAATTTATTTTTTAAACAAATTAAAATATATAAATAAATTAAATATTAATTAAAAATTAAAAATTGAGTCGCGGCATCCCAGATGCCGCGACTCAATTAAAAAAAATTAAAAAAAAATGGGTCGCGGCATCTGAGATGCCGCGACCCATTAATAAAAAAAATAATAAATAAAATTTTAAGTATATGGGGAATACGTTTTGGTGGCGGAGCGTCTGAGTCATTTGTTTTTTTTTTTGCCATATTAATGTCAAAAAGCCCCGCAAAAATGTCCTGCGTTCCAAAAACGACGACGTCGTCATGAATCTTCAGTCGGTTGTAACCCTACCGGCTCTCCTTGTGAATCACCTATAATCTCTCTATCTCTCGCTGTAGTTCAGAGCCAGTCACCACGATTTCGTCGCTTGTCGTCTCTAACACTTCCAAAACACTGATTCTTGCTATCCCCTTCCTGAATTCCAAAAGTAATTTCTTTGGGGCCACTTCTTATCTCACGCAAATCCTTGCTACCAGCCCAGTTTTCTCTCTCCTGCCCAGTGACCTAATTCCATGATAAAAACCCTAATTTTCTCTTTTTGTAGCTCCGTTTTCAGCTCTGCAGCTGCTCAATAGTTTGCTTTTAAGTGGGTATCCCTGCTTTCGATTCGCAGCTGAGCCAACTTAGAAATTCAGTTACTGGGTCGATGAATAGTGGGGATCTCTGTTCTTGGTATTGAGGGGGTGGGAGGCGGGTTTCCAGGTAGGGGATCTTATGGTTGACAACAATGGAGGAAAATGAACAGCTCAATAGTAGTAGATTGAAGAGCTCCAGTGAGAGTCGACCTCCGAACCCTCTCGCTTCTGAATACCGACAATACCTCAGCACCGACCGTGTGGCAGTACCAAGCAAGAAGTCTCTTTTTCGGCACCCTTCTCTTGTAAGTTTGAGCTACAGCATTTTCTTCTTTTCTCTCAGAAATGGGTCTTTCCTACGTTTACTGTGCTAATGGTGTTAATGATTTATTAGCATATTTTGAAGGAGAAAAAACGAGTGGGTCTTACTAGAATTATCTTTCAGCTTATGATTTATTTTGAAGTCTTGGACTAAAGTAAATTTAATGGTATACAGGAATATTTAAAGAATGATGGTGGGAAAGAGAGTAGTTAGATAGCGTAATGCAAAAAACTGAAAGTAATTTCATTTTGTCCCTTGTTGTCTGGATCCGATTGCTTATTTAATATTCATGTTTTTGTAAAGTGGGACTGGGAATTTTGGCGGGCAACTGAACATTTGCTATATTGCCTGGGCTTCTTAATAATTTTGTTCTATCTCACTCTGAGCCTTTTTTATGTTTTTCATTTTTAAATCATGCCATTGGTTACATGAGTGATATTAGTAGCATTATTACTGGTGGGCGTCGATCTTTCACACTTTTCCACTAATCGGATGTATGTCTGTTTATTCCCCACCCCCCCCCCCCCCCCCGGGTCTCTTCCTTGAAATTGTTATTGGAAATTCAGCAGATGAAGACAAAGATGTCTGAAGTATCTGCTGAGCCAGGACATGCTATTGAAGATTGCAAGTCTGAGTTCCTACCGAAGCTTCGTTCTGGAGCATGTGCTGACATTGGGTCCCGGTCAAGCATGGAAGACGTGTACATGTGCGTGGACAACTTTATGCCGGATTATGGGCTCAAGAACCATATAGATGGACCCAGTGCATTTTATGGGGTATTTCTCTATTCTTGGCACATTAAGTAATTAGCTCAGGGTAGTGATTGTAGTGCCTGTGGTAGTTATGAATTAGTCTTTTTTTTTTTTCTTCTTTAAAATCACATGCCAATTTTTAGAAACTAATAATTGACTTATATATGTTGTTCCTGTCATCCTCATACCCCTATTATTTTCTTTTCTTTTCGTCTTGTATCCCACTCATCCTATGAGGTACGTTTGGAAGTTCTCTGTAAATTGTGGTTTAGATCTGAGTCTTCTTTGGCGATCCTGATTACTGATATGCCTTTCCTATGGGACGATGCATGGGTACACATTTTATACACACCATTGCTGGACCTTGCGTTTTCACTTCTGAGTTTTGACAAGTGTTGAGAAGTGTGTGTCCTGCATTTGTTTGCCAAGAGTAATCCATTACTTTATATGGGCTGGTCAGGTATTTGATGGACATGGTGGAAAGCATGCTGCTGACTTTGCTTGCCATCATTTGCCAAAGTTCATTGTTGAGGATGAAAGTTTCCCAAGTGATATTGAAAGGATTGTTGCATCAGCATTTTCGCAAACAGACACTGCTTTTGCTAAAGCATGCTCTCTTGATGCTGCACTTGCCTCTGGCACCACTGCACTGGCTGCTCTTGTCATTGGAAGGTTAGGGTTTTGATACTTTTATCATTCTAGGTGCACGTTATCCTTTTTTAAATATTGCTAAAAGTATTTTATTTCTTCTCCTGTGATTAAGTTGTTATCTGATTGGACTTGGGATGAGTAGCATGATGCACAGATTCTGAGTGTATCGTTTCCTGTTGTTTTAAATTTGGCTTGAACCGTATGGCTTTTCAGTCTGGAAAAGCAATAGCAATCTATTTCGTGCTCTTTAATGATTGTCAAGATTGAGTTCAAAAGAGTAAAGGCGAGTCCAGCTTGGAAGTTATTCTGCACATGTAACCATAGTGGTCCCTCATATGAAATGAATTTTGTTGTTTATGCAGAATGAATGAATTTGTGAGCTATCTATGGGTTTGGTCTTAAGTGTCCCCCCCCCCCCCCCCCCCCGGGGGGAAGAAAAACCAAAAAATATATATATTTTAGTGTTATATATGTCAGCGAAATTTACTAATATTCTCTTTATCACAAGTCTAAATGCCAGTTGTCTTTGGAATACCTATTGGGGGTTCAAGCACGTTTTTGTCGGCCACCCAAGTTGGCTAGTATTTGTCAATTTTCTACACGTACTTTCCAAAATAAAAATGACACATCATCAACCTCATGCCTTTGATATGTTGCATGTTGATTGTAGTTTCTGATTGCAGGTTGCTGGTGGTGGCAAATGCTGGAGATTGTCGAGCAGTGCTGTGTCGCCGTGGAAAAGCAATTGAAATGTCAAGGGATCACAAACCAATATACAGCGAAGAGAGGAAGCGCATTGAGGCATCTGGAGGTTATGTGTATGATGGATATCTCAATGGACAACTCAATGTTGCTCGTGCTCTAGGTGATTGGCACATGGAAGGAATGAAAGTTAGAGACGGTGGACCACTCAGTGCAGAGCCTGAACTCGAGACCACAAATCTGACTGAAGAGGATGAATTTCTCATCATGGGCTGTGATGGGATTTGGGATGTGTTTAGGAGCCAAAATGCTGTGGATTTTGCTCGGCGTAGGCTTCAGGAGCATAATGACCCAGCCAAGTGTAGCAAGGATTTGGTTGATGAGGCTTTGAAGAGAAAGAGTGGAGACAATTTAGCCGTGGTTGTGGTTTGCTTCCAGCAGCAGCCTCCACCTAACTTGGTGGCATCACGCCCTAGGGTGCACAGGAGCTTCTCTGCTGAAGACTTGAGGGAGTTGCAAAGCATCCTGGATAGCTTGGCTAATTAAGTTGGTGCAATTCCTTTTTTATTTTTTTCAGATATCTTTTTGTACCTCTTAAGATTTATTTGTAGGATTAGACTGAGAGAACCTCAACTGTAATACGTGCGGCATCCATTCCACATTTGATTTAGTCTTGCAGTAGTTATTTTGGAGGTTGACAATGTGAAATTATTGGTTACTTCTTTCTGCCTTGTTTATACAAAGGCCAATTGGGAATAATATCGTCCAACAAAATTTTAAATACCATGATACTAGATGGGTTCGAGTACACTTTTGACAAAATATTCAATTTTTTTTTTTCCGAATTAAGCAATGTTCCCCTTTTCCGAAAAATTTCAATTACATTCTCTTGATATAAATCCATCCAATACTCAATGGATTATTTGAAGTATTGGACGAATTTGAGAGAAGAGGATGTAATTGAAAATTTTTGAACAATAAATGAGCAATGTTGTTTGATTTTGAAATAGAAAGACTAGTCGTATATGATACAAAAATAAAATAAAAAATGCATAATTTTATAAATGAAAAATAATTTGTAATTTTATTTTAAAAATGATAAAAAGATATAAAAATTAAATAATAATTATAAAAATATAATAGATATTATAACTTTTTTGTCATTTAGATATTAATTTTGCTCTAAATTGGATCTTTCAAATTAAAGGAATCGTTTGGCATAAAGGATTAGTTTTTGATAGAATAATAATGAGAATGAAAAAAAATTTTATATCTTATAGTTATGTTTGGTAAAATAAAAAAAATTAAATGTAATTACTTTTTAATATTTGGTGAAATATAAATAAAATAAGAATAAAAAAAAAATATAAGAAAATATCTAAAATGACTTTTAATAAAAAAATTATAAAAAATTATTTATATTTAATTGAAATAAACCCGAAAAAAAAGATTAAGTTTTAAAAAAAATAAAAAACAAGAAACTAAAAACTCAAAAATACAAAATGAGACTCTAAAAATACAAAAACTAACAAAATAAAACAATATTTGATACAAAAACTTTTTCTCCTTTGAGGCAAAGCACACTCCATCCATATGTTTAAAAGTTTTTCCTCTTTCACCTTTAATGGATTGTGCTCTCTCATGACATCAGTTACCTCACGTACCAAACACTGTGTCTCAGCATTCTCCTCCTTCCCCCATTCCGTTAATCCCATCTCCCTCCTTCCAAACGAAACTTTGGATCTGTATTTTACTATTATATATAATAACTTACAGAACAATCAATAATATAAAACATCACTATTATTAATGTACTTTCAAAAGTAGAATCATTCAGCCTTTTCCGAAGTCAGTTCCTGCAACAGACAAATGATTCTGTTTCTTTTATGAAAGAAAATATAGTGAAAGTGAGATGGGGGAATTGTGGGGGTTTTCGCGCAATTTCTACCATGGAAGAAGCAAGGCTTTGAGCAAGTTGACGATTTTTGTGGAATTCGGCTGATTTTATCTGTCATTCAAGCTTCCAGTAGAAAATGCACCTTAGCGATGAATTCAAAATCAAGTGATTACTTCAGATTCAGTGTTCACGGTATTATCCACTCATGTTAAATGCAAACACAATTCAATTTCATGCGTCTTCCATGCTCAATTGAAGAAGGGAAGGGTTTTTGATCAGACACGAGAATCATTACTGGTACTGATTGGCATTTGAGAGTATAGCAGCTTCGGATGGACAAAGTTGAACAACAGTTGCAGTACGCTTTTCATCTTCTCTGGAAGTTCAATGCTTTGATGCCGAAGGCAAAGGTGAGTGCAAAGAACACCAATAAACCAGTCGCTACAACTGCAACAACTTCAAGAATTCATGTTTAAACCCGAAGTAACACCTCACAATTTTTTCTATTGTTTGGCCACGCTCTAGTTCGTCCTTTTCGTCTCCGTATCGAAAGGCAATCAATCCATTCAAGGTCCACGCAACAAGGCAAACCCAATGATACCACTTCCACCGTATGGGTATTCTTGGTCCCACAACAACACAACATTTTGAGGTTAATCTCATTCTGTGAAATGTGTTGAAGATGATCGGAACTTACCTATAAGGGATTGACAAAGCATGGAAAATATTTCCATGTTGCATAGAAGGCCCCCGACAATACGCCAGAAATGTGGGGATTGGGAGTAATGGGCCATCGTCAACATGCCGTAGAATGTGTAGTATAAAGAAGTGAAGTATATAAAAAAGTGAAGTACATGAAGAAGAGATATTACAGAAACTTGATGTTTTTCACTCAAATCTCATTATGGCATATACTATAACATCATATATTATCATAATTTTTAAAATCGTAATGGTTATTGAATCAATAAAGTTATTAATTTATAATTTATTAATTTAATTGTGATTGAATCAATAATAATTAAATATTATACTTTTTATTTTATATATTAAAAATATAAGATAATAAATAATAATAAACAAATATTAATAAATTTTAAAATATGTTATGACTAATATACATAAAAATAAATTAAACATAATATAATTTTTAATTTTTAATTTTTTAAAAAATATATTTACATAATTTTAATAAAAACTATATGAATTTTTTTTTTGTTTCTTATCTATTATATTAAAACTTTGTCACTAAGACAATGAAGATGGTTTAATGGATAAGATGTGGTTTGGCATGCTAATGGCCTAGGGTTGGAACAAGAAGTTGAGCATTTTGCTTTGTTAAATGAATAGAACCACAATAAATATTAAATATTGCATACACATTCCAGGCACACAAGGGTACGAATCTAGCTTGTACAATTTTGCTAAATATTACAAGAGACCTGCGGACCGATTCAGCTGCGAATTTAGAGGCCATTTTTATTAAAAATCGATCGTTTCAACCAAGCTTTTGGCCATATTTGATTGGTTTTAATTCACATCATTTTTAGCTATTTTTGAACCAAATATATGGCCGATTCATCAATTTTTCTGTTAAACTGGTTGATCTAGTCCCATTTTGATAACTATGTATATTACGATCTGAGTTAAAATGTAGGAAAGACCAATGATAACTTACAAATGCCAAAAGTTTAATCTTCAATTCATCCTACAACATACAAGTTTCTAGTTTAGTTAGAAAAGAAGGAAATTGTAATTAATTCATTGGTGTAGTTTTCTTTGCAAATCTACCTTGTACTATGATTAGTAAAGTAGAAATGGTTGTGCGTATCAGATTTGTTACTTAATAAGTTTAAACGACATCATAATTTGCCTATGTAAGAATATATGATAAAGCGGAGTACATTCCAACAGCTTTGTCTACAAAAGATTGTCCTCCCAACAGCTACTATGGATTGCACTGATGTAGCATTTTGTACCCCAATGAAGGTAAATAGTAGCACACATTGACCCCATTGCAATGAAAAGGTGTTATCCTTTCTCCTGTTATTGTCAATTAGTTTGAAGGCATTCGGCCGCTCGTTTTGAATTTCAATCTCATGCTTTAGATTTTTATTGTGTTTTTCACATACCTTTTCAAGCCAATGATCCAAAAAATCATCCCAAACAGTATAGCAATGATTGTTGTGAATAGGAGTCTCAGTGCAGTATATGATGTGTTTCGCCAATACGATAAATGATATTTCCATAGGCAAGCCATACATTGTGGGAAAAAAGGTTGTGCATACCGATTAGCAAAGTATAGATCTTTTGAATCTTTAGGAGACCTACGAAGCTCTTGGATCAATTGATTGTTTCTCCTATACACTTGAAAGTATTAGTAACTTATACAAATTATTTAAACCATTACTAAAGTATAGTGTTAGACAAGAGATTAACTAGCAGAGTTCTATGTTTTTGTACACATTGGTGAAGTTGACCGTAAGATTTGCCTCTGTTCCTACTAATATAACCTCTAACATCTAGGTTGTAGGATTATAACCATCTCGGATCTTAGGAACTTCTTGAATGGCCTTCGGTAATCATAAACTAAAGTAAATATGCTATAGTTATAATAGCCTTGAATAGCCTTCAGCAGCTAATATGTTTTATTACTGATTTGATAATATCTGTGAATTATGTTTTACCCTCTACTTCAGTCTTATAGTTGCATGATTCTGGCTTTTTCGATTCTATTGATGGCCATAATTGAATTCTGAAGTTGCTTTAGGAGTACATTTGGTTGTTTGATGCTAAATGGTGGGATGTGTGTATTAAGTTTAAACTGATTTCTCTATTAGTTTCTTTTAGATTCCAATTGATGCTGATGCAACCAAATTGGTCGTGAATCATTGAGTCAATTTTTGGTTATTCAATAATGGCTGGTAGTTGGCTTCTTAGTCCATGTTGTTTGGACATATGATTGGATGGAGAATTGTTGGAGTGGATGGTTTCTTTCTTTGGGTAACTCGTCTCCATGTTGCTTCCCATTTGATATTACCATGGCAGTTCTTAAGTTTTATTGCTCTTTGACTTGAAAACATATACGAGTTCTATTGAGGAGATTTTCGGGTTCATGTTTTAAGGAACGGTGATGCATTCTGATTCCGATACCTTTTGAAATCTGAATTTTGGACATACTGGGGTTTCATACTTGGTACACGTGTATAGATTGGAGGTTGGAAGTGTTGAGGTTTTAAAAAAATTTACTGTTTGTTTACTTTTGGATAATCAGAGGTGGTGCTTTTATCGATTAATTTCATTTTTTTAGTGCATATTAATATCTGATATAAATCCCTTGCCATGAATGCATCAATATGACATAGATCTATTGTGATGCATGATTTGCTGTCATTGGATAATTCCTTCTATTGACTTTAACATGTACAGTCCCTTTGACCTCTTTGGTTGGTAATCTGATGATTTATGGGATTATTACTGATTACCATCTTATTTGGTATGTGAGGGGAAACCGATCCATCTGAGGATTATTGTGAAGAACATGGAGAAATCGGTAGACACAAAGGCGAGCAAGAAAATGCAATCAGGTTCCCTTGATTTCGTATGCTGGTAAAATATATGTGAATAATCTGTACCAGTTTGAACACAGGCACACACGCCAATTACCGTATGCTTGTATTATTATTTTTATTTTTAATATTAATTTTGCTTTTTAGAGTTTGTCATACCTAACTCATAGGTATTGTTTGTTTCAACTAAAGAAAGAAATTTTAATGATATCTTATTTGGTTGATTTGAAAGGGATGAGAATGGAGGGAAGATAAAATTAAACCGACAATTATATCTTTATGATATTAGAATTGATTTTTTTTTGTTTTAAAGATATTTTTATAAAAAAAAGACTTTTTCTTGCTTTTTATTATAAAAAATATTTTTTTTATTCAATTTTTTTTATTTTCATAAAAAAATTATCTTAAACTCCATTAAAAAAATAAGATTTATATTATATTTTAAATGAAAGTAAAAATGAAAGTAATTTAGTCAAATGAAACTAAAAAAATTTTCTCATTTTCAAAAATCCCTTAGACAGGAAGGATATGAGGCCAGACGAGGCGAGGCGAGGCGAGGCGAGGGAGTATTTTGCCTCCTCTCCCTTCCAATTTTTTACATGCCAAACAAGGAGAAAGGAGGCAAAACCCTCCCCCTCCAAAATCCTTCAACCAAACAATACCTTAAATTTATGTAAACATATAGGTTGTTAACTATGAATTTAGCATAATAATAAATCTCTACAAATATTTATCAATTAAGTCATGTAGTTATATTTTAATAAATTTTGAATTTCAATGACTAATATTCACTAACTTTATTTTTTCTTTTTCTTTTTAAAATTAAAAAAATTATTTATTTAAGAATTTGGTTTAATTACTTAAAAAATAATAAAGAATAAAAAAATTATTTTAAAAAATCTAAAAAAAAAAAAGAAGGCAAGGAAGTGAATTACGTCAACTACATATTTAAATGATGTGAATTCTAATTTTTTTCACAAAGTATGTAAGTATAGTGAAAGAGATTAAAATTTGTATATTTTTTTATGCATCCTTTGATAATAATATAACAAGTGTATATCTTTCATAACTTAATATCAGATAATTTAATTTTTCAAAAAATATTTTCATACATAATTTCATCTTGATTACAAGGAAATAAGGGATTATATAGTTTTTTTTTTTCTCTAATTGGGATAGTTTTTTTCCTCGTTGCCAGAAAGGGAGTTTCCAATCAGAGACGACGACTATTATCGGTATTGATTGGCATTTAAGAGTATAGCGGCTTGGGATGGACGAAGTGGAACAATAGTTGTAGTACTCTTCTCATCTTCTCTGGAAGATCAATGCTTTGATGCCGAAGGCGAAGATGATTGCGAAGAATATCGAGAAACCAGTCACCGCAACTGCAACAACTCCCAAGAATTCATGTTTAAACCCAAAATAACTCCTCACAAATTCTTCCACTGTTTGGCCACTCTCTAGTTTCTCCTTTTCTTCCCCGTATTGGGAGGCAATCAATCCATACAAGGTCCACGCAACCGGGCAAACCCAATAGTACCACTTCCACCATATGGGTATTCTCTGTCCCACAACAACACAACATGTTGAGGTTAGTCTCATTCTATGAAATGTATAGAAGATGATGGGAACTTACCGATAAGGGAATGACGAAGCCTGAGAAAAGGTTCCATATTGCATAGAAGGCGCTCGACAATATGCCAGAAATGTGGGGGTTGGGAGTAATGGCCATTGTCATCATGCCATAAAATGTGTAGTATAAAAAGGTGAAGTACATGAAGAAGAGATACCACAAGAACTTGGATGTTTTCCATTCAAATCCCATCATGGCATATACTATAACCCCATATATTACAGTCTGAGCCAAGACATGAGGAAGCTCGATGATAACCTACAAAAACCAAGAGCTCAATCTTGGGTTCACGACACATCGTACAAATTTGTAGTTCAGTTGGAAAAGCAGGAAACTATAGTTAATTCATCAGTGCAGTTTCCTTTACAAATCTACCTTGGACTATAATTGGTGGAGTAAAGATGGCTGCATGTATCAAATTTATTGCTTAATGAGTTTTAAAGACATAGTAATTTACCTGTGCAAGAGCATATGGCAAAGCGGAGTACATTCCAGCGGCTCTTTCTCTATAGAAGACTGTTCTCTCAACAGCTACCATGGGTTGCACTGAAGCAGCATTTTGTACCCCAATGAATGTAACAGCAGCATACATTGAACCCATTGCATTGAAAAGGTCTTGATCCTTTCTCCTGTTATTTTCAATTAGTTTGAAGGTATTCAGTTGTTAGTTTTGAATTTCATTTTCATGCTTTAGTTTTTCGTTGTGTTTTTTGCATACCTTTTCAAGCCAATGCCCCAGAAAATCATCCCAAACAATATGGCAATGATTGTTGTGAACAGGAGTCTCACTGCTGTATATGATGTGTTCCGCCAATACGATAAATGCTGTTTCCATAGGCAAGCCATACATTGTGGGAAAAAACGTTGTGCATACCTATCAGCAAAGTGTAAATCTTTTGAATATTGAGGAGGCCTACTAAGCTCTTGGATCAATTGTTTGTTTCTCCTGTACACTTGAAAGTATTAGTAACCTATACAAACTATTTAAGCCATTATTAAAGTATAGTGTCAGACAAGAGTTTAACCGGTAAAGTTCTGAGTTTCTGTACACGTTAGTGAAGTTAACCCTAAGATTTGCCTCTATTCCTGCTGATGTAACCTCTAACATCCAGGTTGCAGGATTATAACCATCTCTGATCTTAGGAACTCCTTGAATGGCCTTCAGTAATCATAAACTAGAGTAAATATGCTAATATTATAATAGCCTTGAATAGCCTTCAACAACTACTATGTTTAATCTCACTTATACTAGACTCACCTCAAAGTATTGGATCAGATGCAAACAATGGCGGCCTAATGGACCGGCATATATCTGCTCTCCTCCCACTTTCAAAAGTAGTAGCTGAAAACTTATAGATTAAAACACTAAATTCTTATGTAACAGAGTATCCCAAATAGAATTGTTTCTTAATGATAAAGATTTGTCACCTCATCAAAGGCATCAAATATATCAATGCTTGGCTGGTGGATGGTGCAAACCACCGTGCGCCCTGTATCCACAGTGTTTCTCACAGTTCTCATCACAATTGCAGCTGCTCTGGCATCAAGACCAGAGGTTGGTTCATCCATGAATATTATTGAAGGGTTGGCTACAAGTTCAACTGCAATTGTAAGTCTCTTGCGCTGCTCAGTCGAAAGTCCAGTTTCGCCTGGTAATCCAACAAGTGCTTCTCTTAATGAGGTAAGCTCTACAAGCTCCATAACTTCCTCAATAAACATCTGCATCTCATAAAAAGGAGTTAGAGGTATATGATTCAGATGCTTATAATTCATTAATTTTTATTTTTAGTAATATGGGAATATTTGCATTGCACTTTGAAGCATAAAATTACCCAAATTACCTTTCTAGTTGAAGAATCAACTTCAGGGGCTAATCGAAGCCAGGCAGAATATAGTAAAGATTCATAAACTGTAACATAAGGTGAGTGGATATCGAATTGTTCACAATATCCTGATATGCGAGCAAATGTTTCTTGTCTCTTTGGGTACCCAGATATTATGATGCTTCCTTCAATATATCCACCAGTTTTTCTTCCAGCTAGAACATCCATTAGAGTAGTCTTGCCGGCCCCACTTACACCCATCAAAGCTGTTAGTACTCCAGGCCTGAAAGCACCACTAACACCCTTCAAAAGTTCAAGACGAGTCTCAAAAACTCCTTGATTTTTCATTTCCTACAATCAAAACATAGGAAATTAAGTTTCAATTTTTGATCCCTAATTATTTTCTTATTTTTGGGGTCGGGATTGGGAATGGATAAAATGTTTTAAGATGTATCAATCATGAAAAAGGAAGCCTTAAACTTGCGCAATTGAAGGAAAAATGAAAATGAAAACATAGAAGAAAACACAAACAGATTTTGGATACAGTAAATAATACAGAAATTACAATATTGATGGAAAGTAAATAAGGTACCTGGGGCATGTCTACAGAATATCTGATCTCATCAAAAACGAGGGATAGAGGTTGAAAAGGAAGAACCATACCCCGCTTCCCCCTTCTGCTAGCTTTTTCATCTTTAATTCTACCAGAAAATGACCTTCTTGATAGACTTGCTTCTTCTTCAATATTTGGTTCTGAATTTAATCACAATCATCATGTTATGGCTTTTATTTATCAGACTCCAGGCTAAAAACAGGAGCCCTAAATTGGAGCTCAAGGACTCACCAGAGGAGCTCTTTCCTGTTGGTGACTGTTCAATGAGCTCTAAACGTTTGGAAGCATTTCTCTCCAGCAATTTCTCTTGGGATAGCCCTCCTTGAGCCTTTCTGAATGCTAAAGCAGCAACACAAGCAATCATTAGAAAAGAAGTCAAAGTTTACATTCCAAAGAAACTTGAAGATGATGCTTACGACTGAGATATTGCAAAGCCAAGGTGAAGAGGAAATTAAATAGGAAGGTATAACCAATCAAAGCTCCTACTCCAATCCAGTACCAATAAGCTTCTGCGAAAAACCCACGAGATTTCACTACCATAACTCCCAATGTTTCTCTGCTATTAGCAGTAACCTGCAACACAAATGCATTCACCCAATTATCTCATCAATACCTCTTTCCAGAATACATGTATTACCTAGACTTTACATATACATATATATATATATATATATCATTGAGTTTTTTTTCTTTTTTTAAAATCACCTTTCGCCAACTACGTCCGAGAAATTCATTCACGGCAACAGCATTCTGTCCGTACATTAGTGGCGAGGACCAGTAACCCCACAGAAACCATTTTTGTACATTCTCTGATGCAAAAAAGAACAGATTTATCTTTTTTAAAAAAAATCATGATATCATCCAGATTTGTTGAAGTTACATTACCATTACATTACCTCGTGAAATCACAAATCCTCCCAAAACCATGATCACAAGCAAAGCGAATGCCCCAACAGTGTTTGCGATTACTATATCCCTTCCTAATGCGGCCATCAATCGGAATAGTGCAGATGCCATCTGGTTAATGCACAGGAGTAGTAGGTACTGTTTGAAAAGCCTACCAGTGAGAGTTCTCATTAGATTCCAAAACCAGTGATCAGAAGTTTGGTTTAATTTATGTTGTTTATTCTTCTCACCTTGTAATATCTGGATCAAAGCCAATGACATAATAACTCATGCCTTCCCAAATGGCAACTTCTACAAGGGTGATCGGTATTTTGAGGATCCATGGTGGTAGAGAATAGGCCCATGAAGGATAGAAATGAAGGTCTCTTTGCTTGTAGAAGACAGGAAGTTTCATGATTGTCATGTTTAGCTCTGATATTCCATTGAACATAGCTACAATGATTGCGAAGAACAGAGCACCCATATAAGTTCCTCCATCCGCAACAGTATCCCGATGCATCTTGGTTCGTAGAAATAACGTTGCTGTCATGATCGCTAAATAACTAAGCTGAAATGAAGGAAGAATACAAATATAAGAATTTTTTTTTCTTAACATGTCTGGATGTTGGAAATTTTAACATCTAACATTCCATTCATGCATAATCGAGGTTTTAATCAATTAAATCGTTATGAATAGCACTAATACTTTAGTTCTACTCACTTGGGTCGCTTTGAATATGTAGACAAATGAATTTCTCTTCATAAGCAAAAATTCTCTGCTAGCACAAGCCCTCAGAAGCTCCTTCTTGCTAACACCATATTTCTTTGTGGTCAAGGAAGCTGGGTGGCATTTGGTCTTGTCAAAAGGATTGGCTAGTTCTTCTCCAAGTTTATGACCAATGTGAAATGACTGGAAGGCTTCAGCAAAATCCTTGACAGCCACAAAGCTGTAAGGTTCATCCTTACGTGCCCAGTACTGCCATTGATCTTTCCTTGATGTCACCTATTGCACCCCACAATAACAAAACCAGCTTTAAATCAAAGAAACAAACAGAAAAGTAGCAAATGTCAAGAAGGAAGGCTAAGTGATTCACAGTCATATACTTCTTGTAAGAAGTCAGCAACTCCTTTTCTTTCAGGACATTTGAAACCCATAGATTCAAAGAACTCAAGTACTTTCTCTCTTGGACCATGGAACACAATTTGCCCATCTGTGAGAAGTATTATGTCGTCAAATAGTTCATAAGTTTCTGGTGCTGGCTGTAGGAGAGAAACAAGCGCAGTCCCTTTGAGAATATGGATCGATTGCCGGATTGAATTGATAATTTGGAAAGTTGTTGAACTATCCAAACCAGTTGATATCTCATCCATGAACAACACTCTTACAGGTCCTACCAGCATCTCCCCTTAGCATTATTTACCAGAATTTTTTTTATCAATCAACCTGGTTGAAAAACACAAATTCAGGTTTTAAGTTCATCATCAATCTACCTGTTGTAACTCGCTTTTTCTGTCCACCTGAGATACCTCTTATCATTCCATCGCCCACCATAATATCAGCACATACTTCAAGTCCCAAAATCTGCAATATTTCAGAAGGGAAAACATAAAAATTTCTATTTTCACAACTTGCCTTTATCTTCTATGTTTTACGGATTTGACTAGTACCTTCAGAATGTAGTCAGTGACCACACTTGTTTCCTGCCCTTCTAATGCTGCTGCCTGCAGAGTTTAAAGGTATCAAAGTGTGAAGGAAAACTGCTCAAAATCTCCTTTTTAAATCTTTTTTCTCACCTTCATATAGGCATCAATATCAGGATCTGGTTTGATCTTTGCTTCCTTCTCTCTTCTAAGCAGCTCTGCCAATATCTCTGTACAGTTGTGATTATGAAAACTATGATTAAGAGCAGTTTGGGACATTTAAATCTAGTTCAAAGTGTTTGTCATATTCCAAGTGATTCAACTAACCATAATTCTGCCCAACCCCTTGACATCTAGCAGAGAAAGAGAGTGTTTCTCTCACAGTCATTTCTCCAATGTGGATATCATGTTGACTTATATAAGCCGATGTCCTCTGTGGTACAAACTCTTCCAGCCCATGTCCGTTATATGTGACTCTCCCAGAATACTGAGGTTTCATCACTAATCAAATTAGATATTAAAATGAAGAATTTCTTAACAGCCAACCCTTTAATTATGAGAGCTAAAGTTGGTTTCCTTACTTTTAAATCCTTACTGAGTTTTCCAGCCAAGGCCAATAGCAAAGTAGTCTTTCCAGAGCCTGGGGGCCCTAAAAGCAATGTCATTCTGCAAAAATATCATAATCGGAAGTAAGAAATAATCTAACTGGGGGGTGTGCAATGAATGACTACTTTTCACCTTTGGGGCTTTATGATTCCACTAACATTCTGAAGGATATGTAGTGGTTTCTTCGGACTCGGAATGATGTGAAGATAATTTAAGAATCCCTTGATAAAATAAATCGAGCATGGAATTAGTAGTTGGAGATAAAACATCAATAAGTCGGAAACATAGTATGGGTCTTTCTAAAATACCTCTATTGCATTCACAAAGAAGTTGAGCAATGTAGGCAATGCTCTGCTTCCAACGTAGACTTCTGCCTCCACATTTATATGCTCAAATCGAACTTCAATTGTTGGAATATCGAGTCCAACTCTGGGTAAATGCACATCATATAAAAATTCAAGCTCTTGTTTGAATGTGACTTTTTCGAACTCTGTCACGTAAGACATAAGAATCAAGCTGGCAAAACATGATACTCACCGGTCCATGCGTTGCTTGAGTTTCAACAAGAACTTCACGTTATCTTCTTCCGCTAAGTTCAAGAGTCTATCTAACAAAATCTTTCTCTCTGTTAATCCTAGTTGCTTGATATCGATTTCTTTAGCATTACCTTCATCATTAGTGAGTATGCTTCTCCTTATGCGCAGATACGTAGGGAGTCTCTCTATTGCTGCCCACTTTAGAGCTTCTTCATCATCGTCACGAACAGACGTTGAGAACATTTCCATGCTATTGCTCCTCCAGACGCTAGAACTATTCGCGCGTAGGCTTTCAACACTGGAGATTTCACGTAAACTATCAACTCTGGATATTTCGTTTCTCTCCATTGATTTCGTACAAGTAGAACCGGAGATTTCAGTGATCCAAACCTTTCAGGCAAAAAAGTTTGTACTTGTTTTTATGCCAAGAAGGGGAAATCTGTCGGTGTTTAGTGTCTTCAATCATAGACATACAGTGATTCCTGTTTCTTTTTGAGAACGAGATTTAGACATGTTTACGAGGATTCTGCACTTCAAAATTGACAGAGCATGTCAAGATGTTCTGTCAAAATTAGTGGGGAATCCACTAACGTTGAACTGCATAAAAAGGGTCATCACTTTAGAATGGTGCGTCTTCGAAAAAGTTGAAAGAAGAGTAATGGATGAGTGAGTTTAATTTAAAATAAAAATAAAATAAAATACACCCATTTTTCTATTAACTTCACAACACAACACACCAGATAATACGCAACAGCAGAAGATTCATTCTCTGAGTTGAAGATGTTTTGCTACAAAAGTGGAATTCAATGATACCCACATTCCCCGATCCCAATAGTTACACGTGGGAATGTAATTAAGAGCCACGAAATGTTTTCCTCCACCTTAAAGAGTAGTTCTTACGAACACATGACGTGTTATGTTATTTATACAACAATTGAGATTTATTCAGCATGACTCTTATTTGTATAAATTTAAATTTAATTATTAGTTTTTTAAAATGTATTATGTATGAGGTATATTTAAAAAAATTTCTCACTTTTAAAAGGTTGGGTTGTTCAAAATTATATTATTCATTTTCAATTCAAATTGAATCAAATAAAATACTTCAAAACTAATATAAAAAAATACATCAAAACTATCATTTTGGTCGGATTAATTTGATGAAAGTTCTGTAAAATCAATTATTCAATTTGGTGGTTGAATGTACACTTGGTAAATTTAAATATATCCGAATTGTCTATATATTTTATTTAAATACTTTATATTTTATACTGTAATTTAATTTTTTATTGATTTCTAATTAAATTAGATTGTTCTTGACCTTCTCTACTTATGCTAATGATTTTTGTTGTAATGTAATATTTATAATTCTTTTTCATAATTAAAGATTGAATGAACAAAAAATTGTAACTTTTGAAAAATATGACTCTTTTTTTAATTTATCATTCAAACCAATTCAAATTCATTAAATGCGTATTTAGATCTTGGTTATAGAACTACGTTTGGTTATAGAACTAAGTTTGTTTGTGTAGAAATAATAAATTATTATTTTTTGAAAAACGTAGTTTTGGCGCCTGCAGAAACAAATACACCATAAAATTGGATTGAATTGTTGAATTAATTCATTTTTGTTTTGGGAAATCAATTTAGTTGGATGAGTTATAAATGAAAATAGAAATGATTAATATCCCAACTAAAAGTGACTCCCTCGTTTGATTATAAATAATGCTGTCGTTGAGCCCTTCCCTTTAAAATTCTTATATACTCGAAAATAGAGTTAAAAATTTGATAGCCGAAAGAAAGATAATAATGCAATATCAAGCTGTGGAGGTGTCAGCATCAGAAATCAGGTTGCTGTTGGAGATACTGTGTCCCCTTAGAAATAAAAGGGGAGGACCTGGAATCATTACGAAGCATGTAAAGAGTAGGTGTACCGCACAACGAAGAAAAAGAAAGTATATCAAAAAGTGAAGGAAAAACGACCACTTCACCAACATGCATTCCACATTTCCATTAATTCCCATAGGATGCGTTTGCATTTTCAAATATCTTTTTACTTTTTCACTCTTATTGGATATCAATCCCTCGCTTTTCAAACGATGTATGTTATAATTCTACAACGAGAGTGACAGCTGTACAGAATCTCTTGGAAAGAAAAGGTGAAGAACACACATTGACATTTGCAGAAATTACAACCAAAGTGTGTCTACCTAATGCATGTCTATAATCATTAAATTTCACAACTGGTCATTTAATTACAAAATCTTTCTTTATCTCTTTTGGAAATTAAATGCCTTAATCGACAAGGCAAAGATAAGTCCAAACAACAATGAAATGCTAACAACCACGATGGCAACTATGCCTAAAAAATCATTCCTATACCCAAAATAACTCCTCACAAATTCTTCCACGGTCTCTCCAGACTGATCTAATTTGTCCTTTACATCCCCAAATTGTGAAGCAACCAATCCATACAACGTCCAAGACACCGGACAAATCCAGTAGTACCATCTCCACCATACCGGAATCCTCTGTTTCGCCACAAAATTTAACCTCTGTGAGTTACATGGTCTTTATTGTAATGAAGCAAAAAGGGGCAATGGAAGTACTTACAGTTTGGGGAATGACGAATCCTGAGAAAAGGTTCCACATTAAGTAGAAGCCAAAGGAAACTATTCCAGCAATGTTGTGATCGGGTGTAACAGCCACAGCCATCATCCCATAGAAGGTGAAGTATAAAAAGGTGAAGAACATGAAGAAGAGATACCAAAAGAACTTGGTGACCGTCCATTCAAAACCAATCATGGCGTATACTATGACCCCATATATGAGAGTTTGTATGAGAATGTATGGGATCTCAATAGCAACCTGCCCAAATGCATATGGCAAAGCCGAGTACATTCCTGCTGCTTTTTCTCTGTAGAACACTGTCCTCTCAATGGCTACCACTGGTTGTACGGATGAAGCATTTTGCACCCCAATAAACAGTACTGCAGCGTACATTGATCCCATTGCATTGAAAACATCTTGTTTCTTTTGCCTGTATTCGTTGAAAAATTAAATTAAGGTAATGAAAAATACAGGAACCAGAAGACGAGGGAGTAGTCATTTGGTACATTGGTTGTAAAAAGTACCTTTTGGAGCCAATATCCCAGAATATGGTTCCGAATAACAAAGCAATGACTGTTGTGAAGAAAAGTCTCACTGCAATATAGGGCGGATTTCGCCAATAGGATAGATGTTGTTTCCAAAGGCAAGCATTACATTGAGTAAGGAAAGATTGCGAGTACTTTGTTGGGAAGTACAAGTCGCTAGAACCTGGTGGAGCTATGCTTAGTTCGGTGATCATGTCCTTGTTTCTCCTGAATGTAATTGCGCAATATTAGCCAACCATAAAAGGGCATGAATGACAGAAGTGACAAATACTAACAGTATACGACTATATGCAATTTGCTTTTAACTTTGAGAATGTCATACCTATATAGGTCAGAGTTCTTATATATTTCAGCGAAGTTAACTAGAAGAGCTGCTTCTTGTGCCTCTGAGGTAACCTCCAACATCCAAGTGGCAGGATTATAACCATTCTTAATTTTTGGCACTCCGTTAATTTCCTATATCAAGTACACCTTACTATATCATTGAACTAACTAATAACAATTCACGAGTTTGCATGTTTATTATACATCAAAGTTAGTGCTGACCTCAAAGTAATTGATAAGATGAGAACAATGCCGGCCCTAAAGGCCCCACGTAAATTTCCTCGCCTCCCCTTTTTAATAGAAGTAGCTGTGATGATGCAACACATAAATGTTCACCATTCTCACTTCAAATTTTTTGTAAGATAGTTCCTCATTAGACTTAGAAAAAGGAAAAGGGACCCTAACCTCATCAAAAGCATCAAATATATCAATGCTAGGTTGGTGGATTGTACAAACCACAGTTCGCCCTGTGTCTACAGTATTCCTCACTGTCCTCATTACTATAGCTGCTGCTCTAGCATCAAGACCAGAGGTTGGTTCATCCATGAATATAATAGATGGGTTAGCTACAAGTTCTACTGCAATTGTTAGTCTCTTGCGTTGTTCTGTAGATAGACCATTATTCCAGGCAATCCAACAAGTGCTTCTCTCAATGAATTTAGCTCCACCAATTCCATTACTTCCTCGACAAACATCTATAATCAATCAATAAGATTTTTAAGTTGAAGAATTGACCCTGAATTTACAAAGTGAAAGGAAACCTTAGAAAACTGTATATGCTTTTACCATTCTAGTGGTAGCATCAATGTCAGGGGGTAAACGAAGCCATGCAGAGTAAACCAAGGACTCATAGATTGTGATATGGGGAGAGTGGATGTCATTCTGTTCACAATATCCCCGATATACGAGCAAAAGTTTCTTGCTTTTTTGGATAGCCTGATATGGTTATAGACCCCTCAATATATCCAGTTGTTTTTCGTCCAGCCAACACATCCATTAGAGTTGTTTTTCCAGCTCCACTTATACCCTGAGTGCTGTTAGAACACCTGGCCTAAATGCTCCACTAACACCCTTCAATAGTTCAAGTCTATCCTCAGGAATGCCTCGTGCTTTCATCTCCTACAAAAACATGCATGGCAGTTTTTGATGTAGTACTCTTTATCTTAAAGGGGTCTTTCTGAAGTGAGTTGTGGTACCTGTGGCATGTCCACCGCATATCTGATTTCATCAAAAGTGATAGAAAGAGGAGTAAAAGGAAGAACCATTCCACGTTTCTTATTCTGATCTGCTATGCTAATGTTACCTACTCTTGCAGACAGCGATCTGGATGACACGGTTCTTCGATTTTCATTCCTTTTTCTGGATTTTTGTGATCATATTGATCATCTTAAACATCATGAACATATTAAGTGAAATGAAGAAGATAAGTTTATGAATTTGTGACCCTACCAGAAGACCTTTTTTGTGTGGACGATAGTTCAATGATCTGTCGTTTCTGCTAGCACTTTTCTCCGCCAAGTCCTCTTTTGATATTACTGCTTGGGTTTTTTCAAATGCTGCGGCAAATTAATTCAATCATTAGCACATTGTATAAAAATTAATTATTAAAAGATATGTGTAGAGGATACTGACGGTCAAGATAGTGCAAGGCCAAAGTAAAAAGGAAATTGAATAAGAACATGTAGCCAATGGAAGCTCCAACTCCAATCCAATACCAGTATGCTTGAGGGAAAACCCCACGTGACTTCAGCACCTGTACTCCTAATGGTTTCTGTTGAATTAGGAGGAACCTATAAATGCAAAAGTATTCATATATCATCAGACATTGATCATAACCCTTTATTCTTCTGTTTACGTCATAGGAGTTGATTTTGTTGCTTACAAGTGCCCAACTATTTCCGAGGAATTCATTCACAGCTATAGCATTCTGACCATACATCATGGGTGAGAACCAGTAACCCATAACCACCACTTCTTCACGTCATCTGATGCAAAAAGAACGTATTTTTCTTATGTTTTGAAAGAAGAAAGGGGAGAAAAAAGGGTACGCTTCTTCGAGATTAAATTACAATATCAGTTCACCTTTTGATAGGATAAATCCACCATCACCATAATTGCAAGCAAAGAGAATGACCCAAAAGTGTTTGCGACAATTAAGTTCCTACAACTGCCCCCATAAATCGAAAAAGGCCAGATGCCATTTGGTTGATACAAAGGAGTAGCAAGAACTGTTTGAAAAACCTGCCATGATAAATCTATTAGCAGAATTTAGGGTACAATATCTGAAGCTTTATGCATATCAATTTGTTGCATTTTTCTCACCTTTCGATGTTTGGATCAAAGCCTATAACATAGTAAGTCATCACTACCCAAATAGCAACTTCTACTAAGGTAATGGGAATCTTAAGGATCCATGTAGGCAAAGCATATGCCCAAGAAGGATAAAAGAGAAGGTCCCTTTGCTTATAGAACACAGGGAGTTTCACAATGGTCATGGATAGCTCCGAAAATCCATTAACATAACCATAATGAGTGCGAAGAACAGAGCACCCATATAGATCCCACCATCTGCTACTGTGTCCCGGTGCATCTCAGTTCGCAGAAATAACGTCATTGTTATGAAGGCCATCACAATCAGCTGAAAAATACAAGTCAAACATCGATCAAGTTGAAATAACACTATCAACAAATTTTAGAGCTGGAAAGTACAGTACTTGCTGTGTTTGAAAATATAGACAAAGGAATTCCTCTTCATGAGTAAAAATTCTCTGGATGCGCAGGCTTTTAGGAGCTCCTTCTTGTTAACACCGTACTTCTTTTTGTTTAAAGCAGCAGGGTGGCCCTTGGACTTGTCAAATGGAGTAGCAAGTTCATCACCAAGTTTTCGACCAATGTGAAATGACTGGAATTCTTCAACAAATTCTTTCACACTGACAAAGGTATATGGCTCATCTTTATTTGCCCAGTACTGTTCTTGATCTTTCCTTGATGTTACCTATCGCACACATGAATAGACATGAGTTTAGTACAATATCTTTTACATGAACAAGAAGAGAACGGTTGAGTGAAACTTGGAATTACTTCTTGTAAAAAGTCTGCTACTCCTTTCCTCTCTGGGCATCTGAAGCCCATGTATTCAAAGAACTCAACCACATTTTCACGTGGACCCTGATAGACGATATGTCCATCAGAGAGGAGAATTATATCATCAAATAGTTCATAGGTTTCTGGTGCTGGCTGTAGAAGAGAAACAATGGCTGTTCCATTCAGGATGTGGATTGATTGTCTTAGAGAATTCACCATCTGGAATGTGGTCGAACTATCCAAACCAGTTGATATTTCATCCATGAAAAGTGCTCTTGCTGGTCCAACTAGCATCTCACCTATAATTTATTCATTACAAAATTGGATAAATCATCATAATAAATGGTGCAGTAAAACAAATGGAGTTTGTCATATATTAGACACAGGTTTGTCCCTTACCTGTTGTGACTCTCTTCTTTTGTCCACCAGAAATGCCCCGAATCATGTCATCTCCTACCATAGTATCAGCACAAACTTCTAGTCCCAGAATCTTTCATATGTAGAAAACAGAAAGAACTAAGTTGAAGCCTTTTTATTGGGAAAAAAACAAAGTTACAATCATCTTACAAATTTAACTAAATTTCATCTGGTACCTTCATAATATAATCTGTAATCACATTGGCTTCTTGGCCTTCTAGTGCTGCCGCCTGAAAGTTCATGCGTTCAGTGCATCCATAAATAAGCAATTCTTGTTGACTGAATTTGCCAATCTACCCTAATGTTGTCTGTTCTCACCTTCATATAAATATCAAGATCAGGATCTGGCTTTATATTCGCTGCCTTCTCTCTTCTTGATAATTCCGCCAGCATCTCTGTAAGTCGCCCAAATATAGAACAGTTCAATCACAAGTTAGAAAACATTGTCCTTCAGAGTTCAGACAAGGTTGAATATGTCGTTTCTCACTAACCATAACGACTTCCGATCCCTTGACACTTGCTGAAAAAGCCAATGTTTCTCTCACTGTCATTTCTCCTATGTGAAGATCATGTTGACTTATGTACGCTGATGTTCTCTGAGGTACAAACTCGTCCATGCCATACCCATTGTACGTAACTTGCCCAGAAAACTGAAAAGTTCCACAGCAATGAAAATTGGATTATATGAGCGAAAGGGATTCTCAAACCAGCAGAGAAGTTTTCAATTTCTATTTTCTTACGTTGAGATCTTTACCGAGTCTTCCAGCCAGTGCCAATAGTAAGGTGGTCTTTCCAGAGCTTGGAGGACCCAAGAGCAATGTCATTCTGCAGAAGCCAGACCAAGTTTTTCTAAGAATTAGGAAGTTTCTAAAGATCATATATGGAAATTTCAGTGGCTACCCTCTTACTTTCTAGGCTTGATGATCCCACTAACATCATGAAGTATTATGAATGGCTTCTTTCTACTGGGTAGAAGGTGCAAAGAGTTCAAGAAACCCTTCGGAAAAACAAAGCACATGTGCACATAGCAACTGGTAAGCATACTCTGCTTTTTCAAAGAAATTTTGGGTATTATCAGGACAACATCAAAAGCTTATCATATACGATTACCTCTAACATATTAATACAGAAGTTGAAGATTGTGGGCAATGCTCTGCTTCCTACATGAGCTTCTGCTTCCACGTTTAAATGCTCGAAATGAACCTCAATTGTAGGAAAATCAAGCCCAACTCTGCGCTTCGAAAATGACAAGTCATAGAAACAACACAAGCACAATATGAGTTTACAAGAATTCAGAAGAAACGTATTACTTACCTATCAATGCGGTCTCTGAACTTCAACAAGAATTTTTCATTATCTTCCTCAGCAATCTTGACTAGCCTTTCTACCAGATTCTTCCTTTGCAGTGGGCCAAGTTTATTTACATCAATCTCTTGAGGTTGACCTTCGTATTCTGTGAGTAGACCCCTGGTTATACGTAGATACGTCGGAAGCTTCTCAATTGCAGCCCATGTAAGATCTTGTTCATCATCATCTCTGCGTGAAGACCCAGAAAATACATCCGCAGCACTGCTTCTCCAGATGCTAGAGCTGCCTATACGTGCACTAGCCACTCTTATTTCACCACTTTCCATTTTCTGTGTCTGTGTTGCTTCTTCGGGTTTCAATATAACTAATCAAAACCTACCAAGTTTCTTTCTAGTTTTCATGCAAAGAAACTCATAAAGTTTAGATCTTTACCAACACAGTTTCCAGAAATGGCCTCTCCTCACACTGGGTTTTTCAAGAATGAGGCAGAAAAACGGAAATGTCTGTTTCTTCTGATTTGCCGTTTCATGGAGCTTCACAGGATGGGGATGTGTATTTATATTGCTGAAAGTACTCAATAGTCGACCAAATTTTCCATGCAATTTTCTGATTTGGCAGAATTACATTTCTTTATTCCAGTAACCTATGGCAAACAAACATATAAAATAGCCAGGAGTATGCCAAGCTACGAAAGCATGGGTCCTTCAAAATCATTAGAAAATATGTGAAAACAAATTCCAACTGTTTCTTCTCTTTATTGTTGTTATCTCCTCCACATTCAAAATTCAAGGATTTAACATTTAATAGAAATATCAACATCATGAACCTCATCTCTGCTCAAGTAGGAAAGTGAACTGAAGTTGAAGTTCAGATCTTGAATTCAACCTTCTACAGCAGTCAAAATACTTTACAAAAGTGCCTCCTTATGTAAATATCATAGAGATAGTATCTTTTTTAAACTTAAAAAGAGCATTTCTCCATGATGTTATTTACTTATCAAAATTGACATAATTTGAAGAAGATGGGTATGGTCAAGTTAAATGGGGATTAATAAATGTTGACACCTCATAGTCGCATCGTTTTGTAATGTCACAAATATATAATAATGTCTAAATACCTGGATGGAATACAGAACCCAAGAAATTTGATTGCACTTAAAAATATGGTTGATTGGAATCGCGATGATTAGCATTTAAGATGATCTTGCCTTACAAGGTAATGTGTACCACAGACTTGCACATCTCATAAATGATTCCTCCGATCCTAAGAGCAACTAACTGCCGACTATATATATTTTAGTCTAAACTGTGTGTGCGAAAGTGGGGCAGACAGAAAAGGAAAGATTTTGTAAAAAGAATCACTTCCTTCCCACTCTAGAAATCGAATACAAAATAAAAATGAATAAACTACTCTTGCCTAGTTCTATTATAATATTAGAAATTTACGAAAACTTTCTTTCAACGGAAAATGATTTTGATTAATTTATTTTAAAAAATAAAGGGAAGCGCTGACCAAGAGCATCAGGAAACAAAATCTGTCTTGCGTCCATGTACGTACTTCTTGGTATCTACGTAGAAGGATCATCGTACCTTCCTTAATTAATCTTTTTTTTAGTAGAATTAGAATTTAAACTGAAAACTTCTCGTTAATTACTCGAGCTTCTGTCCGTTCAACTATAGCCAATGACTTTACTTCTTACTCTTAGTTAGCTTTTGTTACGATACCAAACATATATTGAACCAAATATAACTAGAAAAAAGGAGCCTTGTTCGTCGACTTTTTATATCTTGGCAGCCACACTATATAATGAAGGAAACAACGAATTTTTCGGTCGGTGATAATGAATGCTTTTTAATTTGATTCTTCGGAAAGATGTTACTAATCAAAATAAATAAATTGTCCTGAAATAAACAGAGAACTTGGATTGTTAAATTAAAGAGTGGAGAAAAAGAAGGAATCCTAAATGATCAGTTCAGTCAAGTTAAACTTTTTATTTTGGCCATTTGTATTTTTCTTTCCTTGATTTGCGAAATCAACTTTAGGTAGAAGAGGGTTAAGATAAACGGAGTAGACGATCCAGATAAACCCATCCATTCGTACCAAATCTTCACGATGATCTTTGTCTTAATACATGTTGACAAACCACAATATCCCATGTGGTCCCTTCTGCTTTTATAATGAATACGATTTTTTTGTAAAGTAAATTATATTAATCTGTCATGAAATTTAATTAAATATAAGTTATCTCAATTTAAAAAATATAAGTGTCATTTGTTTTTATTAGAGTTAAGGAAGTCAGGGCGTATTCGTGTGAATTTAATTATAAAATTAATTTAAATTAAAATTAAATACAATTATAGTTAAGTACATTTAAATTAAATTACATTAAATAAAGTTGAATGCATTCAAAAGACTCGAGTGAATTATGCGAAGTTGGACATCTTGAACAAAACAAAAGTTGAGCATCCTACATTAAATTTAGGAGTGCACTCAAAATTGAGTATATTTGTATGTGCTTTTTGTTAGGTTGAGAGCAAAATTTTTGTTTTCCCATTTTTATTTTTATAATAGATCTTGATATGTTAGTTGGAGAAAAACTAAACGTGTTTGTTTTAAAAAATATTAATTTATTATTTTTTTCTACTTTAGATTTATAATTCTTATTGTTTAGAGAAATGATTAAATATTTTAATGTTACTTAATTAAATTATAAACTTGTTTACTATAAATTCATAAATGAAATAGAATACCTCGAGCTTTGCTCTTTGAATCCTTTTTTTTTTTAATTTTTTATTTACTTCCATAGCTAGTGATTATGACAGCTTCAAGGTGGATCTCTAGCTTCTCCAATTGGGATAAGAATCAAATTACTGTCATAAATGGAAGAAAATTTAGCAGGTCAAACATGAAGCATTCCTTAAGATGAGCCAATGGTTACGGCATTCAATTACGTAAACCATTGCGTTGGAAGCTCTCCCACTATCATATGTTCACTAGAAAAACCAGCTCGATCAAATTTCTGGTAGAGAATGCTCTTTGACGACAAGTGTGGGTTCAAATATATTGTCAGCCGGTGTACATGTCTTTCATAAGATTCTCATTTCATTCAGAGGAAGGATCAACTTCATTCTTCTTTCACCTACTTAATTATCGTACATGCATGAAAATACAGGGTGTTTCCATCTCCAAATTGCAAGCATGCACTGACTTGAAGCAAAACCTTTTTATATTCCTTCCGGATCACTATATATGTAGAATAGCCAGCTAGTAATAGTGATACGGACAATGAACAAACAGAATTAGTGGAGTCCAAATTAAAGATTCATGAAATTATGAATGGTTGCATAACACTATTATACGTAGATGCCAAAATCAAGAACGGCAAATGGCTTTAATCAAATGTTGGGTGTTGGACCAAAAAACTCAACACTACGCAGATAATGACATGGTGCAGGTTGGTTTTTGGCTTCAGTGCCGTCAGATTTACATCATAATTTTATTTTAATTGTACCAAAAGTTATAACTTTTTTTTTTAATTGCTGTACGAAAACTCTTCAACCAAAACTTACAACATTTTAAAACAAAATGTCAGTTTGCGTCATGACTGACTTCATTGGCAATTATTTTAAATCGAACGAAAAAAAATTGGTTATTATTAAAACCTATTCCATTCTTTTTGGCCGATCAAAACCTATACTATTTTACATGCTAAACAAAATATTGAAGTCTTCACCCATAAAGGAAAAAAAAAAAATTGAAAGCCATATCATCAAAGAAATATAAGAATTCACAATGCTCTAGGTTTGTGAGACAGTTTGCAGTTGATATTAGCGTTACATAGGTGTAGGTGTGTTGTGTGATGTTAATTCAAATGGACGGCGGTGATCTTAATTGTGACCCGAAAACCCGACATATGAGCTGTGTGGATCTAGGATCAGACCTCCAGTACATGTACCAAAATCCCCATAGATCCGGAAAAGATCTGTCGGTCCAATATTTGCTATTTATTATGTTTCATATTATATATATATATATTCCCCCAATTATTATTATTTTTAACCACCATAGAAAATGCATACAACTGGGGGATTGTTTTGCCCAGGGATCTTCGAATGTTGATCGCACCAACATCGCTTCTTATTATTTATAAAAGTGACTTTTTTTTTTCAAATGTTGGGCCTTCTTTTTTTTTGGGATAAAACATCACCTAATATTGGCGCTACCAATATTACAGGATTTGCAGCCGATGGCTTCACCCAAAATAATGTGTCCCATACCTACTTGATCATTTTTGTCTCATTTCATTGTATTGAAATAATTAAATAAATTAATATGCAAAATAATATTTGTAAGAAAAACACAAACGAAAAATTCCAAATCAGCATATTTTTATTATGAAAAAATACATATTCCTTCTTTAACTTTACACATACAAAAATTTACTTTTATCTTTTAATTTTTATTCACCTTAATTTTGTTATCTAGCTTTTTAAAATTTTGTTAATCTTAATTTTCTTTAAATAATATAATTCTGTCATAATCTCTAACGAAATATACTAGATATATATTGGTAGCACATGAAATGATTCAATTATGACGTCGGGAAGAAACATCAACAGCACTTTGAAAGATAAATGACAAATTTGATATAAAACTATTAAGGAAGGAAAGTGAAAGTAAAATTTCATATATATAATTAAGAGACAAAAAAAGTATGCAATATTTGACTTAATTATTTTCATATTAAGCCAAAAACAAACATCTCATTAACAGACAAAATTGGAGTTATAATCTATTTCAAACTCGCAGGATGACTCAAATGGATACTAATCATGCATCTACTTATTTGAGTTTTAGTGCAAAGACTCTCACAGATAAATTAATAAATTTGGACCTGTTGATTATTATTTAAACATGTTATAATTGAATTGGTGGCTTTGAAGTGGGGGATAGATAAGACAAACATGGTGGAAAGGGAATCAAGTTCCCTTGAGTTCTGAATAAACATGCTGATGGTATAGACTTTAAACGACAAAAACTTGCACAGCAGCAGCGCATGCGACGTTTAAGAAAACCATATATATAAATGTGTGTTGTTAGCAGTTGTAAACATCAGAAAAGTTGTGTTTTGTTTTGTTGTGTTATGATACATCCCCATCTTCAAGATGGGGTGTTTGTTAAGTCTTTAATAGAGAGAGTACTTGGATTAATTGGATACACTTATCCTCGCTTGCTCTTCGAATCTTAGCATATTCCATTGATAGAAAGACGATTCGTTGATGCAATAAATTAAATAGCTAGTGCTGTATGAATTGAATGAATATCTAGTCGTTAGTGATTCATCACGATATCCGTAATGATATCATTAACCAGAAGAGAATTAATTGAATGACTTCTCTTAATGTGGAATCATCATAATGGTTTGTATTTCGTTCTGGATGATTCATAGCTTTGACAGTCCCACTTTCCAGCATTAATTTAAATCATTTGTCTCCGGAGTTGCTAACAAGGCGTCAGTAGTCCAACGGTTAGGATAATTGCCTTCCAAGCAATAGATCCGGGTTCGACTCCCGGCTGACGCACTTGCTTTATAGTTTTATGGATATTTTCTTGTTCTATATTTTCTAAATCTAGTTGAAATGAAACTCTGTGCTTAATTCATTGTGAAGAGGAGGAACATTTCTGTTATTCCAGGAAAATAAATGTCCACCCTCTTCCACTTCTATTATGGACTCCTTTGTTTTGTTGTAAAGGCCAAACAAAATTTTATTGTTTGTAATGTGTATTATATTATTATAATTATTACTTAATAGAATTTATTTTTTAAAAAATAAAAACACCAAATTTATTTCTCATCATATTTATCTACTTTTGATATTTTTTTTCTTTTATATTATTTAACTAAATAGGCATTTTATGATCCAAGTATATTCCCCACTACTTGTATTTTGGATGACATCAGTGGTAACATAAAACTCATACAATCATACAGCATATGATAACATATACGAGTTCGAGACAGGGATAGATAAGGCTTAAAAAAAATATATCAGTTGTTGTGATCCTTTTTCAACATAAAAGAGAAAAGAAAAACATGTATTGATTGGATGGGAGACACAGTCAACTTTGAGAAATATGAGCATACGATTGTAAAACTATTAGAGTTTGTCTCAATTCTCATTCATTTACAAATGGTATTGGTGATGGTACCAACCTATTTCCATTAATTCCCTCCCGTCACTCTCCATTTTGGATCATTTTGGGCCATTGATATGCAGGCACTAATTACGTGATTTGTGACGCCCACGGTTAACCCAATTTCATTTTCCGATGACAGCACTCTTCCATGTGGCGAAAATTGATCCGCCACATGCAGTTGCTGTGGTTTAGTGAGGTGGAAGCATGAGAATACCACACATCAGCTTTCTTCCTCGTATATTAATTGCTCTCCGTGAAATTACCTTAGTATAATATATTAATAATATTGATATTGATGATTTTTGTTAAAAATAAATTACATAACCGAATATATGCAAACGAATATTCTGAAGGGGGGTTGGTTGTATGGTGGTGCAGTATGGTGAATTTTCACCACTTATCCTTTACTCTTTCATCGAATTTCTTTCGTATAAATATTAAAATTTTAAGAAAATTATAGTTTATAATTTTAAATTAAAAATTATAATTCAATGACTTAATTGTGGTTGGGCTAATTGCTGTTAAACCTGACTTAATAGCGACAGTCCCAGTGGCTGTGAAAAATTGCAATTAAATCTTTTTTCTTTTGGTAGCGTAAAGTAAGAAAACTAAATTTTCTTAGTTATATTTAGAATTAAATTATTCACCTTTTGTGGATAAATAAATAATAAGATTAAATTCTAAGCAAACTTAACAAAAAAAATTAAACCAAACATCATAATTTTATTTTTCTAAATGTAGCTTTTTGAAAAATACAAAGGAATGCCCACATCAAACAGTCCTTAAATTTTGATGTTTCAATAGAAGTTTTCATAATTGGGGAGGCAACGCTGAAGAGAGGAAGTGGGAAAGTGGTAGAAATTAATTCCATATGCGTCTAACTCACCTGAACTCAAAAGAGCTATTCCATTTTAAAATTTTAAAAATGATTCGAACATGCAATAAAGAAATACCTTTTGTAGTAGAACTAAGATTTAATTGGTTATTGAGAAAATTACAAAGCTCAAATAATTTTGTGCAAGAAATTTTTTCATAGATATTTCATTTAAAGAGCTAGATATTTCCCTTATTCTAGTGGTATATTTATTTATTGAGTAAATTATACATATTTTCTTTAAATTTTATTAAAATTATATAGATATTTTTTTATTTTTAAAATATACATATACACTTTTTTTGGAAATAAAAAGTTATCTTATACTTTAATTTAATTTTTAAATTTTTGAAAATTTTTTTATTAATTTAAATACATATTTTTTAAAACTATAAAAATTAAAATTGAAGATATTTTAATTAAAAATTTAAAGTTAGACTAAAAAATAAGATAACGTTTTTGTTTAAAAGGAAGTTTATTTATATATTTTGTGGTGAATAAGTTTATTTATGTTTTAAAAATAAAAAGAATGTATGCGTAATTTCAATAAAATTAAAAAAAATTATATAATTTCAATAAAATTTTAAAATATTTATATAATTTACCTTTTTATTATTTACTTATTTAATTGTTTCCCAAGTGTAAGCCTACGAACAACAACCCGGTTGAACGAATAAGAACGTTCCTGAACAGTAAATAACCACTATTAGGAATGAGCATTTTTCCAAGTATGATTAACATTAATACTCTGCTTGCTTTTTTTAATATATATTATATTTTTATAATCATTTTTTATTTATTAAATTATTATTTTAACAATTAAATTATCTTTTTAAAAATAAAATATAAAAATCATTTTTTTTACTTACTTATTTTTTATTTTTTTAATGTCATCCAATCAATCACGCTCTTATTATGCGTTTTGACGTAGTTGTGCCTAATTTGAAAAAAAGAAAGGGTAATACCTTGCATGACATTGCAATTTTCGGCCAGAGAGCAAAAGCTGTTTCTCTCTCGTTATTATCAATATCCGATCGGTTTCCCCCCAATAAATTTTTTTTTTTTTTAAATCGCTTCATTACAGTACAATACTTTCTCAATCAATCGTCGGGGATTGCAAACTAGAGGCCGTACAATTTCTGGATATGAGATGGTGGGGGTCCGAGCTCGTGGTCGAGGCCGCTGGTAAAGATCTCTCCCTACACGTTCTCCGCCGTCGGCATCGCCATCACTATCGGCGTCTTCGTCCTTGGCGCTGCCTGGTATCCTTTGATTTCCATTTTTGAATTTCGTTTTTGTTCTTCTAGTTCGGAGTTATGATCACCTCGTATTAATGCGGTGGGCTCTTCCTTCTTTTTTTTTCCAAGGGGGATTTATATAACTGCAAGTAGCTTGATCGTTGCTGCAATCAAGGCTCCCCGAATTACTTCTAAGAATCTTATTAGGTAATTAGCTTCTGTAGCCCTGTACAACTAAATTTTCATTTATGTCATTTGCTATTAGAAATTCTTGGTCTCCTTTTTTTACAATGTTATTTTTTTGGTTTTATTTAATTTTCCTTTTATGATAGTTGATAATATCCTTACTAAGAACGTCAACAATTGAATGGTTGATTGCCATCGCCCCGTGTCGAAATGCCTAAATCAGTATCATTTCCACATTGACCTGCTACATATGTGGGACTTTAGATAGCAAACGTTGTGTGGTAAAGGAAAGGGGAAGGGCAGAGTCAGAGCTATGTTATGACGTTAATTCAAATAACTCGTGTCCATTGCCGGACGTATATTTTTATTCTTTAGTAGGCTTGTCTTTTTCCAGCTAAAAGAAAGGTGCACTGAACTTTTAATTTATCTGTTTCTAAGCTGTACTTGCTTACGGCCGAGTCTTCATTTATTTGGTAATTGACAGTTTAATAATGGAAAAAATCTAGGGTTTATGAATTTGGTTTCTTATGTGATGTGATATTGATTAACATTATAAACTATAAAGACATTAGTGTCTCTTATTTATTTTGGGGAGATTTCTGTCATATTGCTGATCAATGACCATTATGTCTGAAGTAATCAAACTCTTCTTTGAGAGTAATGAGGAGACAGTATTTGTTGAATTTATGCAGGATGCCTGGTGGGTGCATGTGGATGACAGTTGCCAGTTTAATTATTTAACCAGAAAAGGAAAAGGCTCTATAACAAAGCTCCTTCTAAATCTCTCTCACTCTTTTTTTTTTTTTTTCAGATCAGGAAGCTTTGGGAAAGTTGGAGACCTCATGTTAATTTTGTTACAGCCTCTCATGCTTTGTTAAGAAAAGGAGTTAAAACCTTACACACACACATTAACACTAGACTCTCTGCATGCCTGATTTTTTATTTTGTTACAGCCTCTCATGCTTTTTATATTTTTTATGTTTATCGGCATGTCAATTAGTTGCTGTCAGCAGTAAGATATAGTGCGGTTATGGAGCTTCTTGAATTATTTACTTATTTTAATATAACTCTTTCAAATTGAGAAGGGGCATTATAAAATAGTGACCAAAAGTTCCAGAGGGAATATCGATAAATTATTAGCCCAGATTAATGCAACATGGAGCAATATTCCTTTACGCAAGGTTTGAATGCTTGTTGGTTCTGTGAGGTGGAGATTATGTCCTTGTCAAAGTCTGTATGTATGTTTGTTTTTCTTATTCTTATTCTTTTTTGTTCATTTTTGCTTCTGAGGAATTGTGTTTTTGTATATTGTATAATGATCACATTATGATTGTCCATTTTTAGTCAAATTTGAGATGGTAAATTGAGGCTGTTAAGTCTGAGTTAAATGCAATTGTCTAAGTAAAGCATCTTAGTTTAATAGTTTCAAATATAACCATGAGTAGTAGTTGGCATACGGCTCCTATGACTGTGGCATTTCAGTGTGATCTTCTGTGAAGCCGTTGCTATATATGGTGTTATTGTGGCAATTATTCTACAAACAAAATTAGAGAGCGTCCGGCCATCAAGCGTCTATGCACCTGAGTCTTAGAGCAGGATATGCAATCTTTGCCTCTGGAATTATTGTGGGTTTTGCAAATCTTGTTTGTGGGTATGTATTCAATTTGGTCCATTTCTCGTGTCTCCTAATGAAATTCTTTTGATAACCTCTTCCATACTTGAGGTTTTTTATTTACTTATTTATTTTTTGAATATCAGATTGTGCGTAGGGGTAATCGGAAGCAATCGTGCGTTGTCCGATGCTCAAAACTCCTCTAGGTTTTTTGACCTGCCTGCTATTTAAATGAAAATATTTGATAAAGATGCTCAGCTACCAAAATCATTTTTTATATACTTAAAATTATTTTTTTAAAATATTATAAGTGTTGTGGCAAAACTTTTACCACGACTTACAAATTTTTTTTTTTTAAATATATTTGATTTGGGTGATAGCATTTGCCATGACTCATTTTTTTTAAAATTTTTCAAATATGGGTCGTGGCCTCTAAAAAGCCAGGACCCATATATAATTTTTTTAATTATCTAATTATTTAATATATATTAAAATAGCTAAATAATATATATTATATATAAATATATATAAATAAATATAGTGAAAAAAGAATATTGTAAAAGATATATAAAATTAAAATTTTAGTATGAGAAAAAAGGTAAAATAGATAAATTAAAATATAATTTTAGTATAAAGACATTAGACATATGCCCCGTCATCATATTATATGTTAGCACTAGTCTATGGAGATACTCAAAATCTATATCCCTTTTCTTTTACATTATTTGCTGACTTTGCATATGCTAGTTCTTTTTCTTTTGTATCACTTGCTAACTTTGTGTAATATTAATAATGAATTGTCTAATAACAATAATAATAAAAATAATGATAAAAAAGAAGATGATAATAAAGAAAAAGATGAGCCAATGCAACGCCATCCATAGCAATTAAAAAGAAAATATTGGTGCAGGATAGAAAACTATATTAGCTAAAATGATAAATTTATTTTTTATTTTCATATTTATACTTTTTCATTTATTTCTTTATAATTATAAATGTTATCACAAATTTATTTTTTTATTTTTAAAATATTCTAATTGTCTATATACATATCAATAAAATTTTGTTAATTTTTTTTAAAAGTGAATATTACACAATAATATTATAATATTTTTTATTTCAAATTATAAAAATTAATTAAAAATTTAAAATTAATTAAATAATTAAATAAGAGGCCACGACCCATATTAAAAAAGTTGAAAGATTTGGGTCACGGCATCAACAATTTTTGTTTATGGGTTGTGGTAGAGATTCTGCCATGACCTTTATAATATTTAAAAAATAATAATTTTAAGTATTTGAGAAAATAATTTTAGTAGCCGAACATTTTTGCTAAATGTTTTAATTTAAACAAGTAAGTAAAAAAGGTCTCACTTTTTGGTAAAGATTCTTGTGATTGAGATCTTTGGTAGTACACTTATGTTTGGTTGGAGGATATAATGATAAAGAGAATGTAAAAAGTGAGTAGGTGGGAGTATGTAAAATGAAAAATAACTATTTTATCTTTATTTTAAAAAAAATAATTTAACAAATAGAATAATAAATATAAAAATATAATAGATATTATATAAATTATATAAAGGGAATATGTTCGTGATGCTGCGAACCAAATGGAGTCTTGGACTATCTGGAGGTATTGTAGGAATTATCATGTCAGCTATTGTAGCGTCTTTTATGTGTTGTAGAATTGGTAGGAATGTAAAATTTTGCATAGAAGGAACCCCAAAGAAAGGGGAAAATCTTCGGTGCCTCCATTACTACTGTAGGCTGTATCATTTACTAAAGGGCTGTTGTAGGGCATCTTCAAAGTTAAATCATTTATCAATAAAAACGTGAATTTATTTGGAATAAATAAAGAATATGAGCAGGTCTGCTGAAATCTAGGGTCTCTCGAGTTCAATATGTTCATGAAAATTCAGGTCTACCTAAAAGCAATAAGTTAAAGAACATTGTTGATTCTAATATGTATTTATGCTTAAGAATACGGGCTAGCCTGGGTATGGCGCCCTCTTCACCATCTAACAGAAGCAATTAACTCACCGTTTGTTTTCAAAATAAAATAGAATCTAGAATAAATTTTCAACTGTAAATGCTACTAAAAATTTAAAAAGTCTTTTGGACAATACTTAATTTAGTTTGGCTATCCAGTGTTCCCAAAAATGGTTTCTTTAATCTTTCGTTGTGGAAAAGAAAAAAATGTAAATTCCATTGAAATGTTAAAGCTGCGAGCTTGTTAAAACTATTTCCAGATGACAGGATATTTATCTAGGAAAGGAATATAAACTTGATGGGGTCAAATTCCTACGGCCTACATAACGGCATATTTGGTAACGGAAGATAAAATTACAAGGAAAGTAAAAATTTGGTGAAATTTTAATTGCAATTTTAATTTTATAATAATTATTTAATATTATCTATTAATTATTATTTAATTATTTAAAGTAAAAATATTATAGATATTTTTTATTTAAAAAATTATTTTTTTATTTTTATACTTAACTTTTTTATATATCACATAAGTCGTAAGAGATTGATAGAGAATTTTATGCAGTTGTATTTCTTTAAAATTTGCTGAAATCTTTTACATTTTCTTTATAACATAATTTTCTTTTTTTTAAGGGGAAAAATCTTGAGAGACTTTTAAACATTATTTTTAAAATTAAACCAGTTATTAAACCGGTGAAATCATTGGTTATGATTTATTAGTTTAACTATGGTCGAACGGGTGATAATTAAATTTTATATTTTTATTTTATATATTATAAATTTAAGATAATAAATAAGTTTTAATAAAATTTAAAACATGTTATGACTAATATACATAAAAATAAATTAAACATAACATAATATTTAATTTTTAATTTATTTAAAATATATTTACATAATTTTAATAAAAACTATATGAATTTTATTCTTGTTTCTTATCTATTATATTAAAACTTTGCTATACATTGAAGGTGGTTTAATGGATAAGATGTGGTTTGGCATATTAATGGTTTGGGGTTCAAACAAGAAGTTAAGCATTTTGCTTTACTAAATGAAATATAACTATAATAAATATTAAATATTGCACATATTAGATAAAGGATATCCATTAGTTCAATGGGAGAGGTGTTTACATGTTGGAGGAGAACGGAAGTTCGAATCAATTCAACCTAGTTCCATTTGTCTGGTCCAATTCTGATAACTATAATTTTAACAATTTTAGAGAATTTGGATTTGAAATGGACATCAGTTGAAATATGTCACTACAATTCCTGTACTATGCTGAAATGATAGAGATGTGACATGAATTTCTAACAACAGATTGTTTTATATCTTAAATAAAGTTAAGTTGAAGAAAAGGCATCAAAATTAAAATAGGAGACATAAAAGTTATGAAATTAATTAACTGTAACAAACGATTATGTATACAAACTAAATTTATAATGAAAATTAAAATATATATATATATAATTTAAATAAAGAATTCATAAAAAAGTTTTAAATTATAAAAAATTATAAGTAAAATGAGTAAATAAACAAAAATAAATAAAAAAAAATATAAATTAAATTTTTTGTATTGGTGTTATCGATTTTCTTTTAAAACATTTTTTATGATACAATATATTTATCCCTTTCTTAATATTTTATGTTTTGTGTTACGGGTTTTTCACATCAGCTTAGTGGGAGAGGTGCTTACATGTTGGAGGAGGACGAAGGATCGAATCACAGCATGCACAATTTTGCTCAATATTATAGGAGAGTTGCAGGCCGATTCAATAGCAAATTTAGAACTGTTTTTCATCCAAAATTGCCTAATTCAACTTATTTCTTGACTAAGTTTGACTGGTTTTAAGCTACATCAGATTTGAGTTACTTTTGGAGTGGCCAGTTAAATTAGAAAACCAGTGAACCAATCATTTGTTTAGTCCGGTTCCAATAACTATGCTTTTAACAATTTTAGAGGATTTGGATCCAAGATGAATATCAATTGAAATATGTCACTACAGTTCTTGTACTATGATGAAATGATAGAGATGTGACATGAATTTCTAACAACAGGTTTTCTTATATCTTAAATAAAGTTAAGTTGAAGAAAAGACTTCAAAATTAAAATAGGACATAAAAGTAATGAAGTTGATTAACTGTAATGAAAGATTATGTATACAAAATAAATTTACAATGAAAATTATAAAAAAATTAATTACAATATAAATAAAGAATTCATGAAAAGTTTTAAATTATAAAAAAATTATAAGTAAAATGAGTAAATAAAAAAAGTAAATAAAAAATTTTGTAAATTAAATTTTGTGTGTTTGTGTCATTGAATTTCTTTTAAAACATTTTTAATGATACAACATATTTATCCTTTTCTTAATATTTATGTTTTGTGTTATGGGTTTTTCACATCAGCTCAGTGGTAAAGGTGCTTACACGTTGGAAGAGGATGGAGGTTCGAATCGTAACATAAACAATTTTGCTAAATATTATGAGAGAGTTACAGACCGGTTCAACAGCAAATTTAAAGTAATTTTTTATCAAAAATCATCCAATTTAACTCGTTTTTTGACTATGTTTGACCGATTATAAGCCACATCAGATTTGACCCATTTCCGAAACGACCGGTTCAACTAGAAAACCAGTGAACTTGTCATCCATCCAGTTCGATTCTAATGACTATGCTTTTAACAATTTTAAAAGATCTAGGTCCAAGATGGACATCAATTGAAATATGTCACTACAACCCCTGTACTATAATGAAATAATAGAGATGTGACATAAATTTCTAACAACAAATTTTCTTATATCTTAAATAAAGTTAAGTTGAAGAAAAGACTTCAAAATTAAAATAGAAGACATAAAAGTAATGAAGTTGATTAATTGCAACGAAAGATTGTGTATACAAAATGATTTTATAATGAAAATTATAAAAAAAATAATTACAATTTAAACAAAGAATTCATAAAAAGTTTTAAATTATAAAAAAATTATAAGTAAAATGAGAAAATAAACAAAAATTTAAAAAATTATAAATTAAATTTTGTGTGTTAGTGTCATCGATTTTCTTTTAAAACATTTTTAATGATACAACATATTTATCCCTTTCTTAATATTTATATTTTATATTATGGGTTTTTCACATCAACTTAGTGGAAGAGGTGCTTCCACGTTAGAGGAGGACAACAGTTCAAATCGTAGCAAGCACAATTTTGCTAAATACCATGGGAGAATTGCAAATTGGTTCAACAGTGAATTTAGAGCTGTTTTTTATCCAAAATTGCTTGGTTCAACCTGTTTTTTGACAAAGCTTGATTGGTTTTGAGCCACATCAAACTTGAGACATTTCTAAGTCACTTGGTTCTACTAAAAAACCAATGAACTGGCCATTTATCCAGTCCAATTCTGATAACTATGCTTTTAACAATTTTAAAGTATATGGATCTGAGATGGATATCAGTTGAAATATGTCACTATAGTCCCTATACTATGATGAAATGATAGAGATGTGACATGAATTTCTAACAAAAGGTTTTCTTATATCTTTAATAAAGTTAAGTTGAAGAAAAAACTTCAAAATTAAAATACGAGGCATAAAAGTAATGAAGTTGATTAACTGCAATGAAAAATTATGTATACAAAATAAATTTACAATGAAAATCATAAAAAATTTAATTACAATTTAAATCAAGAATTGATAACAAGTTTAAAATTATAAAAAAAAACTATAAGTAAAATGAATAAATAAAAAATTTATAAATTAATTTTTTTGTGTTGGTGTCATTGACTTTCTTTTAAAACATTTGTAATGATATAACATATTTATTCCTTTCTTAATATTTATGTTTTGTATTATGGGTTTTTCACATTAGTTCAATGAGAGAGTTGCTTACACGCCAGAGGAAGATGGAGATTCAAATCATATCATGCACAATTTTGTTAAACATTATGGAAAAGTTGTAGACTGGTTCAACAACGAATTTAGAGTCGTTTTTCATCCAAAATTATTCGGTTCAACTTTTTTTTTGACCAAGTTTGATCGATTCTGAGCCACATCAGATTTGAGTCATTTTTAAACTAGTCAATTCAACTGAAAAATGGGTGAACTAGCCATCTATCCAGTCCGATTCTAATAATTATGCTTTTAACAATTTTAGAGGATATAAGTTTAAAATGGACGTAAATTAAAATATGTCACTATAGTCCTTGTACTATGATGAAATGATGGAGATGTGACATGAATTTTTAACAATAGTTTTCTTATATCTTAAATAAAGTTAAATTGAAAAAAAGACTTCAAAATTAAAATAGGAGACATAAAAGCAATGAAATTGATTAACTGCAACCAAAGATTATATATACAAAATAAATGTACAATGAAAATTATAAAAAAATTTAACTACAATTTAGAAAAAGAATTCATAAAAAGTTTTAAATTATAAAAAAAGTATAAGTAAAATGAGCAAATAAACAAAAATAAATAAAAAATTTATGAATTAAATTTTTTGTGTTAGTGTGATCGACTTTCTTTTAAAACATTTTTAATTATACAACATATTTATCCCTTTCTCAATATTTATGTTTTGTGTCAGGGTTTTTCACATTGATTGAATCATGTATCAGTCCACCAAAATTGTAAACCGCGAGAATTCTTGTTTCCCTGACATTTTGCTGTTTTCTATCATGATCCTCAGCTAATATTCATTAACTAGTGTATTCTATTACCTCGCCGTCGATTGACAACTCAGCTGGGTATCTCGACTAGCGTCCTTGACTCATATATTTCAGACGGTCACAGAGCGCTTTCTGAAAATATATAAATTTAGTTTGATGCAGAGAAAGAGGGGAATCATGTAGGTCCCATTGAAGATTTCAATAAACGAGTCAAACAATAACTACAGATCTTCGCCCTACGGTCATCTGTACAACGGTTTTGTGTTGAGGATGGATGTAACATAGGCAACTCAATCTCATGGATTCAGAAATTTAAACAGATATCTAATTGATGAATTTGAAGGAAAGCAATTTATTATCAATGAGTTTAAATCTCAAAATTATTTTAGGGGATTTAAACATTTTATCTTTTTAATAATAAGACAAAAATACTTTGATTTAATTATGTGCTTTGTTACTAGTCAAATTTTTCAAAATTATAAATAAATTTTACTATTCTTGCTACTTAATTTTGTATTTATTATCATTATGTTCCAACATTCTTACCTTATTTGTTTTTACTTGCTATAATACAAATTTGTTATCACTTAGATCTCTTATACTTACAAGTAATTTTTTTTTATCAAGGTTTATGTTTGATACCACTTTGATTTATCAATTTATTATTACATACATTCACTATAAAATAAGGTAAAAATACTGAATTAAGGTGACAACAAATATAAAAATAAATAATAAAAATAGTAAAAGTAATTTGTAATTTTAGAGAAAATAAGTGATAACAAATTTACATAATTAAATAAAAAATTTTCTGTCCTACTATTAAAAAAATATTTATCTTATGAATTTAAAATATAATTTTTTCAATAAGTAATACAAATATAACATAAAATCGAGTGCCTATGGGGCTATTTTTTTCTGCTTTCTTGCCCCAGAAAAGGGCAGGTTTGCATGTGGACCTCTGGTTGACGTGACAAACTACATGAGGACGGGTGGCCAGCCATGAAAGCAACTTTAGAGATCTGAGAAATTCTGGTGCATCCTGAAACGTCAACATACATTTCATATGTCCTCTTCTTCTTTACGTAGCGTAGAAGAAGTTGATTCCCTTTGAATACCCTTTACATTACCATGTTCATATATGATATTATAATTATAATACAGTAGTGGTCCATCTTATATATGTTTTCATAATCACCAGCAGAACGTAGCACCCCAGCAATGCCAAGTACCACAAGCTTACCCATAGAGCATATGAACAATAAATTATTATGATACACTGCGTCAATTATATCATCCATCGTTATCTTCGTAATCAATATTTTCAATAGGTTTGGTGAACTAGTACAGCGAAGGTCGAATCTGATCTCTGAAATAATTTGAAAGCTGTAAAGGTGGAAAGTAGAGAGAATCATGGGTGGTGGTGGAGTTCACGGTGCGAGATCACTGCGGGACCCATTACATTTGAAAAAAAAACGGCAACAACATCAACAATAACGACAATACAAAATATATGAGGGCTCCTTCTTGCGTGCATGCGTCCCACCATCAATTTCGGACGAAAATGCAACAAATTTTAATAATATATGAAAAATGTTCTCTTTTCTGTTTTAATTTTTTTTAATCGATGACTAGTTAGATTTCATTTTACAAATTGTGTGTCTGTGTAAGGGTAATTTTCTTTCTTCCTTTCTAAAGAGGACAATTATTATTTGTAAATTATCATGCACTATCTGATTTTCACCTTTTTTTCTTTTGCTAACTTGATTATTAATGCAATGCTGTCTCTGTATAATTTATTTTACAAATTAAACAAAGTACTTCATCTATAAACAACACCGTTTGAAATTTGATTTGTACCAGATTATTTGGTACGAAGAAAGTTAATTATAGAAATAAAAAAATAATTTTAATGTTTTTGTTTTTAATAATTAATAAAAATATTAATTAATAATTAAATAATAATTATAAAAATAAACTAAATATTGCGCAAAATTCTTTCTTTACTTTTACCTTTTCTTGAACCTGCCACACGGGCCTAGGAAGTCTCAACTTTAAATTCAAATCATAATCACATCTAACTCCTATTATTAGAAGCTTTATCACTTTTCAGCTGAAAATAAAAGAGAATAGCAATAAATCCAGCAAATTATCTGCAATATAGATTATTGAAAGTAGGAAACACAGATTTTATTCTGAAATTATTGTTGCGTGAAAGTAATTTCCTTTTTCATTGGCAAAAACTATTTTTCACTCTTGTTAAATGTTATTAGGCTAGTCCCTTAACTTGCCAAAATAAAGTATGGTAAGCATATTATTTAAATAAGTATGAGGAAATGTATTTTTTGTTATTAAAAAAATAAATGTTTTAATTATTTGATTCTTAAATTTTACTTTTATATGATTAGTATTTAAAAATTTTTAATTCACCATTTATTAGTCGCCTAATTAGTTAAAAATTTAAAAAATATATACATGCCTTAAAATTAACAAGTTGAGAATTAAAAAATATTTAAAGACTGAATTTATAAGAGTAAAATTCTGAGAGCATTTTTTTAAACCAAAAAATACATTCTTTTGTAACTATAATTTATGGAATAAAAGAACTCAGTCAAAGGGACCAATATTTAATGCCCATATAAAAGTCATGAATTTTATTTTTGGAGAAATTATAGTTTAGATCAGATATTTATATTAAAAAAACTTTAAATTTTAAAATTTTTAATAAACTCTAAAGTTAAAAATGTAAATGTTGACAAAAAATTTTTAAACAAAATAAAAATGCTAGAATTTAGAAATTTAAATTAAAAATTTTAATTCTAAATTTGTTTTTTTAGTATAACTAGTGAGCCATCAAGATGCCCCATTGTTAAAAAAAAATTAGGGAGAATTATAATAAAAGACTAAAAAGTAAAAAGAATTATCTTTAAAAATTTATTATCATTTATTTTAAGATGATTATCATTGAATTTAACAACATTCAGTTGAACCTAATAATAAAAATCTTTAAAAATAAATTTTTTTATTTTTTAATCGTTAAACATAATTTTTTTAAAAAAATATTAACAAAAAAAGCAGTTACATCAACTATAAACAGTAGCTCAAAATTTTACTTTTATTTATATATATATTGATATTAATTTCAAATTTTAAAAACTTTCCTTGTAAACATATTTAATATATAATTTGCCCTTCATTTTATCCGTTTCCTCACATCTAGTGCCGTCTTTATTATTTGCATTTTGGAAGAACCACACCGTCCTCGGGTCTCGCACCTTTTCTTTGTTCCCTCCGTTGTTTTCTGAGGCCAGAGCAAGGCGACCCTCTCTGAGATTCACCATCTTGAGGTCAGTTTCTTCGTTCCTCTCTGTTTCAAAATCGATTTTCCCCAGTATGGTGTTTTGCAATGCTTCCTTATTGTCTCTTATTTGGTACATATCTTGGCCATTCTATAAAAAACCTTGAGTTAGATTCCATTTTTTCTATGATGAAAAAGAAGCAAAATGCTTTCTTTTCTAGACTTATAGTCGTCCCCATTTCTCTATATTGGTAATTGTCATCCATGTTTGCAGGGTTGCTTTGATTTCGGCTGGCATTTCTGATTTGCCTTTGTCAAAGTAGTTATCCTGAGTTCTCATCGGGATTTATCAAACTCACTTTGTACACCATTTCATTTGTCACGCCCTGAAGGTCCCAAACAAGTAAAGTTTTTCTGGGAAAAATCCTCTCTTAACCCAGTTCATTTTAGCATTTGACGGAAACGGGTTCATACCTGTTTCTCTTCATTGTAAAATTGATATAGGCCGGAAATTTTAGTCCCTGTCACATTTGATTCGTTCCATTCCGACCTATTTGTTAGAAACCGTCTATCTCACAAAATGTCAGAATCAAATCAAAAAACTCCCTTGGTCCAATCTTCTTCTTCACGAGAGCTCCCCGATTTCAAACGATCTGTGAAACTAAAGTACGTGAAGCTAGGATACCATTACCTCATAACCCATGGAATGTTCCTGTTTTTATCGCCTCTGGTGGTTCTAATCGCAGCCCAAGTCTCTGCATTTTCACTCCAGGATCTCCATGACCTTTGGGACCATCTCCGATACAATCTCATTTCTGTGATCATCTGCTCAGCCCTCCTCGTCTTCTCATTCACCCTTTACTTCCTAACACGTCCTCGCCCTATTTATCTCGTCGATTTTGCGTGTTACAAACCTGAGGATGCCCGTAAATGCACGAGGCAAATGTTCATGGATCGGTCAGGTTTGACAGGGACTTTCACGGAGGAAAACCTCCAGTTCCAGAGGAAAATTTTGGAAAGATCTGGACTTGGTGAGTCTACTTACCTCCCTGAAGCTGTTTTGAGAGTTCCTCCAAACCCCAACATGGAGGAAGCCAGAAAGGAAGCTCGGATGGTCATGTTTGGTGCCATCGATGAGCTCTTTGAGAAAACACGTATGAAACCCAAAGACATTGGAATTTTGATTGTAAATTGTAGTTTGTTCAATCCCACACCTTCTCTCTCTGCTATGATTATTAATCATTACAAGCTTCGTGGGAACATTCTGAGTTACAATCTTGGTGGGATGGGTTGTAGTGCTGGTTTGATTTCCATCGATCTTGCTAAACATCTTCTTCAGGCCCATCCAAGTTCTTACGCTCTGGTCATCAGCATGGAAAATATCACCCTGAATTGGTATTTTGGGAACGATAGATCCATGCTTGTTTCAAATTGCTTGTTTAGAATGGGAGGAGCTGCAATCTTGCTCTCTAACAGGTGGATTGACAGGCATCGATCCAAGTATCAGTTGGCCCATACGGTTCGAACCCATAAAGGCGCTGATGACAGGTGCTTCACTTGTATTACCCAGAGAGAGGATTCCACAGAAAGAATTGGTGTTTCTCTGTCAAAGGATCTAATGGCAGTTGCGGGGGATGCTTTGAAGACCAACATTACCACTTTGGGTCCTCTTGTGTTGCCAATGTCTGAACAATTGCTCTTCTTTGCCACATTGGTGGCCAAGAAAGTTTTCAAGATGAAGGTGAAGCCGTACATCCCAGATTTTAAGTTGGCTTTCGACCATTTCTGCATTCATGCGGGAGGAAGAGCCGTGCTAGATGAGTTAGAGAAGAACCTGCAACTTTCAGACTGGCACATGGAACCTTCAAGGATGACCCTTTACAGGTTTGGCAACACTTCCAGCAGCTCACTTTGGTACGAGTTGGCTTATACTGAAGCTAAGGGGAGGATTAAGAGAGGGCATAGGGTATGGCAAATTGCTTTTGGATCCGGATTTAAGTGCAATAGTGCAGTTTGGAAGGCTCTAAGGAGAGTAGATCCAGCTAAGGAGAAGAACCCATGGAGGGATGAGATTCATCAGTTCCCAGTTGAAGTTCCTAGGTTCGCAGCCATCTAGATTATGCAGCTCTATCTTGGGGTTTAGGTGATTTATTTTAGAGTATAGACCGTATTTCCATGACAGAAGGATGGTAAGGATAATGCACCAGCTTTCCCTAATGTACGAGTTTGGAATAGAAGATATGTAATTTTTTTAACTGAGGAGTGTTAATCTGTTTTAGTTGTTGGGAGTTATTTTGATTGGATCATTTATTCTCGTTCTAAGTTTTAGCAATTCAACACCTCGAAAGCGGCTTGTGCTAGTTTGTAAACTTCATTTCCCAGAATAATGTGTTGTCCTGTCCGAAACACTAGTCACTTTATTTCTGTGTCTTTCTCGTAGCTGCTGAATTCAGTTTCTGTCAATAAGAACAGTAAAAGGAAAGAAAGTAGCAGCAAGTTGCCAGTAACAGCTTTTTCCATTACAAGTCTGTTAAAATGTTTCTTTTGCCAAGCAGTTGAAAACAACATAGAGAGCAGCGCTAAGGACATAATGAATTATAATCCAAAACGCAGCTCAAACAGATAATTTCATCTACACTGCAGCACCATAATGCAGAAGCAAATAGGTTTGTTAATGCAATTCAAAAGAAATCATAATTTCTTAAATCATTGCAAAAGGTTGCTTCTATCGAACTCAAGTAAAGGGCCCGTTATCCACCAATCAAGATATCGTCAAATAAAACTCCTCTCTTCCAAGGTTGATTCAAACAATATATGAACCCTCATTCCTTTGAGGACTTGTTAATAAGTGACTTGTGGATATGAGGAATAACACCTCCACCAGCTATTGTTCCCTTAATAAGGGTATCAAGTTCTTCGTCTCCACGGATTGCAAGCTGTAGATGTCTAGGGGTAATGCGTTTAACCTTTAGATCCTTGCTTGCATTGCCGGCCAACTCCAATACCTCTGCAGTTAGGTACTCCATGATTGCAGCAGAATACACTGCAGCTGTTGCACCAACTCTTCCGTTGGCTGCCGCCCTCGACTTCAGAAGACGGTGAATACGTCCAACAGGGAACTGTATGAAAAAGAAAATATACATGACCCACCAGAGAACTCGAAGCATATAGTAATAATACCAAGAAACTAGAGACTATCAAGCACATAAATAGGAGTTACATCAGGAATCGCACAAGCACAATTATGGAAACTGATCCCTACTCATCTTTTCCCTCCTCATCTCCTACTCATTTTGATTTCAACTATTCAGATTAAATTTAAACAGTTTAGATTTGATATTTTTAATTTTTTATATTTTTGATATTTTATTTATCTCAAAAGACACAAAATACAAAATAAAAATAATCTTTTAATTATCAATTTTAAAAATAATACTAATTTAAATTAAAAAAATTAAAACCATAAAACACTCAATCTGAACCGTCCAGATTTAGATAAGTACCTTCTAAGGATCTAAGTCCCACAAATACTTCAGAAATTTCTGCATTCCCGGTGCCTGGATATAATTACACTATTCCAAGTTTCCAACACCCAAAAAATCCATCAATCAACCGACATATCAGATATTATCACTAACCCTTCCAACCCCCCCCCCCCCCCAAAAAAAATGAAAGAACAAAAACGGTTATTAGTGAACTTAGCATCTTGTCAGTCCCAAAAAAAGATCATGGTAGTCGATGGACCTGCTTTGATCATGAAGCCTACAAACAAATCGGGAGGGAGAATTACGTTTGCCGAACTATATTATTCTACAAAGTAGTTAAATTAGTTAGAAGCAAAGAGCTGTCTATACTGATCAATCCGCAAGATGATTAGTCTCTAATTCCTTCAGGAAAATATAAACACGAACCATCATGCCAGTGAATAGGGGTAAACAGGCAATTCAGGCCAGGCTCTACCGGTCTAGTCCTAATGAAAACTATAAGGGAACAGTAGAAATTGAAATAGAGTGTACTCTTCGACAACTTACAAGAATAACATTGTCTAGGAAGATGGATGGATGGCAATCCTGTATACATATGGAAGCAGCCGAAGACGAATTTTTAGAGCAAAAGGAACAGCAGTAACTATTATAGATGCCCCTAAACGCTATACTAAATATAACGCTAGACCAAAATATAGACTTACGACCCCCAACTTTAATTTATCTGCCTGGATACCTAAATGTTGTCATCATACAAATAAGAGAGATCCAGAAAGAAACAATTGATGAAGTGGAAAATTAGCGAATGTCTTCTATAAAAGATCAATGAAACCCGAAAATTATCAAAACAGAAAATGAAAAGAGTACAAAAATAAAAAGTGGAGAGGGCGATTGGAAATGGAAAAACCTGGAGACCGGCACGAGAAGAGCGAGAAACGGGTTTCTTCTTATCCTTATCCTTGTTAGCGGCAGAGGTTTTACCCATTATCAACCCCTTTGCTCCTTTTCCCGACATCTTCCTCTCGCTGCAACTGCGACTCAAGAATCTAGGAGCGACCTTTGAGATTTCTGAGACTCCCGAATGACTCAAAGCCCAGGACCGGCTCTACTTATTTGGACGGTCTTTTTCTTTTCTTTGCACTCAGATTCTCTCCTCTGAAGTTGCCTCCCGTGCTCTCTCCTGTGCGAAATCTTAACCGTCGAATTCATCTCACCGCCTAAAAAGAGACACGTGTGCAAATGGTACATTTTGGAGCCATCTCTTGAACGACGTGTTCTCAAAAGGCATTTGGACGCATTTCACTTATTTGTTTGATTTTGTAAAATCATTGCTTTGAGCATTTGGAGGAGAATTCAGATCCTCTTCATTATCACTCTCTCAATTCTTTCTCTAATAAGATTTGAATCATTTAAAATTAAATCTGGATAGTTTAATTTTGTTTATTTTTTTATGTCAAAATATTTTTTTTTTTTAAACTTATAATTATAAAATTATTTTTATTTTACATTATATATCTTATAAAAAAAGTTATTTTCAAAACTAAAAAATAAATAAATAAATTTGACCATCCAGATTAATCTGGATGGTCTAGATTTCTCACTATAAAGGCTGTAGAAGAGGCCACTACAGGGGATCTGATTCCTTTGGACGATGGCATCTCACAGGTTAAGCTTTCTAGTTTCGCATATTCCTTTTCCATCTAAGAGACTCATCGCTTCTCAACTTAAATTTGTTGGTTTTGATTTGAAGATTTTCGTGTCTCCTTCGTGACTGCTTGGCAAACCCAGAACGGTGGTCATCGATTTCTTCCTGAAAAGCTGACAGCATTGAAAGAAATTGATTACTGATATAAGTTCTCTTGGTTCTGTTTCTCCTTTTTTTTCCCTGAAATTGAAAAATAGGTTCTCTTCAACTTAGTAGAAAGATATGCTTATCAAGTGGATTACTCTGTAACAAAGAATTTTAGATAATTCAATGTCAAAATTTTTAGTTTTTTGCAATTCTTCTATTACTGCCGTTGACTGGATTGAGCTTGAACTAGTAATTCTATTCTGCTCCTATCAAATTAAAGTCATGATGTATGCTTCCTATGTTGTATCTACTGCTAAATTATAACACTCACATGAATAAAAGCGATGAAGAATGGAATAAGAGGCTGACAAATGAACAATTTTATATTACTCGCCAAAAGGGGATTGAAAGGGTTTTCACGAGGTAGGTTTGTTGAATGGCTTTTATAATTGTAGGCTTTCCAATAGACATTAATTGTTCAATGATATTTGTTAGTTTTTGACTATTTTTCAAGGAATCAAAACAAATATTGTATTGGCTTTGGCTTTATTACTTGCATGTCATGTAGTAGAGTTTTTCTGCTTAATTTACAACTTCTACCTGCTTGTAGTGATACCAATTCACTTTGTTCAGTCAAGTGGTCTTCAATTACAGGAAAAAATGAAAAACATAATAACACATGATTGATAAATTAATCTTACTACTTTTAGTTTCAAAAAGCATCCATCAATTTTTCTTTTATATTGATTTTCATGTCATATGAACCTTGGAAGTGGGCTTTCAAGAGTTGTTTGTGACATTTATGTGTGGTTAAAGCCTTTTACAAAAGACAAATTTTGAGTGCACCTTATGAATTGCAGATGCACACATCATTGGATAACACATAACTATCTCTTACTGCTCATTATAATTTCACAAGAATGTGTCTTTTTTTTTTTATTGCCCTAAAATCGTGTAAAAGGTATATAATTTAGCCATTTTATTAGGAGATTGTTGACTGGTCTGTTGGATGCTGTAACTATGATTCTGAACTACAAGCGGTTACTGAGGTTTAGTCCACATTTGAGCCTGAGGAAGTATGCATTTTGGTTACTATAGAGAGGCCTGCAGGTTTAAGTGTAACAAACTCAGTATTTTCTAGTGGAACAAGCTCAGCTTAATATTATAAATCAACTGTAATTGAAGTAATTATGTTTAGACCATAATAATGAAATACATAAAAGCAACAAATAAAGAGTTTCAAAGATCCAAATAGTAAACTTTTATCAATCAAAAGGAGGAAGATATATTAGCGAAAAGATTGAGAATCCAGAGTCAGTTTACATGAAAATAAATTTACAGGCACAAGAATGTCCTCAGAGTTTGTGTGCCAGTGGATTTAATACATACAAGAGTTAATTATAGTAGTATAATCACAATGCCATCAAGATCAACATCTTTGTCACCAAAATGGAAAAGAAAAAGAAATTTAGAGTGTTTCCCTGTGGTTATCCATCTCCTATGAGGTATTTAAACTGCCAGTATATTTTTCCAATGCTATAGTCCACGAAACAAGTTTTTGCACAAAATAAACATGATTAAGACTTACATCTCCTGGAATATAAATTCAGCTGTCATAACCCACACCTTCCTTTGACAGTAACAAAACTATAAATCTAAATTTTTTTGACTTCCAGATTAAACACAGCTCCTATCATCCAACTATTAATCTCTCACAAATGCAATTTAGTACACAAAGCCATAGGATTTCACTCCTACGGCCTAACCCCCCAAAATTAAACCTGACAAAATTGCTTACTTATATTTAAATTGGATGATTTTCCTTCTGAATCTATAGTATGCACAAATTCTAGCATTCTAGTATTATTTTTACACCAATTTCTTAAAACTCCCCCACTCCCTAAGAAGTAGACCATTGAAAAATGTTTTAACCCAAAAACAAAAAACCAAAAAAAGAAAGCTTGCACCGATTGTTCTAAACAAAACTCTGGCTTTAATTCCATAATCTAAACACTACCATTTTTGTGACTCGCACTTAATTATGACCACAACAGCAAAAATGATAGTTTAAAATGATAAAAATTGAAGTAGGAAGCTACATTTCATAATATGATACGGACTTCGGCTTTATCAGTGAGTTGAACAATGAGATGATCGATAGATCGATCACTTGAACCCAGAAGAAGATGAATAAGAAGATGGGACACTCAAGGCACTGATTCGCCAATGAAGATAACTTAGGGATGAAGAAGACCATCGGTTTCGCTGAATGTCGCTGGGTTGCTGGACCCCATTGCCTTTCTACATGCAAAGAAGAAAACGAAGAAGATGGGAGAGCTTCATTTTGGGAGACGCAATTGATAGAAATGCAAAAATAATTCAATGCACCATTTTGGAGTTAGGAGCAACGTGGCTCTTTCTATGTTGCGAGATGAATCCGACAGCTAAGATTTTGCACAAGAGAAAGCATGGGAGACAACCACGGGAGAGGATTTGAATCCTCTTTCTTTCTTATACTACTCTCCTCTTTTGTTATAATTATCAAAATACTACCCTCCTCTTTTGTTATAATTATCAGAACGGAATAATGAGATGCATCTAATCTTTCTTTTTTTTTTCTTTTTTTAATTTTCATTTCTTTTAGTATATCATTTTGGTAGGTAGGTTGTAAAGATGCAGAATGAAACATCGAGTTTGCACTTGAATTGTGGCTTTATACATATACATTATATATGTGTGTGTGTAAAACAATAGAAGTAGGCTTAAGAGGACTCCAATTAGACTCCAGACTAGCTTATGACCGGGAATATGTTATTATATAGTTTAGAAAAGAATTTACAATTTTTTCTACAATAGATAGCTATGATGTTTGCTAAATTTTTATTGTATCAAACAATTGGAAGACTAGTATGGAATACAAATAAATTATAAACAAAATATTAACACAATTTCAAAACAATTAGAGTATACGAATCAATAAGCCAAAATGGATCCTCTAAGGATATTGTATAATTGCTTTTATGATATAACAACATGATTTGATCATTTACTACGTGCGTATGATAGTTGACTAAATTTATTAATATAATGCTAAAATACACCAAAAAAAGTTTTCTATTGAAACAAGACAAGTGATGAAAATGTGTAAATTTTTTAAAAAATAAATTAAAAGAAGGATGACCTCTGTTTAGGGCGTCACAGCCAAAAAAGTCCCAAAAACATATATTGTATGTCATTACGAAAAACATAGAATTAACAAAATTAAGTAGAACTAATAAATAAATTAATAAAACATTGATATAATATTTCATAAAACAATAATAATTTCAAAGTGATTTAAATGTAGTATAATGATTAACATAAAAAAAAATTAGTTTATTTCTACCTATCCCAAATTCTGAACTACCTTCTTGTAAACTACATTCCATATTGTGTTGGATGTATTGCCGTCTTTCTCACAAATTATAATTCTTTGAACTTCTCTTTACTTTTCTTTCTACATATTGTAACATATAGTTGGCTACCATTAAAAATAAATTATAGGAAATACAATCTCACATGCGATCAAAATTTACCCTAACTTCTATTTATTAACATTGCCAAAAAAAAAAAAGAAAAGAAAATATTTTATCAAAGGATATAATTACTATTCTAAAATGTGACTCATGCGAAGCATGAAAATTTAGTAATTTATTATTTATCACACGTAAAATTAAAATACCATTGCAAAATATGTAAAGCTATGTCAATTTTATTTTAAAACAGAAAACAATATGATTTTTATGAACATATACTTGATAATAAGATAAATGCTCCGTAGAGTGTGAATGAGAATTGTTATATACTAGCACGAAAATATAATGCATTAGAAAAATAAACAGGACGCTGTGCCTTGAATTGCTAATGTATGCAACATGTATATCAGGCTATCTTTATTTATAACAAAAATTACGCTGGCAAAAACACAATTTAATTAAATATCATATTTAATAAATGAAGTTCAGAGACCAGAGAGTAATATAATTGCTTTTGTTAATATTAGGGTTGAATAAGCATTTACCAAATGAAACTTCCGTAGGAATTCAGACTGATACATAAATGTACCAACAAAATGCACATTTTACTGACATATGCATTTTGGCCACAAGTATTGAGATGTTGTCGCATTGTTAAATGGTTCGATTGTTTTGCATTATTAAAATAAATAAATAAATAAATGACGAAAAAATTGTGAGAGGGACATGTATTAGCAGATGAAGGAGCGGGAATTACTTTTATGCATTATAACTGATAACTTAGGGCAACGATGGAGCTCATTAGTCATTATTCATGGAGATCGTTCTAATATGAATAATAGTTTTAAATTCGAAGAATTAACATTTCGTGAAATTAAATTATTTATAACAATTTTTTAATTGTACTGTGCTCTATGGACTGTAGGAGATACCATATAACAAAAAACGTCTTTCTAAAAGTAGCCTTATATATTGTTATTATTTTTTTAAAAAAAATCGTTCTTTTTAATAAATTGACAAAAGAAAACATTGTTAAAACATATTTCAAATACAATAATATTGATAAAACACTTATCATATGATTTTGCCAAATAATTAAACTAAAATGCAGTTATTTATATTTTTATTATCAAATTCTTTAAATAAAATATGACAAGTATATAATTCTTCAATAATATTATGATAAGTGTATGATTTGATTAAAAATTATATAATTATTTATAAAAATCATATATTTGTCATATTTTGATCAGAGAACTTAATAATAAATATATAGGAATCACATATAATTTGTTTTATTAAACATATACTATTTTTTTTCACGACACTCCCTATAAAATTCTATTTAAAAAAATTTGAAAAAACAAAGATTCATTCCGTTTTATTTGTTGTTAATAGTTTTGCGATTATTAAATTTTGAATCATATCAGTTTTATTCATGGGGAAAGAAAAACGACAACGATCATCTACAGGGACAGAAGAGAAGCAGGAAAAATAGTATGAGAGACGAAATATGTTGCATCATTTTTTTAGGTGTCAAAACATTAAATCTTACATATAATAAATAATAATAAAACTTTTCTTTGAATAGTAGAAGACGTGGAGTAATTGATATCTTGTAGCAATTTTTCGTGAGCCTCAGGATGGGAACTGGGAAGGCTGACGAAGCTAGAGAATAGAGAGACAAGATGATACATATCCACAAGCTTCGATGTGGACCGTGTTTAAGCCCAAGTCCATTGTCTTCACGAGTATCCCCACTCATAGACAAAAGTTTCATATTATTGAAGCCAGTCAAAGTCTGACCACAGCAATTTAGGAAGCAGGGGACCAGTAGGATAGACGGCCTTGTTTGACTTTTTCATCCAGATCGTTTCTCCCGTGCCACTGCCCATCATTAGGTAGCGGATATTCATTTAATTCATTTTTCGTCTGTCTTCCTCTTATCGCTCTCACTATCATTATTTATCTTTGCCTTTTTATCTCTTTTTTTTAAGTCAACTCATAAATCATAATTGAGATTATCTACTAATTGAATTGTGATGAATTTCAAACATCCCACTTGATTGATATATAGAAGCACTTCAATAAATTAAAAAATAACCCAGAAAACAAAATAATCCACATGATTTTCAAAACATACAACTCCTTAAGTTTAGAATTAATATTCTTTTCATATATATATATATATATGGTATACATGATTGGAGAGAGATAGAGGTAGGGTCAAGTCTCAACGTACATGAACGTCATCAACTTGATATGAAACGAAGGAGATTGTTTGGGCTGCTCCTCCCTTCGGAAAGTAAAATAATGTGTATGCTGGATGCCTAGTTCTTGTCATATATATTCAAACCCTGCAAATGGAAAAGGAACATTTGAATCAAAACAAAACACTTTGATGAATGGGACAGCAAGAAATTGAACAAGAAAGAAAGAAATATATACTGTTGGAATTCGATGTTAATCAAGGAAGCAGAAGCGTTGGCGATGGCGCGGAAGGCGGTGGTGGAGAGGACGATGGAGGTTCCACCGGAGGAAGGGGGAGAACGAGAACGAGAGGAGAGGGCCCTGTCGACAATCTTGATCTGAACGGTCTGCCCAGGAATGCAAGTCCTAGGAGCAGCGGCGCTTATACACCTCACCTCGTACTGCCTCCCGCACGCCGCCCCATTGTCCCATATTCCTTCCCCCGCCGATCCGAACATGTTGCTCGACGGAAACTGCGACGCCTCTCCCCCGAAACACGCCGTCGCTGTATACATACATATATATATATATATATATATATATAATATAACACTTTACAAACAACACATGTATGTACGTATGTATTTATGTTCAGAATATGTTGGAATCGTATATATATACGTAGCACTAGCACTTACGGAGAAATGGAGGGCCGTACTGGGCGGCTGTACCGACATCGGCGCGAGAGGGGTGGACCAACAACAGTGTTGAGAAAAGGAGACAGTAACAGATGACGGAAAAAGAAGCCTTCGACATTATTATCGATCGCTGCAATTTAGGAAGGAATTCGAGGGAATTGAGATTCCCCAAAGTTTAAACCCCTGGCTTCACAAGTCAGCGTTAATGAATGAACGATGGCCTAACTACCTAATACCCGAAGAAAGATCCAACCGAATTGTTTGGAACTTTGAATCTCTCAAGCCCCTCCTTTAATTTTTTTTCTTCTCTCTAGTTTCTACATCATTTTAAAATTTAGCGCCTTTTGTACTAAATTCTTGTGTAATTCTGACATAGATTTTTTTAAATCAATACATGAGGTATTTTTTTAACAGTTTATCAATTTGTTGAATATTATGTTAGTTATATACAAGATTTTTTTTTCTATTTTTGTCATTACATCCTTAATTAACAGTCTTTCGAATCTTTTACATAATGGTATTTTGCTAATACCTTGATGCAATATAGTTAATATTTTGATTCGAGCAAATGAATGCATTCATATCGTTGTAATGATTTTTTATATCCATATTGAAAGCAAGCATTATAAATATGAACTTATCTTGATTGACTTTGAATTTTTTTTATATTTATAAAAAAATATTGATATTAATTTCAAAATAAAAAAAGACACAATATATGATATTGATCCATATTTAATAAAACGCACTTAATTGATTCCTTCCCCCACTCACCAATATGTCAATTTAATATTAATTACCTTGAAGTACAATTTTTTTTTGGGTGCATGAATATAAGGAAGATTATACTTAACACGTTCTAAAAAATACCTATTACTTATTTGAATTGCATTTTAAGTATGTTAAATAAAACAAATAATAATTATATTTATGCATATATGCATTGTTCAGTTAATTAAAAATAAATTACATAAATTTTCTTTAAATTTTATTAAAATTAAGCAGAGCTTTCCTCTATTTTAAAAATATACAAAAACATATCATGAAATAAAAAAATTATTTTATATTTTAACCTAATTTTGAATTTTTTTGACAAAAATACCTTTCATTTAAAATTGTGTTAGTTTAAAAAAATTATATATTTAGGTTGATTAAGGATATTTTAGTAAAAAAATTTGAAATTAAACTAAAGTACAAGATAACATTTTATTTTAAGAGAAATATATGTATATTTTAAAAATAAAAAAATTGTATAATTTACTCTTTAATTAGTTAGGTGTGGGGAGGAACTTTTGCAGGTCCTGGCATCTCTATCAATAGTAGTGGAATCTAACTTCCGTGCACCCAATTTTCTTTACTTTTATAGCTAGCAATTAATTAAGATATAATTTTATATCTAATAGGGAATATATATTATAACTTTCTGATTAAGAAATAAAAAGAAGGAAATATTAAGAGAATTTGTGTGGAATATTTACATAACTGTTATATAAGAAATCAACATAAAAGGAAATTCTCAAGTTGTTAGGTTGAAATATTGTAGGAATTTGTGTAGTTAAACAGAAAGAGAATAGGAATATTAAAGGTAAAGGACATAGCATCCCATGATTTTGAAGATGTATCGACATAGAATTGGAGGGAAACTTTTGGGCAAAAGAGAGAGCTAGTCCTGCTTTTCTAAAATTTCTATGGCTTTTTTTATCGTGACTTGGTTTATTTTTGGCTTTTCGTTGAATGTTTGTGATGGGACAACCTTGTGCATAAGTTGGTCAGAGGTTTGGTTGATAAGAATCCAACACAACCATTTGGCTTTTTCCCTTTCTTTGAGTGACAAATGTACAATCCAGGCGGCTGCCGCTCCTCACACCTAGACGGTGTTTTGTAAATTGTATTTGTCATATAATTAGTCCCAAAGATTATTTAAAAAAAAGTTTATATATATGATAATAATTTTTTTAAAGTAATCGTAAATTTGAACCAATAATCAAAATAACAAACACAATTCATTCACGGCCAAACGAATTCTTTAAAATTATATGTAATTTAAATATTATAAAGGTTATATTATTCTTTTATCTTTATAATTTTATTAAATTTTGATAATGTAGATATCATGTGTTATTTTGTGTATTTTTGAATACCTATGATTTAGATTTAAAAAAATAAAAATAAATAATAAAGTGAAATTAACTAATATATATGATATATGATGTAATATATATTGAGTTATTTAAGTAAATAAGTTTCAATTATGCATATTTAAATGTCAAAATAATACATAATTGATCATATCAGCAAAATTAACCAAATATTGATAGATATTTGACAGTAGAGATTAAATTAAAAAAAAATTTAAAGTATAAAGATATAATTACGAATATTTAAATAATAAAGACTAAGACAAAAATTAACTGAAATTATACAGATTAAAAGAGTAATTTTTATATTATATAAAACATTTAGAGATTTAAAGATAACAGTACAGGAGAGATAGTTTAAAATTCTAAATATCAAAAGCACAGAATTTGTAGGAGGCATGGCTATAGGAAAAAGGGGGAAGGGAAGAGTCATAATCTTCGTACCTGATGGGTTCACTTGAGGGGTTCAGATTATGGGAGCTGACTCTGCTTCACAAAGCTAGTAAAAGCCAGAATATGAGCACTCAAATAATGAGATTATATGAAGATTGGAGATGAATGAAATGAAGATGCAATCTTTATGCAAAAACAAATTGTGTCCGTTGTATTTATAGGCTAATTGAAATACTTCACTTGAAAGGTAATGTTTGGACTTTGAAAATGAGAAGGAAACGCCTCAAACGTAGATTTACACGCTGTTGAAACCGACACCTATACACAACATGGGATATTCCATCTTCATTGAAGAAACAGAAATGTAATCAATTCGAAGGGGAGATGTTTCCTTGCAAGAGATTTATTTCGTTTTGTTTTTGGGGTTGAAACTTGCACGAGGTGCGTTGCTTCATGCTTGAATTACGGTATTTATAAAGAGCAAGTTAAGGAACGTAGGGGTCAAGAACCTTACAGCTACTCGACAACTTCAAATTTATAGCTTTTTTGGGGCTATTATTGTAAATATGTATCAGTTGGATAAACATTATCTGTTCAAACAGCAAAGCATCTTAACCCTTCTTTTGTTCCTATCAATCGAATCCCGTGATTTTTTTTTGGACATTTTTTGTTTTCAAAATATAAAATATAAAATAAAGACAATCTTTCAACTTTTATTAGAGAAACATCTTAAGTTAAAGATAATTTTTCAATTTCTACTAAGATATAACTTAATATTTGTTTGATGAAAGTAAGAAAATTATCTTTATTTTGTATTTTGTTTCTTTTAAAATATAAAAAAAATTAATAAAAATAATGTAACAGCATACTGGAAGATTTTTATTTATAACTGTCAAGTGAATTAACCGTTCTTGAAATCATAAATATGTTTTTTTTTTAAAAAAAAATGGAAGCTGTATAATGTGAAAATGAGAGAGTTGTGGGGGTATATCATTTTTTTTTTAAATTAATACAAATCTTCACTCATCGTCCCACGTCCTGTATGTTTTCATAGGAAGCTCTGCCATCTTTGATTTTGATCGCCGAATCATAAAAACAATAAAGAACACTTTAAGCATATCTAACAATTAATTATGCAGCGAGTGGTTACATTAAAAAGATTAAGATATTTATTTGTGTTTGCAAAGCCAACAAAACAAGTCTCAATGACTCACTCAGTAATACTAATTATTGATGTACAGAAAAAGGAAAACAGTTGGAAAATGATACAATTAAGAAGCTCGGAATTTGAATTATTTTACATGAGTTAAAATAATTAACTCAAACCTGAATGGGCAATGAGCAACCTAACTAATAAAAACTCAACTTTTTTAATTCATTTTCGATTTAATGCTGCCAAGTTTTCAACACAAAAGGAACTAGGATGAAAATAAAGAATTCTTTCATAATGATACATGAAAAATGCACTTAGAGGGGGTGAATAGGTGCTTTTGTAGAAGAGTAAAATTAAAGATAATTAAATTAATTATATATTAATATCAAATGATTTCAATAAAAAACTTGATAAAGAGTATTGATATGAAAACCTTATAACTAAATTAAGATCTTGTCGACATGATCTTTTAAAGGATAACTGAAAAGTAAAGATCAAGAAAATAAAACAGGACCTTATCGACAAGATTTTAGTACAAAGGTTAAAACAAAATAAAAAATAAAGTAAAGGAAAAAAAACACATGATATATCCTAATTCGGTTCTCAAGACCTACATCCAATCCCTTATACACAATAAGGGAGTTTCATTATAAAATCAGGGTATAAACCTACATAACTTAAATTTCCAAACTCACCTAAAACTTTTATAACACTTAGATTTCACACAAACTTATCCAAAACTTACTTTCTCCACATTTAGAAAAGATTTAGAGAAGAATGATATAAGGATATATTTAAAATCCTTATCAATAAAGGATTACAATAAACTTACTTTTAAAAGCTCTCACAAGTTAGATTTATTCAGAAACTAAGCTCAGAAGCTTTAAAATGAAGAGAACAATAAATACTATAATGTAACTTAGCTTTTCTTTCTTTGTTTCAGTTCTCTTTGGGCTTCAGTTATTTATCTTACTGTTATATAGTGGCTCCCAAAAGAAATATATCCGTTGAAGAGTTCAATTTCACAAATATAGTCGTTGCAAGAGATATGAAGGTAGAGATAACTAAAGGAGTTATACTTTCGGCTGCACAGGCTATTTTCTTCTTTTTGATTCTAAATCTCTCTCTTTTCTACTACTTTTCTTTCATTTTTGTTGAATAAAATATTTGGTTTTGTTGATAAAGAAGAATTATATTGACACTCTTTCATATATACATACTTTTTCTTTGTGCCTTTTTTGTGAGTCTGTGTAATGTATTTCTTTGTTCAGCTTTTGTATTGTTTTGAAGATCAGAATATTAATATGCAGTAACCGTTGAGGCAAGATGCTTTGGCTTCCCTTTGATATTATATTTTAAAATTATTTTTTAATATAAACAAATTATTTCAATTTTTATTATTATATCAAACTTATTTATTTTATTTTATAATTATGAATATGATACGTAAGTGCAAGCAAGTTTAATTTTTCAAAATTATATTTATCATTATAACGATACGAGAATTTAAATATAAGATATATTTGTAAACTACTTAGATCATACAATATTCGACTATATCTAATGATTATTTAAAAATAAAAATAAATTTTGTTCATTATTTTATTTTTATAAAAACACGTTATAATTTCTCATTTCAAGTTGTTACTATTTTATAAATAAATAATCACCTGGACGCTCAAATGCATATTCTGTTTTTTATTCTCTTTGACTTTGATGAAAATATCTTTAATAAAGAAAGAGGACTTGGGCTGAAACTTATAATCCAAGGTGGTGGTTCTTTTAATTATTTCACATATCCGTGACGTAACGAAACGACGTCACTCGAACGGTAAAATGACGAGTGAGATTCCGACTTATCTCACTTTTTAAAATGTCAAATTCTGCCTTCCATTCTATGGTCCCAACTATTTATCTAAACATTTTAATAATTTTTATTGACATTATATTCAAATGTTAATTTCAAATTAATGATAAAATTATTTAAAAATGATACCATTATAAATGAAATGCTAAGAAATATAATTACGTAGGAAAAAGAGTGAGCAACGAGTCAAGCACCCGTGTTTTTAGCCCGCCTGCCTCTGGAAGGTGTTTCCCAATTCGCATGGACTGGTTTGACATAGTCAATGATAATATAATACTATATTACTGGCTACATCGGTAATTTCGATTTAATGTTGCAAATAATAATAATAATAATGGACCCCCGGGCCTCCGTATATTTTGTATATATAGCTCCTTACAAGCCCCCAAGAAGCAACTAAGAAACTGCATGCCGTCCCTTTTACTGGCCTGGCGTGTTCTCTTTTCCTAGGAACATTCCTTCCTTCATTCTCATCCTTCATTTCGTTTAGTTTGATCATATATGGAGAGTGTTAGCAACATCCACAAGAGGAAACTTTGCGACGATGAAGATGAACAAATACATACACAACTATCGTTCAAAGCAAGTATGACAGTGGTGGAGCTAATAGTTGCAGTGCATTATGTTTTTCATGCTCTAGTAGACGAAATATTGTGGGATGTCGAAAATCAAGTAAGACAAATATATACACAAAAATGCAAATGTCATATTCTTCTATTAAATGTTTTCCCCTCTCCTTTTGGGGTGGAAAGGAGAAAGCAGATTGAATGTTGAATACTTAATCCTATCCGTAGATTCCTGGAATTCTTTTTTAAACAAGCCAATGAATGCTCCCTTTATTTGGTTCATTCTTAAACAAAACAATTTCATCCAAAAAAAAAAAAAAAGAAAAACTAACAAACCAATGATGACCTGGTTTGTATAATGTAGCCTGTTCATTATTTATGGGCAGACATATCCTTTATGATGATGAGACAAAAGAATGGCCTTTCTGGTTTTACTTCCCGATTTGAGAGTGAATATGACGCATTTGGTGCAGGTCGTGGGTGCAACAATATTTCAGCTAGACTTGGTAGTTTGTAAATCCTACCCTGTTTCGATAATAGTAAATTACTTTGAGCAAAATTCAGGCTTTGTTCACATTTTGTTATTGTCAACATTCTTATGATTGTATGTTTTGGATCAGTAAATTATACATTTTTCTGCAATGAATGTGAGTCCAAACAAGTTTGCCTTATCAGACAAACTAGCAAATTTCTTATTGGTAAAGTTTTAAATTAATCTTGAAGTCATAGCTACTATATTTAACTTCAAGCATGGCGGTTGCACAGGATATTAAAGGGAGGCCAGAACGTGTACTTTCAATTATCAGCAATTGGATAACGATGGCTGGTCAGGTGTATAAGGCAATAAGCGACGCAGGGTATTTGGACTCAAATATCGTGGTGATTTTGAGTGACAGTCATCATTCTTTGAACCCAAAAGTTGAAGAGGGCCATAAGACATCTGTGAATGCACGATCTATTACCCTGAGTAGACTTCAGTCCAATAAATCTTTCCGAAAATTAAGAGAAGTTGCTAAGATGTGCTTCTTTTTTTGCTCCCTCTTGGAGAAAGAACACTAAATAGTTGTTAAAATGTACAGTAACGTTATATAAATTCTGTTGCTAGCATGTGGAATCCATATGTTTACACCCGCTTTAACAAATTCAGCCTACTAGAGGCATGTTTTCATGCTAAATATTTGAAAACATTGAGTACAACACTCTTTACAGAGAAGATAAATACGTTAGGCCTGTCCCGTGTATTCATCATTTTTCACTGTGCATCCGGAAGTAGGAGAGATGGAGTGCCTTCTGCCTTGACAACCAACCTTGTTGAAAGATCTTCGGAGTATTATCTGGTTTTGACCAATCCTACTACCATGAAAACCAACCTTATTGAAAGATCTTCTAGGTGTTACCTTTCCCTGTGCACTAGGAAGTAGGAGAGATAGAGCGCACAACTCCGTTTCCTTCGCTTTCTTTTTTTTCTTCTAATAGTCATACGTGCATCTTCTATTTTAGTTGTGCTATGCTGGGGGAGCTTTGGGTGTTTATGTGGCTACCCTTTCGGTAGAAATTAAACCACAATTTTCATTTTGAAATGCTGGCTATTTTGTGTTCATACATAATAATAGCTATGCTGGTGAAATTACCACTCTATTCTATTGGGTGCTATGTAATTTATTGCATCTTGAAGAAGAATTTTGTTTATTTAAAGTGCACTGAGATTCATGAGGCTCTTGTAAGAATTTGTCAAATACAAATTAAATTTCATGTCTTGTCTTTATGGTTGCATTTCATTAAAGTGATTGGCTGTTTCGTTTGTCTGTTTTGTTAGGATGTTAAAAAACAAATTGGGAGAGGTATGCATGAATTGGCAGCCAAAGTTGATGAATATGCTCGTGGCATGATGGGTCCACTAGGTTCCACTCTTTTTGAAGAGCTTGGTTATATTACATAGGCCCTGTAGATGGACACAATATTGAAGACTTAATTTGTGTTGTACAAGAAGTAACACCCCTGGATTCCATGTGCCCTGTCCTAGTTCATGTGATAACTGATGAAGATCAAGGAGCTGAAGATAATCAGAGAGGTGATATGGCAGACAAGCAGCGGGATGGTATTGCTTTTACTATTTTCTATTTTACTTTCATTGTGCTACCATTCCTTTACATGTTATTTTGGTTGTATTTTTAATTGTCATCCAATACAATATAGCTAATATGCCAATTTTGAGCTTCATCATCAGTTCAGAGCTTTTATTCCACCTTTCCTCATTTTTCTAGTTGAGTACGATCCAAATATCCAAGCATTTCACAAATTGAATTGAATCAATACATTTATTGATCATCCTATAGATTGGCCCTAAGTCTTGTAAATCTACAATTGTACTATAAGCTTTTTTCTGATATAAGCTGAAACCACCACTGCTTGAATTTGGCTCATTTTTTGCGTTCAGTTGGATCTAATGAATGGTAGATATAGGTACAAAGTCATTTCCTCTGCAACTGCATGTTACAGAGGATGGTAGTTTAGCGGCTTTATGGCCTGATTGTATTTGTACTTGCAAAATATGAATGATGTTCGATCTGTCCAAATATTTTCATTGAGTTGCCTATCTAAACTTTCCAGGTTCCGGTAACTCTGATTCATTATATAATACTGTTCATCCTGGAACGTATAGTGATTGCTTTGTGGAGGCTTTGGTTACGGAGGCAGAGAAAGACAAAGATATTGTTGTAGTTCATGCAGGAAACATGATGGAACCATCACCTTATTTGTTTCAGGAAATTTTTCCAGATAGGTCTTTTAATCTGGGAATGGCTGAACACCATGGAGTTACATTTGCTTCTGCTTTGTCATGTGGTGGGTTGAAGCCGTTTTGCATAATACCTTCATCCTTTCCATAAAGAGCTTATGACCAGTTTCTTTTCCACCCTTTTTCAGTTAAACTATCATTATATCCACTATCTGTCCTTCACTGACATTCAGTATTGATAAGAGCAGCATATTTGTAGTTGACGTGAATTATGAATTTAATGTGGAGCATAAAGGAACGAAATATATCTCTTAAAACTTACCAGTACTGTATTATTATTGATGATTATTGAGAGAGTGAGGAAGAGAAGGAAAGTGGGAACAGTAAAATAGTTTAGAACTAGTTGGAGTTCTCTTTCATTCTCCTCAGCTAATTTGAACCTAGTTAATATTCTAGCACATACTTAGGCAAACAAATTCCAAGGATTGAAGGATATTGTGCAATGTGAACCTTCAGGGACTCTTACTTGAGAATTTAAGACACTGTTATCAAAATTATGTAACTTGAGAAATCTTTTATTTCTGATAACATTCTATGTAATGTTGGTACGCTTTCTCTATGTTTGTGCATGTCCAAATAGGAGTGTACCTGCTTGAACGTAGAATGGATAATATGCGCACAAATTCTAAGATGATAAAAATTATAATAATTTGATACAGTTAATACAAGTTTTAACATGTTACATGTCAAATGTTTAGGTGGTTCACGATGTTGATCAACAAAAAATCCCACTGCGTTTCACCACCACAAGTGCAGGATTGGTAGGTTCTGATGGTCCTCTCCAATGTGGGGCATTTGATATAACCTTCTTGTCATGCTTACCGAACATGATTGTCATGGCACCATCGGATGAGGTTGAACTAATGCACATGGTGGCTACTGCTACTCATGTCAATGATCAGCCAATTTGCTTCTGGTATCCAAGGGGTGTTATGAGCAGGAAAGACTACACCGTATCCAGTTGAATCCCCATTGAGGTAATTGCGAGGCATAGGCACTCTATTTTCTAGATCCTTGTGATGTATAGTTGTATACCAAAACGTATTGTAATTTGAAAGGGGTAAATTAATTGGTAGTTTGTACAGCCAAGACATCAATTAAACCTGAGAAAGCATAGTTCATTTTCACCTCCCTATAGTTATCTCATAGTATCAAATATATGATATCTTCCATTTCTAGATTTAGAGTGAATCTAATTTATACACAGATTGGAAAAGGGAGAGTCATTGTGGAAGGTAAAGATGTTGCTTTACTAGGATATGGTTCAGTGGTTAAGTTTAACTGCCTTAGAGCTCAAACACTTCTTGCAAAGCTTGGGATTGCGGTGACAGTTGGTGATGCAAGGTTCTGGAAGCCCCTGGACAACAAGCTTCTCAGGCAGCTTTGTAAACACCACTCTTTCCTTATTACTATCAAGGAAGGATCTATTGGAAGATTCGGATCCCATGTTGCTCAGTTTATTGCTTTTGATGGACAGCTTGATGGGAAAATTAAGGTATCTTATCTGGAAAGGAATGAATTACTATGATGATTGTTCTTTTAACCAAAATTATGATACTGCATTTGTTTATGTGGATGGATAAGCTGTGGCAGTGGCGACCAATTGTGCTACCAGACGGCTACATAGAGCTTGCATCACCGAATGAGCAGCTTGAGCAGGCAGGGCTGAACGGACATCACATTGCTGCTGCGGCGTTGAGCTTGCTGGGGCGTACCCATGAAGCCCTTCTTTTTATGAGTTTATGACTCCTATACTTCATGTGCTTTTTCAGATTGATAGAGTATGGAACTGATAATCTCGAGCCACTAAACAGAATTTCTATTACTCATCAAGTAATTCCATCCTCACTTACCCTCCAAGTAATTCATATGGTTCAGTAGGTAGTTTATCAGTTAGTTATCACTAACTAGTTTCTTCAACTAACAGTGACCATTAAGTCACTAAAAATGACTCCTAACCATTTACCCGTGTAATAGAGATACTGATGAATGGCAATCAGATAGCTGCATAGCTGCACAGGAGAATGCAGATGGAATTGCAAAGGGCTGTAACATATGTGAGGTTTACTGATCTCATTCTGTTTGTAATTTTTTATAGACTAGAACGGTTCATGTGTTGGGATCAGGCCTTATTTTGTACAGAATTTTGTTGTTTAAGGCAATTTCAAAGGTTAAGACTTGAGAGAATCTCTTGTTCTAGTTGTCGATGATGCCGGTGATAAAACATTACGTAGGAAAGCTCAGCCTTTGGAGGGTCAGTCATTAGCTCTGGAAGAGGATACGCCAGTAAAATCAATATGAGCATCATTGTTAGATCAGAACTGGAGCAGCATCTATTGCAACAAGCTTGAGTAGTTCACCCACCACGTGACTTATTAATCTCCAAGTGTCTGCTTGCTTAATGAAGTCTCAGAAATCATTACTGAACACGCATACCTGCACTCCTCTGGTTATGATGCACCAAGTTTACTCGGAAAGTAATACTCTATCATGTATATATTGTAAGCTAAGGTAACCCCCTCTAAAGTGCAGATCATGCTAAGCTATGTTTGTTCTGTTCAAGTTTTGGTAAATCGGGTGATTAAGATCCCCTGGTCATTAAGAAATGGGAAAAAGAAAATTCTAGATGAAATTGAACTCTGTTTACCCATTTCATCATCTATTTTAATGTATATAATTTTTATGCCTTCGGTCTTGAAGTTATAAATAACAATATAAAAAAATTAAAATGCATGTGAAAAAGTAAAAAGTTAAATAACTCTTTACTATTTCTTTTTATTATTTTAAAATATAAAAATTATTACAATTTAATATTTATATTAAAAAATATCTGAAAATAAATTTTGTTAAAAAAGTTTGACATATAACCTTGTGCATGAGAAACCACTGGTGTATATAGATTGTTTTTACTTCATCCTAAGCGCTTATTACAAATTTTAGAGTATGGACAAATTTATGAAATCAACTTATATAAACCCAATTAGTTGTTTTGGGCTCAAATTCTTTACTTCAATATTCATTAATCAAAAAAAGAGAAAATTAATTATTTAGTCTTTATAATTTACCTTTATTTTTAAATTCCTCCCTATAATTTAAAATTTTTTTAAAATTAGTTTCTATATTTTCTAAATATTTCAAGGTTAGATTTTATTATTAGTGCGTTTGGATTAATATTTTCTTCCTCAAAACATAGTTTGGCCAAAACAATCATTCGTTACTCTTACATCTTGTGGGTTACAAACGTGAATTTCACCTTCCCCGCTCTAAACCAAACATGCACTGTTTCTCAGAAGATCCGAGTGTGATAACCCCATGATGATATGACAAACAGTACTGACGTGGTGACATAACAATGGACATCTGCCTTGGCCTTGAAATGCTGAATGGGGTAAATAAAAAGCCCTGCAGCAAAACGCAGAGAGGATTGCTTCGTTATTGGAGATCTGCAAATGAGGATTGCTTCGTTTTCAGATTGTACTTCTCCTCTTCATCAGTCTTGGACTTCTACTTCTTCCCTTCATGTTTTAAATCTGTAGCGAGCTCCTTCTCCTCTTCACATTCATCAAGCTCTGTCGCTGAACCAACTAGCAACTTTAAGTTTGTTGTCCCAATTATTAAGGCTGTAGCTGTCATAAAATGAGGAAAAAAAAATAAGAAAAAAAGTGAGGGAAAAAAAATAAAAAAAATAAATGGAATTCCCTGTAGCTGTCATAAAATGTATCTGTCATGCCAAACATGTTGAACTTGCATGTAGCATGTATCTCGTTGCCCTTTTCTTCTTCTGATAAAAAAAATATACTTTCACATGCCAGACACTGATGTCAATTAATTATATGATTTGTTTCATCCAAAATACATAAATTTAATGACAGTATCTTGGAATCCTTAAGTCCGCAGTGCAAACATGTGATGCAAAATATATAAATTCCATAGCTGTGGAGCTATTATTTTATTTATGTAGCTGCATCAAACAGAAGCTAAATTCATGAACTTTCTCACACAGAAACAGTCCCTCACATGCCAACTTGCAAAATCCATTGAATTCAGCTACATAAGTCAGTTGTGGGGTTCGGGGATAACTATAACATGAGATAAACTGCCACGTAGCTGTCTTGCGTAGAAGTGGGGTATCCGATTGAGGGTGTCCTGGGAATGGAGAGTTGTTGGTTTTGGGAGGTTTTGCTGTATACAAACTGGAAAGTTCGCAGGGGCATAGGAGGCCATTCAATGAATCAAAACCCAACAGAAAAAGGATATTTGGTCTTCTCTGACTACGCACAACAACAGACAAACTCGTAAATTTCCAAAACAATGCAACAACCTTTACGCGCTTCGGCGGTTGTCTCCCCTCCATACTCCCTGCCACGCGTAAACCCAGCACTTGTCATTTTGCTGCTTTCCCTAAACTTTACTGGACCGAGATTCTCTCTATTTATTCCAGGGTTGAAAACGTTTATTTTTGGCATGAGATTTACATAATTTAGATTTTAAATTTTTATTTCTAATTTAAATTATCGTTTTTTCAGCTTTCAATTAAAAATTTATTTTTATTTTTTTAAAATAACAAATCTAAATTATTTAAATAATCTAAATCAATATAAACACCCCTCCACAGATGAGAAAAGAATGAGTTTAGATTTCCTGCAATGCTTAGATTAGATCTCTCTAAACGATCCAAATTCAAAAAAATAATTCTTTATTTTTTTATTTTAAAAACTACAAAATACATAATAAAAATAGTTTTCTTTTAACTGTTAATTTGAGAAGATAATAATTAATATAAAAAAGCCAAAACAAATTTTTTAATCTAAACTGTCCCCCAAAAAAATTGAATAGTTCAGATTCTTTAAATATTCTTTGTCCAAACTTTGATTGAAACATAGAATTGAAATTGAATAAAGGATCCGTCGACAAACAGCGCCTCTTTACTCCTCTCCTCTCAATTCTTTATTTCTATCTTATTTTAGCTTAAACTTTTTCACCATCTTCCCATCTTCATGTTGCACTTGCGCCTCATTCCTTTTATGTATATGTTGTTTACCAGTAACACTATCACAAAGTCTACAATACAGCTATCTATTAATCTTCAATTAAATTAAACGAAGCATAGCATTATTTATTTTTTATATATCAAATCAATCAAATATCCTTAATAATATGCGGTAAAATTGGCTACACAAAATAAACGTGATGGTGCAAAGATTCAAGAATAAAATAGTACACAATGATTCCCATGGCCCAATTACATGCTTCTCTTCTCTTGCCTTTTGGGGTCCCACGCGCTTTGCACAGAGAAATCCTTGAGCCTGATGAAGCTCCCATGGGCAACCCAGCGTAATATAATCTCTCCCCTCCCGATTCTCTCGCATCCCATTCCTCTTTTTCATTCTGCATTTCATTGTTCTGCCCATAAGCGTGAGGGTCCTCCTCGGGCCCCCCTTCGCCACCTCTCTACAGTACTTCTTCTTCCTCTCCTTCCATCAATCTCTTCAATTTCATGTTTTCTTCTTTCTATACGCTAAATGTGCATTGTTAGCCCTTCAAGTTAATTGCGTGAACCCTCTGTGTCGTCTCTTCTTCTAGAATATTGGTGGATGCCTGGGTAGTTCGCGAGAAAAACTCAGAAATTCGGTGTAGTATATTACAAGCTCTTCTGTTCGACGAAAAGCTTTTCTTGAAATAACTAATTAAATTCAGACTTGTCTTTCTCCTCTTCCTCAGATATTTCTGGCGATTAACGTCACAGTAATTTGAAATATACTCCCATTTCTTATTATTCCATTCTTACCATCCATATGCTATAGGTCATTGCGCACGTGAATTCATGTTCATATCTTCTGCTCTGCATATCTGTAACATTTGATTTCGGGGAGAATAAAAACAAGAAACGATATTTAGATTCCACTTTTCCTCTTTATTTATGAGTTATATACAGTTTTTTTGCTTGTCCTGTAAATAACAGAGTAACTCTGAGTGCAACCTCACATGTATCCAACTATTTGGTGTCTTTTTTTAAAGTTTGAATTTTGTCCCTTCTGGTTTCTTTTATAATTTTGTCATCAATACCAACGGCCTTATTTCTTCGTTTCTTCTTACCATATTAACATGAATTGCCAAAGTTAGTTCACCAATCAGTATTATCTAATCTCTGCTTTTTTTTTTTGGCATCAGCAATGGGAATCATGAGTACGCCATTCCATGGCATTATCCAAGATGTCAAAGGAAGAGCTGCATGCTATAAACAAGATTGGATTTGCGCAATCTGTTCTGGCGTAAAGTAATTCCTGTTTACCATGGCACAATCTACACATCGGGGATCACCTTTTTGTCCTTTTTGAGTTTGCGTAGTTCTTATTTCTTGTTCTTTGATCTGTGCCAGGATATTGGCTCCAACTTTCTACATGTTCTTCGCTTCTGCTCTTCCTGTTATTGCCTTTGGAGAACAACTTAGTAAGCATACAGGTAAACAACCTCTTTTCTCAATGGCTTCTGATCTTTTGGTAGATATTATGTTAAAAAGTATCAAAAACTGAGCTTCAAACTTGAATAACATGTTTTTTTTTTTCCAGAGGGAAGCTTGAGCACAGTGGAAACATTAGCATCAACTGCTATTTGCGGAATTATCCACTCCATTTTTGGTGGACAACCTTTGTTGATTTTAGGAGTTGCTGAACCCACTGTCATAATGTATGGTTATCTGTACGATTTCAGCAAAAAGCGGCCAGAGCTGGGTGCTAATTTATTTCTGGCCTGGGCTGGTTGGTATGTGACTAAACATAATTCTGTTTGTGTCTTCCCCAATACTTCACTGCTATGATTGAATATATTTTGCTCTTATATATGTTCCTCTGCTTTGCAGGGTCTGTGTCTGGACTGGACTCATGTTGATTCTGCTTGCAATTTTCAATGCCTGCACAATCATCACTAGGTTTACTAGAATCGCAGGGGAATTATTTGGCATGTTAATTACTGTCCTATTCTTTCAAGAGGCTATAAGGGTATTGGTTTTTCTTAGTAGCAAAATAGATTTCGAATTTAGCACGGCAGAAATCAACCTCACAATTGCTTGAAATTGAACCACAGGGATTAATAGGGGAGTTCGGTATTCCCAAGGCTGTAGATCCATCAGCAGAGGAATTTCAATTCCAATGGCTGTATACAAATGGATTACTTGCAACCATTTTCGCTTTTGGGTTACTTCTCACCGCCATGAAAAGCAGAAGAGCAAGATCGTGGCGATATGGAACAGGTATATAAATGATGCACAAATGGCGACCACACAAGATCATAGACAAAAAGCTTCTCTTTGTTAGACATAATTTAGCTTTGATTACTCTTATATCATCATTGTGGCATTCAATGCAGGATGGCTACGAGGTTTCATTGCAGATTATGGGGTTCCACTGGTGGTCGTGTTATGGACTCTATTATCCTATCTTGTACCGAGCAAAGTTCCAGATGGAGTTCCTAGAAGGCTGTATTGTCCCCTTCCTTGGGAATCTGCGTCTCTGTACCACTGGACAGTGGTGAAGGTATTGTTGTATATGTACATACATATGTGCATGTGTGTGTGTTGTATAAAGCTGTGATTAAAATGACACAAGTCCTAGATATGATGTGACAGTTAACTACAAAATGCAGGATATGGGAAAGGTACCCGTGGTTTATATTTTGGTGGCAATCGTTCCGGCCGTTATGATAGCAGGATTATACTTCTTTGATCACAGTGTAGCCTCCCAGATGGCTCAACAGAAGGAGTTTAACCTTCAAAAACCATCTGCCTACCACTATGATATGTTATTGCTTGGAATTCTGGTATGTTATTTTGTTTTAAAATGCTTGCTTTTCTGCTCCATGTATTCATAAACTTGACTGATACATATATGTTTATGCTCTTTAGACTCTGACTTGTGGTCTTCTGGGGCTTCCTCCATCAAATGGAGTCCTTCCTCAGTCTCCAATGCATACAAAAAGTCTGGCAGTTCTCAAGAGGCAGGCAAGTATCATATTTTTGCATTAATAGTGCTCTACTTTGTCGATATGTAATGATTATATTATTTTCTCATAAAAATAAAATCAATTTGCAGTTGATCCGAAAGAAGGTGGTACAAAGCGCCAAAGAATGCATTAAGAACCAAAGGAGCAACTCTGAATTATACGGAAAGATGCAGGCAGTGTTCATAGAAATGGACACAGCCCCTACAGTGAGTACCGTGGACCTGGTACCTGTGTGTGTAGGTTTTGAAGAGTTATTTATCTAAACAAGGTTTTGAATATGGTATAGGATAAGGAGTTGGAGACTCTGAAGGAGGCTGTCCTGAAATGTGAGGACAAGGACGGTGAAAAAGGCAAATTTGATCCTGAGATACACATAGATGCCTACTTACCTGTCCGAGTTAACGAGCAAAGAATGAGCAATGCCTTGCAGTCCCTCCTTGTGGGGGCATCAATTTTTGGCATCCCTATTATCAAAAGGATTCCTTCCTCTGTTCTATGGGGATATTTTGCTTACATGGCTATTGATAGTCTCCCAGGGAATCAATTCTGGGAAAGGATTTTGCTTCTCTTCATCACCCCAAGCCGGCGATACAAGTTAGTCATTTTACAAGTTTAAGAAGCTAATCTTTTGTATATTCAGTTTCTTTGATTGTTCTAATGTGGTAATGTCTGTGTGTGTGTTGGGCAGAATTTTGGCAGGTTCTCATGCTTCATTCGTGGAGTCAGTTCCATTCAAGAGCATAGCTGCATTCACAGTGCTTCAGGTTGTATACTTGGTGGTGTGTTGGAGCGTGACATGGATACCTGTAGGAGGAATATTGTTCCCCCTACCTTTCTTTCTTCTCATATCCATAAGAGAGCATTTGCTTCCGAAGTTATTCAATCCTACCCATCTTCAGGAGCTAGATGCTTCTGAGTACGAGGAAATTGCTGGTGATCCAACTGTTTCCCGGAATATATCACTAGTGGTAAGTTTTTTCTTCTTCTACTTGTAGGATAAATTACAATTTTATTTTTTTAATAAATGTTTAAATTATATGACTTTTCTCTTTGTTTTAAAAAATTACACTTTCTTCCGCTAAAGTTAAAAGATATGTTACACCAGCATCTTTACATCACAACAAAAATAAGCTTCAATTATACATACTTTTGCCAAAATATCCTTTATATATATATATATATATATATTAAATATTAAATATATATTTGACTAATATAAAATAGTATTTTTTAAATTTTAAAATAAATTAAATTGATGGTGTTCAACACAAAATAAATATTATTAAAATAAAATTTAAGAAATATAATTTTTTAATAAAAAATTAATATCATTCTTAAAGATATTTTAATTATGTTTTGACTTTAAAGGAAGTTTGTGTATATTTTCACAATAAAAAAGTGGATTGTAATAATTTATCCTAATTTTTATTATACAAGGCTATGTATACATGTTGACATTTTTATGTTTTGTTTGTCATTTTCATATCCATACGTTTCAATGCAAGCTTTATAACCATGGGCTTGAAAATGTTGTATCAGGATAAGGTTTCGCCTGATGCTGATAGTGATAACAATTCCGAAGATTTCTATGATGCCGAGATATTGGATGAGATGACAACCAACAGGGGAGAGGTGAAACTCAGAGCTCTAAGCTTCAACGGTAGAAACCAGAGCTTCAACGAAGACAGACATTATTAGGTAATAGACTAATAAAATCCTTTGCAGGTTACTGTAACTTACTATTTCTAGTAAAAATGTGTGTATCAGGAATCAAGATGATGAGTGTTAGCTAAAATATGGCTTGGTTTTGAACAGGGATAACCTGATGGTGCTGTCCAAACTTGAAGTTCTGCATGGGCTTGTTGGTAGCCTGTAGACTTTGTTTGATATAAGAATATGATGCTATGGAGAGCAATACTCGAGATTCCTGTGTAGTCAATTGAAGCTGAAGATAATCTTCTCTGGAAGATGAAAGGAGAAGACATCGAAGGAGAGAGAAAATGCAAAAGCGATAAAAATTTATATTCTCAGTTGAATTTTTGAAAATGACTTCTTTTAGCAGGAAAAAGCATTTGAATGTGGAGATCGAGATGTTTTTCCTTTGATAGTTGGCCACGAAGTTGAGAAAAGGGCTCGGTGGAGATTGAGGCCAACGCATTTAAATGCGAGTTCATCGTATATTCACTAAAGATAAAATTAAGCTTCAGTTAAACTTGATTGGAGCTGCTCTATCAATAGGATCTATCAATTTTTTTATTCATTGATTTTTGTATTATATTCATCATTTATTATCATTCATTCTTTTATCTTTCATCTTTTCTCATTTTATGTTTCGTTTTATACATTTCTTTTTTTAATTCAAACGTGATAGAAGTATGAATACTTGAACAGAAATATCCCTGATTATAATTTTTTTTAGTAATCTTAAAATGAAAATTGTTAAAGTCACTAAGCTAAATTTTATTTTCAATTTCGAACAAAATCTCATTTATGAACAAATAAATGGGAGAAGGAAATTAGTGAAGAGATAGATGGTTCTTTTTCATCATACACCCACCGTGTGCAGTTTCAATTTATCTCCACTTCATTTTCGCCCATTTACGGCTATATAACTCGAGAGAAGGGAATTTGGGAAAAGATAGATGATTTGTTTTTTCCCCCTAAAAGAATAAAAAGAATCTAGCGTGGCAAATTTGTCAAAACCAGAGAGGCAAGACCACACCGCTTCGCAAAGAAAAGGCTCTATTTCTTCTCCACCGTCCCTTGCATTTTTTATCTGCCCTCATTGGGCATCGTCATGACTCATGAGCACTATCACGTGCAAGAATGAGATGATCACCATCTCTTATAAGCTCTATATCGTCGACTTCAGCTCCTTCTGTAGTCAAAATTTTGGTGGCAGAAAAATTGAACTTTTTCACACCCATGTCTACCAGTTCTTGGAGGGACTTGGGCAGAAACACAAGCTTTCCAGGATGTTCCCCTTTTTCCGGACAACTCAGGATTACTCTGGCTGGGAATCCATTCAGGTTCTCTGCAACATTAATATTGTCTTGTGCATCGGCTTGATCTGCATAATTTTAAATATTAGAAAAAGTGCGTTAAGAGGGGCAAAAAATGATCACTCTGAAATGAAAAATGGACCATCTTTTTGTTTTCTCTCTTTGATGATTGAACTGTCCTAATTTATCCCAAGGTAAATGCATACCACGATTAGCCGCAGCCGACATGATTCCAAACAAAGAATTGTGAAAATTGTTCGCCCTTTGCCTTTGATGATTCTCCAACCAAGTCACGTCTTGACCAGGTGGTGGCATGCTTCTTCGAGAAAGGGCAGACATTGTTGGTTCACTTTGAAACCTCCCGAGGTATGTCGCATAATTCATTGACCTTGGAATAACCAAGGGTCTTTTGCCCTCCCGACTGTTCTGGAATATCTCTTTGATTTCTTCATGTCCTTGATGATCTGCCAAAGCCCCAGGAGTCCATCCATTAACATCTGGCTTATCAATTTCTGCTCCTTGTTGTAGAAGGAACTTTATTATCTCTGTGTTTCCTTCGCATACTGCCGAGTGAAGTGCCGTGGTCCCATTGCTTTTGGGCTGCGTCACATCCCCACCATATTTTACAATTTCTTTGAGCAATTCCAAGTTGTTTTGCTCAACAGCACTGCATGCAAGATGGCCTACATCGGCAGAAGATATGTCTCCACCATTGTCAATGAGAAGTTTTATGACAGATTCATGCCCTCCCAACATTGCTTCCCATAGCGGGATACTTCCATCTAAATCTGTATAAACAAGAGCAATTAGAGATGAAAAAGAACCACAATTGGTTGGCCCAGGTGGTAAGCAGCCTACAACCCCAGGAGGTGGCCAAAGGTTTGAATCCTAAGAGTTTCCATTAGGGGGAGGGTGAGTAACCATAATGCTCCATCACCCGAAATTGCAAGTGCAATGTCTCCCACAATTTTAAAGAGATGAAAAAGAAATCACTTATTACTACTAATTCTAAGAGTACCTTTGCTGTTGGGATCAGCTCCATGTTCTAGAAGCAGAACAACACAATGTTCACTGCCTTTAGATGCGGCAATATGCTGTTAAAGAAGACAGTAAAGTTGTAAGTTTCTAGATTAGCTTGGTGCATATACTTGCGCATGTAAGTGTATGCATTAACAGAGATGAAAGAAACAAATCTGCTAACCAGTGCCGTCCTTCCATTCTTATCTGCTTCATTTGGATCTGAACCCCTCTTCAGCAAATGATCCAACAACAGATCATCATCTCTGTTTGCAGCAAAGCATGGACCTATGGGCAAATCCATTCTGCCCCGAGCCAGCATGGCCTCTGTTTCTGCCAAAACTCCATCCATCACTGGATCACTTGATTCCTTCAAATGCTGCAAGAGGTTATAGCAAAAATCACTTTATAATAGACTAAAACCTCCTCCATGGGAAACAAGCAGTTTGTTTGGTCTTAAAGATATTAATCTGGTAAACAAATATCTACATCGTAGTCTAATTTTGTAACAATGGACCGTTAATGAGTGTCTTTCGTCTTTTTTTAACCATTTTCCAAATCTACTTTGTCTTCCATTCTTTCTTAGATACACCTCTACTTGGTATACTTTTCCTAAACTTACAACAGCATCTGAAAGAATCAAAAGAAAGATTGATCAGAATTAGAAAATTGCCAACAGTGATGTTTCAAGCTTCACAAATGGAACCATCTGGGAGAATGGGCAATGAAATTGAGATCTCACAGGTTATGTATCCATTGAAAGTAAGAAAATCTTTACAATAATGGGTCTAAAAGCATGGGGTGTAAAAGGAGAGTAGATCAGCAGAAGGTTCTAGGGTCTATGACTTTGAACCAGGGAAAAAAAAAATCAAACCAAATTATGGAACCTAGAAATAAGATAATTAAAAAAGTAGTTATATTTAAGAAACTAAATAACCAGAAAATTGTTCGAGTAAAAGAGCATGTGAAAAAAATTAAAACATATCTTCCTATAGGAATCAGTTGGCTCAAATATTAGCTACCTGAAGAAAATTGTTCATGATTATTGTCCCATCTCCAACATTTGAATGAGCAAGATTTAGAAATGTAGTGCGATTCAGACGAAGAAGCTGACTCAATCGTTTGGTTCGAACTGTAAAGAGCTGTGGCCTGAAACATAGCACACCTATCTCTCCAACCACATCTCCTGTCTTTGCCTCACCTACAACCTGCAATAATTGCAGACAACATGATTTGTTAGTCATTGTAACAAGTCTCGTTACCATTCCCATGACATCAGACAAAGCAAAGCAGTGATAATTCACAGAAATGCTACTTCAAATGAACTTGCCTGTTCTATTCCATTCTTTTGGATGATGAGTTCCTGCCAGTCACAAGAAAATTGAAGTTTGAATTGTTTCTCTATATAAAGAGTTGAAGGGAGAAAGAAAATTATTTAAAGTGAAGAGACATCTATGTATTGACAGACACCGGCTTGTACAGATCAGATACAAGGAGTGATATTCACCTTGACTGACCAATAAATGCAACGTCACAGATGCATCACTTACCTTATTTGAGAACTTTCACACTTCATATACTCCATTGAAAAGAAGTTAGCCTAAATCATACTATAACTATGTCCTTATTACACCCTTCAGTTTCAATTGCAACTATCAATTGATCCTAGATTAGCATATGTGGAAAATCCTTTGCTGGCATGGCTAGCTTATATAGACTTTACTAGCTAATAAATATACACTCAAAACCCATGTAAACTTCTCTAGGTATTTCCTTACCCCTAATACGAAGTCATCAAAACCCAAACAGTGACAAAGTTGTTTTCCACATGCCACTCAAAGAATATATAGAATAATAAAGGGCTAAAGGAAAATAAGCGGATATAATATCTTACAGCTGCACCGGTAACTAATATATAAAAGTCCGTTGGTGCTTCATTCTGTAAAATCACATCTTCCTTTGGAGGAAAATACTCAGCTTTCATTTCCGTGACCTTCAAATTTAAACAGTTCAAGACATGCTCAGGAGATGATCTGTTTAGCATCCAAAAGACAGAAAAACAAGAAGCACAAATATAAATTGTTGCTTCAGGAGCTTACAGGTATATGCATTACAGTATTGCATTGTATGCAAGATATTTCTTAGTCAAGAAAAATGTAAAAAGAGAAGCATAGTCTCTGGGGGGCCTCTCTATATCTTCTTGATTAGAAATGCAAGTTTACAAAGCAAAGATCATGCTCTGAAACCATTTTTCTCCCTCAAAATTATCGCCTTTTCTACAATTTACTTTTTTTTTCCTTCACAAAAAACATAGGATTAAATGCAGTTAAACTAAATCTTGTTGCACCCCAAGAAAGGTTTGGACTGTTTTCATATTAACACTGCCACATTGAAGTACACAGAAACATTACCAGTTGAAAAAGTAGGTCATTGGACACGCCGTGAAATAAGTAGAGTTTGTCAACAAGTGAATAGAAGAGGTAGTGTGATATGCTAGATTGAATGGCTTTTGGAAGAGAATCAATAATCTCTTGCTGCTGCAGTCCTTCTAAATCTGTTCTGTACTTCATAGACAAATGAGCAAGCATCTGTTCTTGCAAGCGGATAGGCAGCTGATTCCGTTGTGCAAAACCTGTGGCAGCTTGGACAGTGTCTCTCTGATATACCAGGAAAAGAGGAATACATTCAAATCTATGCTTAATGAACCTCTTAAAATGAAAAGGAGGGGGGAAGACCAGATCTAGTATTGATAAATCTATGGAAGGATTAATTTTTTCATACTTGTGAAGAAATGTTATTAGGAGTGCCTACATTGGACCAGTAGCATGCCTTTCTTTTTGGGGAGGGGGGGGGGGGCTATAATATAGAGGGTAGATACAAGCATGAGAGTAACTTATGGTCAGAAATTGAAGCATAGTTTTCCATAACAGTTATGTTCTTTCTTGTTTTTTTGGTAAGAAAACTTAAAAACTCAGAAGCAATAAGTGTGAAGAATAAAAGGATAACGCACAATATACTCACATATTTCCTAGTTCGACTTGTGCTATGGACAACCAAATTGGTCATGTTTCCAATCAGATATGAGGTAAGTCCAAGATTGAAGAGCATGTAGAAAATGTCAAATGTCATCTCTTTTGAATTTACAGGATGCAAATCACCATAACCAACGGTTGAAAGAGTAACTATGGCCCAGTATATTGATGTTACATAGCGGTCCCACAGATTCATCATGTCACCATTAGCAACTAGCCCAAGCCATGTACTTTTTAGGTCATGATTTGCAGCAAGAAAATAGTAAAAACAGGCGGCAAAATGCACTGAAAATAGAGTAACCTACAAATGCATCAAAAGGCTCATAAGATGGATCTGTATACTAAGTCGCAGTTCAAGCAAGAAATTGAATTTGTAATTACACAGCGCAGCAAATACTCACACATATAAGCTTTAAACAGCGCACCCAGAAGTAGCTAAAATTCCTGTCCTTTTCCAATCTGATACAATGAAGGGAGAGAGGGAGTAGCCACCTAATCAGTTCCAATACAAGACAGAAGGCGAGAGAAAATGAAATTCAAAGCAGAACAGAACAAATCTCCTCACTCTCAAGTTTTTGAGTTTGGTTGCCTTTGCGATAACAAACAAGTGAGATTAGATCAATATGTCTCTGGTTATTGAATAACGATGAAACTTTTGTAGAATGTGTTCATGAGTAAACAGAATTGTCCTTGAATCTAATAAGTGATCTCCAATGCGGTAAAGGAAAGTTTTCACATTACCTTGCAAATATTGCACTGACTCTACGTAGACGCCAAAGACGGAGCATGTTAAAGAACCCATATGTCTGAAGAGGAGTGGGTAATACTTTATGAGCAAGTTCAAAAGGGATGGTAGAGATGACATCAAAGGCCAACCAGGTTTTGGCATATCTCAAAGCAATCAATTTCGGGTTGTCGATAAGCAGATAAGAACTTTTGTCAAGGTAGGCAACAAAGAAGGTCAGAACAATGTCAATGGCAAAAAAACCGTTGACAACATTATCAGCTATAGCAAGAGGAACCGTAGGTTCCTCAAGGAATCCAAGTTCAAACGGGCAAACCCATGCAGTGTAGAAAACTAAAAAGACCAGATATGTCTCCCAGGATCTGCAATATCACCATCATTGACCAACAAGTTAACATGTAAGAATCAAAAGAAATAACGCAAAAGCGACAAGCATGAACCCATGGAAAGAAAAGTTGACACTGTAAGTTCTTCTAGGATGTGGAGTTAACTACTGAAGTGAATAACTACCGAAAGAATTAGTTATGGGGAAATTTCCCGGCATAAACGAGACTTCAAATGTCTCGAGATTTCACATCTAACCAATAAAGGATTGGTAACCTTGCCTAACGAGAAAAAGAAAATCAGTCCCTAAGACGACAAGTAGAGAGTAAATAAAGCTTAAACCTGTAACGAGGGTTGAAGGGGGAGATAACGAAGGATCGGAGCTTGGGTCGGCGATTGCTGCGGGCGGCGGTGGCACCAAGAGAAGGAAGAGGGGCACCGACGAGGCTGTAATGGCTGCCCTCGTCCCTGGACATCTGCTCTATCTCAATCTCTTTCACCTCTCCCCTACCGCAAAATATTGAGTGTGCAAACAGATTCATCATTTTTCTACGCACCGGCTTTGTTAGCGACAGCAAGGAACCACCGTCGCTGTCACTCACTCTGCCTCTGTTCTCTGGACTGCATCAAACCCGCCACTGCCTTGGATTTCAACAAATCGCGGCTTCGTTGATTATCTATTTATCCCACAACGGAATGCAATCTCTCTACACTCTCTCTCTCTCTCTATATCCCTGCTACGTGATATCAAGGTAGTGCTTTCTCTGCGACTTACTTATACGTCTCCTCCCTCTCTCCACTTCAGTCCTCATGCATAAGGCCTTTCTGTTACTATTCCGCGTCAGAACAGAATTAGGCAAATTTTCTTATTATTTGAAGGAAATTACCTACACCTTTTTTTAATTTTGTTAAAATTATAAATATAATTTTAATTATTTTTTTAAAACAGAAAATTACTTTATATTTTAATTTAATTTTAAATTTTTAATTGAAATATTTTTTACCTAAAAATTTTTAATTTAAATATATATTTGCTTAATTGAAGGTATTTTAGTTAAAAAAGATTTATATATTTTAATAATTGATGTATAATTTTAGTAAAATTAAAAAATATATGTAATATACTCTAATATTTATTATCCAGATTTTAAATATATAATTATAGGATGTCGTCACTTATCAAGTATTTATTAAAAACTTACTTTTAAAAATTCTACCGAAAAGAATTAACAATGAACGCCTAAATATTATAGTGAAGTTTCTTTTCCTAACTTCTCTCCAATTCTTCGTCAAGCCAAGGTTTTCACTTTTCATTTCTTCTTTAAAAAAATAGAATTGGCAACTGCGCCCATCTTTTCGACCAAAATTGATCGCATTCATAAAAATATAAATGAAAAATAGGTCATCCACAACCACTGATAAAAGATTTTTAAAAAAGTTAAGGATTGGTAATTATTTTTAAAATAAAAAATCAAATCGATTCGATCTTATAATACATAGGGAAAATAATCAAATAAGAAAGAACTCATTTACTTTCTTTTATCACTGAGGGGCCATGCGAGTTGAAAGTTTCATATAAGGTTTTGAATGAGGGAAAGAAACAAAAAATCTTCTTTTGATACTACCTCTCCTATTTTTATTTTTTTTTTGAGTTACTTCAAAAGTAGCTATTTTGATTTCAGTTACTCAAATTTTTTTATATTCCTTTTTATTTCTTATCAAACAAACAGCATGTTTTTTCGAAAATCTTAGCTGTTATTATATGATATCGGGGAATCTCAGTGCTATTACCCAAACAGGCATGAACGTATGCTTGAATATTTGTTCATAGGCCAAATCAGATATTTAATTATTGAAATAATTATTGAATACTCAAATATTTTCAAAAAAATTCACACGTGCATATTTTTAAGTTTAACTAAATTATATATGATATCTTTTTTATTTTAAAAATTACACCCATGTGCTTTCAAATTTTCTGTTTCATGTTGACTCTTTCTGCAAGTGTTTTTTTCAAAAAATGAAATTATTTAATTTATTTTTATTATTATATTAAAAATAATATCATAATTTTATGTTCAAATTTTACATTAAATTAGTTATCTATACTTTTTTTCTAGTACAAAGCACCTACAGCATACACTCACACCACACTCACACACGTCCAAGGGCGGGATCCAACCCATAAGCTCCTCATACGAGAGGGGAAGGTACCCGTTGATTCACTAGATTATTGGCAATTAATTATCTATACTATCTTGTTAAGAATAAAATTATAATCGTATACAAAAATTAAATTAGAAAAAACATTTCTATAATATATATATATATATATATATTAAAATATCAAAAATTCAGTATAATTTTTAAAACAAGAGAAATATGAGATGTAATTTAACCAAATTTTAAAAAATATAAATATAATTTACTAAAAAAATCATTTTCAATGTAATCAATCTTGTAAATAGTCATTATGATAATAACTGTAAAATATACATCGTTTAATATTTATATAAAAAAATTTATATAAAATTACTTATGTTTTTATTTTTAAAGTTTTTAAATAAAATATGATAAGTGTATAATTTTTTAATTAAATTATATATTTATTATATTTTAATTTAAAATTTAAATATTTGTTATACTTTAACTAGTCTCCCATATCTCGTACCATTACATGGATCCACATGACATCATATAAACTAACTTCCTATACTTTTATATAATATATAAATGAAAGATTCTAATAATAAAAATATAGAAAATTACATTTAAATTTATTTCTATTCATAATTATGATGAACTAGTTTTTGTAATTAAGAATAGCTTTCTCATAAATGCTTTTACCTCTATTTTAATGGCATGGTTTCATTAATCGAGAGATGTACTCGTAAAACAAGCTACAATAAAATTATAATCAAAAGGAAAACTTGTTTGAGAGATGAAGAAAAATTGCATTGGTAACTAATTAAAAATTTCTTATTCAGGAAGAGAAAGCTGGAAGCAATTTTTATTATTCTGAATTTAACTTGAACAAAGTTTGACATATCTCTAAACATATTAATAAATTAAAAACAGTAAGCAAACAAAGCTAGTTCTTAATTTTTTTTAACCAAAAAAACAGGTCTTAATTAAAGTTTACAATTCAATTTTTGCAAGCTTAAATATATTGGTTTCTTTAATTTTATAAAGAATAAATTAATAATTTAGTTTATAAGAGATTATTTTTTAGTGAATTTAGTTTTTCAAAAACAAAACCTCTCAATTTAATCACTAAAAAATAATATATTGATATAGAGATATTATTGATAACAAATTTATTTGTGATGAACTAGATTGGTGAAATAATTGCATGAAGGACAATTAAAAAATATTTTAATTTATAAATGAGTTAATTAAAAATAATTCTGTAAAAAAAATACTTTATTTAAAAAAAGTAAAATAGAAATTTAGCACTGCACGAGTATATTGAATAATAGTTTATGCATGGCTCCAATTAGCCAACTACTCCTTTTCGAGGGATCCCCTCTTCGCTTTTCATAAAGGCCAACTTGAATGGTGCAAGTAAGCCGCGTAGCACGGGATTCATATGATTTTCTCGTGATTCATCTTTTTCGCCTGTTGTTTCTATCAAATAAGCGTATTTCACGAGTCCATTTTGAGTGTTTATGTAATATTAAATATCTAGTATTATTGTTTAATTTTTATATAATTTAACTCAGTTTTTCTAATAATAGTTAGGTAATTTAATTTTAAATTATAATTGATTTAAATTATAAATTTTAGACAATAATTATTTATTTTATCAAAGTACGAATTATGATAGTATTAAATTTTTTAGTACTTTGAGGATATAATAAATAATTTTAAATTTTATATATTTCGTTCATTTGTATACTTATATATTATTGAGCAATGCCATTTATATTTTGTCAGGTAATCAAATTTTATTTTTGGTAGAGTCATATAATCAACTTTTAAATTATTTTTTGAGTTAAATGCTAAATTTTAAATAAAATTTATTTATTGGTTAAAATATAAATGACAATTTTATTGAATTTTTCAATACTATAAGAGCATATATAATATATATTTCCCCAACCTTACTCATACTCATTGTGATAGCTCTTAAATCTCTATCGTGAGAATTTACTTTCTTTTTTTTCAGTATTTCGACACTCTTTTAATGTGAAAATTTATTTTTAAAAGTCAAATTATTCTGACAATATCTTAATTTAACTTTAAATAAAAATAGCATCAAAATATAAATTATACAGGCAAGAATATGAAAACTGGCATCATGTTCATCTAGATTTTAGAGACAGAAATGGGTGTTATCTAAATTATTGATGACTAAAAACTTAATTTTACTCCCCTAAAAATGATCTTAACACCAATTAGTTATTTCAAAAATTTTTGTTATCATTTATAACTATATTCTCAAAATCTTTAAATCCACAAGTGTTAATTTCACATTTGTGAAGTCTAAAATCATACAAAATAATCTTACAAGGTTGAAAACTACAATTCTTTGCTAAATAATTAATAATCAAGAATCCAACAATATACACATTTTTGTAGAGAGAGAGAGAGAGAGAGGAAGAAAAAAAAGTCTTTATATGACTTTGGTTTATTATAATTCAATTAAAATCAAATCAAACCATTCAAAGTGAACAACCAAATCAACTAGATCAATTTTAACATGTCAAAAATTTACTTTAGACCTATTTACTTAAAGTTTAATTAATTTAAAATGGGTTTAGTAGAATTTTGATGATGCTTGCAAATAAAGTATCCACTGTAGCAGCGCTTTGGGGAAAGTAGGGTGATAAGATGGAGATTCGATGCAAAAGCAGAGAGCATGAAAATGGCAGAATCGCTTTAAGGAAGAAAAGGCAAAGGGATCATTGCCTTTGAATTGAAGGCGGTAGCGAAGCTAATTGTAGATCAACGAAGTTGCAAATGAGAATAAGTTGTTGTTTTAAGGGTAAGATTTTGTTCTCTACAGGTCCTAATCGTCGAGGATCATGACCTAGCGATTTTGGATGTTAGATTATTGGGTGTTAATGAAGAGCTGACCTAAATTATTTAATAAATAATTTTAAAAATCTAATTAATTAATTATTTTAAATTAAAATTTAAAATTTTTGTCAGTTACTTTGTAAATTACAAACAAATTAAAAACTAACATAAAATAAAAGAAACCTCTGTTGAACATACAAATAAAATGTACTTTAAACTTATTGTTTGGAGACATAAAAATTACAGTGTTACACATAAAGAAAAAAATTCTTCTTTTTTTTTTTTTTTGGTGTTGAGTACAGTTTAAAAAAATTATAGAAAATTCATGACTGATAAAGATCAGTTGATGCAATTTAGAAACAAGTAACAAAAGGTTTCATTTCTAGCTGACATTCGTTGATTGGTCTTAAAATCTAATTGATTGGTTTAAAATATTAGTTATTTGAGAATTAGCTTTTAGTCCATTGGCTCAATAAAGAGAAATTTTTTTAAAATTTTGTAATAGATAAGTCAACTGGTTTGAGATATTAGTTAATTGGTCAGGTAGAAAATTAAAAAAAAAAATTAGTTGTTTATCAATTTTGATACTCACTGATTTGAATAGCTATGTGTCTTCAATAAAAAAAAAAAGTTAGATGATTGTTGGAATGTATAAAAAAGAATCTAAAAATACATATGCTTTGATTAAAAAAATATGATGATTCGTAATCAATTATATAAAATATTGATTATAAATACATCAGAAGAGAATAGAAAATTCTTTACAAATCCCATATTCTCCAAAACCCATTACAATCACTTTCGAGAGGAAAAAATGTCATTAATGGTTGAGTGAAACTTTCTATAATACTTAGATTAATCTAAAAGCAAATTTAGTTGTACCTCGCAACAACTAATAAGCGACAAATTTTACTTTAAAAATAATATAATGGTTGAGTGAATCACATTGCATGAAATAATAAATTCAAAGATTTATCTGCTACAAGTAAATTCCCAACTTTTTTCTTTCATTGGAAAAATGCGAGAGATGCGCAACATGAAAGGTGTGTAATTCCCGTTTAGTCCCACACACCGAAAAAAGATATTAATTAGTCGTCATCAAATGCCTGTGTCACTAAACATGGTGGTCATGCCTTCAACTTTGACACACAAACCAAAGAGAGAGAAAATAGAGAGGGGATTTGCTTCTGCTCTCTCCTTTTGCAATCATCTTATTCTGTCCTCACCCCGTTGCCCTGTCCTCTCAAATATTTTTAAACAAAAATGCTTGCAATTAATTAATTATATTTCATATTTTTTAATTTAACAAATTATATTTAGTTTTGTTCATATTTTGATATATATTATAAATTTTTTAGTTTATATTTTGTTAAGAAAATTTACTTTTTGCATTATATAAGATCAATTTTATTTTTAATATAATAGTAAAACAGATAAATTAGTTTTAACCTCCAACGTAAAATTATAATATTAGTCTTAGTATAAAAATAAAGATAATTAAATAATGCTATTTCTAAAAGAAAGTCATATTGTATAAAAAATATTTTTATTAATTGAAAATAAATTGGTAAGAGATGAGCATAAATTTTAAATAAAAAATATAAATATAATTTAATCTATTTTTAAAAAAATTAATATAATTTATTCTTATTAAAAACCTAGTCACAATTTTCAAAAACGTAACTTTCACGGCTCAAGTGCACATTTCTTAAAACTTATGAGTTGTTTCGTTCCTTGCAAGATGAATACAATTCGTTTATTTAATTTGTATAATATTTATTATATTTTTATAATTATTAATTTATTTATTAAATTATTATTTTAACTATTAAATTAATTTTTTAAAAGTAAAAACAAAAAAATTATTTTTTATTTTACCTATCTCCACTTATCAATTTTTTACATTCTCTTCACCTTTATATCTTTCAACCAAATGGCCCCTTAGTGTTATAAGAAAATATACAAAACTTTTGTTTAAGTTAAAACATGATCAAAATATTTAAAAGAACAAATTTAATTTTTTTTATTAAAAGCATAACTTGTTATATATTTTTAACATTTACTTCTATGTTATTTATTTTGTGTTAAGAATTATAAATTTAACATATTTTAAATTAAAAAATAGGCTATTTTACATTGCTTAACCCTATATATAATATTTATTATATTAGTTAGAATATATATAATTGTAATTTATCTTTTATTATAGTAGAAGATGAATGTAAAATATCTTTTAATTTTGAAAGAGATGAGTATGATTTTTTCAAAACTAAAAAAGAACCATCTAATAAAAAGTTTTCTCAAAGTAAAAAATAATAATTTACCAAAAACATAATTAATGAATGAATGGGTTAAGATTATTAAAAATACCAATTGTTTAAGAATAAATTATGTTAATTTTTCTTAAGCTTTGGTCAGATTACATTTAATATTTTGTTGTTTAAAAAATTACACTTGAGTTTCTTAACATATATATATATATATTATATAAAAATTTCTTTGGCAGTTAATTTTTTAAGAGATTAATTTATAAGACTTTCATTTTATTTCTAATATAATAAAAAATAAAGTTACATAGTTTTGTTTTTTAAAAGAACTTCATATTATATTAAAAAGTTAATTTTATTGATAAAAAATAAAAATTTAGTATAAATTTTTAAAAAAATATTAAATATAATTTAACCAAATTTAGACAAATTAATACTTATTGTTTTAAGCCTTAATGACAGGGCATTAAATGATTTTGAATCTTTTCAATTTCTTTTTAAAATTGATAATACCAAGTTTAAAAAAGATAAATATAAAATATGTAGAGTCCATTTAAATAATAAGTTTCATTTGAATGTTTAAGACTTATTTAAATAATCAAACTTATTTATGATCAAAATACTTATAAAGAAACAATTGACTTTTTTTTTTATCAAAAGCATAACTTGCTATAAAATAGTCTATTTTTTAATTTAAAATATTGATATTTATTGTATTATATGAATAATAAATATAAAGATATTTTAGTCAAAATATATATAATTGTAATTTGTCTTTTATTATAGTAGAAAATAAATGTAATATATCTTTTAATTTTGAAAGAGATGATAATAATTTTTCAAAACTAAAAAAAGAGCCATCTAATAAAAAGTTTTCTCAAAGTAAAAAATAATAATTTACCAAAAAAAAAATCCCTGACGCGCATGAATGTGGAAGAACAAACAAATGGATGGGTTAAAACTATTAAAAATACCAACTGTTTAAGAATAAATTGTGTTAATTTTTCTTAAGCTTTGATTAAATTACATTTAATATTTTGTTGTCTAAAAAATTACACTTGATTTTCTTAACACACACACACACACACACACACACATATATATATATATATATTGTACAAAAATCTCTTTTGCAATTAATTTTCTTTTTAAGAAATTAATTTATAAGACTTTGATTTTATTTTTAATATGCTAAGAAACAAAGTTATGTAGTTTTATTTTTTAAAAGAAATTCATATCATGTAAAAAGTTAACTTCATTAATAAAAAGTAAAAATTTAGTTATGGCTATTCATGAACAGAGTTATTGGACATTTAATAGACCTGATACTTAATCTGATTAAAATATCATACTTGTTTTTTATATCTGTGACCCAACCCAACTCAGACAAACCCAATGTTATGTCGGGTTAAAACAAGCTTGGACAAGTCGGGACGGCTTGGGGTAATAATTTTTTTTAATCAAATCCAACAAATATATATATATATATATTCAACAAATAGCAAATCAACTATTTAAAAATCAAAAGGCAATTTAGAACAAAAATAAAGACACTCCAAAATAAAAGTTAATATCTCCCAAATATAAGATGATATATTTCTTTCAATAAAAGCACTTATCAATTATTCAATTCCAAACTAAAATCTAAAAGACAAATGACTAAAAATATTATAATTACTTAAAATAATAACATGCCTTAAAAATAAAAGTAATCATTAACTATTTGCCTAGCCAAAGTCACCATTTCAACATTCTTATCAAAATGCACATTATCAACATTTCCAATAAACAAAAATTAACTAATGGAAGGAAAATAAACAAAAATTCCAAAAAGAATTAAAATACAAACAAACTTTAAAATACAATAAGTAATCTATCCAATCCTTGAAAATTTTACCATCTTTATAAAAAAAATTCTTAAACATATAACCAAAATAAAATGGAGGGAAAAACCTTTTGCACATTAGTATACAAATTATTATGATCACAAGTAATCACTATCAATAACCAACAAACAACAATCAAATGAGACCACATCAAATTTAAACTTTATTATACTAAGAGAATGAGTTATAAAATAGAAAATGCAATACATAAATTGCAAATTAGGAAAGTTAAACAAAAGAACATCAATCAATGCTCATAATATCTTTGGTAACACTTGCTCCAATTGAAACCTTTGTAAAAAATAAACAATAAAAAATTAGAAAGTTGAATTCACAATAAAAAATGCATCATAGCCAATTCATTCTAAAAGTATAGAATTTACGTGATTTAATAATATTCTCAAACTCTTCATATTAATCAAAGTCACGATCATTAAAATTAAACTCTTAAGGACATAACCAATTTTGGATGCAAATGAATGTTTTAATCATTTTTAATGATAATGAAATCCTGAATATATCAAGCACATGCCTACCAATGCTAAAAACAAACTCAGAGGCCACAGTAGACACTAACACGATTAACAAATTGCGTGCAACCATAAAAAGCACTTTATACTTTTTAGAATTTTTTTTTCTACCATGCCAATATATCAAAAGATATTTTTTCCTTAACTAAATTAATTGTAAGATACTTATCTAACTCTATTTTTTGCTTGCAAGTAATTTTTAGTTTCTTTAATGCAATCTACTTGTTTTTCGAATTAACATATGTTGGTATTCTTTCCACTACATCCCTTTGTTTAAATCCACTACAATCATCATTGATTTCAATTAATTCATTAACAATTCTTACAAAATATTGCTCATAGAGACAATACAAAATATCTTTGATCTTTTTTTCTTATGGCCCCATACACATCATGATTAAGATATATATCATCAAAGAAATGTTCACATATACAAGTTTATATCTGTGGTCTAATACCGCTCCAATTACTAATAAAATATTCATTTTTTTTGTTTTCCCCAACACTTATTCCTTACCATATTCCCAATAAAAGGATTTATAGACGTAGGACTCACTTGCAACATGGTCAGAATGTGAGCAATTTCATGGAAGCATGCATTTAATGTCACATATAAAAACTAATAAACACAAAGCATTACTCCAATTATATGTCATACGACGACTATTTCAATTATCATCTTTTCTAAAATACGCATTGTAGGCCTCGTTTTCATCTTCTATTCTCTCAAATATTTTTTGAAACTTCATGACATGTTCCAATATTATGTAGGTGGAATTCATCGAGTTATAACATCCACACACAAAAGACTTAGAATCTATTTTTTCCCCTTTTTAATGAAACTCTTGAATTTTTGAAGTCTTGCAGGAAAAAACCTATCATGTCTAATAGGATTTCGAATGGCAAAGATGGAGTCATGCAAATCATCTAACTCATTATTTATTACTAAGTTTAGAATATGAGCACAACACCTTGCATGTAGATAATACTCATCATACACTGACTTATTCTAATTTTTCAATCATTTTTTCAAGTATGTTATTGTTGTGTCATTAGAGCTTACATTATTTATGATTAAGGTGAAGAATTTTTCAATCTTCCAATCTAACAAGCACTTCTTAATTGTTTTTCCAATGGTACCACCCCTATAATTTTCAACTATACAAAAAGTTTAGAATCCGTTTTTGCAATATCTAATGTTCATCAATAAAATGAGATGTTAGGCACATGCGGTAAAAATTTTAAATTGACAACTAAGTATCTATAGTGAGGCACACAAAAGACAAATTTGTTCAAGTTTTTGGATTTTTATAGTAGAGTGTTAAACAACCCTTAGCAACCTTTATTCTTAACATAATTGAAAATTTAGGTTCTAAACGATTTAATAACTCTCAAAACCCATTCCCTTCTATAACTTGAAAGGGAATCTCATCACATATCACAAATTTAACTAAAGTCCTTTGACATTCATCTAAACTATATGTGTGAGGAGCTAAATTTCTTGCACGCCTTGCATTGTCTCCCACATAAGGCTAAGTGTATGTTAAAATAAGTTAATTTTTTGCCCTATCCAAGTTCTTAGTGTATGCTTTCAAATACCTATTCAAAGAATTCGTTCTATGTTTAGTTGGGTGACAATTATATAAAGCCTTATAGTATTTATGTACAATTCTATGTTTTCTTCCAATTTCATCTAATGGAAGTTTTCTAAAATGCTCCTAAATATTAGACTTGGTTATAGAGGTTTTCTCTTTCCACCCATAGCTGCAGTAATAGCAACATTTGAAGCAAAAGAGTGTTGACTAGAAATATTGTTAGGTTGGGGTTAGGGTTAGGGTTAGGAATGAGATGAGGATTGTCTTTGAGTTTGTTCAGTACTATGATTTGCTATTGGTGCTTTTATTCCTAAAAATATGATTCACATTAGCAAAAATAAAGTTTAAATAAAAATAAAACATAATTAATTATTATTATCAATAACTATGAAAAGTAAATTTTAAATGATGAAATGGAAAAAGGAATTCTAGCTTCACTTATGACAAATATTTACTAGGAGATATATTACTAACTAACTTAGTTTAAATGAAGTGTGGATCTTTTGGAGCCTTAGAGGCCATAACTATCATATAATTGCCATCTTAAAGTACAAAATTTCATTGCAAAAAGAACCAAGATGGAAAGAATCTTACCAATGTATGTACATGTTTTTAACATGCTTTAAAGATATGTTGCTTCAAGAATAACATTTTAAGCTCTTTCTTTTTGTTGGTGTTTATAATGCCATATCATGCCCAGGGGTTCCCAAAAGATAAAAACATTTGTTTTACAGGTGCTGTGCCTATAGGTTAAACAAGATCAAAAACAAGAATCCAAAATCATGGTAGCATCATTGCATATGCTAATATGGCAGAGATAGGAAGAAAGAAATGATCAATCTATCTAGTGCCTTAATCAAATGGAACCTTAAGGAATAGCATTCAACATGGCTGTCACAACAAAACCTAATGCCAAGCTATAATCACTAACATGTTCAAGTCTGATAACTTTCATCTATAGGAGAGGAAATATATTATAAATAATAATGTTTTTATGGTGTTAACAAGCATAATCAAAAAAGTAATGCAAATTGTCTTTTTCTTTCTTTTAGAATTTATAGGTTACAAATATGTTTGAAGGCTCAACATCTCATTGAATAGCTTCCAAAATCAATTCTTTCATAACAAACTCTCTTTAATATTGATACCCCATAACATTTTGAAAATTTCATGCTATTACACCCACATTATAAAATATGTTGTATAGGAAACAAAGCTATGAAAAAAAGTTTCCCTTTAGATATCTAGAAGTAGAATCCCAAAATGGGATATAGCAAAATACTCTCTACATATAAATTAGCTTCATCAGGATGCTTAAGGACAATTAGTTATAGGCAAAGGTGAAAAGATATAATTAATATAATTGTTCATAATTCTACAAAACTGAGTATAAAGTGAAATATGTAATGTTGGTGCACTTACCCTCTGTCTATAAAAGAGAGAGAGAGTGTGAGAGAGAGAATCAAAGACCATTAATACCTTGATGTAAAAAACTAATGTAAATACATCCTATGCCTCCAAAATAAAATTAAAACCCCCTAACCAACAAAAAAAAAAAAGAATAGATATATATAGCATCAACAAATCCTAAGTATTAAATAGAATAGTATACAACATTACCAATAAATAAGTTACCTAGCTAAGAGGGTAGTTGAAAATAATGGAATGTATCTAAGTACAAGTTTTAAACAGTCAATAGAAAAAATTGAACATATTAGCAATACAACAAAGAAATTTGGGGGACAAACAAGCAATAGGATAGAGAAATTTATAAAATCTATAAGATTATGGGGCACACACAACACACTTTTTCCTTTTCTATGCATTGCCATACTTGTAGCAATAGTAGTCGTGGCTAAGTAGCAAGGAAGGAAACATGAGAGTGAAGAATAAAAGATGCAGTGTGCTATGTGTATGTACTATAAATGGGTGGCAGTCTAGCAAGAAAGAAGATGCAATGTACAATGTTTATGGCTCTATGTTGTGTTTGGTTTTCGACCCTTACTTGATGGCAATTGGACGAAGTCACTTGGCTGCTACGTCTATGCTATATTCGGTCTCAGGCTTTTAGCAGTTGGACAAAGTTACAAATTGTAAAAAAGATGGAGATGTAGATTGTAGAAGCTATAGGGATGGTTTGGGTGGGGAATGAATTAAGGAAAGCTACAAGGTTTGGTTGGATAAAGGTTAAAAAATGAAAGGAAGAAATGTGTTGTGGGCCATGGTTCTTATTCTTTTAGAATGGGTTTAAAAAAAAAGGTTTTATATTGGGTTAGTTCAAATAAAATTTGTTGATAGGTTCTATTTATGGCCTAACCCGACTCAATATTTATTTTAAAATTTTAACCATATTCTACTCATTTTATTTTCATCCCAACTCAATTAGACTAGGTTAAATCAGACTCTTCAAACCTAATAAACCAATGAACACCTCTAAATTTAGTATAACTTTTAAAATGAAAGATATTAAATATAATTTTACCAAAATTTTTAAAAAATTCATGCTTATTGTTTTAAGCCTTATTGAAAGGACATTGAATAAATTTGAATGCTCTCAATTTCTTTTTAAATTTGATAATACCAATTTTAAAAGAAATAAATATAAAATGTGTATTGTCCATTTAAGTAATAGGTTTCACTTGAATGTGTAAGACTTATTTAAGTAAAGAGTCTTATGCATTTTATGTTTATATTATTTAAAAATTGACACAATCAATTTTTAAATTAAAGAAAAAAAGACATGCTGACAATGGCTAATTTACTTTTAATTTCGTTTAAAATGAATAAAACAACTTGGACATGGACATGCTCTTGTGAGACCTTAAAACAAATTGGGATGTGAATTATTTCTCTTCAGGGCCGACCCATGGTTCAGAAGCTTTTGGGCTGTCCTGTCGCAGACCAAGTTCGTAAACACAAAAAATGCCATTGCAGTCTTTACGCGATTGTCTCAGAAAATTAAATCTGATCAAAACAGAGTAGGGAGAGGGAGTTTGTCACCGAAACAGAATCGGAATCGGAGAGAAGAGCGAAGCAGTAGCGGAGAGGGAGAGCAATGTCGTCCTTCTTGCAGTCATTTTTGGATCCAAGGAAGAACTGGTTAGCTGCTAAGCACATGAAATCCATCTCCCAACGCCTTCGCAATTACGGTCTTCTCCTCTTTTAAACCCTCATTCCACCTTATAATCATTTCCTATTTCAATGATTTCAACATTTTCAATTCTTGCCAAATAGGCCTCCGTTACGATGACCTTTACGATCCCTATTACGATCTCGACGTGAAGGAGGCCCTGAATCGCCTGCCTAGGGAGATTGTCGACGCACGCAACCAGCGTCTCAAGCGCGCCATGGACCTTTCCATGAAGCACGAGTACCTCCCTCCCCATCTTCAGGTCCATACCGGCCTTTGTTGCTCATCCTACTTCATATCCATATCCCCCATATTTATGAATACTTATCAGACACCTAACATTCAATCGTAATTTTTTGGGTAGCTTTGTTTTCCATACCTCGTTTCCGATTATTGAGTTTGTTTCTTTTTCTGGGTCGGTAAAGCCAGATCTTTTCCTACTATTGAATATCTTATACAAAAAAGACCGATAAATATTTTTGACACTCGGCAACTTACTGCTTCTGATTTCTGTTGATGCCATCTCATTTTATAAGGTTTCAAAAACGTAATAAAAGAGGATTTAATGCCCATTTATTAGGTGTGCATCTATGCAAAGCATTTTGGGCTATCTTGTAAATTTCCAGAACGCTCATAACTTTGAAGTTTCACCTTCATGACAGGCAATGCAGACACCATTCAGGAGCTACCTTCAAGATATGCTGGCTCTTGTAAGTTCTTTCAAGATATAAGTAACTAAATGTGTCATGTGATTGGGTGTGTGGTCCATTCTAATATTTCGTAGACGGTGATTCGATACTCATTGATTCTCCGTGCTTTGCCCCAAGATTCTTTCTAAGGACAAAACATTACCAGGTGAATTGATGCTTTTGTTTCATTACGCAGTTGCCCCAATATACTTGGCAATCGTATTATTAAGTGTTTGATGACAAGATCACATTGCTTTGATGGCTGGAGCTCTTTGAATAAGGATTCTCAGCGAATCCGAGCTGAGTCTTTTATATTAAATTTGGAGAGTTTGAATTTTATAAATTTCTTTTATTTTTTATATCACACACACACACACACACACACACACACATATATATATATATTGGTAATTGTCAGTTACAAAATTATTTTGTATTTTATAACATAAAGAAAAGTTTTAAAATTAAAGAAGTTTATATAAAATTTAGACGTAGATTAGGTTTGAATGATCCAGAAGGGATGCGCACGGAATCCGTTCGATGAGCAGAGCTTAATAACTTAAAGGATATAGTAGTTTATTTTAGGATATAGTAGTTTATTTTGTGGTTTATTCGTCTCTCTTTTTCACATGTTGACGACAGCACAATCTCTTTGTTTATCACTTGATCATCATGCCTTTCGCAATAATTGTTGAAGCTGTCACTGAATGCTTTGCCACCCATGTTTTGCAGGTGAAGAAGGAGAGAGCAGAGCGCGAGGCATTGGGAGCTTTACCTCTCTATCAACGAACCATTCCTTGAGTGCATTTAGGTCTTGCACGAAGCTATTTTAATTCGAGTAAAGACCTTGGGTGAAATTGTCTTGATGTTATGGTAGGATATTTTCATTGGAGAAGAAATAAGGACAACCTCTCTGCTGTTCCCAATTGTATGAACTGCCATTTTGAATGCGTTTTTTTAATAAATTTGGCAACAATAAACTGTTTTGCGTTCAAAATATGTTCCTGTGTTTCCTATCTTCTGTTTCTCTTAATTTACTCCTACTTAAAATCATTGCCTGTCTGTAGAAGTAGTGGTTGATAGCTAGCTTGAGGGATTAATAATAATCGCCCTCTCGCAAATGGAATGGTTGATAACCAGCTTGAGAGATTGATGATTATTTTCTCGCAAAACGAATGGTTGACAACTAGCTCGTAGGATCAAAACCATATTACCAAGGGGCCATGAAGGCAACCAAATTTCCAGAGCATAATATATCCACTCATGGTTTCTCCAAGGCAATTTTATTATGCGTCGTTGAGATTCTTTTAATCCAATCCAGACAGGAAAGCTGCTGTCCATGCGTACCTGTATCGACTAAAGTTGAATACTTTAATGAAGATACTAGTTATTAGACGTAGTTGATACGTTTGAACAATTTGTCATGGATATTCAATTTGAAATTTCAAGTCATGTAAAAAGAAAATTAAAAGAAGAAAGGGAGATATAACGAAATTCAGAACTTTTTGAAAAAGCAATTTAAATTATAACAACACAAACTGTGGTCTGTTTGTACTCATTTTGTAGGGCTTTTTGACTCACATACTGCTACAGGAAAAACTATATACTGAGAAGCTCAGCCGCAAAAACTAATTCCGAAGATACTTATTTTTTTTTTTTTTATTAATGGGTCGCGGCATCAGAGATGCCGCGACCCATTTTTGTCCTTTGGGAGTCGCGGCATCAGTGATGCCGCGACTCCTGGAGCTGCAGCTACGCTGTAGCTGCAGCTCACATGCAGCTACAGCGTAGCTGCAGCTTTGAGCTGCAGCCACGCAAAGCTGCAGCTACACTGTAGCTACAGCTTTGAGCTGCACGCTGAACAGCTCTCCCCTTCCTGTTCAGCGTGCAGCTCTCCCCCTCCCCCTCATTTTGTTTCAGATTTTTCCCCTCTCAACGTCTTCCTCTCCTTCAAATTACAGGCGCCTCTTCTCTTCCTCCCCATTGCTTCTTCTCCTTGTCTTTCTTCTCATACCATCAGCTCTTGTCTTCTTTCCCCTCGCATCATCAGCTACTCTCTTCATTTTGTTCATGTAAGTTTATGTATTTTTTCCTTTCTTTGATTTTTTTTAGTTTGTATTTCATTTTTATTTACATGGTAAATTCTCATTTTATTGTTATAATTTCTTTCTTTACTGGTCTTTCTTCATCTTTGTTCTATATAGATATTTCACATGTTTATCCTTTGCTAGTTTTTATTCTTTTAAACCATCATTTCTTCATACTTTTGATTATTCATTAATAAAATTTGTGTTCATTGTAAGAGAAAAAAAAATTAGACCAAAACAAAGTTTTGTATAATCATTTTAAAGGGATTTTATTTTTTTATATCATGAGATATGAATATTAATTTAAATATAATAAAATGAAACAAATATTATATTTCTACTGAATAATTTGTTGTTTAATTTGTGGAAAAAAAGAGAAACATAAATTAATGTTATTTAACTTATAACTAATATTTTAATGATTTTGAATAAATTTACAATTGAAAATGTTTAATTTAAATTTTTTATATTTCATATTTTTATATGTGTAGAGATCAAATGCTTCTGTGATGCAACGGATGGAAATAGCTTGACAAACTATATTACCCGTTGGTCAATAATTGGTTAGAGGTAAGACGCAAATTTAAAGATAATATATTATCTTCAAATTTATGTAATAATTGTGATGAGTATATTTTTAATTTGCTGGCATGTAGATAAAAAAAATTAATTTGAATATATATACATATATATATTTGTTAGTGTTTAGGATGAAATTGTAATTCTGAGGATAAGTTGTATTTATGTTTGTATAGATGCTGAAACAAAACCTTTTTATTAAACCATTAAACTCAAGGAAAAAATGATTAAAATTTTTTTAATTTATTTTTATAATGCATAAGAAACAAATAAGTTAAAATATGAAAGAGAAATGTTTATTTGTAAATAAATGACAAAAAAATTAGGTAAAAAATTTTATTTATATATATATGTATATATGATATTTATAATATGAGCATCACACAATTTGTAATAATGTATATATATATATATGTATGTATAATAGTATTTATAATATGAGTATAACATAATTTTTAATAAATATAATTTATATAAGAATAAATATAATGTTATATACATATATAAGCATAATAGAAATAGAAATAAATGAGATAAATGATTTTTAATGTAGCTATGGAGAAATACTGTTATAGGTAGCGAAATAAAAGTAGATATATATTTGTTGATATATGATTTGATATATATATGTAAATGATATTGATGACTTTTTTTGGTATGTGTTATTGCACTCATTCTACGATAGGATTCATAATGAGTGTAAGGAAGGAAATCATATGCATATATGCAAATGGAAAAATTTATGACAGCGAAGAAGGTGTAACATTTGTCTGTAATAGACCAAAAATATTAAGAGTTGACGCAAATGTTACTCTCAATGGGTTGAAGAAGGCAGTGGGTGAAAAATTGCGATTGGGTCCAAATCAATTTGTGTTCAAATTGGTATATAGGTACCCTCATTCGCGTAATCCCACAAAGTATTTGGCTTGTATTTTGGAAGATGATGATGATATCCAAACCATGTGGGAAGCCAACTATAAGTTTCCAAATCAATTGGGCGCACCGGATATATATGCGCATATATCAACTACTGGTACAGATTTACTTGAGTCCCAAGCTGAGGTTCATGTGCCGTTATCTCTCCCGTCAATCGGCCAGTTCCAAAGCAGCAATGATCATGCCTCACAACTTCATTATGACACGGCAGATGTTGGCCATTTTGCTGCTCAAGCTACCCTCGACTTGACATGCCAACCAAGCACATCACAGCAGCCTATTCTCAATACGACTCTTTCGTCACCCCCCATCAAACGGAGGATATTATGGACGACTTTGAAGAGGAGGATGAATATGATGCTCCACCTAATGTAAATGACCATGGAGATGATGATTCCGAAGGCGACGATGTTAATGAAGCTGGAGTCACTCCATTGGTACAATATGTGGATCCAGCATATGGCATGCTTTCGCAAATTAGTTCAGATGGTGGAAATCCTATTGAGATCCCTGAAATGACTGAAAACATTGATTTGAATGATAATTAAGAGTTATATATTGGTATGCGATTCCCAGATAAACAATCTATGCGCCGTGCGGTAAAGATATATTCCATTCGCACACATCACACTTTTAAAGTGCATTACTCTTCAGAAAAGTACGAAGAATACCGTTGTCTAGAATATGGTGCCCAGTGTACTTGGAGAGTTAGAATAAGTCGGGATGAGAGGGACACGCATTGGAAAATAATAAGATATAATGGGCCACACACATGCCTTTCTCCATCATTATCGCAAGATCATCCAAAACTTGACTCTGATGTCATCTCATCGCACATTGTGTCAATGGTGGCTGAGAATCCATCAGTGTCGATTAGGCAAATCATTGAAAGAGTGCATAGCATATTTGGCTACACCGTTACATACAAAAAAGCATGGATGGCAAAGCATCGAGCAATGAGCATTGCATTTGGAAATTGGGAACAATCGTATGCTTTATTGCCGAAATGGTTGGCAGCGGTGAATCATTTCATGCCTGGGTCGTATTATGAGTTTGTTCATAGGGCATTGCCACATAGTAACTCAACGGAAGCTTCTCTAGTGAAATTTCATCGCGTTTTTTGGACTTTCAAGTCATGCATCGACGCGTTTGATTATTTGAAACCAATGGTCCAAGTTGATGGCACTTTTTTGTATGGAAAGTACAAGGGGACAGTACTCATTGCAAGTTCACAGGATGGAGCTAATAAAGTTGTTCCCCTAGCCTTTGCAGTTGTCGAGGGTGAGACACATGAGTCATGGGCATGGTTTCTTTCTGTGCTTCGACGCCGAGTTTTGCCAAATAAGACGGGAATATGTTTAATTTCTGATAGACATCCTGGAATTTTGGCTGCTGTTTCTAATCCTGAAATTGGGTGGCAGCCACCGCACGCATATCACGTATTTTGTTTAAGGCACATTGCAAGTAATTTAAATACAATATTCAGGAATAAGTGGCTAAAGAAGAGATTCATTAATATTGGTATGTTCACCTAATCTTATAAACCATTTTAATGGCTACTGTGTTAAACTATTTTTTAATGCATTGTTATTGGCACAGGTTACTTGCATGAGCGACATCAGGTGGATGAACAACTGGGCCAATTACGTCAACTCCACTCAGAGGCTGCAAACTGGATTGAAGATATTCCCAAGAGTAAATGGTCTCGTGCGTACGATATTGAGGGCCGACGTTGGGGTCACATGACTACGAATTTAGCTGAATGTATCAACAGTGTACTGAAAGGAGTTAGGTTTTTACCCATCAGTGGATTGGTGAAAGCAACTATGTATAGACTAAATAGATATTGGGTAGACCGTTCACAAATGATCACCGCACAACTTGAGGCTGGTTCTATTTTCCCCGAAGACCTGATGAAAAAGTTATCATATCTGATACAAAATGCATCTGCCTTAACTGTGCGTAGATTTGACAGGCGATCATCAGAATTTGAAATTGAAGAACCATACGATCCAACGAATAAGCAATATGGTCGATGCTGTAAGTTGAGCTTGGGACGTCGTTCCTGTGATTGCGGTGAGTTTCAAATTCAGAAATATCCTTGCCAGCATGTTTTCGCCGCATGTGCCTCAGTCTCAATTGATCCGCTCCAGTATGTAGATCGAATATTTCGACTAGACACCATCATTAATGCATACAAGACGGAGTTTCAGCCCATGGGAGGAGAGATGTATTGGCCACAAACTGTGGGTCCACGGTTAGTTCCTGATCCTACTATGATTCGTCAGCGAGGTAGGCCTAAATCTTCAAGAATCCGAAATGAGATGGATTGGCGTGAGGGCCCAAGAGAACAACAACGTTGCGGTTTATGCCGACAAACGGGCCATAATCGAACAACTTGCCCATTGCAGCGACCGAGCGGAAGTTGAACTTCTTTAGTTGCAGTTAACTTCATTAGGTTCAATCTTTAGTTGCTTCCCGCAGTGATGTTCTATTGTACCATGAATTTATTGCTATCATATTGTATTTGAAATATCGTACGCCTTTAGTTGCTTTCTGCAGTGAACTTCTATTGTACCATGAATTTCGTTTATTTGTATGCAGCCACATTCATCTATATAGTTTCTATTTGTGACACTGTACTCCTTTAATCTCTCATTCCCCCGTATGTCAACTTGTTTGTAATATTTATTATTTTTTTGCTTAGATTTGTAGTTTCTTGTGTAGAGAAGTTAGTAATTAACTATATAGAGTTCGCGCTGATTCTTTTAATTGCTTCTTTTGAAACTGAAATAGTATAATGGCTGGTCATCCGAGCATTGTCGATCCAGGACCTGAGGATGACTCACTTTTGTACTTGCAGACTCGTCATGTTTCACAGGCTGTGTGGCAGGGACAGGTAACACATTATTGATAAATTTGTAATATTGTATTTGTTATATAGTATGACATGTTGATAACATAAATGCATACTGCAGGCAGATCGCATTTTGCGCATACGTCGGATTGCACAGGAGGATCACATCTTTGATCCTCCACTGGCCATTGTTCCCTACTTGGTTCGAGCGGGGTTTTTTGGAGTCTCTCGGCTTGGTCAATTCGACTTTAATGCAGCATTGGTTTCAGCTTTGGTGGAGAGATGGCGACCCGAAACTCACACTTTTCACTTGACTAGGGGAGAGGCAACTATAACCCTACAGGATGTTGCTATTCAGCTTGGCTTACCCTGCACAGGACAAGCTGTTTCAGGTCGAACAAATTACAACTGGGGCATTGTGTGCCAACAGTTACTTGGCGTGGTTCCACCGCCAGAGACTATGGATGGACAGCGACTCAGTGTTCCATGGCTTGCACAGACATTTGAGGCCCTGCCGGACGACGCCGATGATGAGACTATACAGCACTTTTCCCGGGCATATATTATGCGATTGATTGGGGGATATTTGATGCCGGATCGGACTGGCCATAAGGTGATGTTGATGTATTTACCGTTACTTGCCGATTTTGATGAGGCTGGTCGTTATAGTTGGGGATCTGCAGTTTTGACCCACTTGTATAGAGAAATGTGTAGTGCAACCAATTATGCTGAGGTCAATATTGGTGGCTGTCTCACATTGTTACACCTATGGGTCTGGGATCGTTTCCCTCGTCTGTCTCCACCTCTCCCTACTCAACCAGACCCGCAGATAGAGATATATCCCCTGAGCCCACCGCTGGGTTTTAGATGGAGGCGTGTCCCCCAGCATATTCGCCCAACCACAGAGGCATTGCGGACTTACAGAATATTGTTGGATCAAATGAAGGATGATGAGTTTATTTGGCAGCCATACGATCATCCGAGTGTCCAACAATTAATTCCAAACTATTGCTTAGCGGGTTCAAATATATGGCGAGCATCTGTGCCTATTATTTGCTTTTGGCTCGTTGAATTCCACCATGCAGATCGTGTCCTCCGCCAATTTGGTCAGCGCCAGCATATCCCCCAAACGCCGTTCAATGTGGGATCATTGCATACACTTCAATTGAGAGGAAAAACACATAAAGATTGGCGTCAGGAGCACGTGGTTTTCATTAATGCATGGAATATGTGGGAGGAGGTTGTTGCCCACGCAGATATAGAAGCATCTTCATTGGATCGCTCATCCGATTATATGCGTTGGTATTGGCGCTATACCCGTCGATGGATCCATCCAGAAAGCGGCTCCCAAGGTTTTGTGGTAAGTTCTTTTTCCTATATTTTATTTTCTTCTGTTTGTGTATGTTTCTCATCTAACTGCATGATTCTTACTATTTTTTTCACAGACCGATATATTGGACAACCTATATGCGCTTTCCATTACTGATCCTCTGACGCTTGATTATATGGGATTTAGGGAAAGAACACGTGGAGATATAAGGACGATGTTGCAAGCTCTAGGAGAACATCGGGAGATGTTGGTCTCTCAGCTTGCTCTACCCGCTCCTCATCTGCAGAGGCCACCAGAGCCGGAGGCTCGCCCAGGAAAGCGGGGCCATGGTTTTATATCTACTAGAGAGCCATTAGCAGATACTACACGTAGCGGTAGATGTCAAACAGATGCACCACCATCCTATTACACGCCAACGCCTGTCCATGAAGAAATTGCAGAGCCTCGTCCTTCTACTTTTGCATCATTTGCTGATTATGTTGGTGTTAGTTCTTCTTGCGCACCATCTTTTGCACCTAGTGGATTTTTTTCACATTTTGAGGACGGTGGTCCTTCTTCTTTTGCTCCTGGGAGTGGTTCGTCATCTATTACATCACCAGCTCCTCATTCGTTCTTCTCCACCCCGCCAACCCAAACTATGCAGGCTAGTGGTATCTCCTTCACCACTTTATTCTCTGACCCATGCGCATTCAGTACAGAGTTTGCTGGTACATCTTCTGACCCGTGGGGATCATCTATCCAACAAGGATTTTTCACCCCTAATCAACCGATTCCACCTGCTCAATCCTCTCAGACAACTCGTCAACCAAATAATGGATCAACTGATGAAGATGAAGGTGAAGTAGAAGGAGAAGCGGAAGGTGAAGAAGCAGAACAGGAGCCACCTCAGCGCCGTCCCCAACGCCAGCGACGAAGACCCAGATGCGGGACTGGAGGACATATTGGGTAAAATATTTAATTTTTTTCCTCACTTTAACAATTCTATCCTTTTTGTGTACAATGATGTACTTTGGTGTTCACGTTTCAATTTGTAAGTATATAATATCAATATAACGTGTTATGTTTTCATGTAATAAATGTGGGATCGTTATATTTTAACGTTAAATGCATACATCTTTACAAAATTTTACATGTATCATGTCATATCTTTATTTAAAAATTTAATAACAAAAATATATCTAAATTTAGTCTTTTCACATTTTTTTTAAAAAAATTTTGGAAGTCCATCATTTGTTTAACTATCTTTTTTTCCTTTTCTTCTTTTTCTTTCATAATATTTAAAATCTCTTTCCTTCCTTTCTCATATAATCAATCCATTGAGTTGTAAGTAGAAATTGGAATAGGGGCTACTGAGATAAGATTTTGTAATTTACAATAACGTTTAATATAATATAAAAATATTCGATTGGCCCCAAGGAGAAAAAATGGGACCCGGGTTGCGTAATTAACAAAAATTTAAGTTTTTTTTTTTCAGTCGCAGCAACGCTCAAGGGAAAAAAATAGGTCACGCGTTGCTTATTCAATGGGTCGCATGTTAATTTTTAAGAAATCGAGTAACGTGATTAAAATCTATATTTATGTAATATAAATTATTAATATTCATATTTGATATAACGCCATAAAAGTTTTATATTAAATTAACATTTTTAGTCTTTCATCTATTGTCTAGCTTGAATTCTTTCATGCCAAATTGATTCTATAGATTTTAATTTATATTACATGTATCCTAAATCATTAACCATATGAAGACATATGTGTATGAATTAGGAACTAAATGATTAATATCTCATATTGTGGACCAAATAAGAACAATAAACAAATTTAAGACATAAAAATATTAATTTAACCACAACTTTTTCATATAATGTCACTTTCATTCTCACCATCTTTCTCTCTCTCTCCCCTTTTCATTTTTAATTATGAAAAATCATATTTACTGATTTAAATTTTAAAAAATTTATAATAAAATATTTTTAAAATTAAAATTATTTTCAAACATCAAAATAATAGATATTTATTATTATGCTTTAAAAAAATTACAATTTCAATACTTTTTTTAAAAGTGTAATCATTAACTTGACAAAATTAAAAAATTTTAAAAATAATATTTTTTTGTAAAAATTAATCCAGATAACAACTTAAGATTTAAAGGATCATAATATATTAAATTTTAATTATCTAATGAACTTCTTCACACGTTAAATTCTTTTTGGGAGAGATTATAAAAATTTTTTTATTCTTTTGAGTCGCGGCATCGCTGATGCCGCGACTCAAAAGAATAAAAAAATGGGTCGCGGCCTTTGTAATGCCGCGACCCATTAATAATAAAAAAAAAAATAAGTATCTGCGAAATTGGTTTTTGCGGCTGAGCTTCTCAGTATATAGTTTTTCCTGTAGCAGCATGTGAGTTAAAATCCCCATTTTGTAGTGCTCCAGCCTCCAAGTGGCCTAGGAGACCACTCCAGACAGACAAGTAGGCTGGGCAAGTTTGCCACGGACTCTCTATTTTTTTTTTATACTATTACTATCTTTCGTTTTGTATCATGTTGAATACTCTGTCAATCATGTGCGAGTGTCGTTAGTTAGACGAATGGAAAGAGACCGCTCTCTTTATTTTCTTCATCCTTCACCTTTCTTCTCTGGTGGGATCCATCCCACCTTACGCTATAAATTCATAGCATGGTTATCTTATCTCATTAAGGTGAAAAAAAAAAAATCTCCGATATAACTTCATAAGATGGTTTTCCTGAATAGCTATTTAATTATTTGTACATGCCTCAAGTGACTCTTTTCCTCCAATATGAAAAATGTCGCGAGTAAATGCCGACATTCTTGCTCTTGATCACTAAACAATACAATGCTGACATTCTTGTATAATATAATATGCTTGTTCCTTGATAACTGAATACCTGGTTGTCCGTAGTGTCCTTTCAGCCTCGGTCGGTGAGAGGTTGTGACTGTGAATTGAGACGAAAGAGCTATCCTCTTTTTCTTTTTCTAATCGCAGTGGCAGTTCAGATTTGAGAGTTGTAAATTGAAGTGTATCTCTCTCTTTGTTTGGAGTAACACCTCATGAAATTCTGTCCACCCGACATTCCATGTGAACCCACGAGAGGCTATTCCTGACTAATAAACCATCCTCCGATCTTTGTCTCTTGAACCTTATATCTCATCATCACTCATAAATAATCTCCCGCTAGCTTTTGGGTGTTTACTGTTCACTTCATTTGCCAGGAAGGCGGTAATAACGTAGCATAAATCAAATTCATAAGATGAAGTATAGGTTAAGATTCTTGAAAATAAGTTCCAATTCATGATATATATATATATATATATATATATATAAGAATCTATCATTGAATGCCCAAAGCTTTTTTAGAGGAAAATTAAGGGTCATTCGCTGAGAGATATATATGGGAGGGAAAGAACATGGGCATCAAGGACGAGAGTGAATAAATGGCTAGTGGAAGAAGAGGGTATAGATCCCGGCCCGTTTGGTCGTCACTCTACGAAATATTTTTTGTTATATTTTTATAATAATTATTTAATAATAATAATTTATATTATTTTTTAAAATAAAGATACAGAAGTTTTTTATTTTAATAATTTTATTATTATTATCAAACGACTGGTGGAAACTACCTGGATATCAAATCAAGGAAAAGCAGCGGGGTTAGCTGCGTGCCATTGTACAAAGCAAGTGGGGATAGGTTTCCAAAAGCTCTATTTATTTTGCACATTTGTTTCTTTTCAGGAAATCGGCCCGTCCATGAATGCTATTAAATGCAGGCTCCGTAGAAATTTAGTAGCTGTTAAATCTCTTTTTGCAAATGAAACTGGCATCCGTTGGCTTGTCTCTTTCAAGAATCGAGTACGGTCACAGCCCCATGTGCATTCTCTACTTCACTTCCAAAGTGGAGCAAAAGAAATAGAATTGAAAAAAAAAATATAATATTTATTTTATTCTTATAATTATTATTTAATATTATTTATTAATTATTAAAAATTAAAAAATTAAAACTATCTTTTATTTTTAAAATTATTTTTTATTTTTATACTTAACTTTTTTCATATTAAACGGACTGTTTTAATTTATAAAACATAACGCCACGTTTGATTCGCCTTGGAAACGAGAGTTAAAAAAGGGTGATGGACCAGTCAAAATTTGTGTCTGATACGCTTTAATAATTATCTCATCTAGATTTCGTGTTATTTACGCCTGTATACTGTGTTCTCTGTCAAATTATCAAGAAAAGTTACTGTTAAAAATAGAAAGAGTAAAATGGTGATATTTTATGTTTCTTTAAGAAAATTATAACTGATATTTTTAAATTAAAAATATTTATATTAAAATATTTTAAATTTTAAAATCATTTTAAAATTTAAATGGTGGAAAATTTAAATTATACATAAATTATGATTCAAGATTTTAAATTAAATTTTTTTTATATTCAAATTATTTAAAATAATTTTAAAATTTATAGTCATTTCATATAAATTTTTCAACTTAAAGTTCTCAACAGTTAATTAACAAAAATTAATTTTTAATTTTTTTGACTCTAAAAATATCTTAGTTATTTATTCATGTTTATTTTTATATTATTTTATTTTACCAAATATCAAAATATAAAAATATTTTTATTCTTTTTCATATTATATAAAACATTATTTTAAATTATAAAATTTTATTTTATTCCCATTTTTATTTTTTTCATTCCTTTAAAAATTTTTCTATTTCATCAAACATAACCTAGGACTGTTGCTCTTTTGGTTTGTGATTTTATACAATTTAATATTCTTATACTCAATAAAATTATTAATTAAGACAAAGTATATGTATTTAATTTGTACCATTGAAATATTGAGAATTGATCGTAGAGAAAGATAGAAATAATGTATTTTCATCCTGTGTATCTCGAACGGTGTCCTTTCGTATTATTATTCACGGTCGACTATTTAGCATTATTCTATGAAGAGCTTAACTTGGTCATTGTCACGCTAATCACGTCCTTTCCTCGTATAAATCAAATCCCCTAATTCCAAATATTGTTTTCTTCTCCTTTCTCACCGAACTTCTTCAATAAATTTTCTTCCCAAATCTATAATGACCTATGATCATTGTTTTTCCTTCTTCGTCTTCCTTTTTATTTCACCATTGAAGAATCCGTCAACGATCCTTAGTACCCGTTTAATATGTAGTTCTGAAGATTTTAGAAAGAATATTTTTTTTAATTTTAAAAAATATTTATTATATCTTTATAATCCTTATTCAACATATTTATTTTTTATTATATTTTTAAAATAGAGACACTTTGATTATTTTTCATTTCATTTATCTACTTTTTTTTTTCTTTTTTTTTTTTAAATTTCCTTATCTACATTCCAAACATAAACTTAGTTGAACATGACCTATTTCAATTTCAACCTCTATTTATAAAGCTATCACATGGGTTTGGACTCCTAAAATTTTAATTTTTCTTTCTCATTTGTTGTTATGAAGTTAGATTTATCTTGAACTTTATTATTAATGAAACAATTATTATATAAAAAACAATATTTTATATACTCTAGTATAAAGAGATTTATTATATTCAAATGAAAATAAAAAAGATACTAAACTCTTTAGCAACAATTAAAAGGAAGGTAAAATTAACCCAAAAAGCACATGTCTAAGGCACAGAGAGTAAGAAACCATAAAAGAGAAATTTGCCTAAAAGACTGACTCAGAATGCCTTACCCATGAATCTACTCATGAGGGGAGGGAGGACCACCAAAATTATGTTTGGTAGATGAGAAAAGAAATTAAAAAAAATCAAATGAGAAGAAAAAAATGTGTAAATAAGGTGAAAAATAATATTTATATATTCATATTAAAAAAAACCGTGAGAAGTATAATTGAACAGTAATTACAAATAATATAATAACTTTTTTTTTGGGAATAACTATAAAAGATTTAAAGTATTGTTCCATTGAAGTTATAGTTATTTATAAAACGGATTTGTTGTTCATTGACGTTCAAAATATAATATATAAAAAATTAATCTAATAAAATAATTATGTCAAAATATACGAAAATTTTGTCTTTAGTTTTTTCTCTGTCCCATCATTCTCATTTATAAATATGATTGATGATTATAATTATGATAATAAATCCATTAAAATTAACAAAGCAGTCAATATTTAATAATTTATATCATAATTAAAGTTATGATAAATCAAACTTTATAGTATCATTAATTATTATTTAAAAATTTTATTTATATAATTTCTTCATAAACTATTAATTATGGCTATAATTGAGTTCGATTAACTAAATTTCTAAACAGCCTTAATTAAACTCGTATGCAATCATAATCAAGGATGAGGAAAGTATGATAAAGAGCCAGTTTGTTAAGGATAAGACCTGAAGTGACAGTAGGCCCACAATCATGGGTGAGATCTTTAAAAACCCTAAGATGCCTTCATGTGGAATGTCACCGTAGGAAGGGCCCATACCGTACAAATTAGGATCATGAGGTGCTTTCCAGTCTCAGTATCCCGCGTTCCAATTCTCTCCACATTAGTTAGGTGAAATATGAAATTTTTAAATTTTATTTGAATAGTTTAAATTTTAAAAATTTTTAATTTAAATTGTTAATTTTTTTAAATTTAAAATTATTTCTATTATACCTTCTGATTCTTTTAAAATAAAAAATAAATATTTTTTTTTAAATTAAACCATTCAAATAGATTAAATAAAAAAAATACATTTCTCGGAAAACTTGAACTCCAGTATCCCAATCTAACGGGAGCAGATCCTTTGCTGTTGGCAGTTTGTGCAATTAAAAAAAACTTGAAGAATGAAGATGGGATGAGTGAATTTAATTTAAGATAAAAAGAAAGAAAATCAAAACACACTCATTTTTCTCAAACTTTACAACAGTAGAGGAATTTTAATAGCAAACGATCCAAATTCCAATCTAACCTTTTTTTGTTGGGTCACTCTATTCCTATGGAGGTCTACCTTTCGTTGTTTTATATTAAATATTAAATGTGGGTTTCATGCAATTGCTTGACACCTATCTTAATTATATGGCTTAATTCAAATATAAAAAAAAATTGAAAAAATAAAAAAAAATAAAAAATAAAAAAACACCTATTATATAAATTTTGTACTAACTACACTGTAGATAAGTAATCTACAATGCAGTTGGTGCATTAAGTTGTGTGTCTTCTTTTTTATTCTTTTTTTTTTTTGGTTATTTTTTTTTCTTTTGTCTGTTGCTATCATCTTTTTTTTTTGGCTTCCATGTAATTGCACATTAAAAAAACTAGACATAAAAAAAAAGTGAAACCTGTGAATAGTTTAAAAATAAGATTTTATAGTACAATCTATTTTTCTTTTATATATATATATATATATATATATGATATAATTTTGCAAGTGGGGCAGTCAACTGTTTGTCATTAACATATCCTTCCAATCTCATAATTAAATGAACCATGTGCTTCTGTGATATTCGCAAACAACATAATCAAGGTCTCATAGGATATTTCACTTTTAAAAAAATGCAGCTTTACCTCTCTCCATTTCTGATACAGATTACTTGCTCTGCTCCTAAATCTCCATGGAAAATAATGGATGATACTCAAAGTGACTAAAACGCCCTCTAATTCACGTCATACGGAATTTTGGAACAGCTTGGGGTGAAGTACCACCACTTGACATAGATCAGATTTTGGCATCCGCCTTCAGTCCACAACAGAAAACATCCATGATTTGGTTCAACAACATGCAAGGGAACAACAGGGGCAAACTCGTCATTGAGAGATCTGGACTGATTGCAGATAGATAAGCGCACGAATGGCATATTTGTTATTTAACTTGAAATCCAAGAGCTTTCTCCCAAGTTGGCATGCATATAAACCCTTGCTCAACCCCTCCCCCACCTACGTGCCTTTTTCCTTCTTCTTTTCTGAAATTACAGCCTCTCAGCTAACATGCCAAGCATTGCATTTCTGTCGGTGCTATTATGCACCGCCTTCCATGTTGCCTTCTCCTTCACCGACGGTGAGCTATAAATATACGTTTATATGCACTACACAGTAATCACGTAGCATCATATCATAGGCTTCATCCGTCATCATTACCTCTCGTTGTGTTTTCCTTTCTACCTTCCTAGAGAAAGTGTTGTTCATTATTATTATTATTTTCTCATTCTTTCTCTAGCTCCCTTGCAGCTTAATGGGATTCATGTGACAACTTTGATTTCTAGTGAGTCTCGACCACTTCATAGCCAAATTCGTTAGAAGCCTTCATTTAATCAAACTGCCCTTTCAAGTTTGAACATGGTGGCCAATCTGTGTCTATATTGTCATTATCCAATTTCCATGGATCACTTCCTTTACTTCCTTCTTGGTATATGCATCTTCTCACTTCTGAGCAAGCGGTACTTTTTAAATTATAATTTGAGCTCAAAAGCCTACTTGATGGCGACCTCACTGTCTCGGACTTTAATATTTTTCTTGGGACCACATTCTTAGGCTCTGCGGAGTGGTGCAGGGTGCTCTGAAAATTCACATGGCCTTGTATGCTTACTTGATATTTTAAGTGGACAAACTCTTAGGTACTACTGTCCAAATGACATACGCAAAAATATGGAAGTCGGTTTTCCACAAAAAGAAAAATGTTCAATTTTCACAAATTAAGATTAAATATTTAGAATGCAATTTAATTAAACTAAATGGATTTCATGAATGCAGGATTGGTAGCAAATGGGAATTTTGAGCTGGGCCCAAAGCCATCGGACATGAAAGGCACAGTGGTGATCGGTGGTCGCCATGCCATACCCGAGTGGGAGATCTCAGGATTTGTAGAATACATAAAATCAGGACAAAAACAAGGTGACATGTTGCTAGTGGTACCAGAAGGAGCTTTTGCGGTGAGGTTGGGCAATGAGGCCTCAATCAAGCAAAGAATAAAGGTGGCGAAGGGAATGTACTATTCCATCACATTTGTGGCAGCACGTACATGCGCACAAGACGAGCGATTAAATGTGTCAGTGTCTCCAGATTCAGGAGTTCTGCCGATGCAAACGTTATATAGCAGCAATGGTTGGGATGCCTATGCTTGGGCCTTCCAAGCTGATTACCCTGAGGTCGACTTGGTCATTCATAACCCAGGAGTGGAAGAGGACCCTGCTTGTGGACCACTTATTGATTCTGTTGCTCTCAAAGCTCTCTATCCTCCCAGACTAACCAACAGTAAGCTCATCTTTACCTCTTCTTCATTATTATGCATTAACGCAAACACCATTTGATGTAATGGTTTTTAAGATCATTTTGCTAAGATGGCATAACACCATTCATAGAAAAACGAAGTGCTTGTCACTTAAACTTTCTTAACATAGCATATGGGACCAAGTAATATTGAATTCCCAATCCAATTGTGGCTATATATAATTTTCACCCGTTTGTTCTTACCTAATTGTTTGGTTCCTCCGTCTTGGATATATATTATGTAGAGAACATACTAAAGAATGGTGATTTTGAAGAAGGGCCATACGTATTCCCCGACTCATCATGGGGTGTGCTTATCCCACCCAACATTGAAGACGACCACTCTCCCCTTCCAGGATGGATGGTGGAGTCCTTGAAGGCAGTGAAATACATAGACTCAGAGCATTTCTCAGTTCCACAAGGAAGAAGAGCAGTGGAGCTTGTGGCAGGTAAAGAAAGTGTGATTGGACAAGTGGCGAGGACCATCCCTGGCAAGACTTACGTCGTTTCATTTGCAGTGGGAGACGCCAACAATTCTTGTGAAGGGTCTATGATTGTGGAAGCATTTGCAGGTAAAGACACTATCAAAGTACCATATCAGTCCAACGGCAAAGGTGGGTTTAAGCAAGCCGCTCTCAAGTTTGTGGCTGTTAGTCCAAGAACACGCATTATGTTCCTTAGCACATTCTACACTATGAGAAGCGATGACTTCTCTTCGTTGTGTGGGCCGGTGATTGACGATGTCAAGTTGCTTAGTCTTCGTAAACCATAGGGAATTAGGGTGTTAGGGCGATGCGAGCCAATGAATTAAATTATATATGGCTTCTCAAACTCTCCTTATATGTTATAGGAAAGTAATGGCATATTCTTTTTTCGTCTTTATTTTGAAGAGAAGCAAAAGGTTCTGGTGTGATTTCAATTTTATGAAAAATAGGCGTATGTAATATACAAAATGATGTAATGCGTTTCCATCAAGCCTTTTTTTTGTACGTGATATTGGCAAATAAATGAAGATAATAGATATTACTTGTAATTCTAATTTCAATGTAAGAAGTAATATTTAAGTAGAAGATAATTAAGGTACAGACACATTAGTTAGTTATAGTCAAGTTGGGGCCTATGACAAAACTGAATTTGTCGAGTGTTTCCAAATTCGAGCGTTATACTACTACAAATATTGTGTAATTGGGATGTCACTTAATAAAATTGGAATTCATCTATAATTTCCAAAAATATATTTCATAAGAAACATTAAAAAAATGAATTATTACTATAACTCCCGTGGATCAAATCAAGCAAATAAAATGAGATAATATTAATAATCATTTTGATGATTCTTGAAAATTTTCTAAAACTATCTCGAAATATATTTCTTGATAAATAACTAAAACCTTAACGAATTGGCCATGTGTTATCGTGTCTTTGAAAATTGACAACAAAACTATCCACAGGCATTAGCATTTGACTATTATAAAGTACTGGTATAACTTTTTAAATAAGGTTAAAATAATTGTTGACAAAAATTTTCATTTCTAATATAATATTTTCCTTTCTTTTAGTTAAGAAACATTAGAAAAATTTTGCATAATAATTTCTCACGGATGAATATCTAAAGCGTAGCATAGCCAAACAACAACATTAGGGAGAGTGACACACAAATATTTTTCCTAGTAAGTGAAAATATTTTTTTTATAAATTTGGAATTTCAAAAATTTCACATAAAATTAGTAAGTTATATGCAAAAGATGATATTTTTGTGAATTCAATATGAAAACTTTGGGAAATTTCGAAATTAGAAAAACTTTTTATAGTCTTATATTAGAACAATTTAAGGAAAATTTTGAGAACATTTTGGACTTGAAAGGGGTATTTGCATGAATTTCACGCGCTACACGCACACTATTAATGTAGTCCTTCTTCGTCCTCAGGACACTATTGCAGCAGCTCCGGTGGGGGGAATTCAGCCACCATTTTGTATGTTTTTGACCAATTTTGGATCAATATCCATCATGAACACTATTTCCATGCATCATACTTTCCTAAGGCATCACAATTTGTATTAAACGGTGGATACTTTGTTGTTTCCAAAATTGAGTTTACTCTTGGACGCCATTAATGGTGGTTAACCATAAAATCTCCAAACAATATAACCATTGGAACACAAAGATCGCATCATTATTCCTATTACATGAAATTTAAAGCATTCAATAATACTCAGAAAAATAAAGTTTTGATAATAATTGAGATTATTTCATGTATCAAAAGGTCTTGCGATCACTATTTTGAGACTGAAATTACAAACAATTTAAAATAACATAGGCCACCAAATTACACAGTCATCACCTATGAACATAGATGTATGGTAATTTCACTGGAATACGAAAATCGACAGACGAAAATTTTGGATTCCAAAGCTCTTGAAACATGGAAACAAGCAAAAGCAAAACATTGGTTTCGAAATTCAAGAGTAAATGGGTCTTCTCCTTGATATGATCCATTGGTTAAATAAAGATAAATACAAAGCATAGGACTAGATATTAAAGGGACGTTTGGTACATAAAATTATTATGATAAAAATAAAAAGAATTAAAAAAACAAAAAAAATGATTCTCATATATTTATTTTAAAAAAATTAATGAAAAGAAATATATGTAATTAATAATAATAACGAAGATATAACAAAGATAATATAAATAAAAAATTATTGTTTTTTATACATTCTCTAATTTACTTTTTTTTTTTTAATTTCATTGAGCTACCAAATGTAATTGGAAAAAGAAAGAATGAAATGGAATGAAATTTAAACTTTTCAATTTATCTCTTACAAATAGAGTAATAATTTTTGTTTTTGGATTAACAGCAAAGGATTCAAATTTATTGTTTAAGGAGGAGAAAATGATGTGGCATTGCACGAGATGTTCGATGGAATGGAGGGTTCAAATTAGTTGCACAAAATAGTATTTCCTTCACACCCTAACAAGATTAGGTTTAGTTTAGTTTGGTTCACTGCACTGTGAGTATAATCTCTTTATATTATTTGTGAAATGTTTATTATATTTTTATATTTATTATTCTATTTATCAAATTATATTTTTAAAAGTAAGAGTAAAATAATTATTTTTTATTTTATCTTTCTTCATATATTAATATTTTATATTTTTTTTTGTCATTATATTCTCCAAACAAATTTATCCTTAGAGGATCGTATCCGTACAATGAACGTCAATACGATGAAGGCCCATATACGTTACAAACCAGGACCACGAGATGCTTTCCCGGTTGGGCTGTGGGCTATGGCCCTAACACGGCCACCTCTGGCCGAAAAGCAAACAAACAAAACAAAATCCAAACCTTTTTGTGGGTCCCTTTAATCTCCATCCTGGCCCATGTTCTTCGTTACCACTCAATAGGCGGAGACAAGCTGCTTCTTGCCTTCTTGTGCTACCCACGCCCGGTGATATATATAAAGAAAAAAAGAGAATAAATTGGTTAAATCTGTGGCATTTGCTAAAAATAATAATAATAATAATAATAATAATAATAAGCTTTTTATATGATAATATGATGAATTAAACCAATGATCATTCATTAAATATTTAAATTCTTCATTATTAAGTGCCTTTTAATAGTTTTGACAAGTTTATTGAATCACCAAAGAAAAGGGGATTTTCAATTTTCTTCGGCAGGGTTATAAAGTTTTCTATCCAAAACGCAAAAAGATCTATGGAATTTTTTATAATCGTTTGGACGAATTGGTTGATTAATTATATAATGGTAGACACTAATTGACTCGATGAACAATTAAATAAGTGCCGGTGGCAGTGGCACTAAGAAGTCGAGTTTCATATATTAGATTCCGCAATCCACTCTAATGAGTAATGAGGGCACATGAGGTTGTTTCTTGTATGATCTTTCCAAAGCAATAAACTAAATTAATATAACTTTAATTATCCTAGTGGTTTAACACGCATGCTCTCTATTTGGGTTTAATTATTGAGACTACTCCTTAGAGAATTTTATTTTCCTCCATTTATCAAGATAATATGAGGGGTGCATCCTTTAAAAAAATTAATTAATTAATATTAATAATTGTAATTATTTGTGGTTCACATGTATCCAAATCAACATTAAAAAAAGGTACGTAAAAAAAAATTTTGGGGAAATTTTTGAAGCAGAATGAGTATCTCTATGAATTTCATGCGGATTGTTAATGCAATCCTTCTTCTTCCTCAAGACGCCGTACGACAGCAGCTCCGTGGCCAAAATAATTTCAGCCATCATCTTGCACGTTTAGATCAACATCCATCATGAACACTATGCCCATGCATCATACTTTCTTAAGCCATCACAATTCGTATAAACCGCCAGAGACTTTGTTGTTGATCTCCAAACAAGAGCATTGCGCCAATATTCTTGTTACATAATTTTTTTTTTTGGGGCCAAGTTCTTGTTACATAAAATTCAAAACAATTAATAATACTCAAAATATGTAAGATTTTCAGAATAGTTGAAATTATTTCATGTATCAAAAGCTCTTGCGATTGCTATTTTGAGACTGATGAAATTACAAACAATCAAAATTGGCATAGGCCACCAAATTACTGGGTTATAATCTATGGACATATATGAATAAAAACACTATAGTAATTTCATTGGAATACGAAAATCTACAGACGAAAATATTGGGTTCTAAAACCCTTGAAACATGGAAACAAGCCAAAGCAAAATATTGGAGTCTAAATCCAACACAGCTGATATCAATTGAAGGAAATAAGTACTTGGAATTGTGAATCGTATTTCACTCATAATAATCTACAAAAATATAGAGATAATTGATGTGTATAGGGAGGAGAGTTTTATACATTTTAAATTTGTTAAGTTTCAATTGAATGACCATAACTTATATGTAGAATTTGAGTCGGAACTTCTTATAGTGTTAACCAATAGATAATTTTTTCATTCACAAGGTTCACATACTAATTCATAATTTACTAATGGTTCAAGTGCAAATAGATACTTGATAAAATGATCACACACACATATATCTATGCCACCCTAAACAATAGACAACTAAATAAATTAATCTGACTAACGAATAGTTTACCTCGTGGATCTTGTTAGCAGATTGCTTGAATTGTCCCTACCCACCACAGCGAAGTAACTTTCCACATTCTCCACTTGATGACGGCCTCATCAACGTATATCTTGATTAAACTCTTTGAAGGAGAAAGCCAATTCTTGTTTTTGCTTGTTCGTATGGACGGGAAACACATTCTCTGGTTGTAGATACTAATTGACTCGATGAACAATTAAATAACTCCTAGTGGTTCAAAGAAGTTGAGTTTCAAATATTAGATGCCGTAATACTCTCTATTGAGTAATGAGTACACATGGGTTGTTTCTTGTATGATATCTCGAAAGCAATTAACTAAATTAATGTAACGTTAATTGCCTTACTAATTTAGAAGATGTGTTCTTTACGAGTTTAAATATTGAGACAAACATTTATGAAAATTTATTCTCTTAAATGCATTAAGATAATATGAGGAGTGCCTTTTAAAAATATTAACTAAATATTTATAAATGAAATTATTTTTAATTTACATGCTTTCAAATCAACATAAAATTAAGAAAGATAAAGAGCAAGTAAATTTGAAGAAGAAAAAAGAGTACGTAAATTGGTGTCTCATATAGATGATAATTGCCAATCAAAATGCCCTCCCACAAACGAGTTTGGAAGCCACATTGAAAATCGATCAATGGATCATGCATTATATTTCCCAGAGGTAACGTAAGATATCGTTTTTATATGTGGCATTGGCGGGTCATGAACATAGTTCATACATTTTGTAATGCGGAGGATTCCATGGAAGCTACTTTCTATTCTTTTATATTCAAAATAATTTTGCAGGCGACAGTCAACTATTTGTCATGATCATCCCCCTCCATTCCCATAATTAAATGGGCCATGTGCTTTGGGGAGACTCACAAGCAACATAAACAAGGTCTAATCTGTCATTTCTCTTCTCGAAAATCCAGCTTTACCATTCTCCAATTATACTGATTATTCCATTTAATTGCTCAGTTCCCAATTCTCCACGGAAAATAATGGATAATATTTCTCAGCCAAATGACTAAAACGCCCTCCGACCTTTGGAACAGCTTGGTGTGAACTGTGAAGGAGCACCAGCCTAGGGGTGAACTTTTGGCATGCGCCCTCACCAGAAAACCTCCAAGATTTGGTTTTAATATGCAAGAGAATGAGATCCAAACTGACGTAGGAATGGCATATTTGCTATTTGATTTGAAATCAGAGTGCTTTCTCGTAAGTTGGCACGCATATAAGCCCCTGCTCAAGCCCTCCCCTTCCTACATGCTTTTTTCCTCCATTTCTCTCTGAAATTGCAGTCTCTCAGGTAGCATGCCAAACATCGCATTTCTGTTAGTGCTATTGTGCACCGTCTTACATCTCGCCTTCTCCTTGTCTGACGGTGAGCCACAAATATACGCGTACATACACTACACACCTAGCAACATAGGATTCATCCTTCACTTACCACTCTCGTTGTGTTTTCCTTTCTATTTTCTTAGATACAGTGTTGTTTATTATCTTTTCTTTTTCTCATTCTTTCTTTAGCTCCGTTGCAGCTTATAATGGGATTTCATTTGACAACTTTCATTTTTAGCGAGTAGCGAACACTAGGTCGTAGCCAAATTTGTTGGAAGCTTTCTTTTAATCAAAGTGCCCTTTCAAGTTTGAATGTGCTGGCCAATTAATCCGTGTCTAGATTGTCTTTGTCCAGTTACCAAGGGTCACTCCCTTTATTATTTCCTTCTTGGTATATGCATCTTCTGAGCAACCCTTGTTGTTAAATTAACATTTGAGCTCAAAATTCACTTGCATGCTTACTTGAGAATTTAAGGGGGATAGTCGCATAGGTGTTACCGTGCAAATGACATCACAAAAAATTATGAAGTCGGTTAACCACAAATAGTTAAATATTTAATTTTGTCACTACACTCAAGAATATGCAAGAAAAGCATTTCGAATTGTTGATTCATCGCTAGAGATGGCTTAGAACCAATAGTTCATTATCTAATGGATTTTTCCGTTCTAATACTCTATCCGAGAGTTATCAGTATTTATCAAATCTGTTCCTATCTAACGGAACGCTATTGGATCAAATGACAAAGACATTGTTGAGAAAAAGATGGCTTTTCCCGGATGAAATGAAAATTGGATTCATGTAACAAAAGAAAAGTTTCCCATTCCTTAGCCGGAAAGATATGTGGCATAGAGTAGGCTTGAGATTAGAAATTTAGAATACAATTTCATTAAACTAAATTGATTTCATGAAGGCAGGAATAGTGGCAAATGGGAATTTTGATCTAGGCCCAAAGCCATCAGACATGAAAGGCACAGTGGTGATTGGCGGCCGCCATGCAATACCGGAGTGGGAGATCTCGGGATTCGTGGAGTACATAAAAGCTGGGCAAAAACAAGGTGATATGCTGTTGGTGGTACCTGAGGGAGCTTATGCTGTGAGGCTAGGCAACGAGGCCTTCATCAAGCAAAGAATAAAGGTGGTGAAGGGAATGTACTATTCCATCACGTTTATGGTAGCACGTTCATGTGCACAAGACGAGCGATTGAACGTGTCAGCGTCTCCAGATTGGGGAGTTCTACCAATGCAAACATTGTATAGCAGCAATGGTTGGGATGCCTATGCTTGGGCCTTCCAAGCTGATTATCCTGATGTCGACTTGGGCATCCATAACCCTGGAGTAGAAGATGACCCTGCTTGTGGACCACTTATTGATTCTATTGCTCTAAAAAAACTCTACCCTCCTAGACCAACTAAAAGTAAGCTCATCTTTACCACTCTTTCGTTATTTTGCATTAACACACACATGATGTTTGATGTAATGTTTCTTAGGATCATTGCTAAGATAGCTGTTAAATAACATCATTTATAGAAAAATGAAGTGCATTTTAATTATATTTTTGTAACATAGCATACGGGACCTGCAATATTAAATGTCTAATCCACTTTTGACTACAATATTGTCCCTATTGTTCCTACCTAATTGTTTGGTTCCTCTGTCTTGAATGTTCTGTAGAGAACATACTTAAGAATGGTGATTTTGAAGAAGGGCCGTATGTATACTCTAACTCATCTTGGGGTGTGCTTATACCCCCTAACATACAAGACGACCATTCCCCACTTCCAGGATGGATAGTGGAGTCCTTGAAGGCAGTAAAGTACATAGACTCAAACCATTTCTCAGTTCCACAAGGAAGAAGAACGGTGGAACTTGTGGCAGGAAAAGAGAGTGCAATTGCACAAGTGGCGAGGACCATTCCTGGCAAGACCTATGTCCTCTCATTTGCAGTGGGAGATGCCAACGATTCCTGTGAAGGGTCTATGATTGTGGAAGCATTTGCAGGTAAAGACACTGTCCAAGTGCCTTATGAGTCTAAAGGCAAAGGTGGGTTTAAGCGCGCAACTCTCAAGTTCATGGCTATTAGCCTTAGAACACGCATAATGTTCTTAAGCACATTCTACACCATGAGAAGTGATGACTTGTCATCACTATGTGGGCCGGTGGTTGACGATGTCAAGTTATTCATTCTTCATAAAACATAGAGAATTTGGGTGCCAAATCCAATGTGAGCTGAAGAGTCAAATTATATATGGCTTTGTCTTATCCTTTCCTTGTAAGCTAGAAAAGTAATGAAAATTTTTTAGGTGTGATTTTAATTTTATGAAAAATAGGAGTATATAGCACACAAAATAATGGAACATGTTTCTGTCAAACCTTTTTATGTACTTGATTTCAACAAATAAATGGAGGAGAAAATAGAAATTATATGGAAGGCTAATTTGACTATAAGGAGAACCATTTAAGTAGAAAATGATGCAATTAATGTACAAGAAAATTAGTTACTCATATATATACCAAAACCCATTGAATGTTGTAGGGAATATCTCAAAGTCAGAAAGTTTCTATTATCGTCTATTAAAAAAGGATATGGAGCACAGTAAATAGCAGCCTCACTTGAAATCCGTTAAAAATTACTCATAATTAAATCGAAATTACCTAGACTAGTTCACTAAATCAATCCAATCGATTTTGACAAAAAATTTATAAAAAAATATCAATAAATCAATTCACTTAAGAGCAAGTTCACAAATCCATAAATTTTGTCCCAAAAATGGTTACAAATCCACTATTTTTGAAAATCTCATAATGTCACCAAGCAGTGAGATGGAAAGTAGGGCTTGATCATTATATGCCATCCAAAATTCTAAGATAAATTAAAATTTGTAAGTCAATTTACATATGTGTTATTTTCTTTTAGTGTGTATTTTGGATGAAAAAAAAAAGAAGGAAGAAAAGGAAAAGGAAACTAATAATTTTGAGTTATCTTTCCTTAAGTCCCTACCTATCAGTACTTTTAATTCCTCCAAATTAGACAAATTTGAATAATATTATAATGAGAATAATGATTATATCTTTCTATATTAAAAATAGTATACATATATACAAGTATGTACACACACATATATAATTGTGCACACACACAAACACATACCCTTTTATGTATGCAAATAATATATATGTGTGTGTGTGTGTATACACACATATATATCTACACACAAGTGTGGTACATATAAATACATTACAACAACTTTGAGAAATAGTAACAATTTTTTTGTTGCTATTTTCTTACTAAATCTTTTTAAATGGCATGCCTTAGAATTTGAGGTATGATTGGCCTAAAATACAAGGAAATCCTGCATTTGTAAGCCTAACATATGAACTATTCTCTACACGTGTCATATCATCAATCATAATATATGTTTAACTTAAAATATGAAATTATTCATCTTCATTACTCATATTTGATTTGGAGTTCAAATTTGCATAATTCCACCTAAAATTCATTCTTAATTTTTTGTAAAAAAATCTGATAGATTTTTCCCTAAAATTAAGACATCCCAATTTTCCTATAAATAGTTAAACCAACAAATACTAAGAAAGTTTTGCTCTCATTAACAACATGTACATAAAACACAAGGGGTGGGGATCTTGCCTGTAAATATGTGGAGCCAATTTAGCATGTAAGTACAATATGTGTGTGTGTGTGTGTGTACTTTTAAAGGAATACAAAACAAACTAGGCTTGTGCAAAGTAATGCTAAGCTCATCACAATTACAATCAAGTGATGTTAAAGGAGAAGGATTGGACGCAACTTCACTATTTGCAACAATAAATAAAGGAATGAGTCACGATACTCAATAAATAAAATGTAAAGCACAATAACAAAGGTTTAAGTGGGTACAAAGATTTTTTAATGAAATAGCTTTAAACACAAACATAAAAATAAGTAACATAAACTTTAATTATGAGAGGACATGCAATTAAAATTAATTTAAAATTTGTTTTTCAAATTTTTTTAAGCTATATATGTATATACATATAGATATATATTAATACGTGTGTGTGTGTGTGTGACCAAAAAGATGTATGAAATAATTAATATAAATAAAAGATGAAAAGTTTAAGTCAATGGGAAGTTGATTCCTTACATGATTAACGAAATAAAATGCCAGCAACATATAAGTATATAACATCTTAATCAAAATGTAAAATAATAGATGACATTTGGGATATATATATGTGTGTGTGTGTGTGCGCGCGTGCGCACGCGCGTGCATGCAATAAAGGAAATAAAATTACATTCAAATGTCTTAAAGTTTAGTATTGATCAGAAATTGATATTTATGCTAAAAACAACCTAATAAAATCACTTTATTATGAAGGTTTGCACAAAACTCTGGGTTTAACACATATACTAATGCAGGTACATAACTTATGAGATTAAATAATTTCATATTCAGACATGGATGCTCAGCCCATGAAATATTAATAACCCCAAAACTCTCCTTTCTTTAATCCCTGCTTCGAAAAATCCCCCTCCTCCTGTCACTAGTTCTGAACCAGACCCTTTTTCCTTTTCCTCTTCCATCTCGATCTGCGACTCCTCTTTTCCTCCTCCTATTTTCGCGTCAATCGCCTTCTGCCTTTGATGGCAAAAGGGATGGGAGAGTGAAGTCAAACCTTGAGCCCCTCTCCGCTGCAGGTCTGCTTCGCTGGACCCCCTTCAGATGCTGAACGTTCCATTTCTGTGCTTCAAGCCTCTACCCCTTCTGTGTGTCTCCCGCTGTATTGTTTAGGAATGCCGGTTTGGGAAGTACGATTTTTAGGGATAGATTTTGAAATAATTCTTTTTTTTCTTTCCTTCTTTCTCTTTTTTCTTCTTTCCTCCCCTTTGCCTTCTCCGTAAAAACAAAAAACAAAAAAAAAAGGAAGCAAAGATGAAAATCCCAAAGAGAGGGAACAATTGGAGGTTGAGACCAAGCGATGTGCCCACGAATAGGTTAATTACTTGTCTAATTATGTTTTACGCGATTTTCATTTTTAATTTTAAGATAGCCACATGAGATTTTTTATCTCCTCAGGCTCATAAGAATCAACTCAAGGATCATGTGTGGCAATAAGCCTCCTTGGTACCCATTGGGTCTTGGACTTATGTCTAACAAGTTTTGGGTTATAATGGCCTATATCAAGCTAATTTTGGTTTAAAAAAAAAGTATATTAAGAGAAAAAAAAGGGTTTTCAAGAATGAAAAGTTTTTGAAATAACATGAAAAGCATTCTTTCCAAAAATTGACAATGGGAAAAGCCAAATGAATTTTGTCCTTGCCAAATAAATAAAAAAAATAATAACTAAAAAAAAAGGGAGCAAAAATGAAGACAAGAAAGGTTTTTTCTTCTTCCCCTTTTTTTTTGAAAGTCAAATGGTTTCTTTTGTTTTTCGTATATGTACAGATAGATATAAGCCAACTGGTCAATATCGAAGCTTTAAGTGTGAGAACATTAAAACAAAAACAAGCCCATAAGTAAAAAGAGGAAAAGGAAAGTTGTTTAGAGATCAAAGTCGACTTCTAAAGAAAAATGATAATAAAAAAAAATTAAAATACAAACAAAACAAAAAGGGTCATAAAACAAAAGAAAAAAAACATATAAAAAAAAAGTCAATCAAAGACAAAAATATAAAGAGAAATAAAAGGGTTAAAATCTAATCTTTCCAAATTAAAGTACACAAATCAATCCCAAAATTATTATGTTTAAAGGCCAAATGATTTCCATTCCTCTCCATTTTTTTTAGATCAAAAATAAAAGAAAACAAAAATAGGAAAAAAACAAAAACAAAAAAAATGAAAAAGGGATAAAAAGCTGAAAAGGCAAGACAAAGTAGGTTTACCTTTAACAAATTGAAGTACATTAGTCGATTTCAAAATTTATTTTTGAAGGAGAACATAATTTCTGTTGTCCTTTCTAAAAAAAAAGAGAGAAAACAAAACAAAAAAAAAACAAAAGAAAAAAAAGGGACATGAAAAAAAATGATGAAAACAACATGAAGTAAAAAAAAAACACAAGAAACAACAAAATAAATTTATCTTTGGCAAGCCAAAATACATCAACCAATTTCGAAACTTATTTTATTTGTTGAAAGAAGAATTAATTTTTAGTTTCTTCGCAAAAATCAAAATAAAATAAAATAAAATAAAATAATAAATAAAAAAAGAGAGAAAGAACGAAAATAAACATGAAGGAAAACAAAAAAAAACATAAAACAAAAAAATAAAAAAAAAACAACAAAAACAAAATAAATCAAAACAAAGAATAAAAACTAAAAGTAAAAACGAAAAAGAAAAAAAACAAAACAAAATCAATCCCAAAATTAAAAATAAAAACAAAAAAAATAAAAAATAAAACAAAACATCAACCAAATTCAACCTCATTCGAACTATGTGGACTTTGATCTCCTTCAGAGGGTACGTAGGCCCTAGGCTTTCATCCTAAATTAAGTCCGCCCTTGTAAATAAAATTTTTTGTTCAATTTTCACTTTTTTTAATTTCTTTTATTTTATTTTGTTTTCTAATTTCGTTTCTTCAATTTATTTCTTCTTTTTTTAATTTCATTTCTTTCATTCCTATTCTTTGTTTTGCATGTGATTTGTTAAGGGGAATTAAAATAGAATAGAGGCCATATTGATTTTGCACAACTAACTTAGGGTAACCGTTCGTAGCAACGGATGTTGTAGGGTGTCTAATACCTTCCCCCCTCACAATCGACTCCCGAATCTATTTTCTGGTTCGCAGATCACATTTTTTTGATATTCTAAATTAAAAGGTTTTTTTCCAAAATTTTACGTTTTCAAAAAATAAAAATTTGGTGACAACTCTACTCTTCTACTTTATTTTAATTTTGATTTCGATTTAGCGCCGCGCGGTTGCATTTTCAGGTGTGATACTTATTCATATGTTTGCTAGTACCAATTGTTTACTAGCAGGTAAGAAATTTTGTAAGGAAAAAAAATCCATATATGAGCTAATAAACTATGAAGTAGTCCAAAACAAAATTGCATACTCACTCGATGAGGAAAAGGAAAGAGTAATGAATAGGTTGAAGACGCCATAACCCCAACAAAATACAAAGATTATGAGAGTTCAAGTAAAAGTCACCTATCCCATTATTGTAACCTAGGGTTTGTTTCTCACAATATGTAAAGCAAGCAGAGATAAAGATACCTCCAATTGATAAGTTATTGAAACCTTATAAGAAATTTGACAAAAAATTATAACAATAGTAAAAAGAAAATAAGATAGTATTATTATAGAAAAATTAGCAAATTATCTATAATTGGGAAAAAAATAATGTAATTGATGCAAATACAAGCACTAAAGTCATAAACAATAACGTGTTTTGCAGTATTGCAAACAATTTTTATTTTATATAAAAAAACTTTTATTAGGAAGAGAAGAATATACATCTGATTGTGGATAAGTTATCCTCAAACTAAAAGATACAAGAAGTACTTATAATAGAACACTATAATACTAACCGACTTCTATAAAGCCTAAAAATAACTAGGTGCTAAGCATCAAAGGGAAGCCCTATACATTACCCTGTCTCATGCATACACTTTTCTCCAATTATACAAACCATATAATCGCATAAACTGTGCATTGGCACTACAAGAAACCACAAAGTATTTACACTCACTTTTAAGTTAAATTATTCGTGACTTTCATATCAAGTAAAACTAAACTTTTTAGCCCAATTACTTAGTGATCCAAACCAAAATAGTCACTTCTACTTCTCATCCTCTCATTAAACACAACTTGAAAGAAAAAAAAATCAAATGTAAGTTAAAGCACAAATGATTTAAAAAAAACATCTTTGAACAAGGTTGGGAAAAAAGCAACCTCAAATAATGAATTAATTTGTCCATGTTAATTTTGATTTTCTTTGCATATGTTTAATAAGGATAATTAAAATAAATTTAAGGTCATGTTAATTTTATATAATTAATTTAGGATAACTATTTTTAAGAATAAATATTATGGGACGTTTAATACTTTTTTTTACGTATAATCCACTCCTAAACTTATCTTATTTTTTGTAAATCATCATTTCCATTTTTGTAAGAAGGTTTTTTTTTTCAAAATTTCATCTTTTAAAATAAATTTTAATGGCAACTCCATTTTAAATAATTATTGTTAAGAATTTATTTTGGCAACTCGTAGCTGTGTTTTGATTACGACATCCATTAAAAAGCTATTTAAAAAATATTTGTTGTAAATAAGTAATTGGGAACCACTTTCAACTAGAATCCTACAAATCTCTTCATTCCAATCAACTCCTAGTCAAGTTCACCTTAAAAAGAAAAGTTCATAGTAGAGAAGTGTACGTCACATGATTTTCAACCTTTCAAATTGATTTGAGCAAGTCATGGACTAAGTGTATTTCAAAAGAAATGAATATATGAAATATAAAACTTATATTCTACTCGTTTAAAATTCATTTCAAAAATTTTTAAAATATAATAATTAAATTTAATGAAAAAATTATTAGTTTTTTAAACAAAATTTGGTGTATATTGGCCAAGAAAAACATTTGGTGTGTGTAAAGGAAAATTATGGAAGTAAATACTATTATTTTTAGGTGAATAATGTGAAAAAGAAGTTAAAAAAATTGTTTAAGCATGGATGAAGTTAGAGTAGATGGAATCTAAACCAGCCCAATAATAGGTATTTTTTGTTGTGATTCATTTTTCTGTCAAGTTTTTGGGGTTAAAAAAGTTAGTGTGTAAATTACTCATCTAGGTTGTGGGCTTACCCATTGGGCGAGCCCACTTCCTTTAACATCCAGTTCACTGTGTTTTTCGTTTTTGGTTCTGCTTTCTATTCACAGTCAAAATTCAACAAAAGCGTGATTTAATCAGACGGTGGAGGTAGCTGCGTCAGCTTGACGCGAAACTAGGGCTCTCCGAAACTCGAAACCCTTCAATATAAACCCTTGTAGAGCCCTAACCTCTCATTTCCTTGCGTCCTCTTTGTCTCTCCGGCTTTCTTCTCATCTGTGCTACTCTGCCTTCTCACTCGCTCCATTACAATGGTATGTAGTTCTTTGCCCTCTCTTTCTTTCAATATCTGTGTGTCTTCTTCGATCTTTATTTTGCGATTTTCAGCGCAACCCGACTCTTTCCGCATCCGATTTCTGTTCTGATATGTTCTGTTTTGATTGAGATTGTTTGATTCTTTGCCCCTCCTTCTTGCAGGCTTTGCCGAATCAGCAAACAGTTGATTATCCGAGCTTCAAGCTTGTGATTGTTGGGGATGGTGGAACAGGTACTTTTCAATTCCATCTTGTTTATATCATTTCATGATCTGTTTGGTTGCTGCTTATTTTGGGGATTAGATTTGGAGCCAGGGTTTGAATTAAATATAGTAGAACTCGTAAGCCCTAGATGAGTATTTGTCGTTCGATAGTGAAGTTTCGAGCTTTAAATTAAAAGCCCACATTGATTCTCGTTTAGAACTTAATTAGTATGACTTTTTAACGGGAAATGTTCTATTTATAAAATTTCATGGAAACGACCTGTTTTATGTATCCCGATAAATTTTGTTCTTTCATAGCTGTTTCAGTATCTGCGACATAGGTTGGGGATTGACGCATGTCTGTCTGCATATTCCAGTGTTCTTGTTATATTGAGTGAAATATTTCGAAAAATTGCAGGGAAGACAACTTTCGTGAAAAGGCATCTTACAGGGGAATTCGAGAAGAAATACGAACGTAAGGTTTATAATTGCATATGGTTTACTAAGAATGGTTCTCATGTTCCCATGTTATCATAATTTGAACTCATTTGGGTGAATCTCTGCGAACAGCAACCATTGGTGTGGAAGTTCACCCACTGGATTTTTTCACCAACTGTGGGAAGCTTCGATTTTACTGCTGGGATACTGCTGGACAAGAGAAATTTGGTGGTCTTAGGGATGGATATTAGTAAGTTATCAGCAGAGCCCTCTTGATTGTGGTGTAGAAGCCATGTTTGCATATTAATACTTGTACACAAATGCATAACGGGTCATACACTCGTAGTAAACATTTAATTTCCGGTGTTCTCAAAGACTTTTGGGTATCTTCCGTTTGCATTTCATTTATGTAGTACAAGTTGCTTTCATGCATTGATGGTGATTGTATTTGGCTGTGTATTGGGTTCATTGTTCCTAACTCATTGTCATTATAACTGTTATTTAACTGAAGTTAGTATTTCGCTTCTGCAAAGAACCTTGGAGTTTAGAAAAACTCAAATATATTCATAGAATCCACTTTGCAATGACAAATGACACATCTGCTGTAGAAATTTCCCTCCTTGTTTTCGCAAGAAATGCCTTCCCTTTGTGGTTTTGTGTTAATTACGTATCTGTTTTGTTTTTTATGATTTTCTGACCCTGATATTCTATAATGCAGCATTCATGGACAATGTGCGATTATCATGTTTGATGTTACTGCCCGGCTGACATACAAAAATGTCCCAACCTGGCACCGTGATCTTTGTCGGTTCGTAAATGAATGAGTTTTTCTATCTCTTTGGCTACCATTGAGATGTTTGTAGTTTCTTATGTGCATTCCTTGGATATTTGATTTGTAGGGTATGTGAGAACATTCCAATTGTTCTTTGTGGTAACAAGGTTGATGTGAAGAACAGGCAGGTGAAAGCAAAGCAGGTTACTTTCCACCGGAAGAAAAATTTACAGTATTACGAGATATCTGCTAAGAGCAACTACAACTTCGAGAAACCTTTTCTGTATCTTGCCAGGAAACTTGCAGGGTAGATACCGCTAATTTAGTTTTCTTTGATTTCCGTGCATTTGAGCATAAGGCATTTCGGCTTATATACAGTTCATGTGTCAATGTTGCAGTGATCCTAACTTGCACTTTGTAGAGTCTCCTGCCTTGGCTCCACCAGAAGTTCAAATTGATTTGGCTGCACAAGCACAGTAAGTTTTATGTCATCATTTGAATTCTCTCATTAGCAGTTATACCTTATCGTGGATCTGTCATGCTCAATACTGATAGATTTGGGTAAATACTACTAAGCTAGGCGGTAAAATTTTACCTGTTTTCTAATAAGTGGAGGTTTTCTGAAGAATTGCACATTGAAGATATACGGCTGTTTGCGTGATCTTTTGTGCTTGATTAATAAATAACCCGCGTAATCCCTAGTAGTCACGTGGAAGTTGTGTAATTTGTATTGTTACTAAATTCGAATAATTTGTTGTTAATTTCTTGAATAAACACTAATTTTACCATGTGTTCTGAATTAATTGCTTTTGCAGGCATGAGCAAGAACTTGCACAAGCTGCCAACCAGCCCCTTCCTGACGACGACGATGAAGCATTTGAATAAACTTGGATATTTTGAATGCTGGGGGACAGCGTATTGTTAGACGTCTGGCTGTGGGCCTTTGTCAGAGGCGTTGGTATTTGTGTATGCCAAATTATATGTTTTGGGTTGTATCATTAAATACTTGCGGATGTGGGGATTTTGAGGATGTGAAATTTCATCTTTTGAGATGTTTTTGTTTAAATTGAGTTAGCTTATAAGCAGTGATACTGTTTGGGTTTTTACCTTTATCTCTTGTAGGGGTGTGAGTTTTCATGTTCTGGATCTTCAATTTCCTCTGTGAATCATTTGACAATGGTGAGGTTGTCCTCCCACAAGACGGTTCTTGAAATTCGTTAATTTGTTTTTTCTTGGTTGAGAATTTTTTTTAAATCATGTAATTAAGAGCTTGAACGCATGTAAAACTATTATTAGAGGAGGCAATAAAAAAGTGCGGAGGGATGGCAATGTTTGCCCAAAACTAACGGCATGTTTGGTATAACTCAGCAAGTAAAAGGAGAGTGAAAGTTGGTATAACTCAGCAAGGAAAAGGAGAGTGAAAATTGGAGGAAATTTTAATTTTAATTTTATAATTATTATTTAATTATTATTTATAAATTATTATTCAATCATTAAAAATAAATATATTATAGGTATTTTTTATTTATAAAATTATTATTTTTTATTTTTATATTTAATTTTCTGTGTACCAAAGGAGCTGTAAAAATGAGGTGGGAGAGGAAAGTTTTTTGTAATAAAAAATTTGGAGAGAATTGGATGATAGTTTTATATTAAGAAAGATAAGAACTGTAACTTCATGCATTTAATTAGTTAAAATATTATTTACCCCGAATCTTTCAGTTGCATGACGAAAGACTTGTAGTGGCTATCTTGCATGCTGTGTCTTGCAAATGCTCATCCGGCACCGCAAGAACTGTTGAAAGATGAGGGCTGGCAAATCTTGGCGTGGTTATCATCCAAAAAATTCAACATTGTTGTTAAATATTTAAGCGGTGATGCTGGATTAATAAATTAGAATAATCTAGATCTCATGTTTTCCTAGAAGTGGTCAAGCAATTAGTTCAATTTGCTGTGACCTAGAATGTGATTTCAAATCCATTTTCATTTTCGCTGGTTTTTCATGTTTCTACAGTTTCATGACACGTTACTGTATTTAACATGTTGGTTATCACCATCTTTTTATTTGTTTCGTAAAGGCTTTTGACGCAAAGTTAAAATGATTTCTATTTGCACAAAGTTAAAATTATACCATTTTTGAACAGAAAAGTTTTTACAAGAAATATAGATATGATATATATATTGTTTTAGTTTAGGATCTTATGATATAATTCAATAATATCTTTTATTTTGTACCAAAAAAATTCTTAATAACCTAAACGGTTTTAAAGGATCAATGTTGGGTCACTGATTCTTTGAAACCTAAACGGTTTTTGTCTGTTTAGCTTGGTCAAAGCTAATTTGATGTTATAACAAGTCTGAGATATGTCAAAAGAATAGTCTGATATATGTTTCAAATCACCACTTGAAAAGTGTGTTGGCTCCGTTTTTTTAATTCTTATATTTCTTAATTTAGAAAGCACATACATACTTTGTTTGTGTTGATATACCAATTTAATCTTCTAATAGATTTGGCCTTTGTACACTGTGTAAATTACTTTTTCATGTTTTCATGAATGGATATCAAAAGAACAAGTTTAGCCTATGCAACTTATTTGGTAGATTTAATTTTTGAATATTATTTTAAATAATATTATTTCTGTAATTTATTCATTAAAATAATTCTTTATAGTGTTAAATATGGTATTATGACAGTTAATTTTGAGTAGGCTGTTTAGGTGAGAAGTGGGCAAGTGTGCAATCCATGTTCAAGTGCATGTGATAATCTTTTAGAGTAAGTCGTGTTGAGGAGATTTTGAGCAAATAACGAGACGCTTCTTAATTGATGATGGGTAGATCATACTCTCCAGGTTCAAAAAGTTTCATGGGCTAGTCAAGTTTCTAATGTGTTGATCGTTCATAGGCCTAGTGTAGATTCTGTCCATCATATTTTAATATTATTTATTTTATATTGAAAATTATAAATTTAATTTATTTTAATTTAAAAATTAATTGTTTTTATATTAGTCAAGTATATATATATATATATATTTAATATTTGTTAGGTTATATAAATAATAGATCTAAAAAATATTATGGCGTAAAGAGTATAATTATAACTTTTTTTAAGTAGATGTAGCTTATATTTTGTTATATGAGACGTTAGTATAATATATATATTTTTATTTTAAGGAGGGGGTATAATTTTTTAAAATAAAGGAGAGAGATGTATAATTTAGATATCTCACTAAATCAAAATAATGAATAAAGAGTTATTCACCCATAATATAATTTAAGAAAAAGAGTTATAGTGTCTCCTATATTAAATTTAAAAGGGGAATAAATTATCTCAATTTCTTTATAAAATAAATAGTGTCAAATTTAGAGAAAAATAAATATAGAGTGTCAGACCTATCACCCAAACAAATTTTGTACATTATTAATGAAATGCCCATTATACATCGGCAAGTTCACGAATAAGATGGGTGTGTTTGATTTTAGAAACCATTTATTGTTTTCATTTCCTATTTTTATTTCTTAAAAATGGTTTTCAATTTCAAATTTTCATTTTTCTAAAATGAAGTTTGTTTTACGTTTTTATTTCATTGTCATGTTCAGTGTGAGAGAGTAGTCCCACTTTTATGGTCTTGCATCTCAATTATGCCATTCTTGTGTATGTTCAATTCATGAGGTCAAATAAATGCCACCACTTTGAAATTTTAGGGACATTCTTCATTATGGCCAGGGCCTCAGACGGCTAAGAGATCGAATTTGACGGTGAGGAGCGCCAGAATTGAGCGATACCATGAAGGAACAAGACTACAGGGCCTTCTCCTTTCTCTGCAAGATGCATTTTAACTATTAAAAAAAAAAAAGGTGGGGACACTATCAACATTATTACAAAATTGCCATCACCCCTTTTTGAAAACGATAAAAGAAAAATAAAAAAAAAACTTATAACCACTTATTTATATCTTTAATATCAAAATTTTTAATTAAATTATAATAAAAATATAATTTTTAATAATAACCTAACTAGTATATATGAGTTTTGAGATAAATGTTTGATTTTCTAATTAAATTATATATTTGATACGCTTTTATTAAAAATATACTAATTATATTTTAATAAAGAAATAAGTAACTACCACTAAATCTATTCCTTTATTGCTTATTGAAAATGAAAACAGGAAATGGCAGAAGCAAACGACGCCCTGAAGTTGTAATTCAATTTGAATTAAAACAACTTGAATGACCTAATTATCATTTCCTTCAATAAGAATTTTATGTGTCACGCCAAAATAAGGTTGAAGAAAATGAAATGTAAGGACAACAAAACAAAAATGACATACTGGACGCGGTGCTGTTGCCCGAAGGGACATGGTTGTCTTTTTACATCACATCCAGGGACAACCCGGTAACTTCCAGCTCCAGTGGAAGCAGCCAGACTCCTTTATAAGCAAACCTAGGTTTACAGCCCTTCTCTTCATGCTTGTCATCTTCTCTATGCGATTCGTGGCTCTGCGTTTCTCAGGTGAACCGTCGGATTATTCAGGTCTTCTTTTAGTACTGCTGATTTTTGGACAAAGCTAGTAATTTATACTAACCCATGTTAACACTGATCTATCTGCTCATCCATTTAGGCGCACTTCAATTTGAACATTACTATGTTATATATCAGGTTGTAGGTAATATTGTGTTTACTCCCACGGATGTGTATTCCTAAGTGTGTTCTATGTCCCAGTTGACGGATTAATCATAGAACTTGTTGTATACTTTGGGTTTTTCCGGATATGTAGCTAGGGTTTAAAGTTTGCAGCTTATATTTGATGAATCTATATTTCGCGTTGCTAATTCCATCTAAGTTGATCTATAGCAAGCGCTTGCCTTGGTGATTGGTTTGGTGTGGAAGATGATGATTCCCCGGTGACCAGATGGCCTGATTTCTTAACCCATCAAAGTTTTAAGTGAACTTTAATGCTATTTCTTTTTGGAGTTCATCATCAACAGTTGGCAACGGTTGGGAAGGGCTTGGTTTGGAAATTGGATGTGATGCGTGAGACTGAAATAGATCTTTGTGCTGAATAATTCATTGCTCGAGGATACAGATTGTGGGCAAAGCCCTATTTCACAATGGCTTTGCCTAACTGAACTGTCAGTGTCTGAATGAATTGCTTTTAACATAAGAAGAAAAGCGAAGTGCATAATAGCATACTGATCACGCTACAGTTCAATCTATTACTTGTCTCCGCAGTTACTTTTGCGACCTGTTACCATTGCTCTGTAGGAACCACTTATATATCTCTTTGAACTTATGAAGGCACAAAGCATTAGGAAATTATCGTATGTCTAGCTTAGAAGTGCTGCTAGGTCGATATGATATGTACCAGTATCAGTGTTTGCTTCTGCTGCAATATTACTTCATATCAATAATTAATTGGTGTTTCTTTACTGATTTTGTGTGACGTTAGGTAAGTGGTTATGTTGGCTTGAGTTTTGATTCATAAAAGAAAGACAATGACAAAGAAGAAGAATCCCTTGGTGTTTATGGATGTCTCCATAGATGGGGATCCTGTTGAAAGGATGATTTTTGAGGTACACTTTTTCTTTTTAATATGTTTTAATTATGATGATAGTCATGATACATGATGCAGCTTCTGTTTTTGGATTTTGCAACTTAAATGAGTTAGAGAGAGTTGAAACGCAAACTAATGAATTGTTCCCCCCCCCCCCCCCTCACAGCTATTCTTTGATATTGCTCCCAAGACTGCAGAAAATTTCCGTGCACTATGTACAGGTAATAATTTGATTTGCTTTCTTTTTTACCCTAGTAAAACCCTCCCATTCTACAATTACAGTCTCAGTAATTGAACATGCCCTTGGACATTCTAAAGTATTTTGATCTCATGAACTGGTTTCCCCCTCTTCTTATTTAATTTTCTCTCTGTTCAGGGGAAAAAGGAGTCAGTCCAAGTACTGGAAAGCCACTGCACTACAAGGGTTCTTTCTTCCATCGCATTTTAAAGGGCTTCATTGTGGAGGTATGTTATTATTATTATTATTTTAATTCTTGTTACATCTAAGATTGTTCTTCTGTATTGTGGATCTATGTATGTCTTATCATTTGTGGTTGAACATGGCTTAGTAGTGGTCCCTCCTTCAGTCAATTACCCTTGTTTATGCTGTAGGATACAGGGCTGATGGTCACGACTGCTTTTCTTGTGATATAGTTTTGAGGTTGTACTTACTAAGTTGTCCATCCTTATAATGCTAATAAGCTTCGCTATGTCCAAACCCATTTTGTATGTAATGTGGTATTGTGAGTATGTATTAATAGCTGGTTTTCCTTTTGCAGGGGGGTGATTTTGTCAATCGAAACGGTATGTATTCTTCTGATGCATTGACTCTAGGATGACACACCTCTCTAGTTTTTGAAGCTTGCAATTTGATACAATATATTTAGTCACTTTCTTTATGTTTTTATCATTTGGTTATTCAGTTGTCCGAGTTGCAAGCCTTGTTCCATTTGCATGTTTCCTGTGACAATGGTAATTTCTTTTTCTAAATTGATTAGGAACATAATCAACTCAGTTCCTTTGCAAGGACAGAATTGGCCTTTTATTTATTAGGGTGTAAAAGCAATTTGTTTTTAAATTTTGAGTGGTTTTCTGGATATTGCAATTCTGTGCTCTTTTACCTATTCTCTTAACCCCATTTTTGTTTTATTTGTTCAAATTGTTATATGTAGTTGTTGTTACTTTTCTTCTTGCCCAATTATCTTGAGCCATCACATGAAGCTATTAAATAGTGTTATAAATAAGTTTTTTACCCTCTCGTATTCCTGTTATTTGGGTGGATGAACAATAGGATTGGCTTAAGTCTTGAGCAATTGAGGATCCTAACCTGGTTCATTTATTTTTTGTATTAAAAATGTTGTTACTTGAAATATATTCCTGAATAAGTGGTTAAATAGTGTATCTGTTGGGAAATTGTTTGTCAGTATTGATATGTATGTGTGTCAGTGTACGAGTAAACCTTCAACTTAGATCAATTACTGGGGTACTTGTATTTTAATTCTTCTTTCTAGATTCCCCCCATACTGTATCATAGTTAGCAATGTACTGTAAACCAATTGGTGCTTCATAATTACAACGTTAATTGCAATTACAAGTTTAATCTAGGCTAATGCACATTTTCTATAATTTCCCTAATTTGTTGATAATCTTTTCTCATCCCTAGATGTAATCTCTATTCTAGCACTTCTGCATCACATGTTCTATCATTTTGCAGGGACTGGTGGAGAAAGCATATATGGTTTGAATTTCCCAGGTGAGAATGATGGATCACATGGTCATACTTTTGAGCTCATATTGTATAGGATGAGATAATTCAGAAGTGTGTTGTCTTATGGATATAGCTCAAAATTTATGCAGTTTTTATTTATTTATTTTGATGAACAGAGTCTTTACAAGTTGCACTTGTGATTTATTTCAGACGAGTCACCTAGGCTTAAGCATGATGCACCTGGTCTTCTGTCCATGGCAATTGCTGATCGTAATACTGTTGGTTCTCATTTTATGATCACATTGAAAGCTGATCACCATCTCGACAGGTTTGTTTATATTGTTAATTCTTGGTATTTATTATTCTCTATATTCTGCTTCTTCTTTTCCTTGTCATGAGGGGCTGGGGGGTGTGGGTAAATTTCCTGGGGTACAAACATTGCTCTTGGTTAAGTGTATAATTTGCTTATCCTGTTGAGTTGTGTCTTTCACTCTTTTGCAGGAAGCATGTAGTCTTTGGGAAGCTTATTCAAGGGCTTAATATATTGAAGAAAATTGAAGATGTGGGTGATGAAGAAGGGCATCCAACTGTAACTGTTAAAATCATCAATTGTGGTGAATATAATGAGGGTGAGACTCATGTGGGCCATTTTAGTTCTATTAAAAACAAAGGATATTAATTAAGTCTGATATTATTTAAAGAATATTTCCAAACCCCCACACCAAATGCTAAAGCATAATGTATGATCATGTGCCCCCCCTCTCAAATGTATGGCTCTGGCTTGGCTAGGCATGTCATTAGATTTCTTTGTTCTATTGATTATTTATTTTTTATTTCTGTAGATGGAAAGAAGACAAATAAATTAACTTCTGAAACCAATAACCATGAAGCACGGCGGAAGGGAAAGCACAAAAAATCTTTAAGGGACAGAAGGAAAAGGAGAAGAAGATACTACTCATCTGACTCAGAGAGTTCTTCAGATTCAGACTTGGAATCATCAGACTGTGATAGTGATTCTGACTCAGATCTGTCATCATCATCTTACATAAGTTCTTCCAGTGATGACAGGCGAAAAAAGAGAAAGAGATCTTCTAGGAAAGATAAACATAGACGCAGAAAAAGAAGGGATAGACGTCGTGAGAAGAGGCGTAGGAGACGAGATAGAAGATCAAAGCGTAGATTAAGAAGGTATTGACTATTTAAGATTGACTAAACCTTTGATAACGATTAAATGGATTCCAGATTCTGGACATTTTTCTATGTTGTGGTTGTTTGCTAGTTTGCTGTGATGAACATATAGTTGTCACTTAGTGTGCTTTTGCAAGTTTGGGTTCATTTTGTCTGTGTTCTTTGTTCTGTGTGTAAAGAGGTAGCCTATATCTCATGTTTGCTGTTCAGTCAGATGAATATCACTGTTTCTATTTGGTAGTTAGCTGCACTTATTGATCTTATCACTGTTGCTATGTGCTGATAAGTTATACTTTGTTTTAACATTGTCACAGATACCACTGAAGTTTTGAAATTGTATTGTTTTAGGGAATCGGACAGTGCTACTGATTCAGATAGCGAGAGCAAAAGTGACAGCAGCTCTGATGGTGAAAGTTTTGATGTTCAAGGGAAAGAGCAAAAGCGTAAGGATCATTCTCAGAAGAATGGTATTATTTATATTAAGTATATTCAGCTAAAGATCACTCAATCAAAATAAATCACTTCATCTTTGACCTCTTGTTGCATTTTAATGGAGCAAAATCCTAAAATATAAGCTAGTTCTTATATGAAAATGTTCCTTGAAGTGCTTGGGTACTTGATGTAGGAGCGCTTTCCCCTTGCTTAACTTTACATCTCTAGTAAAACTGTATTTGTTTTTCCCTTCTTTTTACTTTCCAACCGCTAACCATTAATTTTAAATCAAGAAAAAATTCATCTAACTTTTGTCTGTGAATTGGAAGTAGCAAATAAGGCAATCACTTCTGTGCAAAGTAAATGATTTGTTTGGTCCATATTTCTTTGTTAAAAAGAGTCATTCATTTAAATGAAGCTCCAACAAACTGGAAGCATGTGTGAGTGGACCATTTCATTGCATGATATTCTATTACGCTCTTTCCCCTCTTGATTTGTATTCTTTTGGCTAATTTGTGGAGTCATTTACCTTAATGTTCTGGCATATTATGTTGCAGCTGAAGTTCAGTCTCCCGTAGCTGGGGATAAAGAAGTACCACCCATCCATCATAAAAAGAGAGGAGAAGTGGGTACGCTAGAGAGTGAGGAAGCATCCCCCAAAGAAAATGGAGAACGGCATAGCAATGGTATTGGAGCTGACTCCAGATCTGACAGAAGTGAGGAGAGGCAGCCTGATGTGATGGATGATAATCGAGGCAAATCTAGGTCTACTTTCCACCCTTGTCACACCTCAGTTATTCTTTATGCTTATCATATCTTCCAGATCTGGTATTTTATTGAAAGTTGATGAGCAGGAGTCGAAGCATGAGTCCCAAGAGGACCATGAGTAAGAGTATGAGTATTAGTCCCAGGAGAAGTGAGAGCAAGAGCCCAAGTGCTAGTCCAGAAAGGAAGATAAGCAGAAGTCCTAGTGGTAGTAGAAGTCCTCGAGCTCCATCGCGGAGGAGTTTCAGCAGAAGTCCTCCTAGAGACATCAGTAGAAGCCCAAGCAGAAGCATCAGCCGAAGCCCAGTGAGGGGCAGGAAGGGAAGAAGTGTCAGTAGGAGCCCTGTGAGAACTCGCTCTCGTTTAAGTGTCAGCAAGAGTCCTGTGAGATCCCCATCTCGTAGCCACCGGAGCAGGAGTTCACCCAGAAAATCATCACGAAGATCGGTCAGTAGAAGCCCTGCAAGGGTTTCAAGAAAGAGTATTAGCAGGAGTCCAGTTAGATCCTCTGCAAGAAGCTTGAGCAGAAGCTCTGGCAGGGTCCCTTCGAAGGGAGGCATTAGCCGAAGTCCGGTCAGGGCACCTAGCAGAGGCCACCGCCGCAGCTATTCTAGGAGTCCTAGTCCTGTTCGTAGGGCAAGGTCACCTCGTGGGAGGAGTTTGTCAAGGAGTGTCTCTCCTGATGCATCCCCAAAGCGTATCAGAAGGGGAAGAGGTTTTAGTGAGCGGTACTCTTATGCAAGAAGGTATCAAACACCCTCCCGATCTCCTGTGAGGTCGTATCGGTACAATGGAAGAAGTGACCGGGACAGGTAAAACTGCTTACTTTTTTTAGTTAGTCGTTATACTAAGGTGGTATTGAATGTCACTGAATACTCTTGCACTTGACTGTCCTCAGATATTCTAGTCACAGAAGGTATTCCCCTAGGCGTTACAGAAGCCCACCACCTCGAGGGAGAACTCCACCCAGGTTTTTTAACCCCTTCCTGTGATATATTGCATTTCCTGGAATATTTATTACTAAAGATTGTGTATGAGGCATAACTTTTTCTTGTCATTATCAAGAGTTGGTTCACTGCTGAGATTTTTCTGGTGCCAATCCTTGGATCTTCCCCATTGTTATTAGTTATGCTAGCAATCTGTTTGTTGAATTATATATGATTAAGTGAGCTCCTATATGTAGGTACCGAAGCAGAAGAAGTCGTACGCCCTCTGTATCTCGCAGCCCTCGTTACCGTGCTCGCCGCTACAGCAGAAGCCGAAGTCGGAGCCCAGTTCGCAGTTTTTCCCCTGTTGAGCCATATAGATCTCGTGCCTCTCCTCGCGTGGAGAAGCGTAGGTCATCTTCGCAAAGCCGCAGTCCATCACAATCTAAGTCTTCCGCTGAATCAGAGTCTCCACGAAGGGCAAGTAGAGATAGATCAAGGTCATCCTCCCGAAGCCCAGATGGAAAGGGCTTGGTCTCATATGGAGATGGTTCTCCATATTCAGACCAAAGGTGAATATGTGGCCCTCGGGGTCTTGTTTAACTGTCAACTTTTGGGCTGGAGGGTTCGATTGCTAAACTGCACCTGCTTGTCTAGATTTTTCCCCCGCTAATATGCGATGGCATGTTTGAACGATATCTATTAGAATAAGTTCAGGTAATTGTCCCTTTTAGGATGCGGTTTGAGTTATTGAGGTATTTGCTGGAGGCAGCTAGAGTGTGGAAACCTAGGTTATGTTGTAGTAATTAAATGCTTGAATTGGATTATAAAATTTTGGCTTAATATTACTAGTTTTGGTTGGCAGTTACCAACCAGAAAATATGCTTACTGCGCCTATTTCTGTGAGCTGGAACAAGGCAAAAGTAAATTATCCCTTGTGGCCGAGTTCGTGGGTTAAAACTAACATATCTTGTTAAATAACGTGATATAGAATGACAGACGGGGGTGGCGTAAGGTTAACGTTTGGTGACTGATACATGAAGATTCCATAACTGGCTGTAATAATTTCTAAAATATCCGCTTAGTAACGGAATTTTACACGCAAATAGTTGCAATTGACGTAAGTAAAATATACCGAGAGAGATACTATTTTGTTGGTATTATAGGTCTGTTTGATTTTATTCTGATTTTAATGTTTTTAAAATAGATGATTTTTAAAATAATTTTTTTAAAAAAATTAAAATATCTATTAAAATTTTTATTTTGAAATTTTTTTTTTCTTTGATTCTGTAAAATAAAAGTTATAAAATATTTTAAAAATATTTTAATTTTTTTGTTTTTCAAAATATAATTTTATTTTTTTATTTTACAAAATATTTCATGAAAAATATATTATTTTATTTATTTTATTTTTAAAAATAAAAAAAATATTTTTAAAATAAGAAATCAACAGGTCTATATCCTCTAAAGTCCGTGGAAGTGAGTAATTGCTGTTAGCAAGCGGCTATAGGATTAAATTTTTCTTCTGTTACGTGCCAAAGAGAAAAAAATAGAAGTTTGATTAAGTAAACTAATGAACTTTTATACAATATTAATATTACTTTCTAAAGTCTTTCATTTAGCGGGATAATTACTACTGAGCTGATCCATTGCTCCCCGTCCCCTGCCAACGAGAAGGAACAAAAATGAAGAGGAGACTCTGGGATCATCGATTTGGAAAGGCGCGGAGCTAATTCCAATGCTACTACAACGTTGAAATTATCTCCTTGTCTCTGCGTTCCTGCATCCATAACTGCCTAACTTGATAAAAGTTCAGACGAAGTATAACTTGGCTGGTTGACTCTCGAGGCCACTAGGAAGCAAAAAGTGTAGAGATGGCATCAGCTCGGGTTCTTGAAACCATCGATGAATGCCTCTCCCTGGCTGAAGCAGACTCTACTGAAGCTCAGGAAAAAGCCCTGCGAACGCTGGCTTCCATCACCAAAGTCAGTTCTCAAAACAGAACCTTTGTTGCTCAAACCCATGGCGCAATCCCTCTGTTAGCTTCACTAACAAACGCTTCCTCCCCCATTATCCAAACCCTTTCCTTATTGATCCTCTTCAACCTTTCCCTGAACCCTGATCTGAAGCAATCTCTTGCTGATATGGAAACCATTTACCACCTCAACTCTCGTATCAGCTTACCAACTTCTCCTGATTCCTCCAAATTAGCCTCCTCATTGATTTGCAGTTTAGCCATGCTTGACAAAAACAAGGCCAAATTAGGAGTAGCAGGTACAGTTCAATTGTTGGTTAAGGCTGTATCAGGTTCTTGTGGCTCTGCTGCCCATCACTTATTAAGTTCTTTAGCGGAGCTTGTTCTCTTCCATGGGAATTGCACTTTGGCTGTGCGAGCAGGGGCAGTTCCTGTGCTGCTTCAAGTGGTTCGGAGCACTGATAGTGAGGACTTAGCTGGAACTGCTCTTGCTGTTCTTGGTCTACTTGCTAGGTTTGATGAAGGGCTTCGTGCTTTGAAGAACTCTGACCAGATAGTAACTTGGATGTTACACGTATTGAAAGGGAGGTCCTTGTTGAGTAAGGAAGGGGCAGCTCAAATCCTTCTTCAACTTTTTGATGATAGTGAAGAGTGCGTCAAAGGGGCTCTTATGCTACCGGAGTTCTCAACTGTGCTCGCTGATCTTTCTGTGAGGGGTTCAATTAGAGTTCGAGAAAAGGCTGATTTGCTCATGAAAAAGATGGCTGAGGTTGACTTAGCCGTTACTGTGGAAGGGAACTCCCTATTTGCTTAGAGAAAAACTAGTATTTGGTTTCACTTTTGCTTCATTGTTTGAACCCATTTTATGGAGAATTAAATTTAAAATCTAATGTGTTATTTACATCAAATTATCAAAGTTTATTGTTTCATTTTGGCTTCCTATATTATCGGTTAATATATGGGTAAAATCTAATTTAAGCGTGGTGTTAAAAGTAGAGTTCTTCAGCTATGCATATGAATATCAATTGTCAAGTGACAAATGATTACCTACATTGATCCAAGCACTTTCGAATAGTTCCAAAGTAGATATCTAGAACGCTATGAGCAATAAAAATGATAGAAGATAAAATATACCTGGGTGGTTCAGCAAAACCGGTAGTTGGGGGGTATAATGATAATTTTGCCTAGGTGAATAGCGATAGAAAGTGAGCGATGTGATGCCTCCATATTAGTTTACTGTATAAAGGTCGTTACACATTGCAAAGTATTAATGCGCCCTTGTGTTTGTACAATCCATACGCGATCCTCCAAGGTGATGATGCTTCTATGTGAGCGTGTGCAATGTTGGGCATAAGGGCTCAGAGGCAATGGGTTCAGCTCTTGGTGGTTGAACCATTTGGGCTAGTTGAGCTTTATTGGTATTGGCTGGATAAGTTGATATTCGTCATCAAATATAACATAAAAATATAGATGAAAATGAAAGAGCAACCTAACCGAATGTTTGGGTTTTACTTGCATATTCAGCAAAAGTAAAGACTTTAAAGGCATTCGAATACTAGTATTGGTAATTTTATTGATCTTTGGATGTCTATCCAACATATAAACTTCTATAATTCAATAGTCAACGAAGCAACTATTAATAAGGTCGGATCCCATCATACCAAATTACAAATATTCTTTTTTACACAGTGGAACTCTGTATAGTAGTATTTGTCATTTCATGATGATAGCTCTTTATGACTTTTTGACAATATTAGAATCAGAATGGCATAACAAGAAGACCAATTAAGAAGGATTAAAATTTGCAGTTGCATCTTCTATTGTTCTGTAATCGTGGTCAAAAGAAAGCAAAAGTGTGGCACTTAGGTGAGAACTGGGAGGGAGAAGGTAAAGCAAATTATTCCACTGATTAAATTAAGAAGCATTTGTGGCAGAAAAAGCTCTCTCTACAGAGAACTAGTCCACCATGACATTATAGGATCCATGGGAAAAACAAAGAATTATCATTGTGCCATCATACCCATAGTTCATCAAAACTTCACTATCGGTGAGGTTCCATATACTTCTTCGTAATGATGATATAAGCAAACCTATTGCGCATCGAGTTTATACCAGATTAAGCATCAAATGGACCTAGCTATATAAGTAACAAATGATCATTTTCTCGAGCACCACGAGGCCACAAAAAAGCCATTCCGCATATTTCTAAGTCCCTACCTACTTTCTAGCTTCTAGGCTTCTTTTGCCATTCCATTTTTATTAAGTTTTCTCCAAAGTCAAATATTCCACGAGCAAAGCAGCAACTTGACATTCCCATAATAACTTTGTGTCATCGAAAAGCAATCTTAATTTAATTTGTAATTAATTAAGCACAGAAACTGAACTTTGGTGTCATGGGAGTATATGAGAAACGTGAGATTGAGTATACAAAACCCAAAAGATGCCCGACATAACAGCATTTCAATTTCTTTAAATACTGTCTACTTTAAGTCTATTTTGACATTACAGTCCATAAACACTAGGTTTAGTCTCTTTTTCAACAATATATATATATATATATATATATATATTAAAGAGATAATTTGCTGTCAACAGTACCTTTAGAAGGCTATTTATAATTCATAAGGCAAGAATATTTTTGTTCTTCTGTACACTGCAAGTCATTGGAATAGAAAAGGATTTCTTTCTTATGCTAGCAACGACGATTCTCCTTGTATTGTTTATTAAATTGTGGTTGACGCTGAAGAATATTAGTACAGAGAGTATAGAGATCGCAGAGTTCATGCAAAGTTGTAAAGATTATTCAAAAAAAAAAAAACCCAAAATTTTTTTTTTAAAAAAAAAAGTTAAGCTGGAAAGAAGCAGAACGGGACGCCATTTTGGAAAAACTCAGAGAAAAAAGGCTTGATATGAAGATGGAATTGGAAGCTACGAAGTATGAACACTGCTTTTGCTTTTCAAGGTTGGAATTGTGAGATTTTGTTGTAGAAACAGACAAAACTGAATCAAACTTTTGATCTTAGGATGTCTTTCTACAAAATTCTATACATTAAGTCTTTTTCAGGTGATATAATTTTGTGATATTATTCTGTGCCAGCTGGATTTTACTTACTACCCACTATAATAAAATAATAAATCCTTATATATTGAACCCACAAACACGTTTTTTATTTTTTATATCATTTTAAGATGTATAAAAAATTATCACAATAAAATTTGTCTCTTGCTCCCAACCAATTAAAATAAAAATAAATTTAGAGATACTTCTTTATATTTTTAATATTATGTTATTTAATTAAAATATAATAAATATATAATTTTTTAATTAAAATATAATAATTATATAATTTAATCAAAAAATTATATACTTATTTATAAAAATTATATATTTATTATGTTTTGATTAAAAATTTTAATAACAAAAATATAACATACTGTGTATAGTATCAGGAAATAACACTTGATAAGAATAATTTAAAAAATTAGCAAATTTATATATAGACATAATTTATGCATGAAGTGTTTAGAAAATGAGTAAGAAGGGAATGGAAACGGAATTAACTTAATACTTCTAGAGGAAAAAATTGGGATGGAAGAAAGGAATATAAGCTGTAAAAACTAAAAGGGGGCATTGGGGTCAGAAATCTTGCTCTGTGCTTGCTGGAGGGGTTTCTGCGAGGGAGAGGGAATGTGAAGAAAGAATTGACAAAACAAAAAGCGAAGAGCGAAAGTCGTGGGAACGAGCAAAGGGACGTCAAGAAGAAAAGGAAAAAGACCAAATGCTTTTTTGGCTTTGTTTCTCCATCAGGTTGGTGTAAAGATAGCTCTACCCACTTTTTTTTCTCACCATTCAATATAAATAATTTTTCTTTATTTCAGATTCTCTTGTATTATATATATATATATATATATATATGTATATATATAAAAGATAAATACTTGCAAGTTCATGCCACCGAATGACCATTTTCAACTTATTTTACTTATAGGTAATTTTTCAGCGATCAATCTTGCAAAATGTGCACTCCACCGGCAATTTATATTTTTTTAAATTTGGGCAATATTCTACTTGTCGTAGTTGAAGTGCTTTGCTTAGTCTTTAGTCTTTACCCATTGTCCACAAGCTTTAGATTCTTCAACCTCTTACTCTCCAATTCTCCGTGCATTACAATGTAAACACTTCCGTTGGTTCGTTTCTACATTTTGTGCTTGATCTCTTGTGGATTCTGCTCATAAAAGCGTTATAACTTTTTTTTTTAAAATTTTCTGGTCCCTTTAGTTACTATCTCCTTTTTTGAGTGCCTTTCACTTTCTGTCAATTTTCAAGGTGGTTTCAACTAGTATTAGCTAGTTTAAGCAGGGTAGCCGATGCAGATTCATTGTTATTATTCCTTGTCACCCTCCCATTTGTGTATAAATAGAGATTGCTAATGTTCATATTCTTCATTGCAGCAACTCATCTTAAGCGTTGTGACAGTGGCCTAAGAGGATTAACTGTTTTGATAGAAAAGCATGAGCTACAACAGCTACTCTATGAGTTCGGGTCAGTTTCTGTCCTATGGCATCTTCAGTGTTCTGCATATGTAGATTTATTGGTCAAGAACATATTTTGGTTTCTAGTAGCTAAATTATTTAGGATTTCTGGCATTTGTGATATTAACTTTTTTGCTGCAATGTCTCAGGCAGTGGAACTGCTAGAAGGACATTTGAGTTTGGAAGGACCCATGTGGTCAGACCTAAAGCGAACCACCAGGCAACTATAGTTTGGCTACACGGCCTTGGCGACAACGGCTCAAGGTATGTTGCTATCATGAATATATCTTTTCTGACAGTAGCAAGTATTGTTCAAAGCTTTTACTCCCGTTGTTAGAGTGTGTGTGTGTGTGTGTGTTAGGGAAGAGTTTTGTTCCTTTTGAGCTGGTTGGCACATGGTGTGAAAGACCAAATGTTGAAAATTCATTTTACTTGCAGCAATAAACCACCACGGATTTGCTCAATTACTGTCCTTGTCAAGGTGCATGGCTCAACAGTTAGGAGTTAGTGATGTTTGGCATTTTAACTATTATTATGTCAACAAGTTATTCCTTTTTTATTGGCAAACTCAGTTTGAGTGGATGCCTTCTACTTTTGCTTGAGAATATGCCTTCTGTGAGAATCGTGGGTTTGTTTTCTTCTAATTAAATTAAGGAGAGGAGTAAAGGAATGTTAACATATTGTCTCCTTCTGGTGGAGGATGTTTTTTATTCAAGTCCCGGAACTCCATACCCTTTTTCAAAAGATTCTTACCAATTAATTTGTTGGGATAACATAATGGCACTGTCAACCATAAAAGTAATACTAGCAGTCTTTTTTTTTTTTTTTCATCTTCTTAATGGCACTTTTGCAGTACAGGAAACCTTGAATCTGAGATTTATATATACCAAATAATGGAACATGGGACCACGACTTCACTAGCTATGTTTTTGCCAAAACTTACCAGACATAAATATACTATTTAACAAACAATGACATATATTGTCTCATTGCTTAAGTAATTAATTCTTGGTTTCCATGTTTATGAAATTAGTTTCGTTAGTGCATATATTCATGCAATATCATTTATGCCATTAGTTAATATGTGGTCCCAAAACTTGGTAGGGGGTGACATACTTTTAATGGGTATTTACTTAAAGAATCTTTATAATAGTTACAACTATCTTCACCTTTCTTGACATAACTTTTGGTCCCTGGATATTCCTAATTTTATGTTGTAGCAAATTTGTATGCCTAGTTGAAATATTCAAGATTAGCCAATAGTGAATGAAAGGGATTTCACGTTGTTTTGCAGCTGGTCCCAGCTCTTGGAAACTCTTCCTCTTCCAAATGTAAGAATAAGCGTTTCTTTTTTACATTTTTCCATTGCTACTGCACATCTGACATCTGCTTTAATTATTTAATGTTAAAAAAGCATTTGTTTTCTTGACAAGCATATAACATTCTTTTTCTTGAAATTTATATCACAGATTAAATGGATTTGCCCAACTGCTCCTACAAGGCCTGTAGCGTTATTTGGTGGATTTCCTTGCACTGCTTGTAAGTTTTGATGCCTGAAAAGTCTATGTTATTCACTTAGCAGCACCGTCTTTCTTTTCCCATTTTTCTTTGACTGCAGAATTTGCTACTAAAATAGTAATGCCATATACAAATTTTTTGGTAACTTACTCTACATTCAGTATAGAAATATAATGCCTGCGCTTTGGCCATAACTGCCAAAGTCTAATCTGATTGAGTGATCTCTTCCAGGGTTTGATGGAGGAGATATTTCAGAAGATGCTCCAGATGATATAGAGGGCTTAAATGCTTCTGCAGCACACATTGCCAATCTTCTGTCAACAGAGCCTCCAAATAGTAGGTTTTCCATCTACCATGATCCCTTGAGAAACTATTATTTATATCACTGTGATATAAAGAATGCCCAGTACTATTTCATTTCCTCAGATTATGTGATATACTAAATTAATTGTAATCATTTTAGGAAGCTCCCCTTACGGAAACAGATGATGTCTATCTGTTATACCACAAGTACAGAATAAATCTTACAATAAGCAGTTTCTAAGCTTTGAGTATCCTTAAAAATTCCCTAGAGTTATGACGTGGTACTTGACCAGCAGAGCTATTGCTCTTGGTCATGTAGAGTGACCAATCTACCGGAACAAAATTTCACAGAATTTTAAAAAATATAATATACAGTTATGGTAGTAATTAAAAGCAAAGGTTTTGTCATTATTGGGGGATCACTCAAAGGAATTGACCAAAATCTGAAGATATTGAAGTAGCTAGCCACTTTATGCTCTTTATTTCCTGCTGTATTTTCTATCTAATAGTTTAATGTTGGTTAGCCCATTGAGAAAAATCATTATATAATAAGGTTGCTTTAAGTTTTCCTTCAGTGCGTATTGGTACCATGAGTACAGACTATTTACACCCATGTTTATTTAGGGAATAGACAGAGAGCCTTTATTTTTGGTAAGCATAACATCTTATATTATCTTTGATCATTACCATGCTGGTAAAACCATAAGCCATTAACACTATAAGAACTTGTTTAGTTGTATACTTCAGTATTAGCAGAAAATTATACTGTTCCATTTTATCCCTCATTCAGCTCTGCAGTATATGGCTTGATGGTAAAGTAAGAGCTGCTGTGAGAATTTACAAGCCCAAGAAGCCATCTTGAGGCTTTCACATGATCTTCCATATTTAAATAGGCGCTTATTATATTGATTTACTTCTACTCATCAAATAAAGTGACTGAAATAGTAATTCAATAATTTTTAAAAGGTTGTTTTGTAGCCCTAAGAGTTGTGGTTAACTTTTCATAAAGGGGAAAAACTCTTTCTTGAAGCATGTAGAGCAAATATTGACAATTTCATCTTGTACATGAGATTATTATTTTCAATTCCATGTTCTATGTAATTTGATTTAAATGCTATTGCTACATTTGACTGTACAGTCAAACTTGGCGTTGGGGGCTTCAGTATGGGTGCTGCAACTGCACTTCACTCAGCTACATGCCATGTTTTGGGGCACTATGGGGATGGAAATAATTATCCTGTCAACTTAAGTGCAATTGTTGCTTTAAGCGGCTGGCTTCCTTGTTTGAGGTTTGATTTCTATAATATGTGAACAGGCCAATACATAAAATACTACTATTAAGGCACACCCACCCACACATTTCTTTTCTTTAAGCGAGTTAATCAACTCAGAAGCTACTGCTTATGCAGGACCTTGAAAAATCGAATTGAAGGATCACATGAAGCCTTAAGGCGTGCAGCAGCATTGCCCTTATTTCTTTGCCATGGCCTAGGTATTCATAGATTTCATCAATTTTCATTATGCTTAAAAAATTTAAATTTATTGGGTGTTTTTTCCTTGATTAACATGAAAGCATGATTGTCTCATCTATCTCAGTGAATTCCTATGAGGAGGCCTGCATGCTGAGGGAAATTTATTATTTATATGGCTTCAGAACAGACAGCCTTTCTTGATGCTCTGTGTTTGTGTCGTGTGTTTCTGTGTCATATATTTGCACCAAAAAAAGAAAGAAAAGGTTTTCTTTCTAGGAGTGTCACTGGTTAAGACTGATATGGGAAGAGAAAAACTAACAGTTTTCACCAGTATAGAATTCCTTGTTGGAATTCCCACTGGTTGTTATATGTCGCATTTATGGACTTTTTTTTTTTTAATAAATACCATGCCAACATCCTCATTTAGCATAATTTTTTAGATATCTTGTTTCTGTCAATTCAAATTTATGGCCATTTGTCCAGAACTCCAGATCATGGCCATGATTTCTCATGAACAAATCATTGTTATTAAGAGCATCAGTTTCTTTATCCTCTTCAGTAAGCTTCTATGAGGAACAAGTGTTAAATATATGAATTCTTGATGGCCTTAGAAAATGCATAGAAAAGTATATCGCCATTGGCATAGATAATGTCTGCAAGTGTTAACAAAGGAATGTTGAAGGGAGAAGCAAATGAAAAAGTTTAGAGTATGATAACACTTACTATCAGAACTCGTAACTAAAGTTACTCAGCTTAAAGTTTAGAGTATGGTAACACTCACTATCAGAACTTGTAACTAGAGTTACTCATCTTAAGTATCAAGATGTCATCTAAAATACCAGCTGCTAATTGTAACCATAATGATCTCTGGGTGCCTGTTTTGTTGTAGTTTAAACTCTTCATAGGATATGTAATGTTCAATCATGTGGTAGGAACAAGGTCTCAACTTGAAGGTTGACTTCCTTTTGCAGCTGATGATGTGGTTGCATTTAGACATGGAGAGCGATCTGCACAGACCTTAAGCTCATCTGGATTCAGGAATCTTATATTTAGGAGCTACAATGGGTATTCTACTGTGTTCTGCAAAGCCTATAATATCTGTCCTGGAAAGCAGTCTAATGAACTCTAAAACCTTTTCTGTGCAGACTGGGTCACTACACTGTCCCTGAAGAGACTGATGAGGTTTGCAGTTGGCTGACTGCAAATTTGGGGCTTGAGGGGTTTCGGTTGAACTAGAACAGGTCAATGAGGAAACTGACATAGAAGCATCCTTTTAGGCAATGGGAGAGGCTATAGAATAGATAGTGGTATGGGGTATATGGTATAGCCGCTTCGTTCTCTCTCCAATTCTCTTGGTATCCCTTTCTTTCTGAATAATTCAAGGGTCGCTAGGTTTCTTGCTTTGGTGGGGAGGACATGGATAACTCCTCCACATCCAGCAAATTTTGTTTATTTCGCTCAAGATGTCCAATAGCAATGGATATGCTGGTTTCTGTATTTTGGTCTAAATAAAGTCAAATCTTGGTTAAATTTTATCAGTTGTGGTTCTATCTCTCTCTCTCTTTTTTTTTTTTTGTTTGGGGGGGCGCGAGGGAGGTGTTTCAAAATTAGTTCTTGTACTCAGCCAAAAGACAATAAAAAGTTAAACAGCTAGTTGGGTTGATTACCGTCTCCATCGTGGTGTGGGGCAGTCGCATGACCCGGAGGTGGGGTAAATTAAATTTCCTCTATCATTCCAAGACCTAGTAGGTTGGCGGCAACTGGTAAGTTGGGCTTGATCAGAAGGGAATTAGATTAAAACCAACAAGATGCTATTAATCTCTAATGATACTTAAATTTTTGTGATGATTGGATATTTAATATAGGAGCATTTTAATGCATTTAAAAATCAATCAACTACTATAGATAAGTGATAATGAATGAACTTAATGTTTGAAAGTTTTTATACGATTGCAGATAAATGTCACACGAAGCTGCTATTTTTTTTCTCGTAAATTACCATTTTTTTCTTTTTGTCAAACATTTTATAACCTCCGGGTAGCTGATAGTATTGGTTCATGATATTAAAGCCCAGGACAAGCCCACATTGTTAAACCGAACTTATCTTAGGGCTGATCTTGTAATCTCGTATTTAACTATAACATCGGCACAAATTGTACATTCATCATAAAAACTGTTGCGAACACAAAATCATTAGGTTGTATACCGCTGTAGATTGGAACACTAAATTTTAAGTTTTTTGCTCAGAAAGTGATATTTTAGTTAGCCTAGTTATAATGGCCAACTTCCCCGTCCCTCCGAGTCTTCCTTAAGGGATCAAACATGATTGAGGAAACATGGTAGCTTTCATGTTAAAATAGAAGAAAGAGAACCATTTGTTCGAAGAAGGAAGCAAAAAGAAGCAAAGAAAGAAAGAAATTCCAAGTGAATGCTTTCCCATTAAAATATAAAAAGGAATACTTTGCATTGAGTGACGATAGAGAAGCAACTTGAATTTTCCATTGATCCGGTCAAGTTCATCCTCTAGGTTAACTGGGAACCTGTTTTTCACACAATAAGTGTTCGGTATCACAATTTCGAAACAAGATGCCAATGAAGTGATATTTACACATTAATTACAATATGCATGTATCTAAAGCTATTAAACGGACCTTGGTTGGAGTAAGTTCAATTTAAATAGAAGCATATAGCAGTTTATTAAGGTTAGAAGTCGTGTCTAACATTACTCAACAATTACACAAGTACAAGTCAACGTACCCGCACCTAACAGTGACAAGACGACCTACGACACTTCATATGCGAGGGTCTTCACTTCAGCGCTCAAGACAAATATTCTCGCATTAATCATTATTTTTACAATTTTTAAATAACCTTCTCTGTTCGGATAATAAATCCCAAACCAACGCTCACATTGGGAGAGCCCTTCAGCTTTCGGGATCGTCCATCACCTGCTTGCTAATACTATTATTACCTGAATTCTCATGATCATTGCCTTTGGAAACAATGCAAGGGGTCAATGGTGGGAAAGAAGGTACAGCTTTCAATATAAATTTCCTGCCACTTCTCAAGCCTCCTGAAGAGCTGGAACCACGTTCACGTAGATGACTCTGAGGAGGAGAAACTCGCTTCTGTTTAGGGGAACTTGCTTTCACAGACTTAATGGGGGTTGAAGCTTCCTTTAACATATCAGGAGTTTCATCTTCTAGAATGTTATAAAGTCTGTTATCCGATTCAAGACACGGTTGAGATTTAGTTTCACCTAATTTAGTCAGTGGGGTGATTGGTGAACTACGCCACCGAAGGGAACCGCCAGATATAACATGTGGAATGTGTGTCTGATCCCTTGTTTTAGATGGGAATGAAGCACTAGACATTAACTGAGAATTAGAAAGAGTGAGCTGATGCACATTGTCAACTGAATTACATATTGGAGATGATTGATCCACTATGTCCATGTTGCTGGAATCCTGTTGCCAATCATAAGAGGCATTTCTTAACACTTCGGGGGCTGGAACATATTTTCCAGAAGGAGCTTGGAAATTTGCAGCTTGCTTTCCTTGGCTGGATACAAAGAAAAGGGCAACGAAATTAAGAGCACAAAAGTGGACACATCCAGAAAACTTGTATTGAAGATTACGATTTCTACATTCCAGAAGGATTTAAAGGGATCATACTCTGAGTATTGCAAAGACGGTGTTAGAGGAGAAAGGCGATGTAGATCATACAACTGTCCATGTAACAAATCTGTCTTCTTTGCCACCTTTTCCAGCTTACTGTGAAGCGTGCTATTTGATCCTTCTTCAGCTCTGTTCCTCACCCTTTCTTCACTCAAAGCATGTTCCATCGCAACATAATCTGAGATACAAGGATACAGACCAATTTAAGCAGCATTCTAAGTTACATTTCTTAATGATCTTTCTCCCCCCACGCTCAGGCAGATTTCATAGTTTATTCACAATAAATCCACCACCACCTAAAGTGCATTGCAGACGATAACGGCCAAAGAAAAAAAATGGAACGACGTATTTATACATTCGCTAGCATGCCACCTTGACTTAGCTAGGTTGGGTGGGTGGGGTATAGGTGTTGGTTCTATGTTCAATTCCTACAGTACCCCCTCTCCCCCCCCCCCCCCCGGCCCCCCAAAAAAAAAAATCCTCCTATTCTTGGAAGTTTTCCTTGCATTTTCAATGAGTAACACCTAAACTTCCTAAAATTACTTACCAGACAAAGATTGAATAAAGTTCCGTGGAGCATTAAGAATTAACAACAAATATTTGTAATTACATTCTCACCTTCTTTCCTGCCATAGACATTCTTACATCCCTCACATCGACATCCACCGGCGCATCCGACATTAGCCTTTTTTAAAATGGAAAAAGGTGCAATTAGCGGATATTAGACTTTTCTAAATTGAAAAAAAGTGCAATTAGCAGGTACAGGATATAAAAGTGTTGAAAATTTTGAAGAATAACAAATATTAAATGATATACACAACCTGATAGCATTCACAATATTTTTTCAGACACATTGACTTTTTGCAATTGCAACCTCTTTTATGTCTTGCTGATGATGGAGTCGTTATATTGGTATCCTCCTGTAACGGCTACATAAAATGAAACCATTAATTCTGAAAGCAAAAGATTTTTTAAAAAAAAAACAGGTGAACTACATGGATTTTATACCATATTATTTGATGGAAAATCAGTAACATGCTGTACAATCTTGGGGCCAAATGCAAGTGGGTTACGGGATTCTATTTGTTTCCTTGTCTCAAGAACCAAATCTCCGTATTCTGGTCTATTAAAGCAGTCTTGGCAGGCACAAGGCTCAGCACAATACAATCCGGCAGCAAAACAGTCACAATAACTGCCAACAAACAGATCAAAATACATAGGTACTGCATATCATAAAAAAGTGACATAACGGAAAATATAAAAATTCACTTACAGTTTTAAACATTTACTCTTTTTACAGTTGCACCTTTTACAACTATCATCATCAGTGGTGTTTGATGCTCTCTTCCTGAAGAACAATGTAGGATTTGGTGATCCCACTAAACATATAAAGAACAAAAATTCATAAAGATGAAAAAAGAAAAAAAGAAAAACACAAGAACAAACTTTTTCTTTTTGGGGCTTGTTTGGTTGGAATCCTCAAAATTTCCATCCCCTACAGAGCTTAATTTTCTCTCATCATGGACACTTGCAGGATGCTCGACGTGAATCGACAAATTTGGTGGTTCTATAGAGCTGGGAGACTCGGAGGAGAGAGAACCTCCAGCTATTGGAGTATTCCTTTCGTGCCTCTCGCCTTCATTGTCAACTGATGATTGCTCGTCCATGTTTGATGAAATTAAGCCCCTCTTTGTGTCCTCCACATTACGGCAGCTTAGTAAAGTCACTGACTTCGCGCCTTGTAAACCCGTACAACCCTCTGCTAGTCTCATACCTGTAAGTGCAGCACGACCATGGGGCACAGCATTTACAATGCTATTTAAGTGCAACCCAATACCTGATGGCTTGGAACCTGTCACAGGGGAGCTTCCACTACAACGTGGAGAAAATATGGCAGTGATAGGTTTGGAGAGCTTGAACATTCTCTTTTCACCTGAAGTCGCATTTAATGCAACATGAGAAGCTTTTAAATCTTTTGAATCTGAGGAGGTAGCTGTTGGTATTGAATCTTCTGGAACATGAGTAGGATGTGGGGAGCTGTTCAAACTTCCAAAAGCATTTGATACAGCCTCCTCAAACTGAAGGCAACGTCTACGCAAGCCTCGGTGCTTTTGACTAGCCTACATTAACGATAATAGTTATTCCATTGCACAAGGAAAATCTTAATGGATTTAATAGCAACCAATATAAATGCCTGACAAACATGCTTGCTATCCATTTTCCTATAAGAATTCTGTAATAGATTGGTCATTTACCAAGCGGATAATGCCCCAATGCCACACTTGTTTCAATGTACCTGATTCAAACCTTTAACAAGCAAACTATGAATGAAATAGTAACACAAGATAATTTAATGACTGAAGATCCCATTTCCTTAACCGAAGAGGTTCCCATAACCATGATGTGATATCTAATTTTAATTAGGTCTAATGAAGTTTGTGACCCTATCATGATTGACTGAGAAATGAAAACTTTCATTTGTATAGAATTGCTTCTAATTTGCTTTTAAAAAAATTTCTGCCATGGCTTGTGCAAAGCTACATAAAACAAACTAGAACTCCCAAAGCATAAGAACTAATAGAATGCCATAGCCAAAAAAAGTACATTATCAATCTCTTAATTGGCAAGAATAAGTGCAAAATAATGGGAAAACAGAACAAACATTGTCTAGTTTAACATTATTAACCATGAAAGGACATATTCAGATCGAAAGAATAAATAACATAAAACAAAAAACAAAGTTGGATGAAATTTCAAGCTACCCCTTTGGGACTACATGAACAAAATCAGAAGACAAAAACCAGGTCTGATGATCTATACCTTGGTGCCGTCTTGCGACATGTTCTGTTCACTTACAAAAGAGGTTGGTCCCATCTCGCTACACTCTTCACATTCTTTAACATCCTGCAAAGGCTCAACCATCGACTGAGAGATACAATCATGATGACCCTGCATTTCATTTCCTGCACACTGAAGCTCAAAATCTAGCAAATCAATAAACAAAAAAGAAATCTAGATAACACGGGTCATATCTATTAATACTGACTCTCCTGTAAGTACTATATCGATATTAACAGCAGCACTGGATGGTTACCTGGACAAGTGAATCATCCCAACATTGTTTCCCAAAAACAAGGTCAGCAGACAAAGTTGACTCTAACTTTGCACATTCTTGAGAAGGCCACTCAACATCTTTCTCCCCTTCTACTTTTCCTGGTTCAACAACAAATGTTGGCTTTTCTTGATAATTGTTTTTAGACTCATCTAACAAAAGCAAAGGTTCTTCCACCTTGTCACTAGGACTATTCTTGTCATCAAATTTTAATATGGTTTCCTTTGAGAGAGTTAAGTCATTTAGTGATGATTCAACAGTCTCATTAGATTCTTTCGAGTCTGGGTTGACTGAATGCTCCGAATACATACAATCAATATCTGCAGGATCAGCTAAATATTCATCTACAGATTCTACACACAGTGAAGAACTGCAGTGTTGAGTATTTGCATCATTCTTGCCATCAAAATCCTTCTGATTATCAGTTATAAACTTCCCTCCTGGCTGTAAAGAACTAGATTTATCAGAATCAATTGATTGATCAACAAGGCTCTTGCCTCCATTGTCACTTTGAGAAATTTCTACAGTGGCTGATTGAGAGCATTGAGGCCTGATATAGACAAAGCTTGTCAACAACCAACCAATGCAAACACAAAAGGTAAAAAACAGTGTATAACAATTGATGTCAGTAGACCTCTCCAAGAACTGTGATCCGCAATGAGGATTAATGCGTGGCGACGTGAAGACAATAGGTGGAGAATTGAGTCCAAGGAAATCTTGAGCAACACGAGAAGCCTTGACAGACTTTATTGGAGATAAATTGTTTACGTAGCTGAAAAAAGGGGACTCCTGGAATTTAAAATGTTAAACACATGAGACATCCGCTATCCATCATATTGCAAACAAGATTGGTCCAAAGATACAATTAGTTAACTAAGTAATTCTTTAGATATCTCTAGAAAGATTAGATTATTCAGTGCCAGCTACAAAATGTTAATGCCTGTGGCTTAGCAATGCATATGCGCAGCATTATATCCTAACTAAGATGACTAACTAGAGTTCAGCACCTGAATCCATACCAATTTAACATAATTCACAAAAAAATATAAATATATACCTAAATGGAAAAAAAGAAATTGTAAAGCGATCTATGGCACAAAAACAAAAAAACAGTAACATCGTCCAAAAATGAGTATATGTAGGAGTTAAAAAATAAAGAAGTCAAGTGTAAGAGGTATAGGAAAAGTGAAGAATTAGGAGGTTAATTTACTTGAACAGGAGGAGATTCAGAAGATGCAGCAGTATGGGCAGTGGCGATAGAAATGGAGGTGTTCTTTGCAGCATCAGGAGAATCCATGATCACGATCCCTTATCAACCCTAGACTCCGCTTTCTGCATCCCTTTCTCTCGTGGCTTCCTGCGACTGAAACTGACGGAAAATGTTAACATTTTTTTTTCTTTTTTCTTTTTTACCATTTAGGGGAAGAGAGTGAGAGACGCAAGTTCAAGGGCGGGGTTTGAATTGCGAGCGGGAAGCAAAGTTACTGGCCTTCTTCCCTTATTTGGGCCGGGCCTTCTCCTCCTCGACCTAATGGGCCATTCATCATATTCATTCCTCACTCCACAGCAATCATATTTGTTACATCTTTAGATTCCCAGTAATGGGCTCTGCATGTATTTGGGCTACAATAGCTAATTGGGGAATGACCCTAAACCAAATTACAACTATGTTATTTAAGGTATCACATGACAGTTTTCGTAGTATTAAAAAAATTGTATTATTATTATTTTGGTGAATAAATAATTTTTGCTTAAAATTTTAAATTCAACTCAGCAGACAAAATTATATAACTTTTATTTTTTAAAAAATACGCGACGAAGTAAATGACAGTAGTAAATGAACTTAGCGGATAGCCAATGACGAAGGAAATAATAAACTTTTCTCCCTCTGGCAACAAAACTGCTATAACGCTATTACTGGGTGGTTTACCAGTACAACGTAAGTTATAAGATGTGAAATCATAGATATGCTGAGTGAATTTGTATTAATTCCGACTAATATGTTGTAACTAAACATTATATTACTCATTTTAATTTAAATTTAGAGTTCTCAATGGAGATCTTCTTTGGGAGGGGTCGTTTTTGTGCAATTTTTTTTTTCGTTTGCTCAATACAGTGGCCTTTTGTCGAGAGGGAGTTTGTTCCAAGCTTTGTGCACAAAAGATAATTAAGCGATTTGGGTGGAACACTGTGTAAAATCAACAAATGGACATTTGGGGACTCCCAGAGCATATTATAAAAGATATTGGAGGTCTAAAAAGTAAAAGAAAAGAGAAAACCTTTTTTTTTTTGGTTAATGAAAAGAGAAAACTTTAATCATTGTGATGGCGTCACTCACATAATTTCTACCACCTCACGTGCATGCAACCCAGACACGAATTACGCAAAATACATTTTAGCAGACGTAAAATTGGTTATATTTGTGTATTTCACCGCGGGAAAAAATTAAAAATTAAATATCAATAGTACGAGTTTGGACACGATATATCCTAATTTATGAAATTCGATCATCTAGATTAAACACATTTCTATATGTGGCTGGGACGGAGAAGTACTGAAGAATGACATCGAGTTATTAGGTGCAGATAAAATACATTAAAAACTCGGAGTACATGTCCATGCATCCACGTGTACAAGTACGTGGTAAAAGTAAAACGAGAGAAAGCAAATATGCGTAGGTTAAAATTTTAAGGACTCTGCATTTCTTTAATTTGGTGATCTGCGCGTAATGAGAATCGTTTATCTGGTTGGGTTAATATAATAGTAATGAAAAGATAAAGTAGAAACTAGAAAGCATATGCAAACGTTAGGCGTACATGGGTTTGATCATATGCATGGAAGCATTTCCCAATGAGAGAATCGAATCAGTACTCTTCCTCCTCTTTCTTTTTGCTTTTTCACAGCTTGCCACAGCCTTCTTTACCATTCCCCGAGAAAAATGGTGGGTGATCTATTAGTTTTAAGTTTTTCTTTTCTTTCCTTTTTTCCTTTTTTGCATTCATCTTTATATGTTTTCTCTCTTTCCCTCTTTATCACACTGAGATATATGGGAGGGAAAGGGAGAAAGAAAGAGAAAGAGAATAAGCGTTAATGAGGAGGGGAAAAGAAAATGACAGCGAAAAAGCCATATTCAGTAATGAAGGAGAAAAAGAAAAGATGGTCAAAAATTGAACCTCGAACGCTTCTCTTTTCCATCACCATCAACTTCGACTTTCTTTATCGAAACTCTACCAATTTTTGCTCCTTTCTTTGAGTTTTGAACCATTCCAATACCAATCAATATTTGGTCATCAATGAGAATCGTTCTCTTTCACTAAATGGTAACTCAACAATTAATATAAGCTACATACAATCTCTAATTATATTGGGCATGATGAAAGAGTAATCCTATATTTGAAGATATGAAAATAACACAACTCATAAAATTAAAATGTTTAAACAGCACACATTATTTTCGCCCACAGAGTTTATAATTTGGTAAGCAATCGGTTGCTGAAATTGTATCATCAGATTATAATTAAATTCTATATGCGTTCTTGATGTTCCATCGTTAATTCAAATACTTGCTTAAAAAGGTTTGGTATATATTTGTTAAAAACTTAAAATCATTTCTGCGGCATGAAACAATTAGAGAGGACCGTTTTAATGTGGTCGAATCGGCATATTCAAATCACACACTATATTGGATGGAACCTTTTTTACATTCCTCCCATTTAACGGAGATTCAGTATCCACGTAAATAATGAAGATAATAAAAAACTAAAGAAGATCAAGAAGATCACCTGTTAATCCTGTGTTATTAAAACCATTTTGACTTAAAATTGAGTCCCAAGTACAAAAGAGGAATATTCAAAATTGAAAAGCAGCACCCATTTTTATCATATGGTTTCTGGCTACCCTTATAACTCCCGGCCATGTTCTGAAAGTGTATTATTGAAAGTGAGACATGACCCCTCCTCAGCAATATATATTTTTGAATCGGAATATACGGGGGGGTAGTGGGGTCAATCCTCTCTTAAGGTTTTTCCTTGAAGTGTGAGGAATATTCATTTTGTCTGGTGATAAACAATGAATTGTGTTCCTCCTTATCCAATCCTCACTGATCAAAACAAAAAAGGAAGCATTTAGACCATGCGGTGGTGTTAAGGACCATTTTGTGATTCTTTTTTCTCCGTCAACAACATCCACAGTCAATTGCTATTTTTGCTATCATTTATGCACTACAAGATTTAAAAGATAGGGCGTGGCCATTCCCGTGTTTAATTAAAGATTATAATGCATGCTAATTTGCTTTATGTGGGGACACAAAAGTGCAGCTTGACAAAGTTGAACAAATTCAACTCTCTATTTCCCATAATCAATTATCATTTTTACGTGCATGGTGAGAGATTTAAGTATGGCACTTTTCTCTGGAGGCTAAGTCTTAGCTGATGTATTTGTCACAAGCCAACTATTCCATATATATATATATATATATTAATGGCTTTATTCTGAATCATGAAAGAGGCTATGATGTGTACGTGCACTTTGTACTAGGCCACTCCCAAAAACCCTGAAAGATGCTGTTACCAAATATAACTTTTTTATTTATTAATTTATTTTGGTGTGTATGAAGTCGCATTTCGAAAATTTCTTTTTCCCTTCTTCCAATTTTAGTTTTTGATGATATCATGGTTCAAGGAAGCAAAGGAAAATAAAAAACTTGCCTTTACTTCAATCTTCCCCATTTTTCGAGGCCTTAATGGCAGTATATAAAGGCACCACAAGCTTATCACCAACAATCACAACACAATATACCTTGTTTAATTCAACTCGATCGGAGTTATTCTGGGTGAGTCCTTGATAATTTAAAAGCCAACTTTCTCCCTGCACGTTTCTTAATTTGTCCTATATTTTACGTTCGTGCTCTTGCGAGCTAGCATTTTAATTCCATACATATATATATGATATCCATATTACATATATATATATATTCATATATTTATATAACTGTGTGTGGGTTTTGCAAATGAATAGTGAAGGTTAAGGACTTGAAAATGAGCAGACCAGGAGATTGGAACTGCAGGTCATGCAACCACCTCAACTTTCAGAGGAGAGAGTCGTGCCAACGATGTGGGGAGGGAAGGGCTGGAGGTGAATATGGAAGCTTTGGTGGTAGAGGCTTCACAACTGGACCAGATGTCCGCCCAGGGGACTGGTACTGTACCGTCGCCAACTGTGGAGCTCACAACTTTGCCAGCCGCTCCAGCTGCTTCAAGTGTGGTGCTCTAAAGGAAGACTCGTCCTCCGGCGGATACGACGCCGACATCCCCAGAATGAGAGGCTATGGCTTCGGTACTGCAGGCAGCTCCAGCCGCCCTGGCTGGAAATCCGGTGACTGGATATGCACCAGGTGACTTAAAAAATATAATGTTCCACTCAAAAAATTTTGGTTACCTCATAGTTGGTATAATTAATGGTTTAGTTTGAATCCTCAATCTGAGTCTTTAATTTATAATTGACCATTGCTTCTTACACTAGTACTGTCTCTCGGTTTATATTGCTTTAAATTAAATAATTTGGCATTAATTAAATTCCGAGCAACTCTTCAAACAGACACAGCTCTATTCGGTAACGTATTACGGTATTAGTATTAGTGATATATGCTCCCCTTACATAAAATTTTTTTGGGGAACAATTTTGTCACAAAATTATATAAGTAGACACATAAATGTTGCCATAAAAAATTATCCCATCGGATTTTTCAGAAAGTTTTATAACAAGTGAATAAATAATCCTAAATATAACAGTAACGTACTTCGTCTATATGTCTTTGATATATCATTTCAATATATATATATATATATAGAGAGAGAGAGAGAGAGAGAGAATTGACAAGTATATTAATGTAAATAAAAAAAAAATTGTGGTTGTAGTTTTATAAAATTCTTAGAGATCGAGCTTCTTATGTAGAGAAGTAAATGCATTTAAACTGGGCAGGTCTGGATGCAACGAACACAACTTCGCTAATAGAATGGAGTGCTATCGATGCAATGCACCAAGGGACTCTAGCAGCGCCAGATCTCCATATTCATCGTAAAAATTTCTGATATGGTATGTTATGTATATAACATTTAATTCCTTAATATTTCATCGTACACTGTAAATAAATTTATACATGACAGACATCTATTGGCTTTTAATTTTTAGGTTTGCTGTCCAAGAGGAAGAGAATTGATCAGAGGCTATCCTATCCCCAGCGATAGTTACTTTTTTTGGTCCCTACCCTATATGTTACTCTTGCTGTTTAATTTTTCCTTCTTTTCAAATTTCTAGGAAGCTTTTGAAGAATTATCTTATTTTGAGTTTTGTTGGTGTTGAGTATTCTGGTATGACTCAGCAGCTAGCCGATGTACTTCTAGTGTTATCAATCTAATATCAGTGTCAATGTGCTTTTGAAATTAAGAGGGCTTCCAATCCTCATAGTGATTTGATGCAAGGTGTATTTTTATTTATTTATTGTTTAAGTAATGTGGCCACTGGCCAGAATATGAGTGTTTCAGTTTCACCCTCTTTCTATGAGAAGTGGGAGTGGTCCAACGAATAGTGACTTAAAATTACGTGTAAATACACATTGCCCATATTCGCAAAGATCTGTCCAGGGACCACTTTGGGATCATTGGTAAAGCCATCGCTGCTAAGCTCGTTGATATGAATACATATTAGAGATAACTCTGCTGCTACTATTTGTTTTACTTGTTAAAGGAATATAAAGGACACTTTTTCATAAAAAAAAATGTACATAATCGATAACGTAAATCTCATAATCGATAATGTAAATCTCGATGCCTTAGAGTAACCTATCATTATTGTTGAAACAAAAAAAAAATAGTACATTGTTCAGAATACAAAAAGGACTAAATTATTATTCGATCCTTCAGGAAATTATTCCATTTTTTAGAAAAAGAGAACAATTCTTTTTTTTTTTTTTGTGTGTAGAATGTGCATATTTGTAATTGTCTCACACACACACACATATGCTCGCATGCATGCAAGATCAGTGATTAGTTTTTTTCCCCTCACTGAACGAAGATTTAAACATGGAACTAACTAATTACTCAAACTCCACGCCACAATTTGAAGTATGAGAATACATATTTTTTTTTTTGGGGAGCCTTGTGTGTGATGAAAAGGTTTTATTTTGACTAGTTAGCTCATAATTAAAAACCTGAATTATATGCAAAATTATGATGCAACATACCATTCCTTACAAATTAAGAAAAGAAATTTTCAATTGAATCAAATATATGTCGCAAAGTGCATTTTCCCCTGAATTATGTTCAACATCAATCAACATAAGGAGTTCAATCACTTTGCTTAATCAGCTAAACATGATCCAGCGTTTCAAATCAATGAGATCATGAATACTACAGTTGTTTTAGTATTGACATAGGATTCCGAAACTTTTACAAAATTATCCCATTACACACCTTTCATGGCTTTGCGCCATTGACCTACTCGGATATGTTTCGCAGCAATATTTATGAGTCAAAAGTAGGCATAACTTCATTAGTGACTGCTACTACACTCCATTATATAGCTTTTAACACGATTCTTTGTTTTTCACTTTAGTCTAAGCTTTATGTTACTTCGTTTGCGCTTTTGTTGATGCTAAGTACCTCCCGTTCAATCATGTCTTTTGGGGTCCAACTTGGTGACTGAGGATTTGAGCCAAACTCTGTAATCACTAATCAGTAGTCAGTGCATTGCATAAGATTCCCCATCGTAATTTGGGTCCCCTCCTCATTGCACTCACACACATGCACTTGCATATATAATGGATCCATATTAAGACCTATATTAGTCATCTTTAGAACCCATATTAGTGCTTCTCATAATGCATATATTATTGGTGTTTTAAATCTAAAACCCTGAAAGTACATCTGCTAGGCAACTGGGGAAAAGTAAAAGGAAATGACAAAATACGAAAAATGTCTACCATATTCTTATAATCTAATAAACAATATATTTATCTCTTTTCATAATTTTTTTAAATAAAGATATAAGAGTTATTTTTCTTTCACAAAATTATTTTTTTTTTATTTCTAACTTTCTGTTTATCAAATAGACTTTAAATAATGATTAAACTAGCATTAAAAGTAGTCTTAATATATTTAAAATCTTAAATATTAACCAATTTTTCAAAATTTCAAATGAATTGGGATCATGTTGTTGTTGTTATTGACTATATAAATTTAAGGGTAAATTATATAGACTTCTTTTAGATTTTAATAAAATTATATAGATCTCTCCTATTTTTAAATTATAGACAAACTTTTCTTGAAACAAAATTTATCAAGAATTTTGATTTAATTGTAAAATTTTTTATCAAATATTTTGGTAAAGAAAAATTATATGGAAGGTATTTTGCCAAAAAAATCAAAATTGAACTAAAGTGTACGATGACTTTTATTTTAGGAAAAATTTGTTTATATTTTGAAAATAAAAGAAAATTTGTGTAATTTTAACCAAATTTAGGAAAAAATTGTATAATTTACTCTAAATTTAAATGCTTTTATAAGTAATTAACCTATATAATAATTATACCAATCAAGCAAAATATATATACATTATAAATAATGGAGTTAATTTCCCTTTATATGCATCTTAAAAAGATTGATTAATTAGTTATCTCATTGGTTGAAATAATTGATCAAGTGTGCCGAACTATTTAAGTAACTCAATTTGTTTCTTATAATTAAGTTAATTACTTTTTAAAAAAACTTTTCTTTTTCAGTTTGTTGGTTGCATGCCAATCTAACAAAGACAAGACCAACGGAAAGGCCCTTGTTCATGAAAGCAGAACAACAACATCTTTAATCATGAGGATTTGTAATGTCATTTGGTCCCAAGTGCCATCAAAAAACCAGCCAGATTTGAAAATCTAACACTGTGACAGTCAAGGGTAGCAAAAACAAGAGAACTTTTAATCCAATTCAATGCACGAAAAATGAGTTACGCTTTCAAAAGCTTTCCCTTTTTCTTTCTTTTCAACCCAAGCAAGCATGTTTAAAGCTTTTAAAGCCTTCCCTTTCTTTTTCTTCGAAACGAATGGATATATTAAGCTTTGGTTTACAGGTCAAACACACTATCTCACGAGAAAAGTCACATTATAAAGATGCATTTGCAAAGTCACTCTGGGGAACTAGGGTTACTTTCATTACTTATTTTATCAGTAATTTACAGTCCTTTCCTTGTGTTGAATTAAATTGTCCAATTCAATGTCTATATAATTTATTTTTCTATCATTTAACCATCTTGTAAGAATTTTATTCCTGACTTTAATAAAATAATTAATTACGTAAAAGTTAAAATGATTAACATTTTATTGTTGGAAATATATTTTATTTATTAAACAATTTCATATATAGTCTTTTGAGATTATTGTTAAGGTTGAATTGTCATTTCAAAGTTGAAACTATTACTTAATTCCAATAATAGCATAAGATCCTATAAAAACATTTAAAATATAAGAAAAACAGATATATAATAATAAAATCGTCCATTGATCATTTTCACCTTCACATAATTATTTCTGTTAAAATTTGGATGTAAATATCACTGTGTGATTAAATGTAATTGAACAAACCACAGAGAAGTTGAATTAATGCCAAACTTCAAACCATACGGGGGCAAATTGATTTTAGACCAAGTCACAACTGTTTGGGTCTGGTATAGAGATTTTTAACTTATCATGTAGAATCAGTTACACAGGTTATTTAAACCCAAGTTTTACTTTCCTAAAAAATTACTGAATATTGTGTTTGCTTTAATTTGTTAGAATCTCCAACTAGCGAGAGGGTATTTTGGTCAATGCAATGCAAAGAATAAGAAAATTATAGGATAACAAATCTAAAATCTCATAGTATTTGAGAATTAGTTACCCAATTTTTGTGGATATAATTTATTAGAGAAATTAAAAAATTTTATACCAAACATAAAAATTTTATTTTTAAAAAAAATAGTTCCTAAAAGACCTAAAGAAATCAATTCTCATATAAAATGACACCTGCAGGAAAAATTGTAGTTTACTTTAATTTATTTATTCTCGTAACATTATAAAAAAAATTGTGTTTTAATGGTGGTTTATAGAATTATCGCTGAATGATCTGTCAAGAATGGTTTGATGGCAGTCCCCATCTATAGCGAGGATCCTACTACTATTGTAAACCTTCATTTTCGTGCACATTTCACTTTCATAATGGAGATTCTACGAAGTTTTTCATCATGTCTTTCCTTGTACCTAGCTCAAGAAAACATATCTTTTATGGCAAGTGATCACATATAATTTCTCTAATTTGTCATTTCTTGAATTACACTTAGGGCAAGGTATTTTACCTTTAGCATTTTCAGCACAATTTAAAAATTCATTAAGTCCTTTTAAATGTTTACAAATATTTTGTGCGGTTTAACAATCTGACTTATCCATTTTTAAAAGTAAAGAATTATCTATGTTCACATAATAAAAAATATCACCTCTAGATATATCACATACCACCTATATAACTTCTCTAATCTATCATTTCTTAAATCTACATTTAGAATAAAGACATATTATTCTATTTTTAATATTTTTATTGACAAATGCAAAATTTAAAAATCCATTAAATCCTTTCAAATATTCACAAATATTTCATGATCTAACAATCTAAGATTTATCTATTTTTAAAGCCAAAATTTATCGATGTCCACCTAACAAAAAAATATTACCTCTAAACATGTCACATATCACACTATAAGAAAAACAATAAGAATTCACAAACATATCACATATCACAAAGAAAAGAACTCACTGTTGGCGTTACATTAAAATAAAAGAAAGATTGAAGATGCATTTTTTTAAATTATAATGGAATTATATAACTTAAAGTGAGAGAAGGGAGCTATAAATGTTCATTACAGGTTATTGTGCATACGCCACGCCTCGTACCCATATCAATTCAAAATAAACATGCATAATGAGTAACAAAGTAAATCAAAAAACATTCAAAGATGCGTTTATGATACTCCTATATATAGTCTCGTTACGCTATATATATATATATATATATATATATTTCCGCTCTTATTTCACAAACTAATTAAAATCTAAGAGCACTCTTACACAAAATTTCAATATAATTACAGATAAACTTTAAGTCCATGCATCAAGTTGCTACACAATGAATTAGCGAATAATGATGAATTAGTCCCCTGTTCATTCATTCATTCATTCCTAAACATAAATTGTCCATGATGAATGGCTAGAATGTATGAAAGACAAATATGTATATATATTTTTTCAATGGTATGTCATATTTCACGCTTATAGAGATATCTTCTGCCTTCTAGTTCATTAAGAAGAGTAAGTTAAGAAGTACAAGTTGTCAAGTAAAAACTGAGGTGAGATATGACCAGTAAAGTTTAAATGGTAAATAAAGAACATAAAACCATCTTAGACTGATGTGAGATACTAATTAGACAAACCAAATTCATTATTTGAGAACATTTTATCATACTCTATACAGTTTTCCCCACTGAGAAAATTAAACTGCTAGATACCCTAATTTCTACAAAATAATGCACAAGATAAAAGAAACATGGATTTGCATTTTTGCTTATCATATAACTATAACATGAAAGAAAGCAGAGTGATAGACTAATAAACGAAATTCAGACCATGGAGTACTCGGCGAGGCAATCTGAGGGAGGAAAGCAAGTTTTGTGAGTTAACCATCTTCGTGTAACTTCAACTAACTAGCAACGCTACCCATTAGTAAATGCGTTCTGTGGTTTCAGCCTTTTCGCCCGATTAGTAAACTATATATATTCCATTGAAGAAATAGGCATCCACCACTAACAATAAATGGAGCTTCGATACCAAACAAAATGCAATGAATAATGAAAAAAAAAAATTTGTACAAGCTTCGAAAATATCCAACACTACACATCAGTACCCACATGGAAAAATCAAATGAAGAGATCAAGAAGGGAAAAAAGCAAGCAAAACAAACTGATACTTACTTGTTGAAGCTTCGTACGAACATGCCAAGGAATGGGAGGTGGTGGCAAGTGGAGAAGAACATCGAGAAAAACTGCAAAAGGACGGCTGGAGACAATGGGTAAACGACACTGACCAACTGACATGGCCAGCGACAACTGTAACGGCCGGATTCGGACGACAACAAACAACAGATTTGGGCGAGAGAAAAGACCGCAACGATATATAAGAGGGTTGTTTTAAAATGTCCTAACGAAGGTTAACATGTAGCTGCCGTTGAGGCATTCACCTACCGGTGTTTGTAACCACCGGCCATTAGGTTGAGATTTTTTTTTTCTTTTTTCTTTTTGGTTGTTGATTGGTAGAACTTCACAGTAGTGGTTACAAACTAAGTGTCACTAAGTTCGGACCTAACAACAGTTAATTCCCAACGGCCATTGGTTAAGCGAGTTTTTTAAAAAAATAAATTTGCTTAGTCTTAACCACCATTGTCAATGTAATCATCGTTAAAACTTATTTGTTATACTGTATAAAACCTAATAATATAAGTTAATATAATATATGATAAATTTATTATTTATTTAATGTAAGTAATATATTATATAAACTTATACATTATACCTCTCAATGATGTATAACCTAATCATATTTTGTAAGGTTGTGCATGGGTAGGGCTGAGCAGGGCATTTAGTATGCCCGATATCCAATCCAATTAAAATATTGGACTTATTTTTATACCCGTAATCCGACCCGAATAAATCCGATCTTATATTGGGCTAGAGTAGATTAGGGCTGTCCAAACTTTTTTTTTTAATGAACTGATACAAATATTTTTTTGTAGACTCATAGACATTTGCTTCAAAACAATAAACTTTTAGAATCTTCATGTTTTTATCAATAATAAAAAAAATAACTTGATATTATCAAGCAAAATATAAGTTACACGAATATAATTAGCCTTAGGTAAACATGTATATTTTTATTATTCAACAAAAAAAATGTCAATAACATGCATATTAATGATGAAATTAATTAAGAAATAATGAGAGTTTAGGTATGTAATGAAAGCTGCAGCATGCAGAGAAAATCAGATGAATAAATATATATATATATATATAGATATAGATATAATAACAAGATATTGATAATTAAAAGAAAAGTAACTACTTGGGCAGAATATATCTTTGTCTATAACCCAGCCCAACTCGATATAATTATGTTTAAAGTTCTATGCATTTATATTTTTGATCCAATCCGATTAGGGTGGACCCCTAGGGTCTAACGGGCTAATGAACAGCTTTAATACCTTGGAGGAGAAATTATGCCTAATTAGGTTTTGAAGTCCTATTAATACTTTTCAATTTCAACCTCTCACTCATGGAAATATTCATTAACTACGTTGAGTTGGGTTTTAGTTTAACTCGATAGGGGTGATCATGATAAAGTATTAGAATAGTCTTATGTTCATCCTAATTTTGCACCATGCTTCTTTTTTTAGGCTTGATGTTTAAGTTTGGCCAAATTTAATTAGTATTAATTGGGATTAGGTTAGTTAGGTCATTTTTTAATTTTTGATAAAAATTATAAAATTACAAAAATAATCCTAACAAATAAAATTTTCATACAAATCCTTATAAAATAATTTTTGATAAAAATTATAAAATGACCATAAAAAATAAAAATTTCATATAAATCTATGCAAAATTACATTTTACCACTAAACAATTTTCATATAAGTTTTTATAAAATAATTTTTTTAAAAAAAATCAATAGGATTGGGATGAGTCACACAAAAAATGATTTAGTATTGAACTAAGTCTAATTCGTTTAATATGAAGTTAGGTTAAATTGGTTTCTCAAGCTAGTTAAGTCATTTTTTTTTGTAATGTTTGGTAAAAATTATAAATTGACTCTTAAAAATAAAATTTTCACATAAGTCCTTATAAAATTATATTTTGCCCTAAAAAATTTTCATATAATTCTTTATAAAATAAATATTTTTTTAAAAAAAATCATAAGATCAAGTCGGGTTAGTTGAAATTGGCTAACATAGCCGACTCAACCCAGTCTACCTAAATTATTTTTTAGTTATTTAGCCCGATGTGATTAGGTAAGATCAAGTCACGCTGGTCACTATGTGCTATGTGCAATCCTATTTATCCATACTTTCTTTCTAAAAATTAATATAACATAATAAATTTAGATAAATATAATACATTTTTTAAGTAAAGGGTATTTTTATTAAAATGATTTATTTTTATTCTATCTAGTATTATACAATGCACCACTAAATAAATGATAATATTATTTTATACGATACATTCTTATACAGTATCACATCAAACACGATATAGTCTTAAAAGTTTATCAAGTCTTATATTATTAGATCTTATCCTATACATCATATCAAATGAGTCCTAAATTTATAGTCTTAATATTGGTTAAATAACCACTATTAAGACTATAGTTTAATAAGGACAAATTTTATATACAAATATTTATATTCTTATTATTAGATATTTTTTAATTAAAATATGACAAGTGTATAGTTTTTTAACAATAATATGGTAAGTATATATCTTAATTTAGGAATTATATAATTGCTTACAAAAATTATATACTTATTATATCTTAATTAAAAAATCTAATAACAAGGATATAAAAAATTACATATTAAATCTAATTGTTAAAGGGAGTTTTAATAATCGTTGTTAGATCCTTTTTTTTTTATATAATGAAAAGAGTACATGTTGTAAATTGATATTAGGTTCTTTTTTATTAACACAATTTAAATAATCAATATTACATTTAATCATTAATTTATTTCTATGATATATTTTATTTAGAAGTTATAGAAATAATTTAAATAAAAGTAAATTTCATGTATGTCTCTCAAAGCGAACCAAGTCTACAAAACAAGAATTAGATTACCTTCTGTAAATAAGATGATTTTAAATAAAATTATATTTATATTTATATTTATATGTAATTGTTTATATTTTTACTATTAAGTTTTTTAATCAAAATATAATAAGTATATGATTTTTTTAATAATAATATGACATCTGTATGATTTAACTAAAAAATTATACAGTTTTGTCAAAATTATATATTTATCATATTTTAATTGAAAAATCTAATAATAAAAGTATAAAAAAATTGTATATAATTTTTTTAAAAAATAAAAGTATATGGCATATTCTAATAAACTTCTTGGCTTCAGTTTGTGATGACTCCCTAATTTTGGATAAGAAAGGAATATATTTTATGATAAATTAAAGAGGCAAAGTACTTTTCTCTTAATTAATATGACTAAATGTGTATTCAATTAAACAAAATAAAGAAAATGTTTCAATTGCAATATCTTTATCAGTTTGAGCCTCATTTTATGATTGATTTTTATCTTAGAAAAAAGTAAAAGATTGTAGAAAGAAATGAGAAAAGGAAGGGAAGCTGAAAAGTAAAAAGGCAAGTGGAATAAGTCCTCTCGCTACAACTAGAGCATAATTCGCTGTAGCGAAGATGCGCTTTCGCTGTAGCAAGGAAGTCACTTTGCCATAACGAAGTCGCAATGCATACAAATTCCAAGAAGCAACTAGTTATAGCACGAGATCAGCCTCTGAAACGCACAGCTTTGATTTGCGAGCTAAAAAACATGAGAGAAGGCTAGGGTTTTGTCATTCAACAAGAGAGAGGCGTTCTGGTTGACTGGAAGAGTGGAAAAACACATAAAAGGTGTCGAGGAAGCTTCATACTAATCAGGAAATCGTTGATTCTGTGCAAGATTCTTTCAATTAAATGTTTCTACTCCATCTTCTCTTCAAGTTGATGTATTTGTTGCTATGTTTGCTGAACTTGTCTGTGGATTTCAAGCCATCAGTGGCTAAATCTTGTAACCCTTAGGGATTCTATGAACCTTTAAGCTTTAGAGATTATTTCCCTTTTGATTATATTGGATTATTGAAGATTTTAGTGCTTAATCTGAATTATAGCTTCATTCTATTGATTGGCCACCTTTAGTTTGATTATGGGTTTTGTAGTTAGCCTTTGAAAGAAGGGAATTACTTATAGACCATTGATTAAGCAACTTAGGATTAGACATGGTCTAATTTGCACTTGAGATAGAAATATACTCAAGGGCCCTAGGTAGTCTAGATAAGGTCTGAACTTAATTGTATGTTAACTTCTCATTTGAGATATCAAAGAGTTGAGTTAATATATGGGTTTGAATGGATCGAAAGATATTTTTGCCTAATTAAACCTTCGACTCTAAAATTGATATTGAGCCAATTAATTAAAGAGGGAATGATTAACATTGTGTAAAAAGGGAATTAGAATTCCTATGGTGTCTTTAATTGCTTATTTTCGATTAAAACCATCTTTCAGTATTGTTAATTGCATATGAATTAATTTTCACAAAAATTCAATCACAATTTAATTTGTTTAACTAAAATGAATATGAGAACTCTAATGCCTAATCACTAATCGTACTGATTTTCTAAGGGAATGATTTTGATTCATCACTTACTATTCTTACTACCCGTATACTTGCGATATCATTATTCTGGTGAGCATCAGTTTGCCAACTTTAAGCTACTAAAATATGCATTACATCAAAATAAGGCCATTTAAACTTTCCAGATATCATAGTCACCAAATATATAATCTTTCTCATTGGAATCTTGTAGAGGCTTTCAATGGGTGTAATGTCTAGTAGCGTCTCAAAATTGCTAAAGATATGGGCTTTCAAAAAGTCACTTTAGAAGGGTAATCTAAAGTAGCCATCTCAGGAATACAAAATCTCAGTCATTTTAAACTTCCTCTATTATTGTTGGACCCTTGCTTTTTGCTCATGTTATAGGGGGTTTCATGTTGTTGAACAAACCTATCATTTTTATGGTTTGCTAGTAATGGATAAGTGATTCGTAGATTATGAATTCATTTATAAGATAAATCTTGTGGTAAAAATGAGCTTATCTTATTCCTCATGTGTAAATGCATTTATATACAAAGGTAAAAATGAAAATAAACTATACAAACAAAATATAACTAAATACAAATAGAATGTAACCAATCTCTAATTGATTCCTAGCTTTAGAAAAATATTCTAAGTTCATCTATCCATTTTTTAGAGAGTCTATTATCCCCTCGCAAGTTGGAGAATATATGTTTACCATGTCTAACTTGGACAATAAAGAATGAAAAAATGCATATTGTAAAGGCTTAGTACAGAGGTCAACAAGCTAATTAGAAGATCGAAAAGGCATCAAATGCACTAATCTGAGATATACTTTTTCTTTAACCAAATGGCAATTCAAGTCAATGTGCTTAATGCATTCATGGAAGATAGGATTGTATGCAATGTATAGAGCAGACTGATTGTCACAAAAAAGTGTTGTAAAAGCAGACTGTTTGGCATGAAAATCACCAAGTAGATATTTCAGCCAATATAATTCATATGTGGTAGCAATAAGAGCATGATATTTTGCCTTGGACGAAGAACAGGAGACTATGTGTTGTTTCTTAGACTTCCAGGAAATTAAATCTTTGTCTAAGAAACTACAAAAAATTAAATTAGATCTTTAAGTATCCAAGCAACCCGCCCAATCAGAATCACTAAAAGCTTTGAGTCTAAAATCAGATTCAGAAAGGTAGAACAAGCCTTTAGTAGGAGAGGCTTTAATATACCTAAGTACCTAGTGAGTCGCTTGAAGATGCAAGAAAGTTGCATGATCCAAGAACTGACTCAATTGCTAGACTGCATATAACAGATCAGGTTTGGTGGTTGTAAGATACAAGATACATCCCACTAGCTTATAATAGCTAGATATATCATCAAGTGACTTGCCTCCTTCTTTACTCAACTTAATGGATCTATCCATAGGAGTAGAAGTAGGTTTTGATGCTAACAAACTAGAATCAGCAAGGATATCAAGGGCAAACTTATGTTAGCAAATAGAAATTCCTTATTTAGAACAAGTCACCTCTAGGCCAAGTAAAAATTTCAGAGGACTTAAAAAGGTATCATCAATAAACAACTTAACACGATTGATCTTATCAATATCATTTCTAGCTAGTATAATATCATTAACATATATTAGAAGAGCTATAAAAGAAGAACCAGATGAACGTACAAACAAAGAATAATCAGACTTTGATTGTGAATATCCAGAATTAATGATAGCATGAGACAACTTGGCGAACCACTACTTACTAGCCTATTTAAGTCCATATAGGGACTTTTGTAACTTGTAAAGAAGGTTAGGATTAGGGGAAGAGAACCCAGGAGGAAAAATCATGTAGACTTCCTCATTTAAATCACCATGTAAGAATGCATTATTGACATCTGGTTGTTCTAAAAACTAATTATTTGTAAAAGCTAAAGCAAGAAGTAACCATACTGTAGTCATCTTTGCCACATGTGAAAAGGTATTGAAATAGTCTATACCTTTAGTTTGTATATAACCCTTGGCAACCAATCTCACCTCGTAGCACTCAATTATGCCATCAGCCTGATGTTTAATCTTGTATACCCACTTACAGCTAATGAGATGTTTGCTTTTAGGTAGTTCAGTAAGGATTCAGATACTATTATCCTCCAAAGCTTTAATTTCAACAACCATAGCTTGTTGCCAAACATCATGCTCAACAGTTTCTTTGTAAGTTTTTGGCTCAAAAGAAATAGAGAGAGATAAACTAAAATGTTTATAAGTATAGGACAACAAAGGGCAAGAGATAAAAAGTACCTGAAGCATTGGAAGGAGATTATGCTGAAGTTTGAAGAGAATAATGGTAATCATGCAAGTATTGAGGTGGGTGGTGAGTTCTTGTAGATCATCTTTGTGGATGATCAAAAGCAATAGTAGAAGGTTCACAAGTAGGAGAAACAAATTCCAAAGAGGGTGAGGGAGAAGAAATAGGTTCAATAATTAAAAAATAAAAAAAATTTGGTGATTGTGGCAAGAAAATATTATCAAAATCAAATGAAGAATCAATATCATTATTGCATAAAGAGAACACATGTCCATAAAAAATAACATGGCGTGAAATGAAAATTTCTCTATTGTTGATATGAGATAATATGTACCTTTTAGTACCTAGTTCGAAGCCTCAAAACACACACTTCTGAGCACGAGGATCAAATTTAGTGCAATTATTAATAAAAGCTTAAGCATAACAAAGAGACCCAAAAACCTTAAGGGATTCCAAATCCAATAACTGATTATAAAGTAATTGATATGGCATTTCATTGTTAAGAACAAGAGAAGGTAAACAATTTATTAGAAATATAACATGAGTAATAGCATAATTCCAATATAATTTTGGCAAGTGTGACTAAAAAATTAGTGCATTGACTACATTTAAAATGTGTTGGTGTTTCCTTTCAACTACAGTATTTTGCTCAAGAGTTTCTATACATGAAACTTGGTGTAAAATTCCTCTAGATGAATAAAAGGATGGCATATCAAATTCAACCCCATTATCAGAATGAATTATTTTAACAGAAGTAGAAAATTGATTTTCTATAAGAGTAACGAAATTTTAAAGATGGTTTCTAGCTTCATATTTAAGTTTCATTAACAAAATCCAAGTAAACTGTGTATAGTCATCAACAACAGTAACAAAGTACTTGTGGCCATGTACAAAAGGCAATGAAATAGTCCCCATATGTCAACATGAAGAAAATCAAAAGGATGAGATGTAAATGAAGTATTAATAGGAAAGGGTAAACGCTTCTGCTTAGCATAATGACAAATATCACACTATTTATTAGAAGAATTACAATTCATGAAAGGAATTTTTTGTGTCAAAGTATGCAAAACTAATTGTGATAAACGACCTAAGCAATAATGCCACAAATAAAAATCTGAATTACATTGAACAATATTGAAGGAAACATAATTAACTAAAGATAGAGCACTTGCATGACTATGTAAAATGTATAACTCTTGTTGAACTTTAGCTATACCAATTGTCTTCTAATGTGTCAAATCCTATATTAGACACTGAGAAGAATAAAAGATGAGTGGACAATCATTATGGAGAGTGATTTTTTGAATAAAGATCGAATTGAAAGTAAATTCCGAAATGTACAGAACATCAATCAAATATAAATTAGGGAAAATTTGAACAAAACCAGAATAACAAGCATAAATCACAGTACCATTAGGCAATTTAATATAAATAAGTGGAATATGTCTATAGGATGTTAACTGAGAAAAAGAAAAACAGATGTGGTCTGTTGCGCCACTATCAATTATCCAAGAAATAAGAGGCGCATTAACTGAAACACATACAGACCTTTATATATTGAAGAAAGGGATAATAATATTTGCAAATTTACTTGAGTCGAAGGTAAGAACAAGAGTGTTACTAGTAAAAGGTGAGGTGAAGGAAGAAACATGATTAAGCTGATGTGTTGGACCAGATGATGGCTGCACCAAAACTAGAAGTTTATTATATTGTTCTTGTGTGAATTGAGGTAATGTAGGCAGAATCCCTTGGGATGTAGCAAGCATTAGTGACTTCTCTTTAGCATGCAAAGTAATACTATTGGCAGTTGAGTTTTGATTCCTGAACTTAAAGCCTGGAGGAAATCTATGCTTCTTGTAACAGGTCTTGATAGTATGCCCTATTTTACCACAATAAACGCTGAACTTACTTGCACCTCTTCCCTGATTATTGAATGTTTGATACTATGGACCATTGAAATTTCTAGATCCCTTCGCAACACAAACTTTGATTTCACTTATAGACTAAATCGCTCATTCTTGTTGGATCACCAATGAGAAGACACGATTGATAGATGGCATCGGGTCCATCATTATAATCTATGACTTTGCACTGAAGAAGCACTCATTTAGTCCCTTCAAGAATTGCATAACATGATCTTACTAGTGATGCTTTCAGACTAAAGACATAACACTACAAGAACAAGAAGGATCACAAGTGTAGATTAGTAATGATAAAAAAACAAACAGCTCATCCCAAATAATTTTCAATTTAGTGAAGTATTGTTATAGAGAGATCACCTTGTCAAAAGATGCAAAGCTCTTCCTGCAAGTCTAAGATGCGAAACACATCTCCTTGATTGAATCGGTCAAGTAGATCGCTCCAAATGTCTATTGCCTTATCAATCTAAAGGATGCTCTGAGCATTCGTCGGAGATAGAGACTTAGTAGGCTATGATAGAACCATGGTGTTGTAGTACTACCAAAGGAATAGAAAGGATCTAGGCCATTAGGCTTCAGAAGAGAGCCATTAACAAACTGAAAATTATTTTTTGAAAGGAGCGAAATCTTCATCACTCTCCCCCAATCATAGTAGTGTGAACCAACCAATGATGGAGACACTTAAACGAAAGTTGGATTCTTGTTTAGGTGTAGGTAATAAACATTGGAAGGATCCTACCAAGGAGATGCCACCGACAAGCTTGAGAAATGATTATCATTAGAGGAACCTATAACCCTAGCATGAGAGGGAAACAGAGAAAGAGAAAGAGAGGCCACATGAAAGTGAAGCAGAAGGAGAGAGGCCTAATATGATCAAAGGGTCCAGAATAGATTAGGGAGGAACAATCACATGATTGCTCTGATACTATAAGATAGATCTTGTGGTAAAAATGAGCTTATCTTATTCCATAGATGTAAATATATTTATATACAAAGGAAAAAATGAAAATAAATTGTATAGACTAAATATAACTAAATACAAAAAGAATGTAACCAATTTCTAACTAATTCCTAGCTTTAGAAAAATATTCTAAGTTCATCTATCCATTTTTTAGAGAGTCTATTAATTTAAGAGAATATTTTCTCCAGTCACAAAGTATCATGGCATCTTTGATAAGAAGATGCTGTTAAGACATACTTATAAATACAGAGCTCCTAAACTCGTTTTACACATTAGTCCATTGAATCATCATTACTATAAAACAGAGCTTAAATGCACCTTGTTGTTAAAACTTCATGTCACAGAATTTATAGAGCAATGGTTGGAGGTATGTTTACTTCCGAGTATTAATGCTATTTGGATATTATTTAGTATTCTGTATATCTTAACATCATACCATATGTCTTATAGTAGCCCAGAAATCAAAGAAAAACTTATTGGAACTACAAAGAATCTATGTCAATCAAAGTTTCGTTTATCATTAGTTGATTTTTTTTTTTGCATACAATTTTCAGATAAATATATAAAGTTTCAGTTGTTACAGGTGATTGCATATCTGAAATTTCTACCAAAAGTCCAAAACTACTTACACAGTTTAGTTTCTCGACAGGCTACATCCTTATATTAAAGAACACTTAAAATATCAAATAAATATATAAAATATTTATTTATTTATTTATTTATTTTAAACAAAGCTAAGATAATCATGATGGCAAATCTTCCATGTACTGTGTTCTGATCCTCTTAGACACAGAGGTCATAAAACACGAATTGTATGCATATGTTATGTGACAACTTTTTCCTCTCTTTACTACAGAGTTGGTATGTTTTACTTGCAAATTTTGATCTTGTAGCTAACCTCAAAATTGACAAAAGAAAGTTTATGCATAATAGAGGAAACTAAACAAAGGAAAGATCAAAATGATATGGCCTGAGTAGCTAAAATAAGATCGACACAAGCCTACATTGAATACATTATATGAATAATGTTGCATAATGCATATTCATCAAAAATATCTATAACGATGAACAACGACGATTCCATGAAATTTAGAAGCACCCATTGGGAGTTGATAGAAAACACCATTTGTATGAAAGTGAGCAAAAGAAGAATAGTAACTGTAATGACTGAAATAATAGCCTATGGAGTACTAAAATATTCTCTCTTCAAGGTTGCTTTCCACTTGTGCCATAGAGCTCTGCAGTACGCATAAAGATCCTTACAAAGATCAGTAAAATAAAAGATTTCACCGAGCATTGTAGCTGCTGGGGCAAGGTTATTGATGAGAGTTGCCACCCCTGGCTATTTGGCAAATTTGTTTATAGAATTTGATTTTGAATCAGTATTTCCACATCCTTGGGGCTGTCTATTAGATGATCGATCAAGAAAGCGAGGTTATTCATGTAAGCATGATTGAAGTGGCATCTCTCATAGGCAGTGAGATTCCTTATTAGAGTTTTTATGGACCCACATAAATATAGATGTGGAATCTCAAGAATCCCCTTATTAAAACGTATAACAGATAAATTTCCATGTTTGACAGTTTTAAACTTCACTCTGGAATGGTATAGCTGAGTCACATTGGGTATGGATAGAGTTTTAAGTTTTCTCAGGGATGGTAACTCAGGTGGCAAAAGAGAGCTTCTCACAAAATCAAAAAGATGCTTAATTCTTGAAGAGTATAACTTCTCTATATAGAATTTTGCGTCCTTTATTAACACACTTTTGAACAATTTATGGGAAAGTTTAATCAGAATAACTCTTGGATCATTGTCTGGAGGAAAGCTTACTTTGGCTTGCACTAATAGATCCTTCATGATGAAGAATGGAAGCTGATTCTCAAGCAAAAGCATATGCTGTCCTATGTAAAATATCATTCTTAGTCTACCAAGAATATAGTCATCGCCATTTCTCAATTCTGGGAAACTAATTCTCTTTAGAACTTCAATGACAAAGGCGGCATCCACTAAAATCATCTCCACAAATCTATTGCGATTAAGTTCAATGGCTTCTGCATAACAGTTCCTCTGGCAGGCTTCAGATTTCTTTTTGAGTCTGATGCAGTCCTCAAGACTCACCTTAGTTTGTTGTATAAATTCCTTAAGATACCATAACTTGTGCTTTTCCATCTCTTGCAAATCTTGTCTGCCATGGTGAAACAGGCCAATAGATATCATCTTAGGTATAAATGATTTTTTAGCTGCTTCACGTAGTTGCTATTAGCAGAACCAGAATATTAAAGTGTACAAGAGACAAACACAAAAATGAACAGAGACGCACAATACTTCTTCTTACTTTATTGACTAGGAGATAAAACTTTTTATAGGCTATACATAGAAACTGAATACCGAAAATAAAGACCCACTGTGACCTACTACTTTGCTAGAAAATAATAAAATAAACAACCTTGACATATTTGATCAACAGACTTGACCGAATCTATAGGATAACATTAGACTCAGTAAACACATATGGACCATGTGACTTCATTTATTTTGAATCAGTTTCAATACATCTCCTTGATTGAAAATCACATACTCCAAGTTGCTGTCGAAAATAATCATGCTTGTGTTGTGACAAAGACTTAATAAACAAGTCAACCACTTGATCATTTGTGTTATAAAACTCTAGCACAATTTCTCCACTTGCCACAAGACTGTGAATGAAGTGATGCCGGATGTCTATATGCTTTGTCCTGTTGTGAAAGGCTGGAGTCTTCGTCATTGCAATAGTAACTTTGTTATCACACAGAGTTTCAGTTGCAGCGGTTTGTTTTTTACCCAAATCAGCAAGTATTCTTCTTAGTCACATAGGTTGACAAGTAGCAGTAGTTGTAGCAATATATTCAGCCTCTGAAGATGACAATGCAACAATTTCTTGCTTCCTTGAACTCCATGAGACAACTCTTGACCCCAAGCTAAAAATATAGCCCGAAGTGCTCTTTCTATCATCCAAAGAACCTGCCCAATCACTGTCAGTGTAACTAGATAATTTGAAATTTGATGCTTTGGAGTACCAAATCCCAAAATTAGATGTTCCAGCAACATATCTCAAAACTCTTTTAGCTGTTCCAAAGTGATGATGTGTTGGATTATGCATAAACCTGGATAAAACACTAACAGAAAATGCAATGTCAAAACATGTGTAAGTCAAATAATTCAATCTACCAATTAACCTCTAAAAATAAGTGGGATCACATTTCTCTGTGCTATCTTCATATTGCAATTTTTCATTTGAATTCATTGGTGTGAAGACCTTGTTGCAATTCGATATATTAAATCTCTTGAGCAAATTACTTGCATAATTTTGCTGGAAAATAAAAATTTCATCTGCACCTTGTTTCACCTCAAGCCCAAGAAAATAGTGCATGAAACCCAAATCTGTCATCTCAAACTTCTTCATCATTAAAAACTTAAAATTCTTCAACAAAGATTCACTTGACCCAAAGTAAATCATATCATTAACATAAAGGCAAACAACCAGAAAATCATGTTCCCTCTCTTTCTTCAAATATAAAGTAGGCTCATTTTCACTTCTTTTAAATCCACAATTAACAAAATAGCTATCAATCTTATTATACCATGCTCGTGGAGCTTGCTTAAGCCCGTAAAGAGCTTTTCTCAATTTAAAGACTTTGTTTTTATGACCTTTTATAACAAAACTTTCAGGTTGAGAAATATAAACTTCCTCTTCCAATTCCCCATTCAAGAAAACAGACTTTACATCAAATTAGAAAATAGGAAGAGATAAATGAACAGCTAAAGCAAGCAAAACTCTTACAATTTCAAGACAAGCTACTGGTGAGAATGTCTCTTCAAAGTCAATGCCTCTTTGTTGAGCATAACCCTTTGCTACAAGCCGTGCCTTATGCTTCTATATGCTTCTATCAGCATGATACTTTGTTCTGAACACCCATTTAAGCCCAATTGCTTTCTTCCCTTCAGGCAAATCTACTAAATCTCAAGTTTGATTTTTCTGGATTACAGCCATTTCTTCATCCTTAGCATTTCGCCATTCTTCCATTTGTGCTGCTTCTTTAAAGCACATTGGATTTGAAACACATAAAGCAAAAGAACCAGATTCATAAATTTCCTTCAAGGATCTAAATTTCCTTGGAGGAGTTTCAGCAGATGAAGAAGAACTTGTGCTTTTAGGAGATGAAGAGCTACTACTTGGAGAATATGATAAAGAACTTCCTGGATTCAAAGGCAAAGAATCAACCACATTATCAATTTGAATTAGAATTTGATCATTTCCTTGGGCACTTTCCCAATTCCATGCTACATTTTCATTAAACTCCATATTTCTACTAACAACAATTTTGTCACTTAGAGGATTATATAGCCTATATGCTTTAGACTGAGTATAATAACCAATAAAAATGTATTTTTCAGACTTTTCATTAAGTTTATTGTGAAACTGAGAGTTAACTAAAACATAGGCTATACATCTAAAAACTTTTAAGTGACTTACACGAGACTTCATACCTTTCCATACTTTATATGGAGTTTTATTCATAACAGCCTTTGTAGGGGAAAAATTCAAAAGATATACCGCTGTTGCAACTGCTTCAGCCCAAAAAGAGTTTGAAAGTCCCTTGGCTTTTAGCAAACTCCTAGCCATCTCCACCACCATTCGATTTTTCCTTTCAACGACACCATTTTACTCTGGTGTATATGGTGCAGTAAGCTGCCTGTGAGTGCCACATTCTTTACAAAAAGCATTAAATTCAGTAGATATAAATTCACCTCCTCTGTCAGTCCGAAGGCACTTGATATTTCTGCCTATTTCATTTTCCACCAAGGCCTTAAACTTCTTAAAATGGGCTAAAGTTTCAGATTTAGATTTCAAGAAATAAACCCAATTCATGCGGCTGTAATCATCAACAAACAACAAAAAATATCGATTTTCACCAAGAGATTTTGTATTCATGGGCCCACATAAATCAGCATGCACTAACTGAAGACAACAATCAGCTTTTATAGATTTACCAACAGGAAAAGACTTCCTACTTTGCTTACCCAAGACACACCCTTCACAAAATTCAAAAGATTCAATTGTAGGCAACCCAATAACCATATTCTTTTGACTCAACAACTTCAATCCACTTTCATTCAAATGCTTATAACGCAAATGCCATAATTTAGACTCATCAATTTTACTAGCAACAAAGGCAGAATTATTCATTTGAGAAACATCAAGAGGGAACATGTTGTTACTAGTTTTTGGAACAGTAGCTATAGTACGACCAGATCTTTTATCTAGAATTGTACATACACCATCATCAAACACAATTCTATAACCACTATCCATCAATTGCCCAATGTTCAATAAATTATAAGTCAAAATAGGAACAAACTGAACATTAGATAAAAGTTTAGTATTATCACTTGTCTTAGAGGCAACTATACCTCTTCCTTCAACATGATATACATTGTTATCACCCAGTCGCACTGTAGACTTTTGTGAGTCATCAAGCTCTTTGAATGATGGTTTGTCTCCTGTCATATGATTAAAACAACCACTATCCATAAACCAAATATTATCAGTAGCATTTTTATAAGAATGGGCCATAAATAACATACTCTCTTCCTCTTCTATGAAATTAGCATGCTTCTCTTCATTACTAGCAATTAGCTTCTTTATGACCGAATTTGCCACAATGATAGCACTTAATGGGTCTTTGATGATTTTGAAATTGCCTTTGCTCATCATTTTTGTACTGCCTTTGTTCATCAGATCGTCCTCCATGACCTCTATTGCAACCGTGACCTCTACCACGACCATGATTGCCACCACGACCACCTCTGTTAGAGGATTCACCTTTCACCTGAAAGGCCTTCTCTTCATTCAATGCTGAAGATTTGTTAATCTTGTCTTCATGAGCTTGCAAAGAACCCATTAAATCATTAAAAGAATAAATGGATAAATCTTTAGATTCTTCTATAGCAGCAACTACATGATCAAATTTAGGAGTAAGACTATGCAATATTTTTGAAATTATGGTCTGATCAGAAATTTGTTCACCATATGACCTCATTTGAGAAGCAATAGCAGAAGCTCTAGATAGATAAGTCTGAACAGATTCAGAAGGACCCATTTGGAGTGTTTCAAAGGACTTACGGAATGATTGAAACTTTACTGTAATAACCTTTTTAGAGCCTTGGAACTCTGTCTGTAGAATCTGCTAAGCTGCCTTTGAAGTAGTTGCAGAGGAAATGTGAGAAAAAATCTCATCAGTGACTACCTATTGAAGGAAGAACAAAGCTTTTGCATCACGCTTCTTGTTGTCACGAAGCCGTTGCTCATCATCTGGGTCGTTATACTCAGACTCCACCAAATCCCATAACTCTTGGGATATAAACAAAGTCCTCATCTTGATACTCCAAAATTCATAATTTTCACCTTTGAAAAGTGGAATCAAAGGTTGGGAGGAGGTTGTCGTACCGTTCACCGCCATGAATGTCGTATGCGTGGCTTGAAGGTCTCAAATCTGTGCCTTTGGTTTTTGGTTTCTAGTTTGTAACCGTCACAAGAAGAGAGTGCTACTCTTTGCCTCGTTAAACTTCTGTGCTGCAACTCACTGTCACTTGCGCTACACCTCTATATTCTTGGTTTAGCGTTGGAAAAAAAGAAAGCTTGCAGCTGCGGTGCAAGTTTTGCTCACGGGTCCATAGAAAATACAGACTTTGATACCAATATATTAGCAGAACCAACATATTAAAGTGTACAAGAGACAAACACAAAAATGAATAGAGACGCACAATACTTCTTCTTACTTTATTGACCAGGAGATAAAACCTTTTATAGGCTATACATAGAAACTGAATACCGAAAATAAAGACCCATTGTGACCCATTACCTTGTTGGAAAATAATAAAATAAACAACCTTGACAGATTTGATTAACAGACTTGACCGAATCTATAAAATAACATCAGATTCAATAAACACATATGGACCACATGATTTCATTTATTTTGAATCAGTTTCAACAGCTGCTTGGGAGCTCTATATATGTAACACTCAAAAGACAAAGAGGGCAGCCTCTCAAACTTCTCTCTTAGAGAATTTACCACCTCAAGTGAGTTTTCAACATCAATCGATACATGGTTGCCTCTGTTCTTTTCTTTTTCTTTCATTGCCATCCTTGTTATACTAGATTAGCGAATTGCTTCCAACCTAAAAACACCATTATAGCTTTTCATATTCGATATAACGCAATATGATATGACATGTGAGGTATGATGATTTTTAAAATTTTAAGTTATAGGTATATTTAGCAAATTAAAATATTAAAGACTAAATATTATAAAAAAATTTGCCTTAAACGAATATTTCAAATGTAAAATAAAATATTTATAATAAATTATAAATAAAAATATAAAAGAAATTAAAATTAAAATTTTCAATTCAAATTAAATTTCAATCTTGATTTCTATTCATATCATTAAGATTTTCTATATCTTATTGAACTATTTTATTGTGTTATAAAATATACTAATACGTCTTAAAATATTTCAAAATGTACCTAACAAAGAAAAAAGGCTAAGAATACAGATATTGAAATACAATAGGCACATCATCTCAAATACATATCATATATGAACACTTCTTTTTTGATGTTCCGGTGCTTCCTAACTTGCAACAGAAATAAAAACTTACACTTCTGTCTATCTTCCTACTTGCAAGAGATTTAACAGCAAGTACAATCTTTGTTCTATCTTTATAGCAATTTGCAGTTAAACAACAGGAATAAAGACAAGTGCAGGGACATAAAAAGAGAAAAAGAATGGCTTTTAAAGAAAGGAACGTGGGCGTTGGGAGGTGGAAGAATTTACACAACAGAGATGAATCAGTTTGAAGGGTTTCGTGCTCTCTCTTTTAACATACAAGATAGCACAGCTAGTGTAATGCTTCTCCCTCTTCTAAGAAATTTACTTATAATTTATCTTTCCTTGTGCCAACTGGTAGAGTAGGAGCCGCTCGTTTTTTCAACATAATTTTCTTCCTTGTTTTAGGGGGTTAAGAAATGAAGTAGACTTGAATATTATTCTACTAGAGAAGTCTTGGCTACCGGATTAAAATTGCTCCTAGTCTCGTCAGTATTTTGTATTTTAGTGACGAAGTGCGTCAATTGATCCGATTGACGCGTCAAGGTAAAAGCTGGCTTGATCAACCACTCTAACATCATCAAGTGGAGGAAGGGTCATATTGGCTAGGTTGGACAGGCCCTCTGTAATTAGAGAATGAAATCTGATATTCAATGTAAAACAGAGAGTGGAGCACATCACATTAACATTACCCGTCTGTTGAGAAGTGAGAAGATGGCCTTCTTCATTTTGCAATTTTAGTAAGCTACTACTGAGTGCTGAAGGGTATCTGTTCTGGTATATTTACTTTTATTGCTCCATACTATATAAATATTTCAGCTTATATTTAAGTGGCTACGTTATTAAATATTTCACCAGTTACTGTAAAAAAAATAATTTTTTAATTTTTGAAATGTGTAATTATAAATAGAGCACTCAAATTAGTAGTTCCCTTCAAAAATATATAATAAATATGATAAACATCAATTTATTAAGAGAATCATTTTTTTTTTAATTTATCAGTACTTACATCTCAAGTTTCATGTCTATAATTTTTTTGAATTAAATTAAGTTCATCTAAATATTGGGACATTTTGCAATTAATAAAATCGAGATATTTCCCTTTACCCAAAAAAAAAAAGAAGAAAAAAGATCTCCTTCCCTTCAATGACTCCAGATTCCTGAAGCTTTTCTGTTTGGTAGGTAAACCGAGGAAACGATGGCTTTCGCGGTTTCCCTATCGATATGTACAAAATCCATTCAATGTTTATCGTCTGCTCAAAGTGAACTTTTCACTGTGGGTAGTCTGACTTTGCCACGTAAACCCCAATCCTTCTCTGTACTCCTATCCTCTCGTGGTCGAGACATCAGCTCTGCAATTGCCGCCGCATCTTCTTCTCGCAAAAAGAAAAAGAAGGTGAACTATTTGCCTTTATATTTTTTGGTCTGGGTAATGGGAGGATGGTTTAAATACGAGCAATTATTCCTGTTTTGCCTAGAAAGCTCATAAAACAAGAATAGGAAAATGACTCTTCTATCATTATAAGCTGAATCGCTAAAAATTTGTGCTTGGTTCAACCAAAATTGGTTGCCATCTTGAAAGAGAATATAAGCTTCCTGAAATGTATGGTGCGTTTGTCTAATTAGCTTAATGAACGAGATAATACTATTTGAGGGCAAAAAAAGTCTTCTGTTTCCTGAACTACAACTCTAGAAACAGATGTTTAAATTTCAAAATTCTGAACCAAACAATGCAAGAAAGTATGAGATTTTACATGTTCAGTTGCTCCGTCTAGATTTTCCTCTCGTGATATTTTGAAGTTTTAGATGCTGTTCGGTCCTCAACCGTATCTTATTTTAGTTCTGTCAAGTTCAAAAATTAAAAAGTAGGAGATTTATTTCTTTTCTTCTCTTTGTTGTCATGCCTCTAATTTCTACTTTATCAATATTTGAGCTTCGAATTTGGGCCTGTAGGCTGCTAATACCACTTGCTTGCTTCGATGGATGAATTTAGTTGAATGATTAAATTTGAGTCTTGGAGTTGAGTGACCAGTTTGCAAGCAACTTAATGCCTCGTGAATGCTTTATATTTTGGGTGGTTTATGAGATGTCTGTCTTCTGGATTTGAGGTGTTTATTGAACATTACTAATACTTTTTAAACTAAATTTATCATTCACAGTGATAGTTGCGGCAGGAAAAGAAAAGGGCAAATAAGTTTATTTGCATTACTGATATATTGCATTCTATTTTCAGCAAAATTTGTCTCAAAATCATGTTAAGGAGGGGGATGAGGAGGAGGATGCTTTTGAGCTTCTCTTCAAGCAACTGGAAGAAGATCTCAAAAATGATGATATGTCCTTGGATAATAGCGATGATGAAATAACTGAGGAAGACCTTGCCAAGTTTGAACGGGAGTTAGAGGATGCATTGGGGGAAGATGGTACAGAAATGTTAAACTCAGCCTTAAACGATACAGAAAATGATAGTGATATCAATAACAAAGAAGAAGAAGAAGAAGAAGATGGAAGGTTGGTGAACCTTAGAAGTTGGCAACTACGGAAATTAGCTAAAGCTCTAAAAGCTGGTCGTCGAAAAACAAGTGTAAGTGTCTTGTATATTTAATATATGAATTTTTGGCATAAATTTGTTGTGTGATTGTTAAAACCTTGGAGAGATTCAGACTACATTTGGTTGTCTCAGCTGCATGGTCTTTCTCTATGTTCCAATTATATATTGCCTTGCACTGATTGAATAACTAGAAGAATTTTGGGATCATCTTGATTTGTCACACTTCCGATTGTTGGGTGGTTCTGATATCTGCTCAGCTTAATGTGCCTATAATCATTGTCATTTGGAACTTGGAGAAATTGAAATCTTTCGGGAAATATGGCAGCCATTTAGTTAAGCCATTTGCCCCCATATTGTTAGTAAACTTTATGATTCACCTCTGACTTTCTCCCCTTAAGCCTGCCTTTTCATGGTAAGTTATAAACAAAATGCTCCCTACAGCAAGAGCAAAACTGGTAAAAGTTTATTAAGTAGATGAAAAAACTAAATATAGCGGCTTGGTTGGGTTTCTGGCTCCAGCTTGACCTAGGGTCCTGATGAGAGGTAATTCATGTACAGTTATTGCATAGGACCTCTAATTAATTCGGACATATTTTGCTTTATAAAGTTGTGAATTTGAAGGTGGTAATTATGGTTTCAAATGACAAAGAAATGAGAAGAAAAAGGAAGGAAAACCTTTCCATTGACGTGCATACTTAACATGCAAGGCTTATGACAGGGAGGTGCCTAATATTAACCTTCTGTACTCTGTTCTCAAAATTAATCTCATTTTACAGATCAAAAGTCTTGCTGCCGAGCTTTGTCTTGATAGGGCTATTGTTCTTGAGTTGCTTCGTGACCCTCCTCTAAATCTTTTAATGATGAGTCTGTCACTACCCAATGAGCCGACCGCAACAGTAGTAGAGCCTGAAGGGAAACCCGCAGAGACTGTTCATGAAGAAATACTCACGGATCATGTAAAGCCTGGATCGAAGTCTAATGTACCTGTTCATGAAATGCAACGTAGATGGTCTGCTCAGAAGAGATTGAAAAGGGTACACGTTGACACTCTGGAAAGAATTTATAAGAGAACAAAGCGGCCCACTGTAAGTAAAGTTTTGCATGCATCAATACCACTAGTTGCAAGATAGAAGAGCATCCATAACTAACTATTAGAATGGCCATTGACGTAAGACTTGGTAGTTTACTCCATTTTTTTCTTAGAGCAATTCTCTCTCGATTTTTTTTTTGGGGCCAGAAACATCAACCACATGCATGCTTAATTAATGTTGCTATAAGATTGTGGAAAGATTTAGCCCAAATTCTGGACTGCTTTCTGTTGCAGCATTTTTAAGAAAGTGATTTTTTAAAAACGATAATATTTTGCTGCACAACATCCTTACTCTTTTGGCTCGGAAGTTGCATAATATCTAGTGTAATTACCAAAATGAAGGTCAGTTGTTCCTGTACTTGGTGCTCAAGCTATATGTGATCAGCGTGAGAATAAAATAGAGAGATCGAAGATAAAACTATTGAGATTGTGGCTTTGTACTTCTAAATAATATGATATCCTGCATTTGGCAGCGGTAAACATGGGTCTTGATAGTTGGTTGAATTATTTCACTCTTTCCCTTAAAACAGAGTCAGTTAACTTTAATATTCATGTCTGTCACTGTCTGTACATTGAATTACTATGCAGAATGCAATGATCAGTAGCATCGTGCATGTGACCAACCTTCCTCGAAGGAGAGTTGTTAAATGGTTTGAAGATAAACGTGCTGAGGATGTTGTTCCAGAGAATCGCGTTCCTTACCAGCGCTCTGTTCCTGAAGCTGTTTGAAGCCTTCCCCACCACCCTCCCCCTCAAAAAAGGAAAAAAAAAAATATTTAGTTTATTTTGTTGAAATATATTCTGAGAGGAATTAGAATTGTATAGGAAATTACAACTTGGATGGATGGTTTTTGAAGTGAAGGTTGTGTTGCGAGCAAGATGTGATCCATGGTTCACAAAGGAAATCCATTTGTCTCGTGGGTTTTCTAGTTGCTGGGTGGGGATCAGGAAGGCTAGGATCGGGCTTCCGGATTGTTCCTTTTGCATGAATTGCATCAAGAAAACGGTAGAGTGGAAAAGAAAGTAGTTAGGGCCCAACCGGAAGATTTAATGTAGGCAGGTTCATGTCTGTAGAGTCTAGGTGGTGAATTGGGGATACTTTCGTGGGACCTCAAGTTTATTTTTACTCACTAAACTAAATGGCAAATTGAAACTCCGAATTGCCTCTGAAAAGCGAAGTTGTTGTTAGCACGGACCATTGCTAAGTTTTTACTTACTGAACTAAATGGCAATTTTGAAACTCCGAGTTGCCTCTGAAAAGCGAAGGTGTTGTTAAAAGCGAAGGTGTTGTTAGCACGGACCATTGCTAAGTTTTTACTAACTGAACTAAATGGTAATTTTGAAACTCCGAGTTGCCTTTGAAAAGCAAAGGTGTTGTTAGCACGGACCATTGCTAAGTGGCTTATTGTTTGCCTTTTAAACTTGGAAATATATAGGTTGTCCGAAAGAAAATCGGAATAATAATGAGGTAGATGAGGCCATTACAATGAAATGTTGGGTTGGGACCAACAGAAACATAGATAAATTGGAAGTTTAGCATAGGGACAAATGCAAAAAGGTTGGGAAAAGTCCTCGCCCATCTCCGATGCTTTTAATAGGGAACAAAACGAACGGAGACGCCTCTTTGATTGGGAGATGGAGATGTTTAGGAATTTTAAGAAAGAGACATTGCTTCGTATGAACGACGACAGTGGGAGGGGTTCAGTACAGGAGAGAGTATTTACTAGAAGGTGGCCCTCTTTTCCTACCCCAATGTGAAGCTCCCAAAAAAATAAAACGTAGCTTATGAATTGTTTCGCCATACTATTTCAGAAGAATTATTTTTTTAATCAAATACTAAAAGATAAAATAGTCAATGCGGGTCTTATTCAAATAATGCGTATCTTATTTAAATATATATCTATATATATAATTCTTAGCGTGGGGCCTCAAATATGATAAAAGGCCACCATATATTAGATTTATATATATCAATGCTTTCAGAAAAATTATTATTGCTCTTTAAACAGTGTATAATAGAAAATCAAGAATTTGACATTCATAACTTAATTGAAAAAAATCTTAGACAGAAAATCTCATCTATCCAAATGTTAAAACTTCTATGCTCTATTTAATTGGAAGATGAAATGGTAAAGAGAATGTAAAATGTGAATAAGTAGGGATAAATAGGATATGAAATGACTATTTTATCTTACTTTTAAAAAGGTGATTTGATAGATAGAATAATAAGTAAAAAGTATAACAGATATTATACAATTTATATAAAAAAATTATGTTCATAATATTATGAACCTTCAGATTGTGAGAGCTTGTATTAGTAGTGAATTTTTTCCAAGACTTTGTTGGTACTTTCACTATGTTTGAGAATTTATGAGAAAATAAATGAAATGACAAATAATGAAATGAAATAAAAAGATCAAGAACAAAATAGCAAGTCATTTGTTATTTTATTGTTGAGGGTTTAACAAGGAAAAGAAAAAAATCATTAACATAATGGAATGATATATTTAAATTATTTTTTAATATTATTCTTGCAATTAAAATGTGATCCTAACAAATTTTTAGCTAAAGATGATATAAATGTAATTGTACCGTATATCCATCTCATTCCTTCCCAATTTGAAGAGACCAATTAAAAAAAGTTTAGATTTTGGATAATAAAGAAAGAACTTAGAATTTCTCATTTATTATTTCATTCCATCCTTTAAACAAAAAAAGAAAAAATCAAACAATGATTGAGCCTATATTAATCATTTTATTTCTTTGCTTTTTTGGGTGGATCTTTGTTTGTTTTTTAGTAGATCATTCCTTCACATTGATTTCTATGCTAAATGTCGGACATACATACTTTGGGGTTAAAGAGTGTTGGCATGAGAATGAAAAGGAATATACACCATATTATTGACGTTTTGATTGGTTGTACCAGAATTGTCTATATGCACTTTTATTTTTATTAATAAAGCTCAAAATTTGGTTGCTAAAATAAATTACAAGGATGATTTAACGATAGAAAATGCTTTAAAAAGTTCATTCACAAGAAAAATAAAGGTACATTAATTTGTAATGACTGTCGACTAAAAAATATTTGTATATAGTTATTATACCACGTTTTGTATATTGATCAATAATATTAAGCTAATTTATTTAAATTTACACATCATTTGAAGCCACAATGCAACGAAAATATTTACTATACTTTTATAGTACTTAAGAATTTAGTACTATTATATTTTATATTTTAACAAGTAAGCTATTTATGTCTAAAATTTAAAATTCATCTTAACCATAATTTAAAATAAGGTTATATGTCTTTTTTAAATAATCAAAATAAAGTATGATATGAAATGTAAATGATAATATGTTATATTCAGTACTACATTAATTGAGAAAATAAACCCCAATGCAATATTTGCTAGACAAAATGGAAGGGCGATGAATTAGTTTGATATTAATGGTATATGTACAAATAATGGGATGTGATAATTATACACAATTTGTTTGCTTCAGTGGTTGACATTCGACGTTTTCCATTTCAGTCTTTTAGCTCCGAGGCGTGACTTTAATAGTTGAAAAAGAGGGGAAATTACTTATATTATGAAATTAAATTATTTATTCTAAAATATTTTATATTTTATAATTATTTTAAAAGATTAAAAGATTTAATACTTTAAAATTTAAAGTGACTAGTAAAACTATTATTAGTAACTAATATTCCATAGAATATTTAGTTTCTTATAAAAAATTATTATTAGTTACAATGTGAAATTATTATTATGAAAATTTTTAAAAATTATTGGTTATTATTATAATACTTAAAATATTAATTTGTTTAATCTTTTAAAATAATTTTAAAATATAAGATAGCTAAACATAAATAATTTAGATCTATAGTACTAAACAATAAATTTCCCTTAAGAAAAGGTGTTCCCTGTCTTAAGGCCCTTTGGTGAGGGGAGAGAAAGAGGGAGAGTGAGAGAAATTGTTAAAAAAATATTAATTTTATTTTTATAATTATTATTTAATATTTTTTTATAAAATCATTTAATATTATTAATTAATTATTATTAAATTATTAAAAATAAAAATATTATAAGTATTATATATATATTACATTTTTTTTACTTTTTTTTTCTACATATAATTTTTTCCTTATCAAAATATTAAAATTATCTTATGTAAAAGTATCTCTTCCAAGTTGTTACAAAAAGAAAAAAAAATCTCTATTCAAGTGAATTCAAACTTATTTTGGATTAAAAATATTTATATGTAATTTTTATATTTATTATTTAATTTGTTTAAGTAAAATATAGTAATTATATAATTTTTACAAATAAATATATATATTTTAATTAAATTATATACTTGTTAACATTATTATCAAAATGTTATATATTTATGATATTTCAATTAAAAACTTTATCCAGAAAAATTCTAATCATTCTGGGAGATATCAAAAGAAGACCATGGTAGTTTCGTAATTGGATTAAATTTAGGTGTAAATTTTTTTAAAATTTTTATTGTTAAAAATATAATAAAAATATAATTTTTTAATAAAAATATAATAAGTATATAATTTAATTAAAAATTATATATTTATTAAAAAATCTAATTATAAGAATATAAGTAATTTAATATATAAAGTTGCCATCACAACTGCGATAGTCTATCCTAAAAAGGACGAGCAGCGCCCGCTATGACATCATTGTCAGCCATGCAGCACATGTTCTGGTCCTGGTCCCCTCTCAATGTTTCCCCATCCCAATTACCATCCCTTCGATGTAATACCAATCCAACAGTCTACATTTCCCCACGATCCCATATTAGCAACCTTTGATTAAGTTGATCCCTCATGGCTCGCCTTCTTCCACGATCGTGCTTCCATTACCGTCAGATCCCAAAAGTTTAACGGTCGTAATTACTCTCAGAAGTGAGAACCGTCTTCTCTCTCAATTAGTCCCTGCCCTGGAGCATGGTTCATATCATCATTCATTCCCCTCATTTTCCCTTTCTCAGATAATAAAGACAATTTCTGGAAATATTATCATAATTGCTGAAACTAATTTCTATATCTCGTCTCTGGGTCTGTTATTTTGTGTGCAAAAATGCGGGAGACAGGTCAGACAGCAACAAGTTCAATTGCTGCAAGCTCTCTGCCTTCTAGCAGTGAAAAATCCTCAAGCTCTGCTCTCCAGCTTGAAGTGAAAGAAGGTTAATTCTTCGTGGAATGGCTTTTAGTTTAATCGCAGATGATGTTTCCATCAATTCGATATATTAATCCTTCTAAAAATTTTAGATATGTTCATAGTAACGGTACAGAGGCTGTTGGTAGTATCCGGATTCCGGTTGAAATTTATTTTGGAAAATAAATCTACTTAATTCTCGCTGTTATTTCTGGGAATTTCAACTTCCCTATCTGGGATTTGATTTATTTCAGATTTTCATCCCTGGGTTTCTCTGTTACATTATTCTTCATTTGTTACGCAAATAGAATATGGTTGTATTGAGCAGCCCAGATTATTCACTGGGGTTTTGTTTCTAAATTTCTGGTAGTCCAGGACCGGAGAGCGATGAGGAGATCAGAAGGGTGCCGGAGATGGGCTGTGAATCCGCCGGAACGTCAGCTTCCCGGCTAGACGCCGGTGGAGAAGTGGTTCAGGGGACAAGAGAGGGTCAGAGGAAGAGAGGGAGAAACCCTGCTGACAAAGAAACCAAGCGCCTCAAGAGGTATGTAAACTCATTCTTGTGCCTTGTCCATGGAATCAATTGAATTTTGTAATCTCATTAGTTAATGGGGTGTGAAAATGGAGAAGGTTGCTGAGGAACAGAGTTTCGGCTCAGCAAGCAAGGGAGAGAAAAAAGGCATACTTGATTGATTTGGAAACAAGGGTTAGAGACTCGGAGAAGAAGAATTCGGAGCTCGAAGAGAGGTTGTCCACTTTGCAGAATGAGAATCAGATGCTCAGACATGTATGCCAACTTTGCCTTCTTTATTTAATAACCAAATTCTCTTAGTTATCATTATCATAATCATCATGGTGTAAATGTTCTTCAAGTAAGCAATGTGAGCAAATTCGCTTTTGATATAAATTCAAGCACTAAATCCCTTTCAGATGGGACATGAACATCTATTAATTATTACTGCCTTTTACTCTAGAATAAACTTATGGAAAGTATTTATGATGCATAAACATCCATTGGCAGTTTCCCTTGGGATAGATTGGCCTATTTCGTCACAAATTATAAAGAGCCCAAATTGACTGTGCTTCTAGTTTTCTTTTTGTGCGGCCCTTGTACCATTTCATGTTTAATGCCTATCCAATGGACTTTGACGTCGTCAATCATCTGCATTACAAAATTAATCTTATGTGTCACCTTTGTCTTGCATTTTGATAGAAGCCAGTTGGACCTTTCTCCTGCATAGCTTATACAATTTTATGTCGTTTCATTGTGCAGATATTGAAGAACACAACTGCAAGCAGAAGAGGAGGCAGTGGTGGTGTCAATGAAGGAACTTTATGAGATGCGAGAGAGAAGGACATTGAAAAGTAAAGAGGGAGGAAACTTGTAAAACAGTTGAAAAATTAATCCTGATAATTCTAAGTGAGCATTAAACTATCATGAGGGCTGAACCTTAGATAGTTTATACTTTATCATTTATCATTATTCATGCTCCATTTTCTTAACCCGAGTTTTCTGCAATCTTGCCCGTTGGTGGGGGTGAGTTATTAATAGTAGACAGTGAACATAAATTCTATGGATTCAATAAAATTTTCGGTAGGCCTCACAACTCACAAAAGGCGTTGAGGCCAGATGAATGAAAACAGACACCCAGCCAGGTTGCGTTTGGTAAAAGTCATTATGAATGGAGATGGTGCGTTTTAACTGTTGTAAATGGAGAGTGGAGATTGGAAATGAATTTGTGATGATGATAGCCCCATCTCTCTGTATCTTGATAGATTTGTAGCTTTTACGCAAAGCAATGCCGTGTAAGAGCAGATGATGCAACAACTAAAGCTTGGGCTTCCCACCTATCTTGGACTCTTTTTATGTCAAAGTCCCACACTTTGTGCCTACCTAGCCTCTTCTGAGACAACACAGAAAGCCCTCTGACAATCTTCTCCGGTATTTGGGTTAACTATAAAAGGCAAAGGTCCGCATTTACTTCCTGAAATTGTACATTTAATTTTATTCTATTCCTTAATGTTACTAAAGAGTTTAATATCATCAACTTTTTACAATTAATTAATTTTACTAACCAAAGTATTTAACATGATATTATATGTAATTTTACGAGTTGAACCAAATGTTTGACGTCAACCAGTCTGCTGTTCGGTCCGGAGGAGCCTGTGAACAGGCTATGGTGTGAAAAGGGGTCACTGACCTTCAGCATCAAGAGGCAAAAACGAGCACAAGAATCGCACCGTTTCCATTGAGTCACCATTTGCTGCCATCAGTGCAAAGTTTTAATATAATAAATGAGAAATGAAAATAAAATTAAAAAAAATTATTTAAATTATACAAAATATGTTTTAAATTAATTAATTAAATTGCTGTAATCACAATATGATTACAGTCTATTCATTAAACGATAAATCACTCTCTTTTTAAAATACTGGTCATAACTAACGAGAGTACGAAAGAAAAGAAGTAGAAAACATAGGGTAAATTTGTAATTTAAATAATAATGGGGTTCATTTTCAAATAAACGATATGGCACCAACACCGGGTCGACATGCAAGCCAGGGATGCCGGTAGCAATACGTATCTCATCGAACAGGCTGATGGCATAGTTCGCAAGTATATTTGTTACATAAAATCTTCACGTACGTTGTTGTCTCCCTCTTAATTGGGACCCCTACGTGACACGCGTCCAAATATGAGTGGGTTTTCTTATAAAAAGTGAATTCAGAGACCAATAAAACTCTAGAACCTGTTTGAAACTGTTTTGTAAAACAATTTTTTTATTTTCAAGAACAAAAAAAAAATAAAAAAACCTGTTTGATAATGTGTTTTTAATGAAGTGTTTTGGAAAACAAAAAAACAAAATTTTGTTTTCAAAAATAAAAAACTCAAAACACTTTTTAAGTGTTTTGTAATTTTTGTTCTACAGAATCAGGTAAAAAACAAAAAATAATTACTTTTTAAAATAATGATTTAAACAGATTTTTTAATTTTTTTGTTCTCAAAAATTTGTTCTTAGAGACATATGTTTTGAAAATATTAAAACAAAAACAGTTTCAAACAGGCCTATTTTGCTCATTTATATATATAATATTTTTAATTTAATTTCTCATAGAAATGTTGTTCAATTTATTTTTTATGATTAAAATATTTTTTATTTTAGTCTTTTTATAAAATATCTTTTTTAATTTAATCTTTCATATTTATATGTTTTTTTTAATTTAACTTCTCATAAATAAAATTATTATCACTAATATCATTATATTAATATACTATTAATGAATTATCAATTAACCTATAAATTATATAATGGTAGCTGAATGATATCCTATTAAAAAATTTTTATATATTATTGTATTTGTTAATTTTATGTACAATATATTAAATATTATTAATAATGATTTTATTTATATAAAATTAAGTTAAGAAATAAGGATTAAATTGAAAAAATAATTTTTAATAAATTAAATTAAAAATATTTATTTATAATGGACTAAAAATTTTTTAATCAATAAAAAACTAAATTAAGAGTGAGTTGGCTTTTTTATTAAAAATAGAAAAAGAGCCAAGTAGCTTAAGAAAGTTACCAGTAACTGGTGCAACCGGTAAATATACCTGACAACATAATAAAATAATAAGCAAAATGGATCATGGACAACAGACAGGGAAGAACTGAGGGGCAGGTTGAAGTGAGAGTCTGACAGTGTCGTTGGATCCTCTCCCATGCTCTCTTCTTTGTTCTTTTCAGTGTCAGGTTTGAATTGTTTGAATTAATTTGAATGATTTAAATTTAATTTTTTTTATATTTTTTAAAAAATAAATTTTTAAAAGAGAATAAAATATAAAATAAAATTATTTTTTAACTGTAAAATTTAAAAAAATTGTTTAAATTTAAAAATACTAAAAAAAATTTAAATTGTTCAGATTTTAATCTGCGCGTTCCAAGTGAGAGGTAAGAGAGAGAAAAGTATGGGGGAGGATCTTTTTCCGACAGTGTGAGACGGCCAAAGAGTGGGCTAAGACTTAAAGGCTTTGCCTCCTTTCATTGTCTCCAAAACACACTAAACCTTTCGATCGTTAGCGCTACTGATCTGAACTTTCTGTGGGAAACCACAGCAGCTTAACTTGACGAAGATGGAAGCTACTGCTGGAATGGTGGCTGGCTCGTACAAGAGGAACGAGCTTGTTCGAATTCGGCACGATTCAGATAGTGGGGTTAGTGTTCCCACATACCCGTTTTAAAACTTCTGTTCTCAGCATTGTCGGTGGCAATTTTCTTGTTTGGCAACTGCTCAACTTTGGAAGTTGGTGTTCGGTGTGAAAATTGATTTTTTTTCCTTTTCTGTAATTGAGAGTGTGTAGTGATCAGATTAAATGTTTTGCATCTTGGAGTTTAATTCTATTACTTGTTTCCCTCTTTGATTTCCTTTTTGGAGTTCAGATCTGTGCGATCACTGAGAGTATTTATGAGTAAAGTTGACCTCAAAGTTCAGCCTTTTTTTCCCCTGGAATAGAACTGGGTGAATGAAGTTTTATTCCTCTTACAGATTAACAATGCTTGGGATTTTTCTTTTTCTTTTTCTTTTTCTAATTTAAGTTTGTCTTTATCCTGCATTTTTATTCCTGTGTAAAGTTTTTCTGGGATAAAGAAATTCCTGTGGAAGTGGCATGTCATTTTTATTATGTTTCTCATAAGAAATTTATATGAACTGGATTAACGTCTACTTATATGGTTGAATAATTCTAACTCGTAAACTGTCTCTACTCTGCAGCCCAAACCCTTAAAGAATTTGAATGGTCAAATCTGTCAAATATGTGGAGATACTGTTGGATTAACAGCAAATGGTGACGTCTTTGTTGCTTGCAATGAGTGTGCCTTCCCAGTTTGTCGTCCTTGTTATGAATACGAGCGAAAAGATGGGAACCAATCTTGTCCCCAGTGCAAGACTAGATACAAAAGGCACAAAGGTTAGCTTGTGTATATAATCTATTTTATGTTTTTGGTCTAATCCTGTATCTTATTTCTGGAATGAAGAAGATGAATTTGGATTTCAGGGAGTCCTCGAGTGGAGGGAGATGATGATGAGGATGATGTGGATGATCTTGAGAATGAATTCAAGTATGGCCAAGGAGATACCAAGGCTAGACGACAGTGGGAAGGAGAAGATGCTGACCTCTCGTCATCTTCTAGACATGATTCTCAACAACCAATCCCCCTTCTCACCCATGTTCAGCCGGTAATATTTCAAAATGACTTATAGCTCCTCTCTGTAATTGCTATCCATGGATCTTATTTTAGGTTTTGCTTGCATCCTTTTACCTGTGTGTGTGTGTGTGTGTGTACATGAGAGAGAGAGAGAGAGGGGGGGCTGAGGGAGGGAGGGAGGGAGGAAGGAGTATTTTAGTGCAATATTTGGTTTCCAACTTTATTCGTTATCTGAAGTATTAATCTCTATCACGTGCTCTCAGTAGTCATAAGATGTGTTCAATTATCTTTAATTTTGAGCTGCAATGTAGAAATGAAGAGGAACCATAAAAGATATTATGACGATAGCCCAAGAAAACAAAAAAACAAAAAAAAACAAAAGATATTATGGCGGACTTCCTCTTTACTCACTGTAATAAGTATTTCACTCAAGCATGTTTATGATATATGTTCTATATCTGGGAGTATAAGTGAGAAACTGAACTTTAATGGACATATTACTAGTAAACTTCATTGATAATGGCCTTATTATCATTTTTAGTTCTTCTGCCAGTTGATCAATAATGTTCTGCTGGTATTTGCTTCTTCATCTTGCAACACTATTCACTAATTGTCTCTTTATATGGTCAGATATCTGGTGAGATACCATGTGCTACGCCTGACACCCAATCTGTTCGAACTACGTCAGGTCCTTTGGGCCCATCTGAAAAGTTTCACTCACTACCCTATATTGATCCAAGGCAGCCAGGTAAGAAGTTAACTTGAAGTTATGCATCTGTGTAATGTTTTTTTGGTTATTGTGGGTTCTCAGTTGACAATGACATTTGTTATAACAGTTCCAGTGAGAATTGTAGACCCATCCAAAGACCTAAACTCTTATGGCCTGGGAAATGTTGACTGGAAAGAAAGGGTTGAAGGTTGGAAGCTCAAGCAGGAGAAAAATATAGCGCAAACGACTGGTAGATACACTGAAGGGAAGGGAGACATGGAAGGGACTGGTTCCAATGGAGATGAACTTCAAATGTAAGCCACCTATATGACGTGGATTGATATTTAATGACTAGATGATCAAACTTGGAAACATTGTGGCAGTCTTTGCTTATTTATTCTACACAAAGATAAAATTGTTTTCTTTGGATTGCATTCAAATTCATTATAGGTTATTTGCATTCTCTTTCCTATACATCATATTTTCTTCTCCCTGTTATTATAGATTTGGTTTATTCATGGTCATATTACATCATTTTACCACCCTTATTTGCTAAAAGTTGAGCATATAACCATTTTTACTTCAATTTCATAACTCACAGAAAAAGCTTAGAAGCTTTCATCTACTTAAGTAGTTTGTAACATTGTTTTTCTTTTCTTTACTTTCACAAAAGGGTTGATGATGGTCGACAGCCTTTGAGTCGTGTGGTGCCCATTCCTTCTTCTCATCTGACCCCTTATCGTGCTGTAATCATACTCCGACTCATTATTCTGGGCTTCTTCTTACAATATCGTACAACTCACCCTGTGAAAGATGCTTACCCCCTGTGGCTGACATCAGTTATCTGTGAGATCTGGTTTGCCTTTTCCTGGCTCTTGGATCAGTTTCCAAAGTGGTCTCCCATTAATCGTGAGACTTACCTTGACAGGCTGGCTTTGAGGTTAGGATGGTTCATTATATGTCTATTGCTTTTGTGCATTTTTGGTCAATTATAATGTGAGATTTGCTGTCTTACTGTGTTTTTGTTGTTTAGATATGATCGTGAAGGAGAACCATCACAGTTGGCTCCAGTTGATGTATTTGTTAGTACAGTGGATCCCCTCAAAGAGCCTCCTCTTGTTACTGCAAACACTGTTTTGTCAATACTTTCTGTTGATTACCCTGTAGACAAGGTTTCCTGCTATGTATCAGATGATGGTTCAGCTATGCTGACCTTTGAAGCTCTATCAGAAACAGCTGAGTTTGCAAAGAAGTGGGTGCCATTTTGCAAAAAGCACAATATTGAACCAAGAGCCCCTGAATTTTATTTTTGCCAGAAGATAGATTACCTGAAGGACAAGATTCAGCCTTCTTTTGTGAAGGAGCGCCGAGCGATGAAGGTTGTTCTTGAGAAAGCAAAATGCAATGCTTGCTTGTCACCATTTATATTAATTGTTTGAATATCAGATGTTCTTAACATATAAAAAAAAATGAAATAGTTCACTGATAACAAAGCACAGTCTTTTGTAACTTAGCATGTAGAATATTCTATGCTTTGCCCCTTTGCTGAGTTCATGGATGATTAATTTAAGCAAATTGATACAGAAAATTAAATATTAACCAATTTGGTTGACAGAGAGAATATGAAGAATTCAAAGTACGTATTAATGCCCTTGTAGCCAAAGCTCAGAAGATGCCAGAAGAAGGTTGGACCATGCAGGATGGAACTCCTTGGCCTGGAAATAATCCTAGGGATCATCCTGGAATGATTCAAGTATTATCATATTCTTCAATAGCACATATGATTTCTGCCCCCTCTCTCCTATGTTTTCAATTAATACTTTTTTCATTTTTGTACAGGTGTTCTTAGGTCATAGTGGAGGGCTTGATACAGATGGAAATGAGCTGCCGAGACTTGTTTATGTTTCTCGTGAGAAGAGACCAGGCTTCCAACATCACAAGAAAGCTGGAGCTATGAATGCTTTGGTTTGTTATGCAAAATCTTATTTAATTTGGATTATGGTTTTACCTGATGCATACTTCCATTTATTGAATGACTACATTTCTACTTTAAAGGTGCACTTGCTAAGTTTATGTGCTTTGTGTAGCAATAGGGTTAGTGATCAACTTGTGTTTAAAAACTGCATAAATGGAAAATAACCTACAAACTGGTGCCATGATTCAATATTGCCCATTGATAGACTGAGTTACTGTTTCTGAAGCTGCTTTAGGACATGTTGGTTGACCACATGGATGATTATATATTATTTACTAGCACAATGAACTTATTCATTTCTGCAAAAATATTTAGCATCTACTTATTGTGCCAGTGCCATGTCTGGCACGATCTGATTGGTTGTTTGTCCTTGCTTTAGTAGATAAATATGTTTTAAACAAAGCTTTGCATATCTAACTTGGGACTATCTTATTTGATGTAGATTCGAGTTTCAGCTGTCTTGACCAATGGTGCATATCTGTTGAACGTGGATTGTGACCACTACTTTAATAATAGTAAAGCTCTTAAAGAGGCCATGTGCTTCATGATGGATCCTGTTCTTGGAAAGAAGACATGTTATGTACAATTCCCACAGCGATTTGATGGCATTGACTTGCATGATCGATATGCCAATCGCAATATTGTGTTCTTTGATGTAGGCCTCACCTTATTTTTTGTGAAGTTGGAGAAAATAAATTTGTTTTCCCCATGCATTACTCTCAGTTTCTTTGGCTAAATTCTGCCTTTTTTTTTTTGGGTATTTATCAGATCAACTTGAAAGGTCAGGATGGTATCCAGGGCCCAGTCTATGTGGGAACTGGTTGCTGTTTCAATAGGCAAGCTCTATATGGTTATGATCCTGTTTTGACTGAGGAAGATTTGGAGCCTAACATTATTGTGAAGAGTTGTTGGGGTTCTCGAAAGAAGGGAAAGGGTGGCAATAAGAAGTACATTGACAAGAAGAGGGCTGCAAAAAGAACTGAGTCCACCATTCCCATCTTCAATATGGAAGACATAGAGGAGGGTGTTGAAGGTCTACTATTATGGAAATGTCTTTCCCTTATCTCTCTTGTTTGCTGCTGATTTTGTGTTACCTTGTGTTGACTATCCAATAATTTCATTGTTTTCCCCTTGCTATAATTTATTTGCTAGATTTGTATACAGAATTGCCAGAAAGACAAGAATAAAATAGCAGAATGTCTACATCCTTTATAAAATATAAATGAATTCTCTCTCTTGCAGGGTATGATGAAGAGAGGTCACTTCTGATGTCTCAAAAGAGCCTAGAGAAGCGTTTTGGTCAGTCTCCAGTTTTCATTGCAGCCACCTTCATGGAGCAGGGTGGTATTCCACCTTCAACCAATCCTGCAACTCTTCTAAAGGAAGCAATCCATGTCATCAGCTGTGGTTATGAAGACAAGACAGAATGGGGCAAAGAGGTGAGTTCAGCAATTAATAACTGTGCTTTACTGCATTTGCTAAGATCAATGGGTAGCCACTAGCAAGTGTTTGACATGTTGATTAAACCTTTTCTGTCTCCACCAGATTGGATGGATCTATGGTTCTGTGACTGAAGATATCTTGACCGGGTTTAAGATGCATGCTCGAGGTTGGATGTCAATCTACTGCATGCCACTCCGCCCAGCATTTAAAGGTTCTGCTCCCATCAATCTCTCTGACCGTCTCAATCAGGTGCTTCGGTGGGCATTGGGTTCCATAGAGATTTTTCTTAGCAGGCATTGTCCCTTATGGTATGGCTACAATGGGAGATTGAAACTTATTCAGAGGCTGGCTTATATTAACACTATTGTCTACCCTCTTACCTCAATCCCTCTGATTGCTTACTGTATTCTTCCTGCATTTTGTCTTCTCACAAATAAGTTTATTATTCCTGAGGTGAGTAATTCTTTTCTTTATCTCAAATTTTTTTTCCCCTACAATACTTGAACTTCCATCATCTGGGAAATCTGATAACTTCTGGCTGACTACATGCAGATAAGCAACTTTGCTAGCATGTGGTTCATTCTTCTCTTTGTGTCCATTTTTGCTACTTCAATCCTGGAACTTAGGTGGAGTGGGGTCAGTATAGAAGACTGGTGGAGGAATGAACAGTTCTGGGTTATTGGTGGTACATCTGCTCATCTTTTTGCTGTATTCCAAGGGCTTCTAAAAGTTCTTGCTGGGATTGACACGAACTTCACTGTCACGTCAAAGGCATCAGATGATGATGGGGAATTCGCGGAGCTTTATGTGTTCAAATGGACATCACTTCTCATCCCTCCCACAACAGTCCTTATTGTGAACTTGGTGGGGGTTGTGGCTGGTGTCGCATACGCTATAAACAGTGGCTACCAATCATGGGGTCCACTATTTGGGAAGCTGTTTTTTGCTATATGGGTCATTGCCCATCTATACCCATTCTTGAAGGGTCTCTTAGGTCGCCAAAATCGTACCCCTACAATTGTTATTGTTTGGTCTATTCTTATTGCTTCCATATTTTCATTGCTCTGGGTAAGGATTGATCCCTTCACCTCTGCCAATACAAAGGCTGCTTCCAATGGTCAATGTGGCATCAACTGTTAGTTATCTTGAAGATGACGATTCTGCTTGGAGGGACTAAAGGTTGCAATTTATGTATATAGCTGGAACTAATTAGGTCTATCAAAGTTGCCCGGAAGATCTTAAGTGGAGAAGTATTCTGTTGCATGTAAGAACCTTTTTGGCATCCTTTTTATTTTTATTTTTTCTTAATGTTCTTTGTTGTCCTTTACAAAGTAATTTTGTTGACTGTACTAATTATTGTGTCCGTGTGATAATTTTTGTCCACATAATACGAATTATTGATGCCAATAATTTAATGGAAGCATACAATGTGCTATTTGGTGCCTGTGTGTTGGTCTTATTGCGGAACTGGAATTTTTTTTTTCTTTCCTTTTTGTCAAAATGAAATTGTAATACAATTTGAATTTACAGTTAACCTTATTAATGATGTATAAATTACAATTTTTCACATGGGTAAAAAAGAATAAAGATAGAATATAAGTATAAAAATAATTGATTATACATGTGTGTAGTGACAAATTGACAGCAATTAATTTTATCTTACAAAAATATTTAAATCATGTTTATTTAAAGTTTAAATAAGGTAAAAAACAATTCATTCAAGGCGTAATGTGTTTTCATAAAGGGAAAGACGCTAGCCGAATGGTCAGAGATGTCGCAAGCAAAGATCACATGGTCTGAATGAATATCTTTATGTATGATTAACACACAGAAATAATCAAAAGTAATTTAAGATAATCTGTGTTTAACTATTTATTCAAGCAATAAAGATTACTTAAATACGCGACAGTGTCCTTGATAAAAATTTCCTTTGATTGCAAGAAGACTCTATGCGTATTCACACTGACACTAATCTTTACTATCAACTCTTTGAATAATGGAATTTGCACAGAACTGAAAAAGAAAAAGAAAAAACCTTCAGCCAAAATTTTTTTAGAAGAATTTTAGCCTTAAAACTGTAAGGAAAATTTCTTTGGTTTTGTTGTGTATTTTCTCTTTTATGTTATAATGCTTATATAGACATAAATAAAATGTTATGTTATTTATTTAGCACTCATCATGTCCTATAAATTAGGAAGCACTTGACAAATAATGCATAATCATCCTATTTGGTAGGATTAGACGCAAAGTCTGTAAATTTCAAATTTTGAAATTTCCTTTTGTTTCTTATTCTAAATAGGATTTCTTCAACAATTCAATAATTATCTCATTTATATTCCTGGTAATAGCAAAGAACAAAATAATAATTTCATTTGGATTAAAATTTATTTATTTAATTAAATCAAATTCTCTAATTTAATTATCAAATAACAAATTAAATAATCTTTTAACAAAGATTAGAACACCCATTGTGTGCAACTCCATAAGTTCAATACTAAGTCAATAATAAATTAGTTAAACTAATTTACTAATCAAGGTTGGCGTCTAGCAATACTTCTCAACATTTAAATAGCATAAAATAATAGTTTTTACTTCGAAGAATCTTTAACAAAATAATGTAATATTTCTTTCTATCATTCTAATTTGAGGCTAACCTTAGAGTATGGTATTACCTTTCAAACTCTAATTAGTCACCATCCATATTTCAAGTCAATTATAATTAACTAATGAATTACTTAAAAACAATTTTTCTTCATTCATTCAATTGCCCTAGCCAACGTTTTAATTTTGTTGTTATAATCAAAGCTCAAACCAATTACCAAGAGTTTATGGATTCCTTCTTGATCTATCATTAATTCTACAAATATTTAGTCATACCCAATATCCTTTCAACTAACACCCTAGGGTTTTAGGTGCTTGGCATCAAAGTACAATAAATGACTTGTTAATTACTATTGATAATTCTCATATCAAAGAAAAATTTTACACTATGTTTTTCATGAGAACATTCCATTGATAATTTGAAGGCAACACTAATCATTAGAGATTCTCAATTGAACTAGTTTAACGATCATATATATATATATATATATGTAATTTAATAAATAAGATTTATTAATCTTCATCTAATAGAGACCATCACATATACATTGATTTATCTAGATCACTAATGTTTTATTCTCAATGAGTCTACAATAAAAAATAATATAGAATAAATTGTGAAAGACTTACCTCTCATTATTATAATCTCTATCATGATGACAAGTCTCTAAATTTAATTAAGGACCTTATCATATTAATTAAATAATCAAATAATAAATATGACAATAAAACAATGAATCCCACACTATTTACAAAATAAATTAGTTACATAATAAATTGGATCTTAGACATATCTATATATTCCCGACACTCTACTTTCTTATCAAGAGGATTAATCAAATAATATAATCTTTTTATAGTTGAATTGAAGCTAAATAGCTGCTTCTTGTTGCAGCCTGTATTCTTGTTTTCTGTGCTATAAGTATGAAGTATGAACGATGAAGTTTCAGACAAATAGGTGGCTCTAGTCATTTTTTGGTTTTGCTCCTGCGGAGCTATATGCAGCAGCAAAATGAGGTGGAACTTTCTGCCCTTGGAATGGATTTCCTTTTTTTTTTTTTCCGCTCTCAATTTATAGTACATTTTATAATTTAAGAAATTACTTATTGATAACTTGATTGTTTTGCCACGCGAGAACTTCCCGTAAGATATTACTAATATGTCTCTCTTTATTAATCATTGAACAATACCCCCTTTAAAAGAATCCTCCTCGGCATAAGATTTCTTAACCACTTGGGCTTTTTGCCATGATCTGGTGTTGACTTTCTTTCTGGCTCTGTTGTTATATATTGTCTGCTTCGCTTGCAAGAAATGATTTTCTGTTCAGATCTATTAAATTTATTTCTTTTGTATGCTTTTACCCTAGTTAGATATATATATATATATATATATATATGAGATGTTTTTATATGCGTGATTATTACTTGACTTCAATAAGCCAGGAGAAAAAGTGGCAGGACAACGTATATGCTCAAGTGGTGCAGTTGCAGCAGTTACCAATCATAATTTATATTGCTGGATAAATTTCACTTTCCCGAGGTTCTAAATTCTTTGTTTTTTATAAATATATATATATAGGTATCTGCAGCTATTGCTACTAAACGTGTACATAGACAGGGTTAGGCAGGGCTTTGACTATATCCCCGATGCTTAATTGAGGGGTCTCAAAATTGAAGCCCGATATTTTCTTAAAATTTATTATAAAAATTATAAAAAAAAAATTTTAAAAAAATTTTATATAAATCTTTATAAAATTATATTTTATCTTAAAAAAAATAAAATTTTGGTATAAATCTTTATAATTTTTTTTTTTATTTTTTAAGATTTGAGTAGATTAATATATCTTGTAGGGATAACCTAAATTTATTATAAAAATTATAAAATAATACTTAAAAAAATTTGTGTATAAATTTTTATAAAATTATATTTTATTCTTAAAAAATTAAAATTTTGATATAAATTTTTATAAAAAAATATTTTTTAAAAAAATAAATTTATTTTTCAAGTTAAGTCAAGCCCTTATTGCTTAAGAGTTGCCCAATGCCTAGCCAATCTAAATTTTTAAAAAAAAAATTTTGTACTCAACCTAACCCGAACCAATTTGACTGGACAGGGCTGGGCCCACTGGGCCTTTGAACCCAGTAAACACCCCTAATTGCCACGGTTGTGACTGTTGCTGAGATATGTTAATATTATGAAACGGCAATCGTGACTTCCTCTGTCGACATGAGGGAGTATTCAGCATGACCTGTTTGGAAAGCAAAGGTAGATTATATATTTATATTCAGTTATTTTATAACATTTGTTTGAGTCGAGTTTGAACCGGAGGTTGAATTCATAATTATAACCTTGGATTCACAGATTGAAATAGTGCTGGGGAAGTCCGAGAAGTTTGATGAGTTGATGGCTGCTGCTCCCGAAGATGTCCGAGATTACGATGAGCAAAGTTAAGGGAATCTCTTATACGGAATTTTGCGTAATGTTCATTTTCTGTTAACATAATCACGGACATATCTGGGAATTTTTAGAGCTGAGCAGTTGACTTGGCGTTACCGGCTGAGATTACAATTTTTCTAGGATTTTGTAGAATACAATTCCTGTGCTATCCATTATTCATTTTGTTTCACAAGATTGGTTAATTGTGGTTGCTTCCGGATCTTTTTGTTTAAATTTGTCATCTTAAACTGTCGTATGATTATAATTCAGTTCTATCATTTTCAAATGATATTTCTATAAAAGCATAAGCGGGTATCTTGGTGTTTACGTAAACTTCCGCTTCTCGAGTGGCATCACAATATGAAACTCCATGACTTTGGGGCACAAGTGATATTGTTTGCACATGCCAAGAGAAAATGAAATTGAATTTACCACCATACGATGAAGTTCTATTGCACTTTTTAACTGAGAGTCGAGAACATCACCTGATGATCGTTCGTTAATGAGTATAGTTGGTTCCCCATTGATACTGATCAGTCATGCTTACTAGGTGGCATCACTTTCCATGAAAAACAAAGTACAATGATAATGCGGCGATTAAAAATTTCACTATTTATTGGCCTTGAAAAATGAACAACTAAGCCACAATAGTTGCAAAACTGACTTGCAAGAGTAAAATTGCTACAAATTTAACGAAACACCAAAACCATTATTCCATTCTCATTCGCTTTTAGTAAGTGCTCTGGGGAAAAAATAATCCAGTAATCTAAAAAAGATGCAAAATAAATTAACAGAGTATGCAAAAAAGAAAGTAGGCATTTCAAACCCTTGGCTCCAATAAAAACCAAGGAAGAGTGACTCACCCTATTACTCGTCCTCTCCCTCTACCAGTATCCTCTTGCACGCTTCATAGCACATGAAAGAGATTCCAGCGGCTGGCACTAGCTTCAAGCAGCTAGGTCCCAAACCCTTATATAAACCCTGGATCCCTTCTTGTTCAAGTATGCTTGCGAGTGCATGAATCACATTTTTGTAAACCTGCCTTCCACTGAGAGCTCCCACTTGCATATGCTTGCGAGCAACCTCGAGTGGAAAAGTGGCACTACTTGACATAGCACCAGCTGCTGATCCAATCAAAAGGGTTTCAATGTTGCCAATCTTCTCTTGCTTAAAAACTTTTCGGTATGCTTTCCTTAATGTGTCATAGGCAAAGTAATTGGTGGCAGCATACGGAACTACCCCAATAAGACTGGGGGCAAGGCCTCTATAAAGCTCAGCGGGGCCTTCTTCCTTAAGTATTTTCAAGAACGCATCAAGCAGACCATTATAAACACCTCTCTGCAAGATTACTAGCTCAGCTTAATTTTTCTCCCTTTTATTTTTAGGAAGGATGTTAAAAAACAAAAGCACAGGAAAGCATGCTCTGTTTTAAGTTTAAAGAACATACCTGAATAGTTAGTCGAGTCTTGAGTAATTCAAGAGGATATGTGCATATAGTTGAACTAACTCCAGCACATGCACCTGCAACTAATGATGCAGGAATAGGAAGTTTGGGCTGTTCCCCCGGTTTTGGCGATAGGTTCTTGTTCACTGTATCATAAGCAAATAGCTGCAGAAACAGGAGAAAATACATTGAGATATAGAAAAACAACCATGTATCAATTTCATCACTGTCTGACAAAGAAACAAATTATTTTCACAATCTGAAGCATGAATTTGCACAGCTTGGATCCCCTGCGGTAGTGCAGTAATGCCATTTCAGTCGTTTTATTTTAAGGTCTAAAAAATGATGTAGTCATGTAGAGCATCTAAAACTTGTAATTGGGAAGAGGAAAATTTTAACTGAGAGAGAAAATTATACTTCAAAAATTTTAACTATGCAATACAATTAAAATTTTTAAAATGTGATTTCTTTTATAGTTAAAATTTTTGTTCTCTCAGTTACAATTTTTAGATGTCTTAAATCATTTTTTAAACCTTAAAAAAAAGCCTAACAGCGTTACTCCTACTGCAGGGGATTCGGGCATGAACTTGCAACAAAACTTTTACAAGTACCAAGAACAAACAAAGGGGGGCTCCTACTTGTCTTCAGTATGTGTTCAGTGTACTACTGCAAAATCAAATTAAGAAAACTCATCATTGTAGGTCAAGTTGGGGGAAAATGATTTGCTTTAGAGAAGATAACTCAAAAGCCATTTTTTATTGGCATCTATAAAACTGCTAAAATAGCTGGCTTCACGTGATGCCCAAAATGTTGAAGTGGAGACCACATTAAAACAACTTTCAAAGAAGAAAAACCTTTTAAGAGGAAGAGGAGTTCAAGGGATGAAACAGATGATATATCTACCCAAAAGCCCCCCAACAAAAGAAAATCAACATGATATTCATATGAAAGTGTATCAATATAAAGAAAAACGAATAAAGCCCTAAATCAACTGCTACAGGATTAGAAAAAGTCAGCAAGATATAACAATTCCAACTGAAACTTAGACAAATATTAATTCTGACAGCAATAAACCCAAGTAATTGTCTTGTACTCATGTTCACCATTCCAGGGGAAGGGACATCACCCAATGCTATCTAAAAGTTATATACCCATTTACGTGAGACGATGTAAACCAATTGTTGGAAAAGACAAGATAATATGCCGTAGGAGGAACTTATATAGGAAGAGAACTGCAACTCTTAAACAGTTGAAGGTAGACAATTTTAAAGAGCAGTGGTTGTATTAAGGGCAGATTTTCAATGGGTCAGGTGAGGAAGTGGCAATCCTAATGTGAAAACATAATCATAAAAACATTTTGGTCACAAAATTGGCATCTACTGCAGCTAGAAACCTTATGATGCCACTGCTTCTCACCCAAACCCAATATATCGTTCATAAAAATGATAGTTACCAAACCAGATACTCCTATCTTATCAGACAGAGGGAAAAGGAAATTCAAATTTTAATCCATCAGCGTATGTGATTTTATATCCTCAATGATGTCTTAAAAAGACTCTTCATTACATTAAGAATCTAAATGGCCCGCCCAAAACCCAAAACCAATGCTGTCAATAGCAACAAATCCATGAGAAAAATACTTGCAAGAACGAAGTATTCAATGGTTAAATAAAATAAAGGCATAATGATGAGATAGCCAAAAAAAGGTATTTAATTGCAGGATACGTAGAAGATCCTTCAAAAGCGACCAAGTTAAACTATCGATTGGCAAAAACCGATGAATGCAATAACAACTGATTTTGAAACATACACCGAGTTTATTACCTCTATGGCCTTACTAGGTGCAACCCGAATTACATTCACGAGATTACCCCTAAACAATCCCTTCCAACCATCAGTCTTCATAATATTGTGGAACACCTCACCAGTAGAATGGCCACTACTCCCCACCATTAAATGAGTCCTTATGGTCTCCAGTGGTGCCACGGTGGTGCGGGACACTGCCCCAGCCATGGCACCACTAATCAACCTCCTAAGCGAAGGATTTTTAATCTTAATTTTCAGTTTAAGGCCACCTTTCTTCTTGCTCTGAATTCCTTCCTCCTCTGAAACTCCAGCAATCCGAACTTTCCCCTGTGATTCCACATACTTGACGAACAATTCAGCATAGGTAAATTTCACGCCGCCACTGTCCCGGGAATCAGAAGGATTGGGTTGGGGAGGCGGTTGCGGCTGCGACTGAATACCAAATCCCATTCCCACCTGACCGACACTGGCAAATAAGCCTCCGGGATGATAATACCCGTCTTGACGATTCCACTGAGACCCCAAATCGCAGACAGACAAAAATCCATCTCTTTTGTCATCAAATAGTTGAACTCCCTTCCCACCCATCAATCAGAACCTTGTAACAAGCTTCCTGCTAGGGTTTATAGGGCACCCAAATCCACAGCTCTCATGGATTCAGGCGTGTTAAGAATATTTAGGAAACAGAGATTCGTTTCCGAGCAAATGGAAACATAAAGGAATAACTCTAATTTCTAACTGTATAGGGTATCAGATAAAGTTAAAAACAAGATATTCTGGATTCGTTTGGGAGTGATCAATAAAATGGTATTCGAATGCGACACATAGCAATGCTTGGTTGGAGAAGAATCAATCAGAAGCGGCGGTGAAAAATAATCGAGGAGGGGACTCTCAGAGAAAGAAGTCTACGAGATGACACCAGAGAGAGAGAGAGAGAGAGAGAGAGAGGTAGGTAGGCGAAGAAACCCAAGGGCGTCTTCCCCTTCCTCACTATTCTATTCTTTGTTTTGCAGCCTCCCTGGGGATTAGGAGTTGGGTAGGTGGGCTGGCGTGCAAGGTGCTACCTTGCTTACAAACTGTTTCACCAAAACCCAAATGCGATACCTGAATGATGACTGTGCTTTTCGACGTCGTTTGACTTCTTCACTGTCCTTCTGCCTCCGATTCCATGTCGTTTCGTTGTATAGTCTAGCCTTTGTTGAAACACGTTCTAATTTTTAGAATTTTCAAATTAATTCTATTTTTGCTAAGAGGGTTATATTGCAAAGTTAATTTCAATTCTTTCTTAATTTTTTAAAACTTTAACAGACAATATTTTTATGATTAAGCTATAATATATGCAAAAATAGATTGCACAATTTTTTAACATATTCTTTACTTATTATACTTATTTAATATAAATAATATGTATTAATTATTTATGCTTTTAGCTATCAATAGATTACACAATATTTTTTTTTTCATTGTGTGTAATATTTGTTATATTCTTGTAATTATTATTTAATAATATTTGATTCTTTTTATTGTTTTTTTAAAAATGAAGTTATAAAAATTATTTCTTATTTTATAGATTTACTTTTTACATTTGTTTTCTCTTTATATCATCCCACCAAATAAATAATTTATCTATATATTTAGCAATTAGATGCCTTTGCAGTAATTTTCTAGAGACAGGTTGTTTAAAAAAAATTCCTAAAATTTTTCTTTTTAATATAGATGAATAAATTTCTAAATGGGAATAAAAACACAAGAAGAATAAACTAAAGTTACCGAGGATTCTTTTTGGTGTGTGATCTAATTTAATTATTATTGCATGAGATTTGAGAGTTATCGTTTTTCACTTTGTTTACTGGGGCCAAAAAGAAGATATTGAAATGGGTGGCAATTCTTTTATTTTGGTTTGTACCCATTCATTATATTTTGTGGGCAAGTTTTTCAGAATTCAACTCCTTGCGGCCTCAAGATTCACCAAGAACATGGGCAACCCTAACTTCAATAAGAAATCGGGAAATATAAAGCTTATCATTTTGATAAGGAACTGCTAATGCAATCACTACGTATGGTGGGATTAAATATAATTTAAATGTAGTAACTTATATTTTTATTATTAAAATTTTAATATATATATATATATATATTTTAAATAATATTATAATAAATATATAATTTAATTAAGAAACTATGTAATTGTTTGTAAAAATTATAAATTTGTTTTATAATTTATATATATATATTTTTTCATTTTCAATTTGATTTAGGTTTTATTTTATATAATTTAAATGTTTATAATACCTATTTTGTTTCAGCAATACACCATCGTGACATCTCACCATTTCGTTCTTTAAACATTAGGTGATTTACACTTGCCACTTTTTATCTTTTTAATATGATATTAGGTTTAGGTGAAACTCTTGACAAATTGAGTTAGAAAAGTCATTACTGCTAAAGCACTGAAGGCTGAACTTCTTAAATGCAATGAAATTACTGACTGCCCTTTACGTCGTTGCCTCTGAATTCTAACAACCAAAGTGTCGTTTCTTCTGCAGAGAGGAACAATGTCAATGGCAGTCCACGGGTCAATCAAGGGAGAAAATCCTCTATGTACATATCCTTTTTTAATTTCAACTTAAATTGTTGTCACTGATGTATATTTATTTGCATATAAATTAGAAAAGAAAATTCACCCACAATTTTTATTTTTATTTTATTAAATAAAAGCATGATAAATATACAGTTTGTGTGATTTGAAATCACATTATTGAATGTAAAAAAATTTCATATTTTATTTTTATTAAGAGATTCAATATATATATATATATATATAAAGTGTAGGTAATTCTAATTCTAATGGCTTGGATCTTAGGTGCGTTTGCATGTGTTTTGCTTCACTGGATGAGGACATTAAAGTCAAACCGATAAAAGGAAATAAAGTTTAGACTCAGTGGAGGTTTGGGTGGACCTTGAGAGTTTACTCCTTCAAACATTGTCATTAATTCGTCATGTGTGTATATAAATCAAAACACGTGATTCTTGTGGTTTTTTTTTTTTCTTTTGACCAACGATTCTTGTGGTTTTCATCTTAAAATAAAACATTTATTTCTTCCGATGGTGCTTCCTAGTTCCTACAGCCGTTTGAAAGAACCGCAATGCAGGCAGGATCTTCTGGCGAAAAATTTTCAATTTAATGATATTAATTGCAAAATAAATATGATTAATACATTAATCTTTTAACTTTATTAATCATACAATCTTAAAAAAAAAGAATAAATTATATAAATTTCTCATAAATTTTGTTAAATTTATATAGACTTATCTTTTATTTTTAAAATATATACAAATTTTTCCTAAAATAAAAAATTATCATAAACTTTGGTCTAATTTTAAATTTTTTTTACTAAAATATCCTTAATTAACTTATATATATATATATATATATTACTCAAATACCTTATATATATATATATATAAATTAAACTAAAGTATATATTTTAAAAATAAAAATGATATCCGTATTACTCTAAAAGAAAATTGTCCCTTATGGGCTTCCTGGCATAGCCCTCTTTTACATGGACTACCGGGCCTGCATTTAAGTGTCATGAGATAGGCCCAGGCTCTAATGCTGACGAATCCATTAGAACGGCTGATAGGAAGAATTATATTTCACTTTTCACTATAATTGCTGAAACCAGTCTGTTCAAAGGCTTTTGATATTCTGTCATTCCTCCATTACTATGTTGTGTCTGTTCTCAGTTCTGGAAGTTTCCCAGGTAGACTAAGCCTTTTATTATGGTCTACAGCAATGAGCTATAGAGATGGAGTTGTGTCCAAAATATATCACCAATGAGTCCACAAATTATAATAATCATCTAAATATAATAATCTCATATAAACCAGAAAAGCTATGTTGAAGTAATATCATCGGGAGCTACAGTCCAGAAAAATGTGTGAAATCTTCCACCTATTACCAATAGACAGTAGAGTTAATGCAGGAAAAATATTTCGCCTTCTCATGTTCCATTAAATGTGATAGTTTGAAGTTTCCCTCTAGTCTTTCATGGGGTCACGTTAAGCCTCCAGCGAGGGCCCCGTGTAGAACTTCGTATGGTCAACATAATACATGATTGTTATGCTTAGCGTGATGGCTATAAATTGAGAGCAAGATGTAATATATGAAGCACACTAAACAAGTGTGTTTTCCTTGGCTGGAATGATGAGGCTCTCAACCCTCGCATTCTTCTTAGTCCTATTGCTCAGACAAGCCAGCGTAATAGTTGGGGACGTTGGTACTGCTGCTGCTTATGGACCCCCATACATACGTGAGTACATAATAAATACAATTCATTTATTTTCTCTGAACAACAAACACGCAAAGATAGAACACTAAATTTCTTGGTCGTTTCAGCTACTGCTTGTTATGGGGACAAGAGGGATCAGTTTCCTCCAGGGAATCTGTTCGTGTCAGTGAGTGAAGGGTTGTGGGATAATGGGGCAGCGTGTGGGAGGAGGTACAGAATAAGGTGCGTGAGTGGGAACAAGAGGCCTTGCAAGGACGCTAGTGTTGATGTCAAAGTGGTTGATTTCTGTGCGAAGGACCCATGTCCCAACACCCTCCTCATGTCCAGTGATGCATTTGCAGCCATCTCACGCTTCCATAGAGCCAAAATCAATATTGAATATATTCAGTATGTCAATCTGAATCTTACACATACTCCTTATCTTCTCATCTTCCTGCATCCATATCCATTCTCCTAACTAACTCCATGGTGCTTCATGCAGGATATAACATTCAGAAGCTACACCAAGGCGGCTGGTTTTGATTAAGACGTGGAGGGTTGTGAAACCAAATATATGATGCTTGAACTTGATTGTATAGCAGATATTGTCGTGATGACCTCAATAAACTTGGAATGTTATGTTAAATTAGAAGGAAATGTCAATGTGATTTATGATTCTTAATGCTGTCAAAGCAGTGATCTGATAACGTTTCAGTTCTTGTGCTTTGACCATGTCAATGACACTGTCAAAATGAAAATATCCTAAATAATAACAACTGGCTTTAAAAAAAAAAGATAAGATAACATCTCAATTCTAGAAAGTAGAAACCAAGAATGAGAATTGATCAAGCAGAGTACATTACCAAGACTATTGTACATATAATTGCAGGAATTTTGTGCCTTTTTTATTTTGAAAAATATTTTTTTATTCAAAACCGTAATAAAAGTATTTACTCATATTCTACTTTTTTGAGAAAGTTGATCACATAGATTTTAACTTTTTTTTTTTAAATTTATAAAAAGTCGGAGGCTTTTGCCTGTTGCCCTGACAAGCCTGTCAACATGGACGAAAGTGGTGGGGGTAGAGGGATGTTTTAGAGATGTGGGGGGGGGGGGGGGTGGAAGAGGTCATATATAATATATATTATATTATTTTAATATAATTAATAATAATAAACATAAAAGTTTTATTATTTATAAGATTATATTTTTAATTAATATTTAATTTTTTATTATATTTGTATAAAATAATATTTTTACTCTTATTAAAAATTTTATACAGAAAAATTGTTTCAATTTATTTAGAATAATAAATTAACTAATCTAAATAATAAGTTTAATAATATGTTATATTATTTGGCCAATAGAATAAATAAGTTGAACATTTGAATTAACCTATTATTCTAAATAACTTGAGTCTTTTGGTATAAAATTTTAATAATACTAAAAATATTATTTTATACAAATAAATTAAAGAGAAATAAATTATAATTAATTTTATAGTAAATAAATAAATAAAAATAAATAACACTACTAAGGATAAATTTGATGAGTTATTCTAACTATTTAAAAAACACTACTAAATCACCTAAACTTATTTTAAAATAATTCAAGCACTAACATCTTTCAAATTTTTTTAAAATAAAAATAAGAGTTTTTTTTATAAAAACTTGAAAAAATAAATTTATAATTTTTTATAATAAAAAATTAATTTAATAAATATTTTTATCATTATTTATTTATTTACTATAAAATTAATCAAAATTTAATTCCCTTTAACTTATTTGTATAAAATAATATTTTTAGTCTCATTAAAAATCTTATAAAAATTATTCAAATTATTTAGAATAATGAATTAACTCCAATATTCAACTTATTTATTCTATTAATCAAATGATATAATATATTATTAAACTTGTTACTAAAGTTAGCTGATTTATTATTCTAAATGAGTTGAAATGATTTTTAATAAGATTTAAAATATTATTTTATACAAATAAATTAAATAAAATTACATTTTAATTTAAAATATAATCTTATAAAAAATTAAATTTATATGTTTATTATTATTAATTATATTTTTATTTTACATTAAAAATTATATAGTATATAATTTTTTATATATTATATATATAATATAATATAATATATTTAGCAGCTTAGGTTCTGCAAACCATAGAAAAATCAATTGGTCATAACAGATATTCAATGCTCCTAACCATTTCAGCATTTCATGCTTTTGGCCCTTAATTTAAATATTTTTTTGCTAAAGAATCGCGTTTTACAAATAAAAAGAACAAGTTGTATGGCCACGATTTCAGAAATCAACTGCCACTTGCTTATGGGATTGGGATAAGGAAAGAGTACTTATCTGGGATCAGAAACAATGGAATGTTCCAAGATCATCACCAGATTTGGATGTTCAAATATGCATCAGTCAGCTTAGTTTACCACAAAAGACAGGATTCATGTAGCTGATGGATTTTGACCATGAAGATTGAAGCCATGAGTGGATGTTTAGCCACTCAAGATGAGGCTCAAATGAGACTCCACTGAGTCAAATAACAGAGGGAAGGCGATCATTAATAGGAACAGTCTGTCTTTTAAAACCTTGTTAACCAAACCCATTATCCTTTGGGCAATGTCTCTCTACCAGTCATTTGTAATTTAAGTGGGTGCTATCTATTCCTAATGGGTCCTTGCAAAATTTAAATTCAGCACCCACATACCATCACGACAATCTCCATTGCTTTGATGATCAACATGTAGCAGGCACAAATTGATTACTCCGAGCACGCCTTTCAGTGTACAGAGGCAGAACAACAAGAAAGACCCAGTCAGTCATACCAGTGAGCAGCTAAGTGCTTGAATGTTGAAACTTTAAATATCCTTTATCAATTCAGTGGCAAAGTGTTAATTTTTCAAGTGGTGCAATCATAATGGAAAAGCCTGATTCGTGACAATCACATTTGGCAGTACCCAATTTGATTTCCTGGCAGTACCCAATTTGATTTCCTGCTTCTCTGATAATAATTTATGGAGAGTCAATTACTTTAATCAAATTATTACTCGTGGTTATCAATCGATCAATCATTCATCACAAAAGGAGTAAATGGGGTATTATATTTCTTTACCCTCGAGTTTTCATATAAACGATGGACACCCATTATATTTGCACCACTCCATTATTTTTGTCTGTTTCACACCAAGTCAATAGGATAGTGGACCCGCAGACCCATTTCCAACAAGTCGACGAAATCATGGTGTGCGTGAACAAGCTCGCCCGCGGCCACAAAGCCACAGACGCAGACAACCAAAGAAAATGAAAATGATGCATAAATGGAAAAAAGAAGAGAGGCACCACTGCAGCCTTTAGAATCTTAACCTTGATTATGGCTTCTGCTTCAACTGAAGTGGGCATGAGCATAAATAATAGTGTTCCAAAGTGGAGAAATGCCCTAAACAAGAAAAGATATTAACTTTAATGCTAATTGGGGAGCTCTCTGTTTGCGTTACCAGAGTGAGGTCATTCCTTAACTTATAGGTTCACTCGTGCTTACGAAGTGCTTTAACATTTTGATGGACTTATGTGACCTATGATCCACCATACTTGCTCGCAATACTGATCAAACCTTGTTGGGTTTTATCTATTCTTTATGGTTAGACAGTAATAAATTTAGTATTACTTTCTGCCTAATAGTAATGTAAAATCTAGTAGAAGAACAAAGCATGTTTTATTATTTTTCTATTATGTCCTCGTTTGCTTTTGTTTTGTTTTTAATCGCATAACGTGCAAATTAACTACAAAGATGGAAAGATAGAGCCGAGGAAAAATTCATCGAGGCTTCGTAATTTCTTCATTTGATTTCATGGCGCTTGAGAACAGACAATGCAAGTAGCCCTGCCACCATGCCAACTTACCCTTTTATATATTTTATGTGATAATAAATTTTTAATAATACATATATTTATATTTAGACATTTTAATTCCTATTAGTAAGGAAGTATACACTTATGACAGCGTCTAAATTTATCAACATTTGAGTCGGTAGATTTCATAATGAATTCACGGTCCAGATTGAATTTTAATATAGAGTTATTGTGGTCCTTTGGCCAAAAACCATATTATTCTCATTCTGTTTTAGAATATGCCAAACAAAATTTGGGTCTCAAGAATTTTTTCCATTCTCATTCCCATCAAAATTTATTTTGTGTACCAACAAAACCCATAGAGAGAGATAGAGAGAGGTGCCTCTACATGTATCCCCTTCATTTCCGCAAGGGATCTTTGGGCGAGACACAACTGCAACTATTTTTAAAAGGAAAATTGAGTCTGTTATTTAATTTGCCGAGTTTGGACAAAGTAAAAGGAATTACTTTTGAACTTGGTAAATCATGACAGCCGTCAGACCAGACGTAGGATGTTTCGAACTTTAGTTTGTTTGGGTTTGATGAAGATGTCCTTTGCACCACCATCACATGTACTGATTTTTGTTGTAACGAAGGGGTTTGAGTTTGGATCGACTGACATGGAATTGTATGCACTTTTGGGTTGAGACGAGGACATTAGCACAATCTTTTCATGACTTGACCACAAGAAAAGTTGATGCACTTTAGAAGTGAAGGCTAGCAATCAGATTTAAATCTGATTTCATAGTTTATGTTGGATGTTGATTTAGTTATATACATTCTGTGCTATACTAGACCGTGGATTACAAGTATTATTATGTGATAGGCCTTTCAAGATTGAAGTGATGCACCTACGTAAGCAAGTTGAGCCCCCGTTTCCCACTTCTGGTTATGGCCCATGATTAAGCACCACAGCAAGATGCGAAGCCATACATATCATTAGCGCAAATACACACACACACACACACACATATATATATATATATATATATATGTTATAGTCATAGGACTTGGAGTTAAAAAACGTAACATGAATGAAATGGAATTTTATTTGAGTGTAAATTATGCCACTGACACTAACTCACGTTCGTAGTTGAGCAATGAAGTTGATAGTTACAGTTACCAAGTTCCCAGCTCATTAACTATTTTTCTCCCTCTATCTGGGAAAATAAATGAATGCGCATTGAGCTTTCGAAAAAAAAAATTAATTTTTTTAAATTTTTACTCACTACTAATGAGTCTTTTGCTAATAAAAAAAATATACATACTCACAAAATTAATGAGTAGTTGAGCTGCACAAATATCAAAGCTGGGTTTTTTGCCTCCTCAATATCTAACCCAATTTTATTCAAATAATATTTTTTCAACTAAATGTTCAACTCAATTCAAGTTGACTTGATTTGATTAAGTTGAATAATTTTTTTAAAAAAATTATAAAAAAAACCTTTTAAAAAAATAAAATTTTCTTATAAGTTTTTATAAAATTATATTTTACTTTTTAAAAAATCATATAAATTCTCATAGATTGTAAAATAACATTTTAAAAAAATTAAATTTTTGTATAAATTCTTCTAAAATTATATTTTATCTTTAAAAAAAATTTAATATAAATCCTTATTTTAAAAATTATATATATATATATATATATACACACATTATTGGATTAGATCGACCAAATTATATTGCCCAACATGACCAACCTAGTGCTCCAGCCTAGTTTGAACAATTTTTTTAGTCCGGGCCAAACTTGGCGATTGCGTTTGACATGTACCCTATGCGACATTTTCAGTTTCTGAATCATAAAAGCCAAATAATTAAACCATAAATATTTCAGAGACTGGAAGATACATCTCAATTTCTTTCTCCTGTGTTTTCCCATGTATACATAGAAAAGGGAAGCTGGTCATTAGTCAAGATACATCCTTATCACAGACCAACCCCTTGCACCACCATCATATACAAAGGAGTGGATGGAGGCCAATTTTACTTTGTATTGGTCACGGGGATAATACAAGTATTGTCGTCCTCATATTACGTATGCCCACAGATAAGAAAAACTACAAGTCAAAGTGATTCCACTAAAGAAGTGGCTCAGTTCCCAAATAAGTTCTGCATATATTGTTTGGGGAAATCTAGTTGGAACTTGGAACACTCTGAAAGCAGACAATATTACAGTATTTGTTCAATCGCAAAGACAAATAACAAATACACTTTCAGTTTGTTAGACGATCTTGTGAAAATTATTAAATTTCCAGCCAACAAGGCATCATATGCTTCTTTAAAATGATATATTGCAATTTCTACTGATTTATACATAGTGATACTGGTTTTATATTAATCTCAACACCTTTAATTCTGTCTCGAATCTTGAAATCCAAAGCTGATGAATTAAGTCTTTCTTATTTGTTGGGGATGATACATGATATCATATCACCAATGACAGCATTAGAATACTCTTGGACATCTTGCCATGTTTCAAGTTAACAGAGAATCTGCACCCACTAAACTCTACTGAGAAAACCAAAAAGATATTGAATCCGAGCTCCATTATAATTTTTTGTCTACAAGGTACTAAAGAAAACACGAACTTGATTCACCAGGCCATTGTGTTTCTTTTCAAACAGTACTGCAATTTGACATCAGGGTGAACTAAAAGGAGAAGATCAAAATTTCACAATGCGTTTTTGGTAGCTTTTTGATGCATTACAATTTTCCACGTTTCAATCCTACAGTAAATACACTTAAGGAAGGGGTGGATGAGACCCCATGGAATATGTGTTCTCAGTAAACAAAGAGAAATTCAAGGTTTCTTCACAGTTTATCCAGTAACCCAAGTGAGTTAACTTCACTGAATCTGATAATAACATTTAAGGATAATAACACCAGAACCAAAATGTTATTCAGCCCCAACATCATCTGTACGATAAATCCCAAATTCATAATATCTGAAGGCTGAAGCCTGTTAATAGAAATAAATTATAAATACAGAAGCATTTAAATTTCATAAACCATGTTGCTACAAGAACATAACGTAGAACTAAGGGGCAAAAGACCAAAAATAGAAGGATTTGAGACTCTTACTCTACTAACATTGGCATGGCTTTATCGGGAACATGCCAATCTCAAATCTGTGATACTACGACTAACTAGCCAGAGTCACCAATAAGAACATTAAGATTTTAAACAACATACCGAATTGGAAATTTGTCCACAGGACGCCAAAAGAACAGAGCATGTAATTCCCTTTGCTTCGAATCCAAATTTTACAATAATATTCCTGTCATTTTCTTTCTTCTCCATTTTCATTGTTTCTAAATGAGCTATTGAACTAATTAATTCTCCTGCTCGTTCTTCTTTCCCTTCCCATCTCCTTCCCTCTCCTCCAACAATCGGCCTGCCTCCTCATCAGCCTGGGTAGCCTTCTTCTGCGCTTCCTTGGCCTTCAGTGCCTGCAATTTCGAATGGTTGTAATAGGCCACGCCCAAAAAGGCAAGTCCGTACCCAAACAAGTTAATGGGGGTCACAGTGTCCTTGATAACCGACCACGAAAACGCAATCAACAACCAATCCTTCACCACACCAGCCACATTCATCGTCAAAGCAGAGGTTTTTCCAACAAGGAGGAATACAGCAAGATTCAAGGCGAATGCACACAAAGAATTGGTTCCAAAGATCACAAAATCGAAATGGAAGCTAGAAGTATCCTTCAATACAGGGTACTCCATGAAGATCCAGGGCACAGACAAGAAGACGAAACAACAGGGAGCAACATAGTATAGAGAAGTGATGGGATTCAAGGAGATCCCTTTAGAGGTAAGTAAGATTTGAATCATCACCAACCTGGTGGCCTCGAAAGCGACGGCACCCAGTTGAAGGATGACGCCCCAGCTATCAAATTTGGCCTCCCCATAAGCGGCGACGGCGACACCGAGGGAGATCGAGACCATGTTGGCCATGGTATCGGTCTTGAAAGCTTCTTTCTTGAAGAGAACCCCGATAGAATAGACGGCGACAGGCATGAGGGCCTTGAGCATTTGGATGAAGGAGACGGAGAGGTAAATGTAGGCGGAATTAGAGAGCCAGAGGGAGAGGGAATAGAGAGCTCCAATAGGGACGATGGAAGAGAGGTAGAGCTCGCGGGACATGGAGACGGGCTCGACGACCTTGAAGACACGGATCAGGAGGAAGGCGAGGGAGGCGCAGAAGGACATGTGGATCATGGTGAGGGAAATGGGGAAAGGCCAATTGTACATCTTGCGGTCGAGGATGTACTTGTTGTAGACGATGACGGTGAAGCTGAGGAAGATCCATATGGCGACGTAGGTGTAGGAGAGGACGATCTTCTTGACGACGCCGTCACTGAGAGATGCACCTTTTCCCATTGTCGGAGAGGGAGAGAGGATGAAGTGTGAGGAATGAGTGTGAGAGTTTAGCCAGCAGAGAGAGGTGGATCCTTGTGCGTGAGAGGAGAGAGATGGGGCTTGATCCCAACACCTAATAACTGCGCCTCGCCCCTCAAGCCCTGAGGGAAAGAACCCAACTACAACTGTAAACTGCTTAAAACGGGAAGGGTAAATTGCTTCCACTGCTAAATATGTATTTGATGAATAAAAAATAGTTAATTTTTTAAAATTATAAACTTATTTGATAAAAAATTAAAATATATATTTGAAAAATAATTTTTAATATAAATTATTTTTATAAATTTAATAAAACTTACACATTTATTATTTTAAATAAAAAAAATAAAAAAATACAAATACAAATTTTAAAATAGCTTTTAAAATAAATTATATTTTTAATAAAAAATTACTATTATCCAAAACAATGACGCACGTTGCCTTTCTTCTTCCTCTCTCATCCCTTAAAATAAATTGTAAATAAATTATATTTTTAATAAAAAGTTAAATCCATCATTTTAAATAAAAATAAATGCATTTAAAATAAAAGTTTCAAAAAAATATATTTTGATAACAAATAATTTCATCCAAAACCATGAGACATTGCTTCTCCTCTCTCTTTATTTATTTGTCTTTCTATCTATCTAAAATATTTTGAAAAATATTTGAATGGAAGAAAACAAACAATTATATAAAACTATTAAAATAGATTGAATCTACCAAGTTGATTGGTTTAGCTAGTCATTTGTTGAGTTGGGTCTAAGTTTTGTTAACTTTAGTTAACCCCCTTAACTAGATCTTTTTTTCTCTTTTATTAATCTTCAAAATTTTAAGAATTAGATTAATATTTTAATTCTTGCTACGAGAGTTAAAGTTTCAATATAAAATCAAATGCTTTTGATTACAAAAATTAAAAATTTTAAAGATACTTATTATTGTAATAATTTTTTTTTCAGTGAGTTACCCCCACTTGATGAGTTGGGTTGATATTTTTGACATGTTTAAATGAGGTGGGTTAAATAGGTCACAGTCAGTTTTTCAACTAACCTTTGAAAACTGAACTATCTACTTTCATAACTTTACAACTATAATAGCATAAAATTCAAATTTAGTATTTCATAATTGTAAAATATTATATTGCAATGATATAAAATACTAAAATTTGAATCTAATATTTTTTAAAAAAATATTTAAATTAAAATGGTTCTTTCATTCCCTTTTGTTCTATTCTCCTCCATGCAATCGTATTCTTGTATTTATAATGACCTAAAAAAACTTTTGTACTTATAAGAGATTATATTTAAAGTAATTTAGACAGTTTTTATTTATTCTACTCAATTTAAATATATTTAAAAAAAATTCAAGCATAATAAAAAAATATCTAAAATGGAATAGATAAAATTATATTTATAATTAAATATTTTAAAATAATTAAATTCAATTTTCATCTCATACATTTATATTTCTAATTGTTAATAATTGATTTGAGAAAAAAAACATTTTATTTTTTAATTAAAGAATGTACAAATTATGCGATATCTTTTATAATAAAAAGATAGACACACTCAAAGAAGGGGGTGGTGGTGGAGGTTGGCGGGGGAGGGTCATCTGGTGAAGGGAGGGGATGATACCGTGGGTGGGGGGAGGCAGCGCGTGTCCCACGTTACTGGATAATATTATTTCAATGTATGTGTATCTGTAATGGAGCTCAATTTAAGCAAATTAAGTTATCTGAATTTGGTATTTCTCCGTATTTAAACAAACTATATTTTTAAAATTAAAAAAAAAATTGAACAAAATTCACCCCCTTCACACAACTCTCGCTTTGCATTAGAACTTGTATTACCTAAAGCAATTAAAAAAAAAAAAGTGAAAAAAGAAAGAGAGAGAAGGGTAAAGCTTACATACATAAACTCACGGGATAAATGTGAATCTTGCCTCTTCCTTAATCTTTCACTTTCTTCATTTTATTTGAAGTTATTTTAAATGATCTATCAGTTATTTAATAGAAAAAAAAAACTTATATATATATATTACTATTAGATTTTTAAATTAAAAATAATAAATACATAATTCTTTAATAATATTATGATAAATGTATATTTTTTATAGATTATTATATGATTTTTTAATTAAATTATATATTTATCATGATATTATTAAAAAAATATAATATTATTATATTTTAATTGAAAAATATGATAGTAAAAATGTAAGAATTTGTAAATAAGTCAAATCCTTATTTAATCCCAATTATATTTTCACCTTACACACACAAACTTGATTGGATTTTTATTTTTATTTTAAATTAACCAATGAGGGATAACCTATATGTTTCAGTTTTATCAAGAAGCTTAACTTATTGAACCCATTAAATTAATTTACGATCAGTGAAATTGTATTTGGGTAGTCGTATCTTTTTTCTTTTTTAAAGTATACCATGATATCCATTATAATTAACTTCAAATTATGAATGATAATTTATGTAGAAGAATCAAATACTTAATTATTATAATAATAGGGAGTGGGTAGCCCATAGCCGCCATGAATGGCACACGAAATGTCCATATATATATATATATATATATATCTTCAGTTACAAATAGCCATTTGCTTCAAATAATTCTATTCTTACTGTCACGGAAAGTAATGTTTTATACTCTACGAAAACATTTTTTGCCTTAGATCCACCACAACCTCATAAATATCCTAATTGCTGCATCTCATGTCACAATGTCCACATCACAAAAAGTTATCATCATTATCCCCTCAATCAACAAAACATTTTAAAATAAAACATACGAAACAATACATATTCTTTAATAACTTCAATCTATTTAAATAAATAAATTGAGTTAAAAAAAGAAAAGAACTTTATGAATATATCAATATAACTTCTTTGGCCAGTCCCATATATTCACAAATTTAAAATTATAATATTAAAATATACCTAAAACTTTCTTTACAATTAAGCATAGCATTGGCATAAGGAATCTCATTGACTTGTAGAGTTTAGCACCAATAATAAATGTATTTATTGATTGCCGGCAGCCTAACAATTATTAAACAAAACCTTACCTACCACTCGTGCTCCTATTCTTCTTATCAACACTATTTTTTGGGGGATAAAATGCTTATATTAAAATTATTTAAAATCAAATCCATTATGATATTATACCAATTTAATTTATGGTTTCAATGCTCTCTTTATTAACATGCAAACGACTTTGTAAATATTAATATTTCGCTATGCTACTTTTTTGTTTTTTGTTTTTGAGGTAGAGGACTGCTTTTAGTTAGGAGGTGGTGAAGATGATTTTTTGTGAGATAGCCATCTAATTGATGTGTAATATTAATTCAAACTCATTATGATAATAATTTTCTGATGTGTTACTTGATCTCAATTCCAATGATCAGTGTCCAAGGAGACAATCCAAGTTGAAGTCGTTGTAACAAATTTTTAAGCTTTTAATAAATAAGTTACCCTAAAGTAAATTGAAGCATATATGAACTTGATAAAATTAAAAATTATAATATAAGGCATTTTATATACAAATATATATACATTTTTAAATATGAACTCTTTTTAATATAAAATTTTAGAGCATTAAAAATTAACAAATGAATATGTATTTTACGAAAAATAACCAAATAACTTGTATAAATTGATAATTAAGATCTATAGCAAATATCTCTTAAATGTGTGATTGAAAATACCAGAAATATGAGAGGTTGGTGCTAGCAAAATGAATGAATATTTTGACATTTTAACCATACTCTTTCATTATATGATTGAGACGATAATATATATATATATATATATTGCTCCCCTCGGTTTTGTGCTTTATAGAATAGAATTAGAAAATGAAACACTTACGTCCCTTCCGATCTCATTCCCATGGAGGGAATACAGAGTCCAAATAATTAACAAAATGTCAATTATAGCAATATATCTTCTACACCACTAAACACCACTAAAGACAAAAATGCCAAAAGATATCTTAAATAATAAAAAAAAAACACACACACACACAAGGACAAAATATAATTCATATATGAGAGTGGAAATGTGCAAATTGTATTTCAAAAATTTGTTGAGGTAAATGAATAAACTAATATAGGGGCACATCATGGGCAGTGCAATTATTGCATTTCTAATAAATCAATCATCAACTATGCGTAAACATTTATGATGCACATCGAACAGTGCAACCCGGAGTCTGTGGATCAATAATACAGTTGGAGTTTTGTGTATTTTAGTGTGTTTTGTACAGAACTAAAAGTGTCGGTAGACGCTGTGCAAATCAAATTAGTAAAATATAGTAGTATATTAATGTAATAAAGTATCATAAACAAATAATAATCTTAACGATTACTCAATTGCACTTGACTGGTCTCGAGTTTCAGCAAGCAAAAGGGAAATTGCAAATCTTGATGAGGCATCTGGAAGTGACTGGTTTCAACAAGGAAACCATAATGGTGATAATTTTGTGGAAAAGCCCATTGTTGAATTTTAGCCAAAAGTTCAACATCTTCAATGATGGCGGAAGTGTTTGGCACTTCAAGCGCAAATGTTGCAACCAATTAAGATGTTTGCTGCTAATGTTCTTAACTTCACTTTAATGGAATCAGAATACGTTCCTCTTAATTTGCCAAACTCTGCGAGAAATTGTCGTCGTTGATAAAAACCTTTGTCCTGTTGGGCTCTTAATTGAAGGGCCTTGTCCCCCACCTTTGATTTGGACGCCTTACCATCTAGGTTTTTGTGGACTTCATTATTGGGGAGATTAAATTATGGGAAGGTAAAAATTTTTTTTTTTAAAATTTGAACATATTTATATATATATATAAATTTTAGGTTAAAAAATGAGAGTATAACATATCTTTTTGTAATTATAGAAACTAATTGTAATTTATAGAAGTTAAACATGATGCTCTTTCATATTATATAATTCATCAATACTTAAGTTTGTTAAACTTTTTAATAATATTTTTTAAATATAAGTAACCACACAATTAGCCAAAAAATATAAGTAATTAGACAGTTTACAAAAAAAATTATCTTTTATCTTATTTCTAAATTTGTTTTTAATGATTTTCATAACTAAAAAGAACATCTTACTTATTGTGGTTAAAACTTTAAGAATCAATAATAGGTAAAGCAAACAATCAATTAAATAATAAATATCATATTTTTTTTATATTTTCAATTCTTAGCATAATTGAAATATTGTTGACATGTTTTTAAAACCAAGATGTTGAGGAAGATTAAGCTCATAATGTTGTCCTTATATTTTGAGGTGAAACTCTCTTATTGAATGAAATCATTAAAATAAAAACCTTTCTGTTCATTCATAACTATAATCAATATTAAATAATTTATAACCGTTGCATTTTTTTTGTATTTAAAATTTATGCAATAAATTAGTAAAAATTTATTACAATGAATATCTTAATAAATTTAACTGCACAACATAATTATTTTAATAATTTTTCATTACATCTTTACCTTTCTTAAATTTTAAACTTCATAACAATTTATAATACACCTTGCAATTTCAATAGTGGGGGAAGCAACCCCCCTGCCCCACGTTGCATCTGTTCCTGCTCACCTTTTTTGGGTCTAGGACGGAAATTTGGATTCAATGTATAGTTTGAAAGACCATGGATCAAAATTTAAATGAATGTTTTTATACTTTTACGAAGGAACACAAGGTAGAAATCATTGATAGCAATGGCTTTGGCTTTGAGTTGGGAAAGGATGCGGTCCAACTTGAAGACTTGAACTCTATCTCTCAAAGAATATGCCATTGAATATGATCAAGCATATTCAATATATAAAATACACGGAACGAAAATAAAGGCATAGCTAGTCCTATGACTGCTATTATAAATTAAATTCCTAGTCACGGTAAAATGGGAGTTTTGGAAGGGTATCCGTGAACTGCAAGAGAAGTGTGGTACGCATTTTTAAGATAATCACCACTTGTCACGTGTCTCATAGGAACAACACGTAATGTCAGTCCAGGCATGGACAACAGTACATCCAATTATGCAGGGGGGCTAACCAATTTGTCTACTTTGCCGAATCTTTCAATCTTTATGGGAACTATTTCAAGTCAAAAACGGAAGGAAGAATCACCAAACTAATCTGAATGATCAAAAAACTATATTTTGTGGTCATCACCATAGCCATCATTAAATAGTTTTGTTCATTTGTTTCCATACAAAGAAAAAAAAAAGAAAAAAATTGGAAACGCTTGGTTCGGACATTATCCCAACTCCAAGATGATGTAGACGCCTCCAAGCAATAGACCCGGGTTCGACTCTCGGCGAATGCAAACTTCCTAATATAAGTACACAGTGTTATCATCCCCAGTAAATTTAATTTTTTTTAAACGTGAATAAATTTAATTCAGAAAACAAGATTAAATCATTATCGAGTATTTGCTAAAAGTGATAACCACTGGTATGTAGGTAGCTATATATGGAGTCACTGCTGATCATACACAAGTGTGATTTCGTCCGATGATGTTGTGTCTGATTGAAGCAGCGGATATGGATACGCACTTCTGGAGCCGAAGTTAGTAGTTGACGTAGATGATGAAGACACTGGCACATAAACTCCAGTAGGTCTTATTCCTGGTAATTCCATCAGAGGTTCGTTTGGGTTCAGCAAAATGTGTAGCACTTTTCTCATTTTGGGCCTGAACGCCGAATCCGGATGCAAACAAGCCAGCCCAACCATCAATGCCCTTTCGGCTTCTTCCTTATCGAATTGCTCTCTCAGTTGTCTATCAACACACTCAGTCAACGTATTCTCAGTATGCATATTCCAAACATAGTCCACCAAACTAATCTCTTCCATGGTGCTCTTTGATCTTCTCCCGCATATGACTTCAAGCACTACCATACCAAAACTGTATACATCTGATTCTGGGGTGGCTTTCCCTGTGAAGCCTACTTCGGGGGCCAAATATCCAGGAGTTCCAGCTAGATTTGTAATTACTGACTCTTCGTTTTGGAGCAATCTTGCAAGCCCAAAATCTCCTAGACGAGCGTTGTAATCAGAGTCCAGCATTACATTGTTTGGTTTAACATCTCTGTGAACAACTGGGTTTCCACACTCTTCGTGAAGGTAGAGTAATGCTGATGCGAGTCCTCTTAATATCTTGTGCCTTGTTTCCCAGTTCAGAATGTCCTTGCCTACGAACCGATCCAGGCTTCCATTTTGCATGTACTCATACACTAAGAGAAGATGTTCGCGTTCATGGCACCACCCTAGTAGCTGTACTATGTTCTTGTGCCTAAGCCGCCCTATGGTACATATTTCAGCAAAATACTCTCTTTCACCTGTTGCAGAAAATCCAAGGGCCAAGAATGTGACAATTAAGGTGGAACTTCGGCCAGTGGATGAAAGGCTAATTCTGCATAAATTATAATCTTTCTACAACTTTTTGCATACTCACATTAAAATCCATTTAAGTTCAGAATATCTCAAGAAGTGTCAATCAAACATACCGTTGACAAGGTGACAAACTAGCTAGTACAGGACCAAACACTCAAATTTTGTCAGTAAAAATCTGAATCTGGCTTTTCTCCAATCCATGACAGGAACATGATATCTTGGCTAGCATGTTAGCATTTTTTTTAATTGTATTTTTCTTTTAATTTTGGCAAAATCACCTATCTCTCCATATTTGTGAAGACAGATCAAATCTAATCACCATACAACTGGAGAGAAGCCAGACACTAAAAATCTAACATTAATTTTTTTGAAGTCAACATAAATTCTTATGAAATCTTATAAAAATTATGACTTTTTAACAATGGCATTTTGTATATAAATCTTCCTTATCTTAATTCAAAGCGCGAGTTTCTTCCATTGTTTCGTTGTTAGCCAAAAGCCTCACATACCTTGTTTAGAGTTTGCTGAAATCTTCTTGACTGCTATGGTTTTTGGAGGATTTAATAAGAGACCTTTATAAACACTACCAAATCCGCCTCTGCCTAGAAGATTCTCCTTGCTGAAGTTGCTAGTTGCCTTACACAATTGCCTGAAAGTGAACACCTTGGGGATATCTGGAGCTGTCATTGATAAGCATTCTATATCTTCTTGCTTGTCACCCCTCTCATCTCCTTTCTTCAAAGCTTCTATAATAAATGGAACTGAGCTTATCAACATGACCAGAAAAATAGGTATGACAATGATCAGTATGGTCTTAATGGTCTCATATTTACTGGGTTTATCAGAAAGCAAGGGCAGAGGCACTGATGTGAACACCCAATTGAGGACTTGATGGCTTTCAGGCAATGTTTTGCCAGTAGAGGCTGTGAAACCAACATAAACGGTGGCTGGTACTATATTTGGCAGATCAATTGAATGGTTAAGAACGCTCGTTAACTGGCTTTCAGATTATCCAATAGAGACATATAGCATATTCACCGAACCATCGTACTCTATTTTAACCTTGATGTCCCTTCCACTTTTGAGTTCAACTCCAGTGCTATTGAGACTCACTGCAGCAACTGGACTTGTGATGCTTCCTGTGTCTATCCCAATGTGGTTTCCATCTGGATCAAACTCGTTCATGAAAGTGTCAAGCTCCACAGCTATTTGTCGTAAAAGTCCACCTACAAATAAAACGTTTCAGACTCTGCTGAAGGGAAAACATCAAATTTTGTCGCACAAATTGGAGCAGAACCAAGTTTTGATTGGTCACATATTGTAACATTTTTGCTTGTACGTGTCCTTAACAATGTCAAACGGTGTTATATTCACCATCTGGCCCGCAGATTCAATGGGTTGGCCTTTTAATGGGCCATTAGATGGCTAACCTATTTTATTTACTTTTATTAATAAAAATAGCTTTGAGTTAAATAATAAAAAAATTTGAATAAAAAATGTATAAATAATATATATGTATTTAAAAAATAACTAGAAGGGCCTGTGTTATTAGCATAGGTCCTAATACAACAAAAAATTTAAAGTTTAAAAACATATTCAAAGAAAAAGAACAGGCATGAAGCCCAAGATAGAGGGAGTTGTACTGTTCATACTGTTGCAAAATTGGTGAACAGTTCATCAATAGCTTCCTACAAAGTTTATAAATATATAAATATTATAAAAACAAGAATTTAATTTTTATGTTAAACAAGTCACCATTCAATTCTTTCTTTTTGATATTTCTCAGTATTATTTTTTTCATCCTGTTTAAGCTCGCTTTCAAACAGGTCAAAATATATAAGAGGCAGGTAATCAGGCTGACCCATGGATTCTGGCCCATTTTGATCAAGGGCGGAGGCAAAAATAAGTAAATAAAATCTTATTTTTATTTGATTTATGTATCACATTAGCTAGCTAACATTTTATATGTCTAATTTCAAGTTAAAAAAAAATACATATAAGATCTATTGATAATTTGGTAACAATAATAAAATAAGATAATTCTATAAAAAGAAACTAGAGATTTTAGAAATGAGAAGTGAACGCAAATAATAGTTTAAAAATAAACCACATAAGTGAAAAAAAATACCTTTAAAAAAATAGAAAGAGCAACTATAAAGTGAATTATATTGAAAGAATGAGTATAAAATAAATAAATAAATAAATATTGAGAGATAACAATAGATTTGATGATTTTAATTTTTTCTCATTTTAGTCTATTGATATAAAAATGTAAGGAGAAGCAATTTTATTTTTTAAATTCCTAAACTTATCTAAGGTTAAAAAAGTGGAGATCATCTTGTCTAAAATTTTGTCTTTTCTAATTTTGTTATTTTTAAAGATTGAGGATTGTTAAAGTAACTCATAAAGAGTAAATAGATCAATAATATTTTTTCTTTTGAAGTATGACACATATTAAATCAATATGTAATTTTTAATTTATTCATCAACTTTTAGTTAAACTACAAATACAAACATTATACTTTTGGAGGCCTTAATTAATGTCTTTTTTTTTTTAGGGGGGGGGGACCATATAGAACATTCCCTAAACACACACGCGCGCGCACGTACATATAAAAGAATTAATATCAAAATTTTAGGGATTATATATATATATTACCTTGTGTAGACCTATCAAATAAGCCGAGATATGAGCCGTAGCTAGGCTGTGGTGATGGGTTGCGATCTTGTGCAAAAACGAATGTCATTCCATCACCAGAGCTGGTTGAATTAGCCATTGGAGTGATCCTAATAGTGAACGAGGTGGTGATAAATATTGTTGGCCAAACTCGAACACTTTGAGGGTACAAAACCCTTCCAATTTTGTTCTCTGTGGAAGATGGAAAACTTGAATTGCTTGGCTCCGGAGTGAGGCTTAAAAACCCATCACCTGACGTCGCCGAGCCCATACATAGTAGCTCACCATTGCTGCAACTTTCAGGGCTAAATGAAGGGAAAGAGAAAGTATTGAGGTCAATCAAAGAGCTTGAGCAAGTTTCGACAAGCAAGGCAGAGAGACACAAAAGCACAAACATGGTTATGTTGTGTCGTGGATGGACAAGAAGTTCTCATACACCAAACAGAACCCTTTATTTGTGTGCGTACATAGTGATGACCAAAGTTTGTACCTTGTGAATGCTATATATATTGTTCTATGATTCGTCTTTATTTTCATGAAAAGGGCAAAAGCTACTGTATATAACGAGAGCATAACATTCTATACCTTTTGTTTGATTCGGAAGCTGAGTAGGAGAGGTGGACTTGTGACACAAATGCTAGTTCTTGTCCTGTTAGGTAGGAAGGTATGACTCGTCAGGGACAACGATGAATACAATGCAAAAAATCTTAATATGAGAACTACAGTTTGACAGGATATGCTACAAAAGGCAAATAGCCCTCAAAGTACAATGGTTCCTTTTCTCTTTGTCCATGACATGAGTCAGATTATTTTTTATTTTTTTTCAACATTTTTATTACCGTCAATTAAGACAAAGTATTAAGATATTATACTATTATAAGAATTTTCTTTTTCATTTGACCTCAATATTTATTACTACCTAGTAATAAAAAAGAAGAAGAACAACAAAAGGAATGGTTTTTTTAAAAATATATATGTAAAGGCCAACATATATTGCTGGGTCATCGATCTTAATTTGAATCTTTTTATGTTATTTTGCTTAATTTTTGTTTCCTAAATACTTTTTTTGTTAAATTACTATTCAATTATATTGTTGTTCTTTAAATATCTCTCTTTTTAGTGATTATTATAAGTAACTAAAAAAATGTTGCTCGAGGCATGAGCAGGTCATTGTTGTTAGCTTGTAAAAATACTAGTTTATATATAAAGATGCTAATAATGAATATTCATACATAGAGCACATAACCAAACCAAAAAAAAAAAAAAAAAGCAGGGAGCACATGTATTTACTTTGTAAGTGGTAGGTAAGTAGCTAAGGCTGATATCCATGTTAGAAACAGATAATTTGAGAACCAGTAGGCAGAATGTAATATTTCTAAGAATAAAAATGGCAGAATTTATGATTGTAATGAAGAAATTAAGTAACAAACGGGTAAGAGTTCATGGAGAACATTTTCAATTTAATTAACACAAACCAGACGACCTCATAGTTTTCTTTTCATTAAATATGAAGAAGTTTGGTGATAATTCTTTTTCCTCTCATAAATCTTACCTGTATATCAATGATGATCTCACACCTAGGCGCCATATAAGTTATTGATGATGGTAAGAATAGAGAGAGAGACGAGAGAGAATATGAGGCAAGAATGAAAATAGAACTGAATAATCAATTCATCAATATGCATCTAAATATATACATGAAGGATAACTAGGCAATTTAGTTGGAACGGAAAAACTAATTATCTAACTAAAAGTAACCAGCTATTAACTAAAAAATATTTTTAATAAATATATTATGTTACAGCTGTTACCCCCCACAAGCTAGAACATATATGTTGATCATGCTCAACTTGGAGATAAGTGTATGGAATGGTCCAGCGAGCAGAGGTTTGGTGAGAACATCTGCAAGCTGGTCAGAAGATCTGATAGGGATGAGATGAACAACCTTGTTTTGAACTTTCTCTCACACAAAATGGCAGTCTAACTCTATATGTTTTGTATGCTCATTAAAAATGGGGTTGGTGGCAATTTGCATGGTTGAATGATTATCACAATTGATCAGTGCAGGTTGAGAATGATCAATGTGGAAATCAGCAAGATATAGTAGCCATTGAAATTTCGAAGCAGTGGTAGCTAGAGCTCGATACTCAGCTTCTGAGGAGGATTTGGAAACAGTTGACTGTTTCTTTGATTTCTAAGACACTAAGGCTAAGAAACACAGCAAAACTAGAAATTGATCTTCGAGAATCCAGACAGCTTGCCCAATTAGAATCAGTGAAACCCTTTAACTGAGTGTTGGAAGCAAAGGGAAAGAATAAACCCTTTCCTGGTGAGGCTTTAATATAACGCAAAATGCGATGTGCTGCCTGTAAATGAACATCTCTCAGGTCTGACATAAATTGGCTTAGCTGTTAGACTGCAAAGCTAAGATCTAGACTAGTATTAGTAAGATAGAGTAATCGGCCAATAAGCCTTCGATAAGCAGAAGGGTCTGAGATAGCAATGCCAATATTTCTAAAAAATTTGATGGACTTGTCCATAGGAGCAGTGGCTGGTTTACAAGTAAGAAAACCAGTAGCTTCAAGAAACTCCAAAGCAAATTTGCGTTGAGATAAAACAATCTTGTGGATGATTTGGCAACTTCAAGACCTAGGAAATATTTCAATTCCCCAAGATCCTTGATTTTAAAAATTGAGTCTAAAAGCAATTTCATCCGAGTTATTTCAACCATGTCATTTCCAGCTAAAATCACATCATCTACATAAACTAGTAAAGTTGTAAAAGAACCAAAAGTTGTCACAAATAAAGAATGATCAGACTGAGATTGATTATAACCAGAGGAGATTAAGGCAAAAGAAAGTTTGGCAAACCACTATCGGCTTGCTTGTTTAAGTCCACACAACGACTTTTACAACTTGCAAACTATAGTAGGATCAGTAGGAGGAAAGCCCTGAGGAAGTTCCATGTAGAATTCTTCATTCAAATCTCCATGTAAGAATGCATTATTAACATCTAGTTGGTGCAAAAACTAACCTTTAACTGCTGCAAGAGACAAAAGAACCTGAATGGTAGTCATCTTTGCTATAGGAGAGAATGTATCAAAGTAATCAATACCTTCGGTTTGTGTGTAACCTTTTGTGACCAATCGTGCTTTGTACCTCTCAAGACTACCATCGGCTTTGTATTTAACCTTGTATACCCATTTACATCCAATGGGAGATTTTTCAGCTGGAAGAGGTGTTAGAAGCCATGTATTATTCTGCTTAAGGGCTTTAATTTCAGCATCCATGGCATCCCTCTATTTTGCATATTTCACAGCTTGATTGAAAGTTTTAGGCTTATAACCTCAGAAGTAGAAAGAATATAGGACTGATAAGAAGGAAACAATCGAGAATAAGAAAGAACATAAGAAAGGGGATAAGAAATACCTGTGGAGACTGGTACTGTTGAAGCTTGAAGGTTAGTATGATAATCATGCAAATATACTGGTAGCTTGTGAGGTCTGGTGGACTGTCTTAAGATAGGATCATTAGCAGTAGGTAAATCTGGTTGGGGACAAGTGTTAATAGGAGTGGGAAAGGGAGGGGAAGAGCAAACAGAATGTTCAAAAGGTGTTGGAGGATATAATGTGTTCGGTGATGTGTTGTCATATGTAAATGGAAGTGAATTAAGTGAGGTTTGCTGCTGGAAAATAGAAGAGGGGTCGGCAAAATCAAGAAGAACAGAATGGTCTTGAAGTGTGGGTAGTATAGGAGTATTAGAGTTGCTCAAGGTGGTGGAAATACTGAAGGGGAACCTGGTCTCATAAAAATTGACATCTCTTGATAAGAAAATGGCCTTGGTATCTATATCCAAACAAATATAACCTTTGTTACCAAGTTTGTAACAGAGAAAGACACACTTGCGAGCTTTAGGGGAGAATTTTGAACGATTTTGGGAGGAAGTGGCAGCAAAACAAAGGGATCCAAAAACTTTAAGATGGTCATAAGTTGGGTTCTAATTGTACAACAATTCAAAAGAAGTGTTATTTTGAATAATGGGAGAGGGTAAACGATTAATGAGATGAATTGCATGCACCACAGCAAAAGACCAATAAATTTTGGGCAAATGAGATTGAAACATAAGTGCTCTAGCATCATTAAGGATGTGTTGATGCTTACGTTCTACCACCCCATTTTGTTGAGGGGTTTCAACACAAGTAGTTTAATGCAAGATGCCTTTGGATTCATAAAAGGAAGGCATATGAAACTTAGCACCATTGTCCGATCTTACAATTTGTACTTTGGTGTTAAACTGAGTGCCAACAAAATTTAGAAAGTTTTGCAATTGAGTTTTAGCTTCAGACTTTGATTTCATAAGAAAAATCCAAGTAAATCTAGAGAAGTCATCAATAATGGTCAAAAGATATCGATGACCATGAACAGAAGGTAAAGCAAAAGGGCCCCAAATGTCAATATGAGCCAAAGCAAAGATTTTATTACTATTGTTTATGTTTACAGGAAATGGAAGCCTTTTGTGTTTGGCTAAGTGACAAGCATCACATGGTAATGCAATAGGTTTACAATGTATGAAAGGAAAACGTTTATGTAAAATTTGTAAAATTGAGCTAGAAGTATGACCTAATCGTAGTTGCCAAAGTGTAGAGGTATCATTACATGAAGTTTGTGTATGGTTAATGGTGCATAGTGTTGATATCTGCTGGGGTGTATCTACATGATAAATATATAAACCTTAAAAAACTTCAGCTATACCAATCGTCTGCCACGAGTTGATTGCCTAAATAAAACAATAAGAATGATGGAAGATTAAACAACAATCAATGAAGCTAATTATTTGAGTGACTAAAATGATGTTAAATTGAAATTTAGGAAGGTAGAGAACATTAGTAAGAACTAAAGTGTTAGAAAGTTTTACTGTGCCCGAATAGCAAGCAGTAAGAGGTGAACCATTAGGAAGGCGAACTCTAACTAGATCTATGGTCTTATAAGAAATGAACCATGCTAATGAAGTGCAGACATGATCAGTTGCCCCACTATCCACTATCCAAGAATTACTTGAGGCTGGGGAAGCATCACCATTACCTGCTACCCCGTTAACTCTTGCAAACTGATTTATAAAAAAGGATCCATCAGAGTTCCCTTTAGGAATTAGGGAAAGTAATTGCTCGTATTGTTCTTGTGTCAACTGAGGGAGTATCTTTGCCTCACCCGAATCTACCATCTCTGTCTTCGATTTTTGAAAGCAAAAATTGTTGACTGAAGCTGGTTTATTTTTGAACTTAATACTTGGTGAAAAACTATGCTTTCTATAACATGTCTCCACCGTGTGGCCAATCTTGCCGCAGTGAGTGCAATGTTTAATTCCTCCAGAGCTTTGAGTCTTAGTATTTTGATATCTTGGGCCAGAAAAAGACTTATTCATCAACACCTTGGGTTCCAATCTTGCACCCATCTCTCGCTCTTGTTGAATGACAAGAGAGAAAACCTTGTTAATCGATGAAAGAGGATCCATAATCTTAATTTGAAATTTCACTGTGTTATACTAGTCATTCAAACCCTTCAGGAAGCAAATCACGTAGTCTTGCTCCATTTGAACTTTAGCTCCCTGACTCGCTTTACAAGAACAAGAAGGTACACAATCACAATTCTTGATAGGCCTCAAACTCATATACTCATCCCAAAGAATCTTCAACTTAGTAAAATAGTCTGTGACAGAAACCTCACCTTGCTTCACTACAAAAATTTCTTCCTGAAGCTCGGCAATTCAGAATATATCACTCTGAGAGAATCTATCTCTCAAATCATTCCATATGTCATATGCGTTGTCTAGCCATAATACACTGTGCGCGATATTTGACTCAAGCGTCTTAGCAATCCATGATTGTATGGTAGTGTTACATCTCTCTCATGCCGGAAACAGAGGATCGAAAATGCTCGGCCTCTTGATCGAACTGTCCACAAACTTCAGCTTGTTCTTAGATAGAAGCGCCATGCGCATTGCTCGAGACTAGGACGCATAGTTCAATCCATTCAATGATGAAGAGACAAGCACCAGAGCGGGATTTTCATTAGGATGGAGGTAATATAGCAAAGAAGGGTTGATGGTAGGATCACTCCGATTGGAGGAGGAAGAACAAACATCGGAGTTGTTCTCGGAGGCCATCGGCGACAGGGACTAGGGCAACAGTGCGGAAGGCTCTGACACCATGATGATGGTAAGAACAAAGACAGAGACGAGAGAGAACATGAGGCAAGAATGAAAATAGAACTGAATAATCAATTCATCAATATGCATCTGAACATATACATGAAGGACAACTAAGTAATTTAGTTGGAACAGAAAAACTAATTATCTAACTAAAAGTAACCAGCTATTAACTTAAAAATATTTTTAATAAATATATTATGTTACAGCTGTTAGTTATAAATAGGAACTTTTCAACTATTGAAGAAGACAGAAACTATTTTCTATGTCTTAGTTTAGAGACAAAAGAAAGGAACTCACGCCATCTTAGCACAGCTCAAGATAAATTTGTGGTAGATAGGATTCAAGTAATAGTTATGTGTGTGTGTGTGTGTGTATATATATATATATATATAGAGAGAGAGAGAGAGAGAGAGAGAGAGAACAAGTAACAACTTAATTAGCATCTCATTCTGCGCATTTATTAATCGCTTTTCTTTATGTAGATGGCTAATCTGAATTAACAAATAACAATCTCCCGCACCGTGACAAAATTTAATTAGCTTAAAGAACTATAATTTTTCTGGCATTGTAAAAGTGGTAAAGTTCTTTTTGTCCTTTGTAGTTTTTATGGCCTTTAATTAATTCCAAATTTCCTTGTTGCATTGATAAGAATACTTAAATATCAATTTCTTACATATACTGTTCACATGGATATAAGATTAATTAGAAATTGAAACTATCTGGTGAGAACAAATTCTAATCTTATCCCATAATAAATAAAAATATAACGTGCTAATAAGAATTAATGAACACGTTGTTGTTACAGACTCGACAGAGTCCACTAACTCTAACGAAAAGCTTATTATGCTACAACGGGGAAAAAAAATCCCTATCTCGTAAAATTGAACTTAGATTTGCATATCCAAACTACACCATATGTAATACATATATATATATATATATATATATATATTTAATAATTGAAAATGTTGCCAAGGGTATTATTGCCTGATCCAGTGCCAACACACCCGATGGTCTAAAATTATTAACCAAGTCATTAACAGATTATTGTAGTAGATTAATGCTTGAAAAGTATCTTGCTTTGAGAGTTTTGAATAAAGTGTAAACGATAATATGATAAAAGAGAAAAACTAAAATTCATATATCTTTTTGTTACTGTTGTTTTTATGTGTGTTTATTCTAACCTCATACTCGACAAAGAATAATTGTTAAACTACTGTTGAACTCTTAAATTGACAAAAAGGGAAAAAAAAATCATAGAGCTTGATTTCAGCAAGACAGAGTCGCATCTCGCAATGTAGATACAAATTAAGCAAGTATATTTATTTTTTCTGAAAAGAAATGTAATATCAAAAAAATTTGTGAGATAATATCGTTTATTTATACCTTTCTTGACAATTACAACGCTGTCGATATGCAATTTTTTTTAATAATGGAGACAATTTTTATTTTTTTCCAAAAAAAAGGATAAGCTAGTAATAAGAAAATACCTAATGCATGTGTATAAAAACTTCCATACATATCCGCAATGGGATGCCAATTGTTCATGAATCATGTGAGTGGTGTATATATTTTTCCCAAGAAGCCTATAAAATGAACCCGAAAATCACCCGGCCAACATTTTCAAATTGAAGATTTAGAACCCAATCTGAGGTTCTAGTTGTACTAGAGGTTTATAGTACAAGTGAAGGTATAGATGTATATATACATATCGGAAAAGGTACACTGACAAGCAAGTGACAATATCACCCATTACAGAACTCCTCATGAACACTGATTGGGCGTCCTTCTACATGGAAAAACATGTGTTTCATCAAAGAGAGAAAGAAAACAAACAAAAAGGATGATATGCGTTTCATGCCTAGCTTTTTCGTAACTTTTGGAATTTAGCTAAGATTGGGATTTTCTAGGGGCATCACCATCACCATCAACATTCATGAAGATGGCGTCAGTTTCAGTCGAGTTTCTACTCCCGTCGCTCATACTTGCGAGCCCAGATATGCTTCCCATTGACCCGATATTTGGCTATTCGTTTTCCATTCAGAATCCGATCCACCGTCGCCACGCTGTCCACCACCACAGTGGCGAAAAGAGTCTGATCCTGCTGCGCATGCTCCTCCTCCACAAAATTGCCCATATATATCTGCCCCACGCTCTTCTCCCCAAACGCACTTCTGAACAAAAATGCCACCTCTTCCTCCGTCACAGGGAACCCTCTAGAAAACGTTAGGAACATGGTCTTATCGTCCTCCGTCACGTCATCCGACGGTCTCCATCTCCCCTCACACCATAACCTCCAATCACGCAAATCCCATTCCTCTCTGTTCGACCTGAACGGTCCGTACAAGGGGTGTGGAAAACCCGGCACCATCACAGGCCTCGGTGGGCCGGGCCACGTGGTGCTAGTGCCAGCGATGTCATAAACATGTGACAAGATATCGGTGAAGATTCTGGAACAAAGGTTATTGAGAATGCTTTTGATACCGGCTATGACTGTGAAGCGTCTTCTGTTGAAGAAATGGAGAGAGATGTCCATCTGGGCGAGGGTTGCGGTGAGAGGGAGGCCACCGCCTGCAGGGATAGGGTCGTCGGCGTCGGAGTGCTCCAAGCAGTGGAGGCAAAGGAGGGCTTCGTTGGCGAGAGCGTTGACGAGGTTGTGGGAGAGAGAATGGAGTTTGGCGATGAGGTTGGGGTGGGCAACGTGTTCAAGCCAGAGCCAGAGGGCCATTACGAGGAGGGACTGGGTTGGGTCGCGATCCAGAGTGCAGAGGAGGCACAGCAAGAGGTTGCGCTCCATTCTGTGGAACATGTGGAGTTCTTCGACTGTGATGAGGGCCATTTCTTCTAGATAAAAGAGGGAATGCTATTGCTCTCACTAGTAGCTAGGACTGATCGAAATGGCAAGATACCACTGCTTATATATGTGTATATATATATATAGCCCCAAAAGGGATAATTGGGTTCGGCAAAGTGGGGTTTATGAGTGATTAGCACACAGAAAATCACCAGCTTAGTATGGTCTCAGTACCAGGGAATATGTGATCCGTAAGAAAATATGAGACGTGGGTCAGAGGTGGACCTGGCTGTGACAAAGAAACCAACCCTCGCGTGATTTGCACTCGAGTTTCTTTGTCAAATTACTTTTAAATAAATTAACGATTTACTTCTCAAAATATTATTTCTTTTTCTCAATTTAATCTTACTTTCCTCTCAATTTAATATTTTAAAGATGAATTCTCAAAATATTGGTTCTTTGTCTTAGTTTAATCTTACTCTATTTTCAATTTGATATTTTAAAGATAAGTTTTTCAATTTAATCTTCTACACATTTTTTCTAATCAAAATAACCTTTTTGTTAGACAATAACAAAATCTCACATAGGCATTAATTAATGATAGATATAGATTTGACCAAGTGTCTTTGACACAAAACAAACTAGATTTTAGTACAACATGCATAAATACTTCTCGGAGGGACTAGACTTTGATTGAAAAAAATATTCAGAGATTTAAATTAAAAAAATTTATTTACAAAATATTAAATTAAGAAAAAAAATAATATTTTAAGAAATAAATTAAAAAAATTACATTTAAAAATAAAATAAAAATATATTATTTTTATAAATTAAATTATTAATTTACTCAATAATCTCTTAATTTTACTGTGAATTCTTACCTTGAATGATGCTCTCGTCTTTTTCCTCTTTGACTTTTCCATGCCCCACTCAAAGCCATACATTTTAGGACTAAACTTATCAGTACAATTTTGGAAAGGTGTGTGTGAATGGTTAAGAAGGATATACGCTATTTAAATAATACTCATTTTAAGTATTTTATCTTTATATGTTTGGTTTGAAAAAAAAATTTACAAAAAATACGATAAATATAACAAAATTTTAAAAAAATTAATCATATTATTGAGTTATAAAATTTGTTCATTTATTTTTAAAAATTATATATTTATTGTATTTTCATTAAAGAACTTAATAATAAATGTATGAAAGTTGCATCTTTTTTTTAAAAAAAAAATTGGCATTCGCTGCCCCTGGTTTTCCTTTTGAGTTAGTGTACTCTTTGGACTCTTTCTCCTCGCAGACTCGTTTCGGCTGCACATCGCACTTTTAAATACTTGTGTATATTTTTTCTTCTTAGCAAAATTTGACTAACTTTTTTAGTTTATGTTCTTGCAAACTTTTATTTTGTGTAGCACAAGAAAATTAAAGTTTTGGCTATTATTTTTAAAAGGAAAGTGTATTCACAAATGATGTAATATTGGCTGGAAGTTCACATTTCGTAATCTTTTTCCTTGGTTAGATATTAATTATCACAAATTTCCGACCTCATTTTTTATCTCTCGAACTTGGAAGGTTTCAGATGAAAAGGGGTGATGGGGTTGAACACTATCAATGCATGGCTTCTCCAACTGACATCAATTTACGAAATGGGGTTTCGTTGGTTCCCTAGCTAAGTCAACATCTTCTAACTTCAATCCAATAAAACAAGGAAACGCTGAGTGACAACCAATAAAATAATAATTAAGTAGAAAAGGGAAACGCTTGAACTTATTGTGGTTAGGTAAATACACTTTAACTATTATGCACATTTTAACACTTTATTATAGTTTTGCTTTGTGAATTTGATATTGCTCCTTGTTTTTAGATTTATAATATCTTTTTTTGCAAGCTTTTTTGTTTAATTTACATATATAATGTTTTAAAAAAATAAAATTAAAGTATGTTAAAATAAAAGAAAAACTTATATATAATTTTTATATCTTTAATTTCAAGCTTTCTAATTAAAGCATAACAATATACGATTTTTATAATTTATCATCACATTATTAATTTTTTAAAAAATATTTGTTCACACATGTTATAATTTTATTAAGAAAATTTAATAACAATAATATAAAGAACTGATATTATGGTCTTCAATATTAGATTTTATTTAGAAAGATTAGAAGTTTCATTCAAATCATTTATGCAAAGTTTAGATTATGGGGCTTCTCTTTAGACATAGATACATACATCAAATGTATTTTCTCCATTATTACACATCTTTTTACACATTTGTAATATTTTAAAAATAAGAGTAGAAATTGAACCATTCACATTATATACACCTAACATTTTTATTTTGACTTTGCTTTTGGACTTATGCTGTCGCCCATTCGAATGAATTTTTTTAAAAATAGCTAATTATATAATAACTAACATTTTATCGTAAATTAAAATGCATTATAAAAGTCAAATTAAGATCATGGATATTAATTATAATTATATTTTTGGATTCATATTGTCATTCGTTACCAATTATACAATAACTAGCATTTTAATTTGTCACATATTTGAGCACAATATAAAAGTTAAATTAAGATGATTAGTATTGATTATGATTATATTTTTTGTTTTATACTGTCGCTTGTCATGTATTAATGTGAAACTATAAATTTAGTTATTATAATTGATAAAATTCTAGCTAGTTACAGGACACATTCTCTGTTGAAGCTACTTTTTTAGTTCAACATAACACTATCACATTTCCTAAAAATTAAGATAACTGATCTCTTTAAATTCTTTTGAGGTTTTAAACCTATTATACTTGATTTCATCTATTAAATTAAAAGAATAGTTAGTTTTTCTATTATATATAGCTGCTCACTTCTATGTATTACAAAATCTGAGAATTACAATAAAATTATCAGTCAAATACATGTATAACTTTAAGTTGAGCCTGGAAACTCCTATCTCATATCTTGAATGCAGTTGTTTTAGCCAAATCATCTTTAAATGATCATATTATTATATGTCTCAAAAATGATATGTACATCATATTATTGATTTATAAGTTTTCATGTTTTTTAAGGTGCATGTGTGATTATTCTAACCACAAACTTTAAAAAGATTAATTATTTAATTAACTATTCGAACTTTGAACTCTTAAATAGGGAAAAAGAGAAAAAAAATTATACAACTTAATTTGCGCATGGCAGAATGGCAATCTAGATATAGTCAAATACAAAGCAAGTATATATAACTCTTTTCATAAAAGAAATGTAATAAGAAAAAGCTTATGAAATAATCTGGTTTATTTGTACATTTCTAGAAAATTATATAATTACAATAAGAAAGTGTGTTTGTAAGTGGTCGGATGCATAACTAGTAAATGAAGATCGATCGATGTGCAATTATTTATTCAATAATAATGGAGACAATTTCTTTTTTTTGAAAAATGTGCTAATATGTGTAGTAGAAAAATTTGTTTCTTTTCAAGTCTTGGAAAGCATACGAAATTAAAGAAAATAGAAAATTCTTAATGTGTCTAAAACTTTCCATGTATGGCCACAATGGGAAACCAATTCACGAATCATGTAGAGTGGCGTATCTTTCCCAGGACGTTTATGAAATGAACCCAAAAATCACCCAACTAGCAATTCCAAATAGAAAATTAAAATTTGAACCCATTTTAAGGTCACACACCCTCGCATGATTTGCACGTGAGTTCCTTTTTTAAAGTACTTGCTTAAACAATAAATATTTTTCCAGTGATTTTCTGTGGACTTACATTAAATGATTCTCGTCTTTATCTTCTTTGAATTTCCATGCTCCATTCAAAGCCTTGTTTTTTATTGGCATCCACTACACCTTGTTTTCCTCTTGAGTTAATGTACTCTTTAGACCTTTTCCCCTGGAGATTTAAAACCTTCAAACCCACGCAGAGCCTTTTTTTTTTCTCTTTTTTTTCATATTTGAATTTTATTTAAGCCATTTGTTCTTTGAATAATTTTAAAGATGTACCCTTTTATATTCACTAATATATCTAGAATTATATTTTTAAAGTACTTTCTAAAAGAAATCTGACTGAAATTGTTAATATATATATATTATACATCTTTCTTGTCTATTAAGTTTACCTCTTTGATACTCACAGCCCTTCTTGGCTTCTCTTAATGGTTTTAAGCATACACACCCGCTTTTGTGTATATATTTTCTTACCAACTCTGACACTGAGTTTTTAGTTCACGTTCTTGTTAATTTTAGTCTGTTTAAGCATATTTGGAAAATGATTAGGAATTAACCGGAAGTTCAAAATCTTGTTTAGTTTTTTTTTTTTTTTTGTTTCTTTGGGTTCATATTTGCCAATTCGAACTTTATCTCTAAAACTTAAAATTAACTCCATCTATAATTTTTTTTCCGTAGTTTAATTTTGAGTTATGCATATAATATTGTTGTATATATATGACTATGTGGAAATATACAATATTACTACTGACAAAAGGATGTGTTGATGAGTGTATGTAGATATATTTTAGAAAATATGGTAACGGGCTTCTTGATTTGTCTCCATTTGTTGATGCTACAATTTCACCAAGTCAATAATAATAATGTCTCCACTCTCCACCTACTCCTTCACCGCATCCCAATGTATTCACGTTAGTCAAGACGGTTATCCACTTCTCTCACACACACACACACACCCACACACACATTCTCACTCGTTCATTGTAAGCTCGCTTTTTATTTTTCCTTTTCTTTTATTAATTTCCAAAACATTACATACCTTAATTGTGATTTTCATTTTAAATCACCTAAGTTATGCAATAAAAAATGTGGAATTTTACCAATTAACCACTTGATTTCATGACTTATGATCATTAACGCTCATATATACTTCACTATAATTAATATATGAAAAAGTTAGATTTTTATATAACTCATTTTTAGTTATTTGTGTTTGGGTGAATTTTTAATTATTTTAAAAATTAAAATACCGATCAAATTAATTAACACCACTTAATAATGATATAAATTAAGGCTTCAAAAAATATAATAATAAATTAAGCTTGGAATCGACTCAAAAAGGATAAAAGTGGTCATGAGGTTGAATTCACCATCTGCCAACAAAAGGACAAGCAACCTGGATTTTTATTTTAAGATGTCAATTCCATTAGTATTGGGTGTGACAGATCGATGATGTTTTATATATGTTGAAGTCCACATATTAAAAAAGAAAACATGGGTTGCTTTCAAAATCAAAGCCATGGTAAGACAAACGAAAAGTAAGTGGGTTCACATAGAAAGACAAGACACAGGTGGTGAAGTATGTTGAGCAGTGCCATAAGCATGATTGCATGTTGCTGAAGCAGGCTTTTCAGGATTAATTGAGGTTATGTCGATTTGGTTCAATTTAATCTCGGTACACCCTACGTTTGCACAATCCAATACGATTGCTCTATCATCCACGCACGTCCCCCGAATATCACTGAACGTCACGTCGCTCACTCTTAATGCTTGCGGCTGCATTAACATACGCATTCCTCTCATCAAAACATGCATGCATGCAGAGCAACTCTTACATATATTTGATATATCACATCATTTATATATTCAATAATTAAAATTTATTCTGTATATGGACCTCCCATATATTACACATGAAATCTACTTGTACAAATTTAATTTTAATCATTGAATTTTTTAGCACACCTAAAAAATTTCCATGCATGCATATCCACCTGTTTGGTTTTTATACTTCCAACATATATGATTAGTGAACCATAAAATTTTTTACACACACACACGGACACACATATTTATATAACCTGTTCTCCACTGTGCATGTAATGTTGGTCAATGAAAATTGGCTCTTTGGTTTGGCTTACTGTAATATGTTGGAAGAAGATTGCCCTAGCATATCCCTTTCCTCCCTGCACAAACACAGAATTTTCCTTCACTGGTAAAACAGAAGCATGTATAGATATATATATATATATATATATATTCTGTTTGGATATAGTGGCAGTACCGGCCATGTTTTGATTTTAGTAGCACTTTCAGCTCCATCGAAGTGACAACTCCAAACGTTTATATTTTCTACTTGATCTTCCTGTCCATTATACCCTAAACTCCCCATACTGCAACCATTTTAATTATATACAGAAAGGAAGTCTAGTGAAAATGTGTTAGATATATATAAATATATATAAAATCATGTAATGATTATATATGTGAAAGAGAGAAGACATAAGTACGATTTCTTTGACCATTATATCGTATGAGAAACAATCCAAATCCAATACGGACAAACCTAATGCCGTGACCAGGTCCACAGTTGATCTCGGTAATGTTGATGAAATATGAGCCACCTTTGATAGCAATGCAGTCGTCACCTATCACAAAATTATTTGTGCAGTCCATTGAAGCATGAAATCAAGCTAATTGATTACAAATTCAAGGAAAGCCATTAATGATTGACACGAAGAAATACGATTGAAAATGTAGTTAATTACCTGTACCAATTATACAGTTATGGATGTAAACACGTTCTGAACTTCCTATGTCAATTCCATCAGTATTGTGACTGTCCTTGGGTGAGGTTATAGTAAGATGTGAGATTGTTACGTCTTTACTTTGGTCCACTTTTACATGTGATCCAGGCCCATTAACATGGGTCAGCCCACTTATTTGAAGCCCATCACAGTGATAGAACACAAGCGCCTACCAATCATACCAAATTATTTGATAAATAAAATATCACTTATTTCATATTAAAGACATGTATAATGGGAAGAGTTACTAACCGCAGGTATTTCACCGCATTGGTCGTTCACCTGAATATAACTTTCATTGTATCATCAATTTAATCATATGAATATTTGACCAAAACATAATTAATGAATTAGATAATTAATTAATATTTTTGAATTTAAATAATTATTACGTAGCCAGATCGGAGTGGCCTGTCTGTCCACCAAGCTTGACCTTGACCATCAATCTTTCCTGATCCATCAACAGTTAAACCAGTAACGTCTACGATGCATAACCACATTTGTGAACATGCTCCCCATGCATCTCTATGGGGTGCTAATAGAGTCCCTGAAATCTGCATCCACAATCAACCAAAGCGAATCAAGTATATTTAAAAAAAAAAAATCAAAGCTCCATTAATTGAGATATTATTTTTGTCTAAAATATATTATTGATTTTGAGAAAAAAAAATTTAAGGCTAAATTTAGATACAATTCTTTATATGTTTATTATTAATTTTTTTTAATTCAAATATAATAAGTGTGTAGTTATCTAGTAAAAATATAATAAGTGCATGATTTAATTAGATAATTATATAGTTACTTACAAAAATTGTACATTTATTATGTTTTGATTAGAAAACTTGATAATAAAATCTAAAAATTTAACCTAATCAAAGTCTGAAAATATCTTTAATCATAATTTAAAAATAATAATAAAGTGATGTACCTGAATATGCGGTTTGTTAGAGCGACAGGGACCCTTAAAATTGATTTGACGCAATAAGAATGTAAAACCAGCTGGTACCACAAGAGTTGGTTTATCTTCACTCGCTCCACAAAAAGCTTCCCATGATTTCACGAAAGCCTAATAATAATAATAATAATAATAATAATAATAATAATCAAGCTCTTACTAATATCAAGTATGTCTATCCCAACATAGTTATATATTAAAGAGTTAAACTCATATGCTTCTTTCAAAATTATGTCTACAAATACACGTATAATGCTATATTTGTTTAATGTTTAAGAAGAAAATGCAAAGAGACATTTGTAAATATAAATGTATACTGTGGAATCATCAGTTTGCCCATCTCCTTTAGCACCAAATTGAAGCACATTAAAAGTACTTTGGCAGTGTCCAACCCATAAGTAGCAGGATGCAATAGACAATATCAAAAAGCCAATAAAAAATGAGTGCTCCTGCATGGATAAAATATTTACAATATCAAAATTAGCAAGATAAATTTAAAGTATATATAGGATAGGGGGGGAAAAAAAGAACTAACCATTTTCTGTATTGAAGGGAATCAATAGCACAAAACTATAAGAACTTTTGAAGCCTACACACTCCACTGCAACTGCTTTATGTAGGCTGAGGCCTTTGCAAATGAATTAACTCTCTTAATTACATTGACATAAATGCTTCTGGTAATATATTATTGACATTAATGTATCTTGCAATTAATATTATTGGCATAAAGTCATAAATGCATCTTGCAATGTCATACCCGAAAATGCGACCACGTGACGCCAAATCAAAATTGAAATTAAAAATAAAGGTAGAGTCGCGCACCAAAATTTTAATTTTTGAAAAAGCAAAATTTTTAGAAAAAACATTTTTAGTTTGGAAAATGAAAAGAATAGTCTACGGACCAGAAAATAGATTCAGGAGTCGATTGTGAGTAAGGAAGGTATTAAGTACCCCACAACACCCGTTACTAAGAACAGTTACCCTAAATTAGTCGTGCAAAAATTACTATAGCCTTTAATCTATTTTAATTCTCTTTAGCAAATCACATGCAAAATAAGACATAAAGAAATTAAGTGAAATAAAACTAAGAGTGAAAGAAATTAAAGAAATAGAATTTAGAATAAGCGGGAAGAGATTAAAGAAAGAAAATCAAAAGAAAATAGTTATTTGCAAGGACGAACTTGACATAAGATGAAAACTTAGGGCTTACGTACCTCCAGAAGGGATCAAAGCCCACGTAGTTTGACTGGAGAAGGTGATTAATGTTTGTTTTTTGTTTTTTATTGTTTTGTTGTTTTTTTTTTCTTTTTGTGTTTGTTTGGTTTTTTATTTTTGATTTTTTTAGAGAGAAAAAAAGTAAAAAAATCATTTAAGCTCTTGCAAACAAAACAAATTTGAAGTTGGTTGAGGTGTTTTTATTTGAATAATTATAAAATTAAATTAAACATTATACAATTTTTTTCTTCCCACTTTCCCTAATTATATCAAACATGCCAAAAAAAGAGGAAGAGTTTCGTGTTTGACAGTAACATATATACAAATGCAGGTTTTTCAACCGTGCTGCTCTTGTAACAGAAGGAGACCTTGTATCAGATGGCTCAATGGCGAAACCATGGAGGCTATGCACAGTTCAACAGGTTGAAGATTTCAAAACTCTAGTTGGGATCATTTAAACTCTAAGATCCTAGCTTGGTGTTACTTCTTTAAGCCATATTATGGAACATATAAGGCCATCTTGCTATCTATGGTTTCTAAACCTTTTCCAAGGCTTCCTCTCATACTCTCCCACCATACATGATACAAAACTAAGCTTGGAAGGAATTAAAACACTTCCTAGGTGCATGGATTCTCCTTGGCTGAAGCTATGCTTCCATAAGGCACCCATGGAGTTTTCTTGCTTCCTTTGATGGGAGAATCAGGTAAGAAGCTCTCTTAGTGTCTTAGGAACTCATATGAACACTTAAACATCATAAAATATGGCTAAGGTTTATGGTAGAGTTCAAGGTGCAATCAAAATCCTAACTTTTATATCTTGCAAAATTTATAGTTTTCAATTGGATTTCTTTGCATATTCTTACTCTTCTCCCTTAAATTCATAGAATTCACCCTTGGTTCTCCTTAAAATTCTAGCCTTCCTATGGCTTCTTTAGTGGGGCGAAATATGGAGGAAGGAAGAGCAAGGGGTAGCAACCATGGAAGCAAAAGGCAGAACTAGTTTTACTCTTTCCTCTTCTCTTTTTGTTTTTGTTTGTTTGTTTTTTTTTTTTTTTTCGTTTTGTTTTATGGTGAAGAAAGAAAGATAATAAAAATAATTTTTTTATCTTTGGCAAACAAAACGAGGTTAGCACTGGTTGAAAGGTTTTAATTTGCCGAAGATAAAATTAATCTCATTTCTTTGTCCCTTCCCCATTTTTTCTATTATTATTCTTATTTTTTGTTGTGAGAAGAAAAAGAATATGAAAATTATTTAGGCTTTCATAATCAAAACGATTTCAAAATTGCCTTATATGTTTTAATTTATGAAAACCAAATTAACCTCATTTCTCTACTCATTTCCCCATTTTTAATATATTTTAATCATATTTTTTTTTGTTTTTATATTTTTTGTTTTTTTGTTTTTGTCTTTTGGCTTTTTCATTGATTAATTTTTTTGTTTTGAATTTTTTTTTCATTTAAGTTAACGAAAGATATTTTTCATCTCTTCTTCTTTCGATTTTTGATTTTAATTCTTAGGATTACGTTTCCACTTTAAGTATAAAATTTTCAAATCATTTTTTGTTTTTTTTCTTGCTTTTTTCCTCTTTTTTTTTCTTTTTCTTTTTGGGTTTTGGTTTTGACTTTTTTTTTTTGAAAAATATTTTTGTGCTTTTTTTTGTGTTTTATCATTATATTTTTGTTGAAAAAAAAGAAAAGAAGTGAAAATCATATAGACTCTTGCAATCAAAAATGATATTTAGGTTAGTGTGCGTTTTAATTTGCATAACCATGAATTATTCTCACCTCTTACCCTGTTCTTTTATTTTTTGACCATTTTTGTTTTTTTTATTATATATGCTTTGCGATTTATTTTTTTCCTCTTTTTTTAATATATATTTTTTGGTTTTGGCAAACTTTTGAAGAAAGAAAAGCAAAACTTTAATTTTGAAAAACTTTTATTATTATTTGTAGAGAAAAGCCCATTCCTTTGTTTTTTTGCTTTAAAAGATTTAAACTTAATTTATAAATAAAAATTTGATTTTCTTTCTCTTTTTTTGTCTTGAAATTCTTTTGAAAACAAAATTACATGTGGGCCATTGAAACCCCAGATTTATTAAAACTCAAATTTTATACCTAATAGATACTAAGGAGGCTTATTACCTCACATGATCCTTAGGTTTCTATACGCCTGAGGAGACAAAGAAAAATCTCACGCGGCAATTTCTAACAAAATAAAATAAAATGAAATAACGCCCGAAATAAGTACTAACATACAATAATTTGTGATAGTGTGTGTCCTGTACACAGCCAACAAAACAACACATGATTTTAAGCAATGATTACAAAAATAAAAGGAAGAGAAATTTGCAAGAAACCACTTGATTGCATTTTTGTCTTTCTTCATTTCCCACTCTTCCACGCCTGATCATTGCTGCCTCAACTCTTTGCCATCCTCAAACAGTATTCATGCGAAAGAGACACAAGGAAGGGGGGTTAAATTCTAGGCGGCCACTTGCTTTCTAAAAGTGATCCAATAAATCAATGCTCCAGTATTCAAACACATACTCGTGTAAAAGGGGAATCACGGAAATCAACATATTCAAAATTCATAAGTAAGTCAAGGCACATATTATTGGCCTAAAACAATAACGATATGACCAGACTTTTAGAGGAATAACAAACTGAGGCATCTATGATATTAATATGGGTGTTGTGGGCAACATATCCAGAAAATTTTCCCTTTTCCATTTAGGCCTCTCATTTGAAACTCCCTTAAATGTTCGTTACAATAGCTTACACGACCTGCAACTCAATTGCTCAGATAGGCAATATGGGACGAGATAAACTTCAAAGCAAAAAATAATGCTCACAGCAAGCTATATTCATCTCAGTCAAAATGCCCCTAACAATGATATAACTCCAATCAGTTCTAGACACACACTAAGCAACCTTGAGAAACAAATATATTCATGGAAAGTTTAATTCTGAAACATGCATTTATCTTTCACGAAGACATAGCAGGGGAAGGTTAAAGTAAACACATATAACTCTATCAGACTCCTCAGGTTCAGAACCATGATCAAACACCAAAGCTTGACCCAGCCTCCTATCAGGCATTTCGTCGAGCACCTATTGCGCGTCCCTAAGGACATGCATAGAACATCCCCTTTCAAGCTTTATCCATGCCTACTCAATATGAGAGCACTACCTAATCCTCCATCCCCATTTTGTATCAGCAGCAATCACGATGCATTTCATTAATAGGCAAACAAAGCAAACAAAAATTTGTAGTTTACCTGTAGGAACCACCGTAGAAGAATGGGGGTCTGTGGACTTCGATCCTCCCCCCTTTTCCTCTGTCGCACCTTTCTGTTTCCTCTCTTCACTCTTAGTTTCCCATTCTACAAACTTCTCTCTCACTCTCTTGATCTCTCTTGAATTTTCGCTCTCCCTGGACCCGAATCAAAAGCCCTAAATCAGAAGGCTTCCCCTTTTTCGTTTCCCTTCCTCTCTCAATTTTCCCTTCTCAAAATTCCCCTCGTCTCCATCCCTTTTCTCTCCTTCGTGTTCTCTTTTTAATCTCGAATTTCCCGACTCCATTTCCTTCTGTCTCCTTCGATTCACCCAATCGGCCCCTCTCCAGTCTCCCCTCCTTCTCTGATGCGTCTCTTTTCTCTCTAGAGCCGTGTGTTTGCTCCTTTTTCTCAGCTCACTCCTCTCTCCATCTCAGTCTCCCCCCCTTCGAAAATCCCCTCTAGTCCATTTGTATCCAGAGCTTCCTCCTCTCGACGTCTCGTTCCTCCCGCAGTAAAAGAGACCTGAGAAGAGGTCAAACCCTCGAGCCTCCCGCTGTAGCCTGCCCTTTGGATCTTCTCAGACTCTGCCTATTTTTCCTTTCTCGTGTTTTTGTGCGCCCTGTGTCTCCCTGCCTTCTGCTTCAAACTGGCAATGGCAAACGCCCGAAAGTGATGTTGGGGTCAAAACGTCGGGTTTCTGCGTTTTGACCTCAACTAAATTTTTTTTTTCCATTTTGTATTTTGGTTGGGCTGGTGGGCTTGAATTAGACTAGACTTGGGCTAAAATTCTTTCTCTCCTTAATATTCTCCTTCTTCTCTTTTTTTTTTTGGTTTGAATTGAACAGTTTTTTTTTTTTTTTTGATCCAGTGGATTTGAAGAAGATAGGTGGAATTGTCTTGGCCTATTTTTTTTATTGTTTGAATTGAAAATATTTTTTTTTTTTACTCTTTTTCATTTCTTGAACCTTCTTTTTTGAGTTATTTAGGCTTTAGGAATTTAAGGGAAAAAAAGTTTAATGTCCTCCTTTTTTCCCCTTTTTTTAATTAATTTTTTTATTGAAATTTTTTATTATGCTTGGACAAAATACGGTGTTCACATGCAATATATATTAGGGTAAATTATTTTCTCTTAATCTGAAAAATACTTAAATTTTATTACCTTATCTTCTATTATGAAAATATAAGTAATTAATCTTCCTTAAACAAAATATGATTCAAATACCTTTAGAATAATATTAATTTTTATTAAAAATATAAATTGTTAAAAATATTTTTTTGAAACTTTTATTTTGATATTATTCATTTTGTGTTGAAAATCATAAATTTAATTTATTTTTGAATTTTAAAAAATCAATGATTTTTATATTGGTCAAATATGTATTTAACATTTGTTATATTATATAAATAATAGATATAAGAGTATTTTAGTCAAAATAAATGTAATTATAATTTATCTTTTGTTGCAAGGGGATCATATAGTATATCTTTTAACTTTAAAGGAAGGGAGTGTAAATTTATAAAATAAAAAGGAGAGTTGTGTAATTTAGACATATCTAAAAGGAAGTATAATTTATCTTATATAAAAAAAATTCTTAAATACTCTTAGAGTGTCATATCATTAATAATTTTTCTAATAAAAAAAGATTGAAATCAAATAAAATAAGATTCATCTATTGATAAAATAATGTCAAATTGCATAATTGGATCTTACATTTAATTTCTTAATACTCCATTATCACATAAAGGAGTGCTGTATGAGGCCCACGTCCTATTACCCACTATGAGAAATTTTAATTTATCAGTAAGTAAATCCTCTTTTGTTTGATTTGTATCTTTTTCATTAGATACTTAAAAATTTCTCTATATAGTATTGACTTAATTAAATGCATTATGTGATAAGTTCTTCCCTATAATATGTTTGAACTTGGATGGTAGTATTGATAAAAATAATAATAACAATAACAATTATACAAAGAAATTAAAAAAAATTAATCAGTTTTTAATACATTATCATCTGGTATAAAATATTTAGTACTACTGTTGTTTATATTTTGCCACATAATATTTTTATAAAAGTCACATAATTTAATTTTAAATTATAATTAAGTTAAATTTTGAATACTTAAGGAATGACATTTGTATAAAATTTTTCAGGACTACAAAAGAATGTAAAAATATACACCAAAACATACCATGGAGAAAACACGTGATAGCACGAAAACAAGGCATAACGAAGAATATAAATAGAACATAACATTCTCAAATGCCGAAATGGTCAAAACTTTAGCAGCGGTTGCAACCGCCGCCAGGTCCTAAAACAACCCTCCCAGTGTCCCAATTTTTTAGCAGTGGTAGTGGTGTCAATCTGCCCAGGAAGCTGCTTTATATCCATCTCAAACAAACGACATTAGAAGCGCTTAATAACCCAGAAACAAATTAATGATAACAAAAGAGTGTTTTATACATGGTTGAGAATATCAGCGTCAGCAGCACATGAAACAAACGTAATTGCAAAGCCCTTTGTGCTGTGAACAAGAATTTAATCCTAGAAAATCCAATTTAAACTGAAAGAATGTCATATAACTATCTAATCATATCTATGTCTGCAGAATCAGGAAGCCTTGAGTGTATGTAAAAACTAAAAAGTGAACACTTTTGAAGATATATAGCCACGGGCTTCGCGATTTGTGTCCGTTTGTTGATGCTACAATTTACTGGGTCAATACCCCTTCACTGCATCCCCATGCAATAGACATTAGGCAGGACGTTACCCATTTACCATTTATATTAGAATATTCTGATTCATTCATTGTAGCCTTGTGGACACGCTTTTAATTTTGCTTTCTGTTTTATTAATTTCCAGAAAATTATATGTGCCTGCGATTTTCTTGTAGAATCATCTAATTTTTGCCAAAAAAAAAAAATTGGGGAAATGAAAAACTAATTACTTGATTTTATGACTCGTGACCAGTTTGTCAAGCAAGCAATATAAGGTACTTTCTACTTCATAATTTAATTAATATAAAAAAAACTTTTATATGACTCATATTTAATTATTTTTAATTTAGATTAAATGTCAAGTATGTACAAAATTAAAATACTCATTAAACATCCCTTAATTAACAATTGATGAATAGCTTCTCGATCACGTCTACGATGCTCTGTTATAGCTCCAATGCCAGCTCCAAAAGGAGATCATTAGCCCCTGCAAGTACTCTAATGCTTAAGTTGGAGAGCAGCACAAGAAAACGCAAAAAAAGTAGAGAACTTGAAATGTAAATGTATCTTTGGTGCATGAAGACTTCATATACTCGAGGGCTAATTAAGGGTAAAATGGTAATCCTCCTAGAAGCGGATGGCGGCAAGTAAATCTAATCATGAATTTGAAAGTCCACTTGACATCATAGGTATACCCAAAAAAAAAAGAATAGAATTCGAAAAATAAAACTAGATTAAGAAACAAGTCTATTTTAAAAAGTTCATTTTGTGAAATGCATCAAGTTTAGGTTATTTTAAGTCCAACACGGTTCAAAACTCTAAACTAATACTATTTTTTAATAATATTAATTATAATATTAAAAATTGTCAATCCAAAACATTTCATATATATTTTATATCATCATTTTTATTGACTTACACTTGACTGTTTTTATTTTAAATTTAAGAAGAATTTGTCCACCTTCATTTTTCTTAACTTAATTAGTAAAATTTTTCAAAAGATTGTGTTGATTAAGTAAGTCTTGGTTTTGCTTCCTATCTTGGCCAACTTTATCAGAGAACACACATGACACGGAAATGATTTAGTTTCTTGCTACTTCTAAAATATATGATGATAAACAAAGGCATTATTTGATGTTATAATAAAATGTACCCGAAATTAACAGCTTTGGGTTGGGAAGAAATATATGAAATGGAGAATGGATATATAAGCAATTCCAAGGTCCCAAGTTGCTCGAAGGAAACATGTGTTTGCTTGCTTTAAATGGATCAGCATGCAAATATTTTGGGCAAAAACGTGCAAATGTATTTAATTAAGGTTCCATCTTGGGAGAAGTATAGATCCTATCAAAATATTGATATAGGATTTGTTGAGGTTCAGGGCCTTCCTTAAAATGATTTCTTCATTTGCTTATACTTTCCTCTTGGCGCAAAACACCTGCATTAACTAAGTTCAAAAAAGGAAAAAAAAAATGGACTGGCCAAGCTAGGACAGGCTTGGAAGAAAAAATTTCAGACCGAGTTTATTTTTGCAACCAATTTATTTTAAAAATCTAGCCTATTTTTAAATGAATCTGACTTGTGATTAGATTTAGCGATTAGGGGAGGGTCAAATGAAGGCACCTGACTTACCTTATCTGTAAAGATCATTAAGGATAATCATTGTTCTTGTAGGGGTACGTATCCAAGGACAAAGCCAACTATTGTTAAACCAAGTTTGGACTCCATTCTTGGCTGTTCTGTTTCTTGGATACGTGGACTTGATTTGCCCAAGTCAGTACATTAATTTATCAATGATAATTAATTATGATTAATGAAATTAAAACAAAAAGGATGAGATGAGCTTTTGAATTCACCAACACCAACAAAAAGGACTAGATGCAACCTGCCTTTGATATTGTGAGACGTCAATTCCATTAGTGTTAATGGGTGTTAAAAGAGAACGACGAAGTTTATATGTTTTAAGTCCACGTATAAATTTGGAGAACATTACCAAATTCAAAAACTTACCTGCAAAGTGCAAAATGCATTTATCTGTACTGAAAAATTCACCATACTACTCCTTCCATATCCCTTATAAATTAAGATTAGCCGATCCTTTCCAAGAAATGATCATTATAATTAAGAAAATGTCTCACTATATTTTTTCTCAATTTGTTTGAAAGTTTGGAAGGAAACAGAAAAGGCATATTAGGAAAGAATGAGAGAACAAAAGGATGCTTTCCCCTTATCAAGGATATTTAAAATAAGAAAAAAGAGAGATGCAATTCAAAAATTCAAAAAAAAAATTGTAAATTTGTAAATGGCTAAGTACAATTTTGATTTGCCTTTCTTCTGGTCCGAAACCTATCAGATGAGCAATTAGTATGTCTAAATCACTTTTTCCTTCCTTTCCAACTTCCTTCAAAAACATGCTGTAACCCTTGCAGATTTATAGCAGATTTATTAATGTTAATTTGTTCAACAAGAGAGAGTAAAAAGGAGGAGGGGGCGGAATAAATTAAGAAATTATCAAATTGGAAAAACTGCTCTAAATCTATTTTATTTAAAATATCTCCAAAAGGTTGATGCATATGCGCATGCATATATAAACATGGGCTGCTTTTAAAATCAACGCCATACATACATACATACATATATATATATATATATATGGTTAGACAAACGATGATAATTAAGTCTGTTCACTTGGAGAGGCAAGACACAGAAGGTGAAGTACGAGAGCAGTCCCATAAGCATGATTGCATATTGCAGAAGCTGGTTTTTTAGGATCAATCGAGGTTATGTCGATTTGGTTTAATTTAATGTCAATACACCCCATGTTGGCACAATCCAATACGATTGCTCTCTCATCCACACACGTTCCATGAATATCACTGAACGTCACGTCACTCACTTTTAGTGCTTGCGGCTGCAGAAACATACACAAATCTCTCGTCAAAACACGCATACCCACCGGTTGTTCATTTGCTTAAACTAGTAATAATTAAATTGACGAGAAAAAAAAATTATATACGAACCTGTTCTGGAGTGCGCATGTAATGCTGGTCAATGAAAACTGGGTCTGTGCTTTGGTTTAGTGTAATATGTTGGAAGGAGATTGCCCTAGCATATCCCCTTCCTCCCTTCACAAACACAAAATTTTCCTTCTGTACAATTAAAATACTTATATATTTATATAGGTAAACCCCAGCATGTAATTATATATATATATATATATGCTGTTTGGATAGTGGCAGTACCGGCCATGTCTTGATTTTAATAGCACTTTCAACTCCAGTAAAATGACAGTTCCAAACGTTTACATTTTCTACTTTATCATCCTGTCTATTATACCCCAGATTCCCCATACTGTAACCATTTTATCTGGAAGAAAGTAAGCCAGTGTAAGCATGCTAGATATCATTATTATAATGATAATGTGAAAGGATTCAAATCTGATATGGACAAAACCGATGCCATGCCCAGGTCCACATGTAACTTCAGTGATGTTGATAAAGTATGAGTTACTTTTGATTGCAATGCAGTCATCATGGATCAGGATCCTCTTCTGTTGACTCCCTCTACAGTTATAAAAAGTTAAAAGAAGAAGAATACATAAATGAGTTTAATTTAAAATAAAAATGAAAAAAAAATCAAAACACACCTATTTTTGTACTAACTTCACCAACAGCGAATGAAATTCAACAGCAAAAGATCTAATCTCAAGTCATCACCTTTCACAAAATTATATATATGTGCAACCCATTGATGAATAGGAATAACAAGGTGCGAACAATATTAATAAGGGATTGAACTTAAAGAGTCAACGGTGAATAATTAAGTATATAATATTTTAATTTATGAATTGGATGCATTAATTAATTACCCGTTCCGATAATAGAGTTCTGGATGTTAACACAAATGAGAATTTCCGATATCAATTCCATCAGTATTGTGACTATCTTTGGGTGCAGTTATTGTTGTTGTCAAAATACAAGAAACTCAAAAATAATTTTAAGAAAAAATAGTTTGAGTCACGTGAAAACATGCTATCAGTTAATTTGAGATTAAACAAGCTCTTTTTGAAAAAAACTCGAGACAGAACAATTTTATTGTACGTAACCCAGTTAATCGTGCGCATAGATAAAAATAATATTTTATAAAAAGTTGGTTTACGCAACTAATTCACTCGTATAAGAGGACAAATGTAAATTTTGCAATGTGTTTGGACAATTTGACTCAATTTCGTACATGTAAGCCCACCTCTCTTTCAAGTTTTTTACAAATTCAATTTAACTTTTTTATATATAAACACTTACAATCTCTTATTTCAGATAATGTGGGATTTCCTTTTTAAATACTTATTTTTCACAACAATTGTGACATGTGAGTGTTACGTCCTTCCTGTGGACCACATATGCATGTCCTCCAGGCCCATTAACATGGGTGAGCCCACTTACTTGAAGCCCATCACAACGATAGAAAAGAAGCGCCTCCCAATTGGACAAAATAGGATAGTATTTCAAACATAGTATTTCATTTTATAATGGGAAGCGTTTCTAACCGTAGGTATTCCTTTGCATAGATCATTCACCTGAATAAAAATTTCGTCGTATTAGCTACTTAATCATATCAACATTTGACAAAAACACCAACAATTGTTTATATAGTAAATTTAATTAGAGAGAAAGAAATAAGAATATATATATAAGCGCCATTTAAGTAGACCCCAGTCTTTATTACGAGAAAATCAAAATCAGTTATTACCTACCTGGCCAGAAAACTTTGTGCTCCAAGCTTGACCTTGACCTTGACCTTGACCATCAATCTTTCTTGATCCATAAACAGTACGACCAGTTACGTCTGTGAATTTCAACCATGTTTTTGAACATGCTCCCCATGCATCTCTAGTGGGTCCTAATAGAGTCCCCAAAAACTGCATATCCACAATGAGTACGTTTGTGAATAAGAAAATAATTAAAAAAAATTTCTTAAAATATATTGTCAACCATTCGGATAAATTATGAAAATATCTCTACCTGTAATTAAAAATAATAGTAATAAAAAAAAAGTGATGTACCTGAATATGCAGTCTGTTAGAGCGGCAAGGACCCTTGAATCCCTTCAAGTAAAAGGTACGTCCAGCGGGCCCCACAGGTGTTGGTACATCTAAAAATACCCATGTTATAATTATATTATATAATGCCATATTTGTTTAAGTTTAATATTTAAGAAGAAAATACAGAGAGAAGATATATATATATATATATATATATATACCTCAGAATCATCAGTTCTGCCATCTCCTTTAGCACCGTATTGAAGCACATTAAAAGTACTTTTGCCATGTCCAACCCATAAGTTGCAGGAAGCAATCAAAAAGATAAAAAATCCAATAAAAATCGAATCTTGCATGGATAAAATATTTACAATATCATATTAGCAAGATGATTAGAAGTAGAGCATCAATACACATAGGATGCCCCCCCCCCCCCCCCCAAAAAACAAAAAAGAAAAAAAGAACTAACCATAATTTGTAGGCAAGGGAAGCAATAATAGCGCAGAACTACAAGAACTTTTGATGCCTAGAAACTCTTCTGCAGCTGCATTATATAGATTGAGGCATTTGCAAATCATTAACTCTCTTAATTAAGATATTTCCATTAAAATAATGCTCAAAATTACTACAGAATCAGGATCAGTAAATATTGTCATAAATGCATCTTTTAAAATCATAAAAAATTAAATAAAGGAAGACATCAAGAAACTAAGCGGTAACTAATGATGGGAAATCTGGATACGCAGATTTCATAATTACATAAATATGCCACAAACTATGCACATATGTGCGGCCAACAGGTCAGGCTCATGTACGTGGTGCAAACACAATGATAAACAAGAAATTATTGAATGCATCTGATTTAAGCGTGTACAAAATTCAAGTATCTTTTTTTATTGTCAAACTTAAATTTGATATGTAAGTTCGTCAAATTTCAAATTTTGATACTTTATACTCTTCAAGTTTTAAAACAAGAAAATTTTGTTTGAATATAGGGTATTTTAATTAAACAACTTAAAGTTAGGCTAAAAATATAGTATAAGTTTTCATTTCAATAGAGATCCGTGTATATTTAAAATAAAAATAAAAAACTTATATAATTTTAATAAAATTAAAAAAAATGTATAATTTACTCTTATACTCTTTCTCTCTCACACACACAAAATTATAAAATATTTCTTTAAAGTTATAAACATAGAATTTCACTCCCAAAGAATAAAAATAGAATTGTGATCTTTTATAGTAAAACACCATGCATGCTTTTAGTGGGGAGAGTGAAAAGTGAAAGTATATATGAAAATCAATGCTTCTTTTTCTATTTACTTCTTATTTTTTCTTTATTTCTCTCTAAATATACATAGAATATTAATTTACTAAATACAAGAATTCCAAATCCATAAAAACAATGTTCTTCCGCTTTAGGCCTCTGACCCCTTTATCTTAAAAAAATAACCATGTTATAATTAATCCTTAGATTTGTAAAACCTTCCATTTCCAACTGGCACATACATGGCAAACGGCTGTTAAGTTTTGGCTTAGGTGGCGAACATTCACTTCCGTTTCACCATTCAGGCCTAAACGCAGCGTTTTCTCATCTCAGCAACGTGGGAAGCCATTAAGTCAGAAACGCAGATGGGTACTCGTGAGTTCAAGAGATTGTAAAGGTTGAAGGTTGAAGATTGTTAAAGCTGATGAACAAGATGCTCTGTTTTACCAACATGATGCTCTATTTCGCCAATATGACGCAATTTGCAAGAATATTCTACTCTATCACGTGTACACTCGCCAACAAATTTTTGTTCACCTTCGCTATTACAGTCAGCACCTCCACTACTCTCCTCCAACTCCCACAACTGCCAACGCCGCCTCTTCCACTGCTGCTCTTCACGTTTCTTTACATGTGATCAAGCTTGCTAGTCATTGTACAAAATTCATTTTTTTGAAACTTATAGAGGAGCTTGAATTGTTATGGGAAATCTTTTGAACCAAAATTCAATTGGTTTATATATATATGTGTGTGTGTGTGTGGGTATATATATATATATATATATATATATAACCGGCTTCTAGTACTCACATCGCAGGCCTTCTACATTTATAAGGATACTCTTGATACTCCGTCAACCAAGATTAAATTTTTTTTTTCAGAAAAACATAATTTTCATATCAAGATGTTAAACATAGATGTAATTTTATCGTACAAAAATAAATTGCAATGCAAAATTAAATATAATAGCGAAAGCAAATACAATGATGTAAATATCTTCAACCATACTTTTTAAAATTTGATGAAGAACCCAATTCACAAATCCAATTATCTTCAGCATTTTACAACTAATAAAATTATAGGATGTAGAAGAGGTAGAGAGAAGGGTGAGAGAGAGAGAGAGAGAGGGGGTTTTCTGATAAGTGTATGAATTTTAATGATAATATGTTAGGTTAACTTTATTTATTAAGAACCCCTCAAAATGCTAAATCAAAAATTAGTCACTCACCGGTCAAAAAGGTTTGTTAAACAATATACAATCGTCTATTAACCTATTAGCCAAAATATTTGATAATTTAAAATTCAAAATCAAGTACTACTAATTAGAATAATTTAATTTAAAATTGAGATATTATTTAATTAATTTTGATTCAAAATACCCTAATAATTGATATGAAATATCTTAAATAAAAATATTTAATTAAAATAATATCTTAAAAAGTATATTAAATTAAAAATATTTTAATATTCTTTCACTTGATTCGATTATGATTTGCTAAATAATATGTTTATAGGTAAATAAATACATACTATAAGAATCATGGCAGAAAGTCTTTTAACCAAATAATTATTACTTACCATGCACTACATTATAACCTACTTTTTACTTTATAGGATATATAAATTTTATGAATAAACATTAAATGTTTATATGGGTTCTAACTTACATGTTTGTAAATCTTTTATAAACAATGCATATAAATATATAAAGGCAACAAACCAAAATTAGAAATTTCACTTGTTTACATATCTCAATTAGACCAAATATAATCTAAGACTTATATGAAGCAAATGATTTTTAAATTCTTTCGAATGCATCTCTTTCGTTAGAAGATCAGCTATCATTTCTTTTACTTGAATATGTTTTATGATAACTTAATTAGCCTTAACCATTTCTCTCAAAATTAAGTACTTAATGTCAATATATTTATTTTGACTTCTATTCTTGTTATTCTTAACCAACAAAATTATAATTGTGTTATCACAATACACTCTTATAGGTTTAAGGACTGAGTTCACAATGTTAAACCTAACAATAAAGTTTTTCAACCACGTAACTTGTAACCTTGCCTTAAAATGCAACACAAATTCAACTTCTATAGTAAAAGTAGCTATCAATGATTGCTTTGTACTTTTCCAAAAGATAGCTCCCTCAATTAGCAAAAAAATGTATTCAAATGTTGACTTCTTTAAGTCAACATATCTTAATAAATCTGAGTCTGAATAATCAACAATTTTTAAATTGTCAATTTTCCTATAAATAAACATATAACCTTTAGTACCCTAAAGATATCTTATAATTTTGTTAGCAACTTTCTAATGATTAATTTTTAGATTATTCTAGTATTTCCTCAACATGCCCACAATGAAAGTTATATCAAACCTTGTGTAAACTTGTACATGCATGGGGCTTCCTATTGCTAAAACATATGAAACATTCTTTATTTCTTTTCTTTTCAACTCATTATCAAAACATTAAAGCAACCCAAATTTATTTCCTTTCACGAAAAGCACCACACTAGGTGAACAGTTTTTTATTTTAAATCGTTTAAGAATTTTATTTATATAGATCTTTATGATTTTTATACTAATGGCATAAGATATCTCACCTATATCTTTTATTTCAAAATTGTTAAATAACAATTATTTCACTTCATATAGCAACCTTGAATCACTTGAAGTAAGTAAAATGTCACCTATATATAAGACCAAAAATATAATCTTACTCCCACTAATCTTATGATAAATACATTGGTTTATAATATTTTCAACAAAATCAAAAGATATGATTACATCATAGAACTTTATATACCACTCCTGTGAGGCTTGCTTGAGACCATAAATTAACTTTTTGAGCTTGCACATATTCTCACCAATGATTAATGTGAACCCCTCATACTATTTCATATGTACCTCTTTCTCAAGCTTACAATTAAACAAGGTAGTCTTAACATCCATTTAATATAATTCCAAATCAAAATGGACAACTAATGCTAAAATGATATGAAGGGAATCCTTTTTGGATATAAGAGAGAAAGTTTCTTTGTAATTAATTCCTTCCTTTTGAGTAAAACCCTTAACAACCCATTTGGTACGTAGAAAGTTAGAGATAGAAATAGAAATAAAAAAATGTGATTTTATAGATAGAAAATACCTATAATACCCTTACTTTTAATAATTGAATAATAATCAATAAATAGTATTAAATAATGATTGCATAATGATTATAGGGGCAAAATTGATATTTTATCAAACGTTAATTTTCCTTTTATGTTTCCATAGACAAACCAAACAAGCCATTAGTAACCAACTTTACCTATATCATTCAATATTATCATGAGTCTCTTTTGGTATTAAAAATTTATTTGCAACCAATTGTTTGGGCCTTGTTAAGCTACTCTATAAGGCCCTAAACATCATAGTTTGCCATGAATTCTGTTTCATCAATCATGGCATCATATTATAATTTAGAATTTTTACTATTCAATACCTAAGAAACGGTTATGGGATCACCTTCAACACTTATGTCATAGTCAAATTTAATTATATACACTAAGTAATCACTAGATATTACTATCTTTCTTATCATAGTTGATCTTTTTAATTCAACTTGTTGAAATTGTTCAATAAAAATAACTTTTACTGCTAGTTAAGGTACCTCTTCATCATTACAAAGTGCTTCATCATTAATAGTGGAATAATTATGCTCCTTATTATTTGCATGATCAACTTGGATTATTGGAACCTTATCATTTCTACATTCACTCTAATAGAATAGGTGTCATGTAAAATCAATGTTTCATCATAATTAGTAGTAATCTATTGTATGTAATCATTCTCATTGACTAAATTATGTGGTAGACCATTTCTACTAATTATATTATTTTTAAGAAATTTGACATTCCTAGATTTTACAAATCTCATTGAATGTAAGAGATAACAGAACTTGTATCCCTTATACTTCTCTACATAACTCATAAAATATGCAATAATAGTCCTTAGGTCAAACTCTCTTTCTGGGGATTATATACTTTTAATTCAGTAGAATAGCCTTATATATGTGTATGATTCAAGTTGGGTTTCTAATTTTTCTGAATTTCAAAGGATGTTTTAGACACTACCTTTATTAGAACCCTATTTAAAATATACACTATTGTCTTAAGTGCATATTTTCACAAAGAAACAAGAACTTTGGAATTGCTAAGTATACTCCTTACCATGTCCAATATCATCATTTTTTTAGCAACATCATTCATATAAGATAAGCTAGGCATAATATACTGTGCCATAATACCATGCTTCTAAAAAAAATAACAAACAAATTAGGTGTCTATCTATCATTAGTGTGCCTACTATAATATTCACATTCTCTATCAAATCTCACAATTTTAATCTATTTCCCTATCGTTTCTCTACCTCTACTTTATATTCTTTAAATGCATCAAATGCTTCATTTTTATTATGAAACAGGTAGACTGTAGACATGCATGCATCATGAGAAATTATCAATAAAAGAAATAAAATATTTTTAACCATTTGAACATAAATCAAGATAACATATATCAGTGTGTATAATCTCTAACAATTATAAACTCTTTTTAGTCCCTTTATGTGACTTGTTATTCTGGTTACCTTTAATGCAATCAACATATAGACCAAAATTAATAAAATCTAAATGTTGAAAAACCCCATCCTTTACCAATCTTTTGATCTTCTCTATGGAAATATGCCCCAATCTCCCATGCCACAAGCTATCAAAGTTCTCATTCATAATCCATATCCTAATTCCACCATTCATAGTAACATAAGAATTATAATATTCACCATCTCTATTGGATCTCACAATTTTAATCTATTTCCTTATCTGTTTCTCTACTCTTGCTTTATATTCTTTAAATGCATCAAATGCTTCACTTTTATTATGAAACAAGTAAACATGCATGTATCATGAGAAATTATCAATAAAAGAAATAAAATATTTCTGACCATTTGAACATAAATTAGGATAACATATATCAGTGTGTATAATCTCTAACAATTATAAATTCTTTTTAGCCCCTTTATGTGACTTATTGGTCTGCTTACCCTTAATGCAATCAACACATGGACTAAAATTAATAAAATCTAAATGTTGAAAAACCCCATCCTTTACCAATCTTTTGATCTTCTCTATGGAGATATGCCCCAATCTCCCATGCCATAAGTTAACATAATTTTCATTCATAATCCATCTCTTAATTCCATAATTCATATTAACATAAGAACTAGTAATATCAACAATAGTATAAAGTTTAAACAGACCATCAAATAAATAAAAAAATTCTAATAAGAATTGAATCCTTTAACAAATTAAAAATTATTCCAAAAATATTCATAGAAAAACCCAAAATAATCAATTTAGAAATTAAAATCAAATTTTTAGAGAAACTAAAAACATAAAATGTCTATTCATGATCCATTACACAGCCAGAAAATAATTCCAGTAGCCTTCACATTTGAGCTTATTTCATTCCTAAGAAACACTTTATACACATTGGAATGTAAATTCCTTATGTTAAAAAATCCCTTCATGGTTTTTGAAATGTAGATTGTTGATTTAGTATCAATCTACCATGTATCATGACAAGTATTAACCAAATAAGATTTAAATATATATTAGATAAAAATATATCTTTCTTAGTAAACCAAGTTTTTCTCTTAGTGCATTCTTTTAGAATGTGCCTCTTTTTTTTTACATAAAAAGTATCTTGCAGCTTCTTTGTTCATTACATGAACAAGAGATAAATGCTTATTCTTGTCATTCTTTTTGTGATTCTTTTTCTTAGAGCCACTAGTACCAATTAAATGAATCTTATTAGGAACACCTCCTCTATCAATTATTAGCCTATACTCTTCTTGTGCACACATAAACAATAGTTTGTCAACAATTTATTTCTCTTTATGTGTGTAATAAGAGATCTTGAATATGACATAATGAGGAGAAAGTAAGTTGAAGATTAGTTAAACAAAAAATAATTCATTTGGCTCCATTTCAAGGACCTTTAGTTGAGAAGCCAAATCCCTCATTTGCATTATATGCTATCTTAGACCTCTTATACCAATGAGTTTCATTGTGCACAGTTGGGCCATAAGTGCACGTCTAACTGACTTGTCTGATAAAGCAAACTGAGCATTAATAGCCTTAAGATACTCTTTGACTGTCCTGCGCTCTGGTATAGACCCACGAATGTCACTCTGTACGCATTGTTTAATTATCATCATATTAAAGTGGTTTGACCACTCTTAGTAAACATGCAACAACTTAGCATCTTTATCTTTGTTATCTGTGCATCTCGAAAGTTCCTCTACACAAGAGGCAAAGTCATAGTCAAGGTATCCTAGTTAAAGGAAAGCATCCTACTTCCCTACTTCCAAGCCTTGTGGTTGCTTCCATCTAGAATAATTTTGTTGCTATTATCTGCCAATAATTGAAATGTTGAGGATGCTTTAAGGTAATTTCAATCACTAATAATGCTTATCAAAAAATTATAAAGCAAATCAACTGCTACAATTATTATAAATGCATGCTTACTAATGTAAGTTATACTTATACAAAATTATATTACTAAAACATCTTTATAGGCAAAGACATTAGCATACTAAATATTTGTGTATCATAATTGATGAAATTAGAGTGCATTTATTTCCCTAATATATGTAGGCTACTTAGAAAATGTAATACAACTTTTATTCTACCCTAATTAAGCATGTAGTTATAATTATTTACCTATAAGTTAAGATATATTATAACCATATACTTAATTGCAATGGATATTTTTAAATCCATATGTGATTTTAAACTCATAATGAATGTACATGTATATGAAGGATATTGTGATTACTCTTTAAATTGTACATATTTATCACAAAAATATCTAGATTTATTATGTGCATTAAGATTTCCTTATAAATGCACTAAATAATTTGATCTTAATGAGTATTTATCTTAATTAATTAATTAAATAAATTTTATATGATTAATAATTAAAAATTTTCATTTATTATTATTCCATAAATGTGTTAAAGAATTTGTCTAAAATGACTCTATTTAGACAAAAATTAAATGACACCTAAATAATTTTATAAAGTCTTAAATGTGCCACAATTGCCTAAATAAATATTCTATAAATTTATACAAATTAAATAATACTAAATAATAATTTTGTAAAATTTCTAAATATGTCAAAATAATTTCAAAATAATTTTTTTTTACTTTTAGATAAATTAATTAACACCTATTAAATTTATTTCATAATTTAGTTTTTGATCAAAAATAAATATGGGTTTAAAAAAGTAAAAATAACCCTATAGATCCAAAATTAAATTTTGGACAAAAATGTAAATAGTCCCAAAATAAATTTTAAAGAAAAATAACCTAAAATGACCAAAAATGGCCCAAAAAACCTATTATCCAAATAGGGCTTATATATATATATATATATATATATATAGCCTAAAAATTAAAATAGGCAAAAGCCCATAAATGAAAATACAAAAAAAATAAAAAGCAAAAAAAAGCAAAAGCCCATAACAATTGACCGAAACAAGAAAATCAAAAATAGACCACAAGCATTAAATAAATAGAAATCCAAAATTTTCTCAGCCCAAAAAATCTAAATAATGCAAAAACAAAAATTAACCTGACCTAATATTCCTTTAATGAAAGGCATCATTTTATTAAGGGGGTTAAACGACATGTCGTTTATGATATAGCCAAAACGCAACTAGCTTAAGTTACAAAATGAAATGTTGTTTTGGCAGGTGGTGTCATTTTGGTCATATTCCTCCTTTAGAAGGGTTAGTTTAACTCAACTCAACTTAACTCGTGCCACTACAGACTTGTAAGGAAAACTCAACGTTTTCTTGCTCGTTTTGGCTCTGTTTTCAATGAGTCTTGTGCTAAAATACTCAAAATTAAGTGGGCTGTTAATTTTTTACCATCATTAAGCAAAACCATGCTAAAAATATGTAGATCTAATATGCACAGGTTTATTCTTTATGTACATTCATGTTTCGCAACTCCAACATCCCTAAACATATAATCAATTCATTCAATCATGATTTTGAACAATAGTAAACCATGTATGCACCATAGAAATATATTCCACATAATTGAAACTCATTAGTTAATTAATTTCACAAAAATTGGAAACAGAGAGACTTCCAAATAAGCAAATAAATAATTTATAATCATGCAAACATGTTCTTCTAAAAATCCAAAACGAAAGTTATGAAGTTCTCAAGGCATAACAAAGAGACATACATAGATTCAATTGTGCACATTCAAATTCTATTCTACATATTTAAATGTGACAATTTCAAAGTAAATCCTATATGAGAAATTCTCCAAATTCTTCTCCTTTCATAAATTAGGGTTCACAGTAGGTAAATGTTATCAGAGTTAGGTTTTGATATCACATGTTAAACTTAAATGTGATTTCATCATATAAAAAAAATTACAATATATAATTAAATATAATAGCATAAGCAAATACAATAATATAAATATCTCTAGCCTTGCTTTTTAAGATGTGATGAAGAACCCAATTTACAAATCAAATTTTCTTTTTTAGCAATCTATAGCCAAGAAAATTATAGGATGCAGGAAGGGTAGAAAGAAGAATGAGAGAGAGAGAGAGGTTATCTGATAAGTATATAAGTATCACCAATGGTTTATTAGCCTTAACTCTACTTTTCACGAACTCCTTAAAGTATTAATGTAAAAATTAATCACTCTCCCATAAAAAAATATCAATTGAATAACATGTAGATATATGTTAATCCACTAAGCAAAATATTTAGCAATTTAAAATTCAAAAATTAAATACTACTAATCAAAATAATTTAATTTAAAATTAAGCTATTATTTAATTAATTTTAATTCAAAATACCCAACAATTGATATAGAATATATTAAATAAAAATATTTAATTAAAATAATATCTTAACAAATATATTAAATTTAAAATATTCCAACAGGTGGCACAACTAAATAAATATATTCTATTAAACATTAACTTCAAATTTTAAACTTAAATAGTCAAAACAAAAAAAATATACCTCCTAATAGATTAGAGTAGGTGACAAAAGGTTTTAGGTTATCTTTGAGAGTTTAGGATGTAATAATAATATAATGGAATGGAATATAATAAAATAGCAAATCATGAGTTATTAGAGAGTTTAAATGAAGAACAAGAGAAAATTTCTTAATCATTATTTGAAACTTGCAATAAAAATAAATGAAATGGAATGATATATTTTATATATATACACATATATTCAACATTGTCCTTATAAAATAAATTACATACAAAAAGGTGAAATAAATCCATTATAACTTTGTCTTACTCATAATACATAATAATTTGATAAAAATACCTCTAAAAAAATTAATAACAACAAATCTTAATGGAACACTTTTGTGCACCTATATGCAGTGTAGCCTAGATATAGTATTGTGCCAGTGTGTAGCACCTCCAATGAGTTGCAGTGGCACGGCACACTGCACCCAGGCAGTGATATCTTCCTGTTTGACTGAATTTCGTCTCATATGGCTAGAGTGGGAAAAGGGAGTTTTGCACCTGCCTTCTTTATTCCATTTTTGCAAAGCGAGAATGATATACCGATAAAAATGAAATCTGCAATTGATAAATGAAGCCAAGATATATAATTCCGAACAATTGAAACGTATAGCTCGTAAAACCACCAAGGTTGGATCTGATCTTTAATTCAAACTATACGTGCCCTATCAGACTCGTATTATATTCTCAACAGGTATTGGTAATGATCAACGGCCTGGGTTGGAAAAAGTTTTTTTTAAAAAAATTAATTTTGTATAACGTATAGAGATTATTGTTTATTCTTAAAATTATCTTTTTATTATATTTCTCTGTATTCTGCATAGCCATCAACGAAGTGGAAACAACTTTTTCAGAGCTTTGGGAAACCCACCAAGGTATATAGGTATATTAGTAATTTTAATTACATCTTATTTTATCCTTACCCCCTAATTTAAAGATACCAAAATTTGATTTTTCAATGACAGAAAAATCTCAAAAGTCATACCTTATCATGCAATTTTATCCTTAAAGAGGTTTTTAAATAATAATCTCACTCACTTTTACTATTTCGTTTTATTTCTTATCAATCATCCAAATTAATAACTCAGTTTGGTTGAATAACATAGAAAATATAAAAATAAATAGACAGATAAATAAAATAAAATAAATAATTTTTATACTTCTACTTTTAAAAAGATAAGTTGATAATTAAAATAATAATTTAATAAATAAATTACTAATTATACAAAGTATCTAAAAATTAAACATTTCACCTAAACAAACAAAGTTGAAAAATTGTACACTTCGAAAAATTCATTCGTGAGGGAATAGTCAACAACACATACTGCTTACGTGTATTACATCTAATGAGTAGACGTATCTGCAAACAAGATTTAAACTAAACGAGATAAGCCATCTCGCACAGAAAATAGATCCTTTTCGTTCATGCGACTCAAATTTTTTTTTAAATATATCATCTCATCATTAGAGACAGCACGAACAACATGAAGAAATCCCAACATAAGAGATTCATATCCTCTTCCACCTAAAATCCTACACAAAAACCAACTACTTATCAATCAGCAATCAAGATATCAGATATCGGTAAGAATATGCTCAAAATATAATTCAGTACAACTTTCCAAACAAGTCTCAATTTTTTTTTTGGGGGGTTGACAAGTCTCAACTTCCCAAAATGGCAAGTTGCTTCCATAGCTTACAGAAAAATGAAAGATTTAGCCTCTGCAATATCGATTCAGAAAGCCCAACTCCGTACTCCAAAGACCAGTTTCTAAATCAGGGTGGAGGGTCCACATTGGGCTCATCCACACACCAAAATATTAGTGAGTCAAGACAATATATCTCATTCAGCCACGACATCAACTTCCCAATTGAAATGATACAAACATGTCATAAAAGGAAACAACGTGGCTCCTTAGAGCAAATCTACATAATACATAATACAATTAAGGAAATCCCATAAATTTATAAAGCCATCGTACTACCGGCAACTAATATTGATAAACCCCCGTGGAGGTCAAGATCTTCAGTCTATAGAACTACAAGGACTCGAGACATCAGTATTGTGGATCATCTGCATCTGAAGACTCATGTCCCTTATGTGGGAGGAAGTAATTAATCTGCAAAAGCTACTCATACCGTCGGGAGCAATTGAAGCATTATCCTTAATATACCTCTACTATGATGGCACTGCATAAAAAGTCAAGAAAACAACGTAAGAAAGTTAACATACTATTAGAAGCTCAAAATAGCATAAAAGGGATGCCCAAAAGTAAGAAACAAAAACTTGTTGCAGTATAATGGTGTAATAATGTCTGGAACCAACACTAATACATGCAAGCCCATCAAAATACGAGGGGATAGGGCAACTATGGCACATCAAATATAATATAGTGCACACACAATCATTAAACACAACACAGGTTCTTCGAAAATTTTTCCATTAACGCAGTAGGTGTTGTCTAGTGGCAAGGTGCGTATGCATAGTTTACAGGTCTTAGGTTTACAGGTCTTAGGTTTAAACTTCGGTGCCACCATTTGTACCCCCCAAACAAAACAAAAAAAAAACTCCACTAGTTCTTTCTTTCTCTTTTTTTTTTTTTAAAGTTTCCCACAAATATCCTCACACCCCGCGTGAAACTAATCTCATTCAGGGCTCATAGCTGCCCCCCTCCCCAAAAGTGCTATTCAGTGGCTCAAACCTTTGACATTGCCGAGATCCCTCAACCATTAGATTTAAGCGTGCCTTACCACTTGAACCACTCTTTTGTAAGTTAATTCTTCATTTTTTGAGGAAGCAACAGAGATAGCATTTCAATATCTTCATAAAAAACAGGCAAATGAGAAGAAAATCTCTCAACGAAGAAAAACAAGACTGGTTATTGGAACTTCTTTCAATTTTTTGCAAAATGCCACAAAAAGCAACTACTACAATTAGAATGTAACTTGTAAATTGAAAAAAAAAAAGAGAGAGTAAGCCAAAAAATAACATGCTCTTATTTGCAAATCCTAGAAGCAGAGACAAGAGACACACTAAAATAGAAAAAAAGCCTACATTAAAAATAAGAGAACAACATATCATGATCATATGGTATGGAGATAACACATGATAGAAAGAAAACAAAGCATAATAAGATAAATAGAATATTCTCAAATTCCCAAAGGATCTAAATTCTATGGATGAGAACATACTATATGTAGACGTATCAATCTGCTCAGGAAGCTGCTTTATATCCACCTCAAACCTTGACTGAACCTGGAATATACACAAGCAAAATTAGAACTGCTAATATCTCATTAATGAATCAATGATAAACAAAATAAGTTTTATACATTGTTAAGAACATCGACGTCAGCAGCACATGACACAAACGTAATTGCAAGGCCCTTGGTGCCAAACCTTCCAGCTCTGCCAACCTATATAGAGTTCCACACACAAAAGGTCAGACCATCTTATGGCTGCAAACTAGAATTTAGTAGCATAAAAAACAATTTAAGCCAAAACTATATATATATATATATATATATATATAACCATACCCTGTGCAAGTATGTGTCTGCAGAATCAGGCATGTCATAGTTTATAACTATGTTGACACGTTCAATGTCGATTCCCCTACCAACCAGATCTGTCGCTACAAGAATCCTAGTATGCCCCTCTTTAAATCCTTTATAACGCTTTAACCTATAGATAATATGATCAAGATTCAAGATCAGTCACACAAGTTTGCATTGCCCATGACCATTTGCTAGCCTATAGAAATGAAACACTATCATCAGAATGCAGGACAAATAGTATGGAAGAAGATAGGTACCAGGCTCATCCTCTTTCCATTTATATAATAAACCAGTCCGCCTCATTAATAAGTAATAGACATTATTTATTGTTCACATCAAATGATCCCCTTTGCTAATATTCTAGTTCATTACAAACCCTAGCTGTCCAATATTGTGATTATCCAACAATTCCAATCAGAAACTCCAAATTGCTAAAATACTTAATAGCTAGTAACCTTTGGAACAAGGCGATAAGAATCTATTTGCATGTAAAATATGAAATGCAAATCTATTTATTTTCTTCAATCTCAGATATAGTCAAAACGCCTTCAGTGGAAATCAAATAAATTGAACAAAACTGAGGCATAATTTACAATATTACAGTACAGCCTATCGAATACTAATTTAGTCAAGCAATACAAATAACATTATGGAACTTCAAGAAAATGAAGACACACAAGCCCCCATGAGGCTAGATTAAATAAATAAACCAATATAATTTTTCAAACTAAATGAGCCAACAAAACCAAGATCTTTAATCCGAGGGTATAAATTTTTCTATCAAGATCACATGACAACCTCAGAATTTCCATTCTCAGTAGTCTAGTACATATTGCATAACTGTCTTGTGCTCTTATATTAGAAGACACATTCTTCATTATTGCTCATTATTACATATCATATTAAGCATCATCCAGCAGAGAAACACAAGCACAGTATATTGTTGATGCATTCAAATTCTTGCCTGGCATGATAACTAAATAATTTCCAAAATTAATGACACGAGTGGGCCAAACAAACAAATGTTGACAACATATAACGAAATAAGTGAACAAATCATACACAATTTAATCATCAGCTAAACATGAATTATGATAAACCCCCGCAGAGATCCTCATAATAGATAATACAAACCTTTCCTCCTGGGACATTCCCGAATGAATGCATATAGATGGAAAGTTGCACTCCACAAGTAGTTTGTCCAGCTCAGCTGCTCTACTAACACTTTTTACAAAGATGACAACTTGATTGAAGTCAAGTGCATCAAGAAGATCATTCAACTTGCGGTTCTTCTCTTCCTCTTTCAATTTGATGTAGTGCTGTCATTTCAATCATTGATGTAAGGGATACAGCTTCTTTAACATATAGATAGATAGATATATATATATATAGAGAGAGAGAGAGAGAGAGAGAGAGAGATGCCAATTGCAAAAAGGCCCACCTGCACAAGTCCATGAAGGGTCAACTTGGCCTCATCATCAACATAAATTTCCATAGGCTGAAAGGAACAAATGTCACAGTAAATCATATTAGGAGCCTTCCTCAAAGCTAATGGAATCCAGAACGAAATGAATGATGGATGCAGATCCCCCGAATCACATCTCCGGTCCATCAGTTTTGTCTCCTTGCAGATACTTTTTTTAGTCACACCCAGCAAGCACCACTGACACTCAACACTCACTGGTAGCAACAACCCCAAAATATACTAAAACTCCTCTCAAGAAGAGGGGGGGGGGGGGGGAATGAAAGAAAGAAAGAATATCCTAGGTAGGTCATGAACTGACTATTAGAAACAAAAACTTCAAAAAATGAAACCAACAAAAAGAGATGTATAGACCTAAAGGCACTACAGCCACAGATGGAGTGTTCCTTACACATTCCCATATGATCTTCTAGCCCCATCCAGCACACAAACACACACCACCCCACCAGCTATATATTTCCACAAAAACCAGTAGGAAAAATAAAGCACTATACAAAAAGAAATCCTATCAAAAGCAAAAATTGAAGGAACCACAGCATTCTAAAGATCTAAAAGGCTCTCCAGGAATGGACATTATGAAAATGAGACTTCTAATTCAAGTAGTACTAGCCACGGGATATTACATCTTGCATAAATTTCTTGCAGACCGGGCGAATTTCCTTGCTGAGTGTTGCAGAAAACATCATAACTTGCTTATCATGAGGAGTCATCTTGAAAATCTCTTGCACATCTCTCCTCATGTCTGCAGAGAGCACAATGGGTATAATGAAAAGTGAAAACCACATAACAATCAGAGTAAGTCCAAAAGTATTATGCAACTGAAAAAAAAATTGTGCTCAGCAATTAAACATACCCAGTGATTCCAGCATCTTATCACATTCGTCCAGAATGAAATGCCTAACATTCTTTAAAGAAAGGTCCTTATCCCTGGTCAATGCTAGTATTCTTCCAGGAGTTCCAACAACAATATGAGGGCATTCATTTTTCAACAGATCCTTGTGAACTTTAATGTTGACACCACCATAGAACACAGCAACCTTGAGATCAGGCAAGTAGGTGCTGAACCTCTCAAACTCATGACATATCTACAAAAAACCAAATCATGCACATATCTTAAACCAGAAACTAAATGAGGACCGAATCCCAAAAGTTTTCACATATTAAGTCCCGATAAATACCTGGTAAGCCAATTCCCTTGTATGACACAAAACAAGTGCAGAAACTTGGCCAGCGACAGGATCAATCTGCTGCAAAGTTGAGAGCACAAAGACAGCAGTTTTTCCCATTCCGGATTTAGCTTGACATAATACATCCATTCCAAGGATTGCTTGAGGTATGCACTCATGTTGCACTGACGGTGAACCAAAGAAAATGGGCCGAAGGGACCGGTGGTAAGTAAAATAAACCTCTGACCCTTTAAATTTGATAGCTTTACCAAACCATATTAGTTCTCCTAAACAAGATTATGATAGAAGTATTACCTGTAATATATAAATTAAACAGATTCATAAGCATCACTGTCATTTTAAAAATAGCAAGACAATTAAAACAGATATCAGTGAAGTATAGATTATTCAACCATTCTGTAGAATTTCCCAAACCTTTTTTTTCTTTTTTTAAAGGAAAGAACGCAAGAAATTACGATGAAACAAACAAATTCATTGATCAATTGAAAAGGAACTTATGTCTTCCAATACAATATTTAAAATTACAATTAAACCTTTTAGATACAGTAAATCAAAAAAATAGCTCAATTAATTATATTTAATAAGAATGGAGATAATTGAATAGTTTGCCTTCAGATGGATGCTCAAATCCTGAGTCCACAATAGCCCGGAGGAGCTCTGGCTTCAAAAGAAAGTCTCTGAATCCTGAACTGTGTATACCAACATAGCCCCTGCAAAAGAAGAAAGAATAAAGGAACATATTTGAGCTACCAAAGAAGAAAATCAAGGGCAACAGAGTTGAAACTAACAAAGAAACTATATCCAAGTACTGTATATCAATTTTTGGAACATAAAACAACAATTTAACAAAATTCAGTTTACTTCATTCAAATAATGCTTGCAATCTTTCAAAGTCAAAGTCAGACCATTGCTTTGTTGCAAACAGCTGCCCATTTCCCAGCAAGAATAGCAAAAGCTTTATACCATAGTTATTAATAGGGCAAAGCACACTTGTAGCAGTCAAAAATGCTATAGCATAAGGCATGGCACAGGATACATTAAAATGTAGCACACAATAATAATAATAATAATAATAATAATAATAATAATAATAATAATAATACAATCTCCACATCTAATGACTTGACTAAAATACCCTCGGTCTTTCACAAAGGACAAAATAAATACAAGGTCTTTGAGTGATTTCCTCATAACTTTGCATTAATTATGGTGTGGGGAAATGACTTGATATGTTAATGGTGTCTTTATGATAAATGACTTAAATGACCTTGTATTTATTTTGTCCGTTAAAGAGAGTGGGGATATTTTGGTCAAATCACTAGATGTGGAGATTGCTACCCTCCACACGCACATACACAAACAAAACTCACATAAAAAATATTGATAACATAATAATCATCCATAAATCACAACATCAATTACTTGAATCATAAAATACACCACTGTTTGACAAAGTTTTTAAGTCTAAGGAGGCATTTGTATACTATTATCTCATATACCAAGGTACCTTACAAGCTATGGTATAAGATATGATGGTATCTATGTACTTATGTTTGATATGGCAATTGGTGGTATCTTCATGATATTATGGCAATTGATGTAAGATACGAATGTTTGGTTGCAAGTTAATCAATGTTCCTTACTATTTAAATTTTGAAATATACTCTATTGAGTTTATATAAATTATGTCTTAAAAATTTATACCATTTTTACTATTTCTGAATGAAATATGATTAAAAAAGTTAAAAAAGAAAAATTGACAAGTTCATGTGCGATTTATTCCCTCTTATTCATAGAAAAAATAAAATATAATGTAATTTTTTTTAATAATTTATGTAGATATTTTAATGCCTATAATTTTTTTAATGAATAAATCTTGCTATCAAGTTAATTACTATGTAAGAGAACAGAAAACTATTAAAAAAATTTATCTCATCCAACAGTATGATGTAAGATGATAGAACTTTTCAGTTCAGATAATGTCCTTTTGCCGGAGACATGATATCAAATTGTTATCTTAGATGCCCCTCCTGTTATCACATAACATCATACCAAACATTGACATCCAATCCTGATATCCAAAATACTATGATATGTGAGCTTTACCCTAAGATATCCTAATCAATTCCTCTTCATCAAATGCAACATCATCATAATGATCATCATTAGGCAATCCCTCTATTTTCTCTTCATCTTCTGGAGAAGGTGGTTCTTGGCAATGGATTCAGAGCAATATCCTCATAATGATCATCATTAGGCAATCCCTCAATTTTCTCTTCATCTTCTGGAGAAGGTGATGGGGGTGGTACTGCAGGAGGGTCGATTCATGACAATGGATTCAGAGCACGCACTGTTGTTGGAGGAGCACGTAGTGCTGGTCTCTGAGGCAGTGGAGGAGAAAGAGGAGGACAATAATGAGGGAGCAAGAGGTCCAAATCAGGGGAGAAGAAAAGAGGAAGAAGAGAGAGGGCTTAGCTGTTAGTGGCTGCTGGCTCCAGACATGGCTGCAAGAAGCCCAGAGTGAGGCAGTGGTGAAGATTGGGTTGAAGTCTAGCAGCCTGCAGCCTCTAAAAATGATTTAAATCGGAGATGTTGCCCTATTTAGCTCTAGCACATAAAGTGTGCGCTACAGCTATAGAAAAACTACATGAAATTTGATAGGCTATGCATGTCACATAGAGCTGAGCTACGACTTCAACTACGAGGTAATAGGCGGGCTACTAATAACCATGCTTCATACTTCCTTGGCAACTAATGAGTAGAAACGTTACTCTTACAGAGTAATTACAAGTGGATCGCATATCTTATACTGGCAACTCGAGCACAATAAATCGCTTATCACAAAAATAATCAAAACCCCATATCTTTTCTCTGCATTTTCAAGCAACAAATTACCACACTCCCCCCCCCCCCCTAAAAACAAAAAAAACAAAACAACAACAAACTACCACTTCCCAAAAAAGAAAATCCATCTTATTAAAGCAAAGGACTCAAGTACAAAACAGTAATATCAGGATTACAGGAAACAATAGACAACTTACTTCTTGGCAGCTTCACCGTTGACTTTAGTCCCGACGGAATCGGGCGCCTTGTCTTCTTCCTCTTCGTAGTCAAGAAGCTCTTCCTCGTATCCTTCGTCCTTTGTTTCTCCCATTTGTTCTGCAAAGCCAACCATGGCAGACATAGTCAATAAACCACAGTTTGAATTCTAAATATATATATATATATATATATATATATAATTCTAGGGTTTAGACCTAGAACTCCGGAGTGAGAAAGAAGGACTAGGGTTTTAGAAGAGGAAGAGGCAATACCAGCGAGAAGAGAAGAATCCAATAGAAAATTGGCAGTGAAGTTAGGGTTTGAAAAGTCTGCAAAGGAAATTGGTTAGCTGAAAAACAATTGGGGTAAAAGAAACCGGAGAGAGCGGAACCTCAACGACCGCGAGAGATGAAGCGGAGGAGAGTAAGTGAGTGACACAGAAAATAGGGTTAAGGGATTCGAGGCCTTTTATAAACGCCCACCAATCGTGCACCAATACTAACAGGGCTTTATGCCCCTTAGATCTGAATCTTGACTTCGTGGGGTAGTCTCCATTTATTACAAGATAGACTTACTTTCAACTTAAATCCCATATATATTTTATCCCCATCCAATTTTTTATTATTGTAATTTACCCTTCGAATTACTATGTTGTGTGAGTTACACTAATTACATTTTGTTATTTTAATTCATTTTTATTTATTTATTATATATTAATCATGATCTCGTTTATTTGTAGGTTTTTCAAGTTTAAAAATACTACATCATCCAAAAATTTAAGTTAATTTAGTCAATTTACTAAATTATATATCCTGTAAATAAACTCATTAAGCATTAATGAGAACAACTTGAGTAGTTTACAAAAAGTTTAAGCTTAAAGTTTAATATTATCATATAAAAATATATTCTGTAATTTAATCATGTTCTATTAACAATACATTTGGATATTCGTCTATCTAAAATGAAAAGGAAAAAACGTGCACATTACATTAAGGGCTCAAACATATATTTGTAATATTTTAAATAGAGAATTTGATAATAAAAATATAAAAATTCTTTTCTAATTTTTTATTCCTAAATTCATATGTTTATTTGTTGCTCGGGTTAGCAATTAATCTTTTTTAATTATTGGATAAGAGGCGATGTTTGGATTAGTAGCCAAGGGGGCTTATTCAACTTTCAAAGCAGACCTCGTGGAGTATAAACTTTCAAGATTCTTAATTAAAAAAAAATCATAACTAGAATTATCTAATCCTATTCGTGGCATATCTCCAGCCTCTAAGATATCTATCCCATTCGCAACTGCTTCAACGGTTGTTCATCATCTCACTCATAAGTGGATCCGTTTGCCTCCTATTCTCTCGATGGCCCTTCCCTTCTGCCTAACCCCTCTAACATCTCTCAAAACTACAACACAACCAGGTTGCTTCCTCTCTTTCTATCCTCTTTACTTCTATGTTGTCCCTGATTAGATGCTCACCCATTTGTATGTTCAAATTCCAAATTTTGAATGCTCAGGTATTGACATTGAAAGTCTAACAAATCCAAAGCATATCCGAGTCAATTCTGTGTTTCAAGACACTCCTACTGCTAAATCTCTCTCTCTCATTACAAAGGTTTGTTTATGCAAATATTCATTTCAGAAAACTGGCTTTCTTTTTTTAAGTATAGAATTTTGAATAAGTTAAATTAACCAAATAACTCATTTAAAAAAAATTATTCCCAAGGGAGTTAGTTTTGTTGAAATATTGATTAGTCTCTATTCATGCAGGCGGCGAAAAGTAACCAAAATACAAAACCCAATAGTGTGATTTGTGCAGACTGTGATGGCAATGGTAAGATGAACCTCAATTTATAGGGCAAATAGATAGATGCTAGCAATTGGTTTTAAACATAACTTGAGATACTTGCAGCAATCATGTGATTCTTCTAATCTAACAACATTTGATGTGCAATGAACAGGAGCCGTTCTCTGTTCTCAATGCCAAGGCAGTGGGGTGAACTCTGTTGATCTTTTCAATGGACAGTTCAAAGCCGGTGAATCGTGTTGGCTTTGCGGGTGACCATTCTAATTTTCTTATATTTATGTTCTCTGATGCACTAAAACGTCTTTGTCATTTTAGTAGCATTTTAAGATCAAGTTCAGAGTAATGCACTTGTCCTCTTAGCATTAGATTGTAATATAGCATTATTTTCCTCATTTGAGACTTGTATTTCCCTCATTTGACTCCCATAATTCCAGGGGCAGAAAGGAGATGTTATGTGGAAATTGCAATGGAGCTGGCTTTATTGGTGGCTTCTTGAGCACTTATGATCAATAGAAATCCAGGGACTGCCTCAATGAATATAATACTTGTAGCCATAAGAAAGCTGGGACTCGGTGTGAGTTTGCAGAAATTAAACTCACCAGTAGGGGCTACAAATACTTTTACTCTATATATTTCGTATTTGGTGATTCTCAGTTCACTCATCAGTCATCAATATTCTTGGACTAGTTTTTTTTGGATGATTCTTTAGGGGTAGGGGCTATTCCAAGGGCAAAAGATACCATTGAAATATAATATGTTCGGTTGAAAGATATAATAAAAAAAAGAATGTAAAATATGAATAAATAGATATAAGTGAGATAAAAAATAATTATTTTATTCATCTTTTTTAAAATATGTTTGATAAATATAATAATAAATATAAAGATATAATAAATATTATATAAACTAGATAAAGAAGATGCGCTCGCGATTCCGCGAATCAAACGGAGCCTAGAATAAGAAATTTTGACCCAAAAAGATATAAGTTAGATTGAGAGATAGCCCAGTGCTGATATGAAGGGAGATTTTGCTCTCAAGAAAAAAAAAATTGGTTAATAGCAGAAGTTCAGTTTAAAGAAACTTCTTTATCTTAACTGGGATTGTCATTCATATAGGCTTAACAGCAATAATAACATCACAAAAGTGGGAGTCGAACTTTCGGCTTTTTGCACTGCACACCAGATGCTCAATCCACTGAGCTGCGAACCAATAATATACCTCTATCTGACCAAATGTAATCAACAATAACGCTAACGTTTATCCAATCTGCCGTCACAGACGATCTTAAAAATAATATTAGATAGGACAACTTTTCCACTGCAACAAGCATGTTCTTGACAAAATTCCACAATGCTACTATGTCTTATGCTCCTTGACAACCAAATATGAAATATGAGCACATCCATATTCTTATTTACTTTTTAATAAACAAGGATGTTTAACAACTGTCTCTAGATAAGGGCAACACCATAAAATACTAAGCATTGCAAAAATTCCAAAACATCTATTATTATCCTTAAAAACTAACAATTTCATCTGGAATCTACAACAGGAAGATATTGTTAACGCATTGATGCTGGCTACAAGGATTGTCTATCCAAATTCATTTTGAGCAGGTTCTCACCATAGAAAACTACGTTGATGAATGCATTAACGGAAAAGCTAGGAGTTGAAGAGCCAGCACCAATTCCATATCATTCAAAAAATTTATTTGGCTTCTTGTTCAAGAGCAGTTATTTTCTGCCAATCCTCTTCCAAAAACTTTTTGTGCAGAGGAGGCAATGAGAAGATGCTTACAGTTGAGCTTCCACCACGAATCTCATCTAAAGTACGGAGTGCTTGTAAAGTTAGCTTGACGTTCATGTTCTCCACATGCTCGATTTCAGCAAGTTCTTTAGGAACCTGCTCCAGTGTCTCTTTATTTTTGTTCCCAGTCATGGAGCCACACCCATCTTCCTCACTGAAGGATAAGGATTGGCCTGGAGTCCCACTTCTGGGGAAAATATTACTTAGCATCACCTCACACTCCTTTACAAGCTTGTTAAGCATATCAATTTTGAAGAAGGGCTGGTTCAAGACCTCTTGGATAAAAGGTAAACGAACTAATGCACCAGTTCGCTTATCATATTTCTTTATTATCTTCACCAGACCTGCTCGAAGAAAAAAAGGAGAGATAGCATAAATACAAATCATTTCCAAACATTCATCGTCAACCCCTCACTCACTCCCAATCCAAAGTTTTGTTTTCTAAAAAAGAATTAGAAAAACAAAAGATACTGCCCAGTTATTCAAATATGATAATATTTGGGTTAAATTATTCGTTTACTTGAAAATTATAAATCTCAAATACACTTAGTAACCTGACAAATATAGTAACACACAACTCTCCAACAGAATATTCTAAGAATTGAAAATTTGAAAGTATAATCAACATTCCCTTATCATTCATCAGGCTATACATCTTAATTGCGTTTAGTATCCTTACAAATGATTTTATGTTATCACAAGAGTTCACCGTCGTATAACCAAAATGGAATCCATCACTTACACCTAATGCACAGCCCCTTAAAATTACCTGTATAGTTAAGTGCACTGTAGTTCTCTAACAAAACCATCTCTCCATGAAAATCCACTATTTCCCTCCCTACTGTCACCAACTCTTCATTTGAATCCTTAGCCATAGAAACTCTATCTTGCAACTCCTGCATTATTTACAAGCATAAACCAGAGGTTAAATGGCCACTGAAGCTCAGAAATTTTTTACTCACCTGGTAAGTAAAATGATACATAACTTTCCACATGAAACTTAAAAACTGCTCAATAAAATCCATGCGTTTAGATTTTCATGTTAAACAACAAAGGAACAGTATAAGCCTGATTTACAGGAACCACCACACGCTAAACAATAGAAAACTGCCAAAATAACCAAAAATGTTGCCAGGATTTAATTGGTTCCAAATACAGGTGAGCTAAAAACCAACAGTTTAGAACTGCAGCATACAGCCACAAACAACAGCCCTCAAGGAAAAGAAATTTAAGGGATCAGCGACCACCTTTCTCATTAAATGGATCAAATGTTCGGCCACTAAGACAACAAAAAACAATTCCAGTGCAATTCAATATATATATATATATATATATATATTTAAAACATTAATCATATCAGACACTAAACAACTACCAGAGACATGTTTTCTTTTTATCAAAACAACTATTCAGATATATAGCACCACAAAGGGTTCCTTGATACTAGTCTATGCCACAGTTGACACTTCAATAGGTGTTCAATATCATTAGTCTTGAAATGTTATTTGTCAATACCTTCATAAGACGGATGATGTGTTGTAGAAAAACTAAGTCTTCCTAATATTATAGGTGAAATCAGAGGGCCAGAATCTAAGTTAGGCTGCACCTTAAAGGATATTAATATAACAATATAAAGTTGATTCGATTTACATGTTTTGTTCTTGCATGTAGATGTGTTGCGTGCATGTTGCTGGTGATACAATCGTTCAAGAAACTCTACATGGAAACACGATAACTCTAGTCGTTGAGCATGCCACGCCTTAAAACAGAACAAGGATTAATCAATATCATTCACGTTTAATTTTTTGTAGCCTTCCCAAATTTAAAACAGAATGTCAACTTCAAAATTCTCTTTAACTTCGACAAAATCCTGAGAAAAATACCGAAATGCCTTCGCAAATTGCAATTACGATCACCTTTACAAATAAAAAAATTCAATTCCCCAATTTCTAAGACCCAAACTAGATGACAGTGGTAAATTCGCAACCAAATTCCAACCAAGAAAAATAGATAACGTTCTCCGGAAAATCCCAGACAAAAAATACTCGAAATAAGATTGATACCTTCCATTTGATAACATATTCTTCTTCCTTCTCAACAAAAAAACAGTTAAACTTGTCTATCTCGACCTCCAGAAGCTTCAGGAAGTCATTCACCTCTTTGGTCAGCTCGGCCTCGCCGTTACAGTCATCTTCGCCGCCGCCGCCGCCGTCCAATCTGGGGCGTTTGCTGGGTGGAACGTCACCGTCTTTGGGGCATATAAGCTTCAGCTGTTTCTTCAAATCTTTGTAGGATAAGAACTTATCCTGCCAATCGGGTAAAGTCTGCTCGATCAGGTTGCTGAGGATCTTCCAGAACTTCATGGTCCGTCTGTCTCGGAGATCAAATATTCCGGTTAAAGGACGAGGGTTAAAAGCTTAAAATGATGATGCCCTTTGAAAGTTACTGCTATATAAAAGGTTTTCAAATTTCTAAATTAGAATATTCGTGAGGATAGGAAATAGGGAATATACTTCATCTCCATATTTTGGAGGAGACACAGAGCATCTATCCATCTAGGTTTCCTCTCCCCTATTTTACTCCTTCTTCTTGGCTAATCCCCTAGTCCATCAAAATAACCTATATTCTCTTATTCAAGCATGGCACACACCCAAATTCCTCCTAGTTTTCATATTCTTAAACATCCCAATATTTATAGCTTATACACTATTTATTTCTTTAGATTTGAATATAAAACTGCAAAGTGGATCTACGTCTATGGATTATTTTTTAAAAATATATTTAATAATTTAAATAATGTGATATCCATTTTGTTCGAAACTTGCAATGTGAGTGTATATATTCATGTCAATCAATTTAATATATTAAAAATCATAAAAATAAACACCACTAAAAAGGTACTTTGACTTCTTCAAATTATATTAATAATTATTTGAGATTTTTTGTGATTTTATATGAATAAATTTTATGTAAATGAGTATCAATTTAAAAATATGTATTTTTTAATTTTTTTTAGAAATGAGTATGGTTTTATGGTTTAAGGATTTAATTAAAAAAAGATTAAATTTAAATATAATTTCTTATAGTTTTGTTATTAGATTTCTCAACTAAAATATAATAAGTGTATAATTTTTAATTAAAATATGACAAGTATATAATTTAATTAAAAAATTATATATTTGTCTATACAAGTTATATATATGTTATATTATTATTAAAAAATTATATACTTATTATATTTTGATTAAAAAGCCTAATAGTAAGGATATAACTTTTTTTGGGTATTAATAAAGGAAATAGATCTTGTTTTTATTTCTATGTGTAATATTTATTATACTTTTATAATTATTATATAACAATATTTATTTTTTTATTATTTTCTTAAAATATAGATATGGAAATCATTTTTATCCAAAAAATTAATTTTTTTTTATTTTTATTTTTATCATAACAATTTTGTGTCTAGAAATTTGCATATAAATATTTTTCAAAATAAAATAAGACTTGAGTTTTTTTTTTAATATAAGTCCAAAGATAAATGAAAAAGTTTTTGCAAATTTAAACATGAAGACGATAATACCTTATTCATAATTATTGGTAATGAAGTGCTCCTTTCTTTTTGCAATCCAACTTCACATGTGAAGATTTCCCATATAATAGATATAAAATAATTATTATAAATTATTATATTAATCCCTGCAGGATACTCTCGGCATCAGTTAAGTCGTTAAACGTTTATTGTTATAAATTTAATTTTAACATTTTAAAATTGCATAATAGTAACGTTAACTTAACTAATACATTTTAAATTAAGGATAAATATGGTTAGGATCAAAAATAAAATAATATCTCTATGAAAACTTAAAAATTCAATAAATAATAATATACTTTCAACAACCAAATACATCACCCACACAACCAAAATAATTGAGTGGACAGAAGATTGGAAGAATGGCCACTTGAAGTAATACTTGAGACTTATTACAGACTGGAAGAAAGGCCATGTCGCGTTTTCTGAATGAAAAGAAATAAAATAATAAAAAATTACACAAAACATAACACAATGGAAAATATTGACAGGAAGGTAATAAAACTCCTAAATTCGGAATTGTCCATTCTGAATTCAGACTGAATTCGGCACTGTGGGTTCCGAATTCAGTATGCACTGTTGGTTCTGAATTTAAATATATTTTTTAGGTAGAAACAAATGAAGGAAAAACAAAATAAATGAAATCAAAAATTGTGGTTAAAATAAAATGAATTAAAATATGAATATTTAAAAAATATCATGAAAATAGATGTAAATATATTTTCTTGTTAAATTGTGTAAAAAATCTAGAAGGAAAAAATAATTAATGAAGGTAAATCTGACTAAAGTAAGAAAAAAAAAAGCTTGACTGGAAAAAAATATGAAATATGCAAAAAAAATAATAAAAATAAAGAAAAAGAAATTGTGCATAGCATGAAGAAAAGAAAATAATTGTCATTTAGAAAAGTGAAGAAAAAATATGTATGTGTGTGTGTGTGAAAGAGAGAGAGATAGAGAGAGTAATTGCAATGAAGAAAAAAATTATAAAAAGGTAGAAATATAAGGAAGAAGATGTAGTAGATAATAATTAAAATAGCTTTCAAAGATATGTTAGGAAAAATCAAAAAAATGTTACAAATATTAATTAAAATAAGGATAATGAGAAAAAAATTGAAAGTAATTAGAAATAGAATTTATGAATTTTGAAAAAAAAATAAAAGAATGTTTAAAAAATGTTGGAGATAACAAAAGATCATTAGTTTAAAGTAATATATATATATATATGTGTGTGTGTGTGGGGGGGGGGGGAATAATTAAGAAAATAAAATGGCTAAAAAAAGGAAAGATGAAAGAAGGAAGTGAAAAATAAATGAATAATGAAATAAATATAATTATTGAAATAATTAAGATAATAAGTAAGAAGAAAAAAACAAGTAAGAGAACTATAATGAAAATTGCTAAAATGATAAAATAATGGAAAAATTAGAAAAAAGAAAGTAAGAAATAATGTGCAAAATTTGGTTAAAATAAGAAAAATGAAGGGAAAATGTATAAAGAGTTAAAAAAAGAAAAGGAAAACTTTTGGAATGATGAAGTAATGAAATGATTAAGTTAATTTAATTTTTGATAATTGTAAAGAATATGTCCAGGATCTGGTAATCTAAGGCTTGCTTCTTCTGGTTAGCTTGTATTAGCATGTGCTTTATTACAGGTAGTCATTCCTCCCATTCCTTTAGTCTTTTCAATGGTACTTGAATCTTAAGTCGCGGTCATGTCTTGCCCCCCAGTATAATGATCGATTTCATGTTTCCCTCGAATTTAATCAGTTCCAAGCTTTCATTCCTATCCCTATTGCTCGAGCAAAGAACATCCTCTCCCAGCAAAACTAAAGCACGTTAGTGCAGGTATGAAATCACTCGATTGAAAGGAGATGAGGGAAGATTCTTGCTCCTTGCTTGTTTGCCTACTCTTGCCAGGGGCGTCTTCAAACTAAACATCATTTACCAGCAGCTGCCTCAAGCAACTCCAACGTCCTATTGCTTATCTTATTCTATCGCTTTGCCTCTCAAGCCGTCGTTGTTACTGTGAGTTGCAAAACATTACTGTGATTGTTTATTTCATTTCATTATTATAGTAAGTTTAAAATAAGAGTTATAGAGTAGTGTCTTAGCATCAACATCTCACAAGAGGGGAAATAAAAGGACGGATTTGTCAATATGTGTTGTTTCATTTCCTAAACTAGTCTATAAACAAAATTATTGTAAACTAAAACTTAGATATTATAGTTAGCTGTTCTATTTTCTTATGTGTTATCGAACTATGATAAGTTTTTCAAATCAAGACAAAACTTGGGTGAAACTTTTGCCAAAATATATATAATAACTTAAATTTTATCTGAATTGTTTGAAAGTGGTGAAGGTTTAAATTTAGCTATGCCTAGAGGAAGAGGTCGAAGAGGAATACGAGGGGATAGGGGAAATAGCAATAGTGGAAGAAGTCAAACAACTTCCAGCACACCACAACATCAAGATCCTTCAGAAGTTGTCAACACACATGCTAGATCCCAATTGTATTTGGCAACACATAAGAAGAAGAAGGACAATCAATGGGTTGATGACAAATCCAAAAATATATATGTTATTTTAGATATTAAAAATGACATAATACCTCTTTATTTTTGTTTACTTACTAATTAAATTGAATTTTGTTAAGTAACGTATAAAAAGAACATTCAAATGCATTTGAATGGAAGTTCAGGAGAAGTGGGCATGGAAGGACAATCAGTTGGGGAAGGTGAGCAACATAGAGATGCTGAGAATGTTAAACAAATTGATAATGGAGGAAGAGATAAACATATTGATGTTGATGATGATGATGTGTTCATTGAAGCCCGAGCTTCTCTCCCTTTAGATCAAGTGGCTTAAGCATGGTTGAAGGTAGTTGGTAAGATGAAGAAGAGTGGTCAAGTTTATGGACTTGGATCACATGCTGTCGTGGTATGCGACAATCGTGGCAAGAAAGTATGTAACATTCATACTGTTCAACTTGCTCCTCCTCAGCCTACACCAAATGTAGGAGATTTTGTTGGGATGCCTGTATTTGAAGAAGCTGTCAACCGTGTAGTAGAAGAAAAGATAGAACATGTATTGAATCAAAAGATTTCAGAGATGAGATTTTCTATACAGCAGGACATTTTTTGGGCTATTTGATCTTTAGGTGAGATGACTTCTGCTCCAAAGCGACGTGCTAGTAGTGCAAATTCTTCCAAGCAACTAGATCCAAATCACTGCTGTATTATTTGGACCTTTTATCCTTTAACTTCTATGTATGAAATAACTTTAAGACTTTTTATCATACATTATGACTTATGATTATGGTTAAAGAAATGTTGAATCACGTTGTGTACTTCATATTACTATTTAAAATTTGATTTGTGGGTTAATTGTATGATTAAACAGAATTTATTTTTAACCAAAATTTTAAAATTTTGTAAATATGTTATTCAACTAGGGATTAGGGAGGAAATAATCCATATCTAAAATTAGCGAGGAATTAGCAAAGAGATCATTCCTTTCTAAATAGTAGAATATTAACTAACTTAACGAAAAAACTTTCGTCACCAAATTTTGTGAGAGATAATTACTCACAGATTAATCGTTAAATACATGAGAATAGTGAAAAATTAACGAGGAATAAATCCCTCGCTAATATTAGCGAGGAAAAACTTCCTCGCTAATTTCTTGCAAATGTCAGGGACAATGGCGACGAATTAGCGAGGACATTAGTAAAAAAAAAACATGTCTCGCTAATTCCTCGCTAAGTTAGCGAGGAATAAAAGTTCCTCGCTAATTTTGATTTAGCGAGGAATAAAACTGTATTAGTGAAGATATTTTTCTTGCTAAATCGGCTTTTTCTAATAGTGTTTTGACTTAAAAATATTGTATAATTGCCTAATATAACTTTAAATGTTTATTACTATTTAATTAATATTTTATTTCTTATTTATTTCATATTTAAGGTTTCTGTTATTATTTTTTATTTTTTTAATTAAATTAAAATTTTTTTAATACAAACATCACTCCTTTAATTTTATATAATTATTGTTATATTTATTAATATTTTAATAGTTCATATTATTTAAATAAACAAGGTTTTTTATTTATTTATTTTAATTAAATATTTTTATTAACAACATAACATAAATTAATTTGACAAAATTTTAAATTAATCTCATTTGATTTAAAAATAAAAATAATATCATCAAATTCGAATTAAATAATTTCAAATTTTATAAATTTTTGTTTAAAAAAATTAGTTCTAATACATCCGAATTTCAATGCATTCACTGTCAAATTCGGATGCACGGTATCCGAATTCCAATGTTTATTACTTCTGGTTATTTAATCTTTCTCCCGTTACTTTTATGAAATTCTCACATTAGTTTATTACTTTTCGGTCAACGAGCCGGTCATGTCGTGTAATATTTGAGACAATGAAGTCTTTTTTATGTGTTAACACGTAGCCCAAAATGTAGTGGCCCAAAACTTTTGGAATTTTCTAAATTGGTTCCATTCTGATTAGTTCACTATGTCACGAATGTATTTTTTTATATAATTTATTTAATATTTATTATATTCTTATATATATTATTTCTATTTATTAAATTATTTTTTAAAAATAAAAATAAAAATAATTATTTTTTTATTTCATTTATCTATTTATTTATATTATATTTTTTTATTATATCTTTTACCAAATATACTTTTAATAAATTTCAAAAGAAATTTACGGGATGCTAGTGCCTTTATCAAAATATGGAGGTGAAGTATATTTCTCGTTTTCAGTACCATAGCAAGTACGGATTAAAAGAAAAAGACGCATGGATGAAATTCGGTCAAATCACCACCGTTCAATCTGAAAATTTTTATCTACAGTAGAAAGCAATGCCACGTCAGTTTGACTCCTATTTTGCCCACCAACAACGGGGCAACGTATATTTTAAAAAATTGATGACAGTTTTGACTTATCATGCCCAACAATTAAATCCTTGACCTGAAAATTAACGAAGGAGTTCAATTTATAAAAAATGAAAAATGGGTGAATCTCATTAAATAGATTTAATGTATTCTTTCTTTGTCTTTCTTTTATAAAACTAACATTAAACCTGCAAACCCAGAAATAATTATAAAAAGTGGGTCTCACAACAAAAATTGATAAAAGAAATACAGAAAAAGGTAAATAATAATAATATATATAAAGTATAAAACAATACATGAATATAAAACAGTATGTAAACAATACACACAACTTTTATATATATAAAATAGATAGATTCTGTCCAGTACCTATATGGATGAAAGGTACTGTTCACCTAGAAACCAAACGCAAAAGACCGAAATGCCCCAACGGTCTCCCCCTCAGCTCAGGCTAAAGTAAGCAGCGGCCAATCGGACCTCCTCACAGCGTTGCACTGCTAGTTCACTAATACAGGCATTGTTCGATTTCTGTTCCTCACTCTCTGTCTCGGCTTATAACGCAGTTCCTGAAGGCCAAAATCAAGGGATCATCGTGATTTCCGATTTGGATTCAAAAGTATCCGCTGAGACTCTCCGACATTCTTTTGAGGCTTTTGGCTTGAGAAAATGCATTTCTGGCATTCCAATTTTTGTGTCTCTTTCTTGAGTAAATTTTTCCATTCCTTCTTATGTTTTACTTCCTCCATTTGCATTTTCATTTGATTCGTAATCCATGAAATGAGATCTGGAAGTGTTTGAAAGAGAAAAAGCTGTTGGGCTGATGTCGTTTTGTTTATGCACATTCGCAAATGAGGATGAAAGGGGAAGGAGGATGATGCAGTCTTTGCAAACGGGTTTGATGAATAATGATGGAGTGATTTTTTTTTCTTTTCGTGTTTATTAACAAATTTAATTTTCTTTAATATTTGTAGTTTTGGGACATTTTAATTATTTATTCATCTGTTATTTTTTATTTTTATTTTTATTTTATTAAATATTTAAATTGAAAAACATTTTATTTTACATTAAAGGATTCTACTTCATTCCTTTTTTTTCTATTTTCTTTTTCATTTGTTAAAATTTTTTTTACTCTATCAAGTATACATTTAGTACATAAAAAGTTAAATATATAAGTAAAAAAATTTGTAAATAAAAAATACTTATAATATCTTTATTTTTAATAATTAAATAATATTTTAATAAATAATAATTATAACAATAAAATTAAAATTTCACCAAATTTGGACCGTCTCTAACATTTGCCTTTTGGGTCATCATATCCAAAAGACTAGGAAGTTTTTTTTTTTTTGGGGTCCAAAAGACCAGGGAAGTTCATCACCATGCCTTCGCCACTGAAATCCAACTTTAGTCTTTGTTTATGGTGAAAGGGCTGCACGTTTCATACTCTTCTTCTGAATGGTTTAAATTGCTTCTATTATTCAAATATGAAGGGATTTAGGATACTTAATTATGTGGGAGTGAATTTTCTTAAATATCTTGTCTCATGTTATTTAGATTAAATTACAAGATAAATTGTTTCCCTTTTTTCATGATAGATACATAATTTGAGGGAAAAAAATAAGATTAAATCTTTTGTACTATCTATATTTTTTGTTCTCTTTGCTTATTCAAGGAAATCTTAGGAAGATTGATCAATTTTCACTCTTCTTTTCTTTTTATGATAAAAATAATTTTATGAATAATCAGTTCATTCAAAATTCATATAATAATATTAGTATTTATAATTATCAATAATATAATATAATTTATCAATTAATTTCTTATCTTAAATTATTAAATCAAATTATAAATCAACTAATTATATACTCCCTAAAATTTTAACAAAGAAGAAAACGATACCATTTCAATTAAACCAATACTATTATTCCTTTTTGCAGAAGAAGGATTGAAAAATAGTATAATTACGCACCTCATTAAATTAATAGATACTTAAACTAATATTATTACTCTTTCTTGCAGAAAAAGAATTGAAACATAGTATAATTACGCGCCCCACTAAATTTATGGTCACTTAAACCACTACCACTACTCTTTCTTGTGGAAGAGGGTATCAAAATGTAGTATAATTACGTACCCACTAAAATAAAGGGCACATACTAGTCTTCAATTCACTGTAAGAAGGGCTTCCCCACAAATGTACTTAGAGAGAGACATTGATAACGCAATTTGAATCTTTTCCAAGCAATTCAGAGTAGACTAACGGTGAAGACTTACCGAAAACCTACAAGATACTTCAAAATTGAAACCTTCGTACCACTATTTCATCGTTATAAAAGATGCGGTGGCAATAACATCTATAACCAAATGCCTTTTCGCTTGATATTTGCGTATGCAATTTAACCCCAAATAATAAATAGTTCCTTATCTTATTGATGGCAATAATTTGCACCACCTTGCTCCTCCATGAATGGAGTATTTATTGACCAACCCAACCACTTTGAGTAATATCACCCTTTATGTCAATTTCTTCTTTATGGTATTGTAGCAACAGTTTAAGGGCACCTAAGTCTTGCATACTTGTAATAAATGTAGACCACGGACTTGGATAGTAAGAAGCCCCATAGGCCATAACTTCCATTCATTTTGGTACTTGCAAACCTTTACCGACTACAGCCATTTCCTTTTGGTTCTCTTTGAAATTATTGGACAGTGATATCTTAAGAATAAAATGGAGTCTGACTCGCTCTGCCATGGGATCCATCTTCATGCTGAAAATAAGATCTATTGTGCTGAGTTTCTTTAATTATTTGCATAGTCAATTACTGAAAGTTGCCCAATTCTTACGTTTTGCACGAATTTGTAGATGACAAGTTTTCCAATTATCGTAATATGAACAGCTGTCTAGTGGCATTGAGAACTTGGAATCAGATGCCATCTTTATTAAAAAGAAGAAGAGAATGCTGACAAGACCATAAAAGATAGATCATGTTCAAATAGAGGTTCATCTCCTATTGAGTAACTAACATGAATAATCTTCTTCTTAGTATTGTGTTCTTTGGATGTCCTTCACATTTAAGGATATATATATCTATATATATGGCAAATTTGAAACATATTTACTAGACATATAGAAATTGATTGAGTCATGCCCACGCATACCAAGTTCTATTTGCTTATAGTGTATAGAGGAATAAAATTAAGAAAATTTACATTTAAAAATCTGATGGCTGTAATATTTACTTCAAAAAATTTATTATTATTGTTTTAAGTAAATTATCATTGATTTTAAATAAAACAAATTAAACTCAGTGATAATAAATTTTTTTAGATAAATATTATTAACTTTAAGTCCTTCAATGTAATTCTTCTCTAAAACAAAGCATATTTGTTTGTGTTTGTGTGGGTGTGGGTGGGAGTGGGTGAGTGTTTTTAATGGCAAAGCAAAGATTCAAGGCCCTTTCAGTGACAGCTTATCTTTCCTATTCTCATATGCTAATGGATACGAATCATGACTCTTGCTTTCTGATAAATCTCCCATGTCTAGAGCAACATCTATGATTTTCTCCATGGTGCGATTGTGATTAATTCGATTAAAAATAAAAAAGTTCACTACTTATGCATCCAGCGTATTTCCATATTTACAAGAGAATTCTTGAAGATTAAGTATCCCAGCAGTGCTGATGCGGTCCCACGTAATGTGCTCAATTTAAGAGCTGTGAACGCCATTACCAAAGGGACAAACTTTTAAGCCCCACCTTTTGACAATTGTAGATAAGATTCAAGTTTGCAATTCCTACATTGTTTTTTATTTTTTTCTTTTATTTGAAATTTTGATTGATACCAATAACGAAGAAAATTAAACCAACATACGCATTTCCTTTCCAATTATCGCTTCATATATATAAATCAGACATATACCAAAGAGTCTAGTTGAGAAGATGATTATCCCCTGACTTTCCTTTAACCAATAACTAATAAGCTAAATGATGCAAATCAAACCTTTATTAAAACTGACAGGTTAAATTGCTCTACATCATCTATCCACAGTTGCTTCCTACAGTCACCACAACAGCCATTATAATTAAACACTAGATAATATTTTGGCCCAAACTTTTTTTAATTTAGTCTTTTAATGTTTTTTAATTTCAATTTGATCTTTTAATTTTTTTTTATTTACGGTATATTCTTTATTTTCTGTTACAGCACCAAAAGACCATTTTTAAATACTAATAAAAGTTGACGGATTATTTTGGGACATTAAAAAAATTAAAGAAAATACGATACAAATGGAAAGTTAAGGAATTATATCTTTAAGAAAAAGTTAAAGACCTAATTGAAATAAATAAATAATTCAGGGCATAAAAGAATTATAGTTAAGCCAAATATATTTTAAAGAAGACAAAAAGCAAGTGAAAAAGATTGCAGAAAATGGACATATTTTATATCCTATATTGAAGAACTGTGACATGGAAGGCTTGCTTCCTTTTCCTGAGAAGCACTTGAAGAGCAGGGATAGTTCCAGTTAAGCAGCTCTTCAATCATCTGCATTGCGACCCTGTCCTCTTCATCCATCCCATTTGCTGCTTCTCCACCAATCTCCGGCATCGACCCTACCGACAAATCAGACTCACCCTTAGCCTCTTTCTTCCCGAGCTCCACCCTCACGACCCAATTAGAGTCAGAACGTGGTCCTGCTCCTTTCTGCCACACTCCAATGTGAGAATTGTCAGCATCAAGCCTGAGACAAGTGAGGGAAGGAGATGGAGCTTTGCAACACTTTCTGAGCTTCGTGCTTAGGAGCTCTGAAAGTGCCTTGGGAGATAAGGAAGTAGTGTCGTCTTCAGGTTGCTTCTCTGATGTAGGGAAATTGGTCTTGGCATTTTGACCATTTATCAAGATGGCTGCTTGGTCGTATGCCCTAGCAGCTGCCTCCGCTGTCTCAAAAGTGCCTAGCCATACCCTTCTTTTCCTGTACACACACAAAAGAGATACAGAGAGAGAGAAGAATAAGAATTTATATGAGCATTAGTAGGTTTGTGTTAGTTGAGGTGATCATTACAGTAATGGATGGCGAATTTCTGACACCCAGGAGCCCCACTGGCGCTGCCTCACACCTCTGAACTTGTTTGCTTTTACCATATCCCTCTGTGGGTTAGAGAGAGAGTATGGAAGGCTGCAGAGAAGCAAAAGGGAAATTAATAGTGAGTTGATGAGGCCGTACAATCAACAATGTCAAATGAGGCAAAGTAATGAGAGTTTGCGAGATATGTCATGAACTTTGTATAAATTGTCGGTGGATGGGTTGGAAATTATAGAGGAATTGAAACAGTGGGTGTGCAATAAAAGTTTCACCTGCAAAAGTTTGATTAATCTATGCCTTAACAACTCAAATAAATGAGCACCAGGCAAAAGGGACCTTCTCCCCCACTCACACAACTACTGTGAATTAAACGTACGTCCATGCATATGAAAGCAAAACAAATTGCTCCTCCAAAAGTTGAAATTGCTTCCACCAGCACATGTTGAAATTTCAGTTGATTTCTTTTACAAATATGCATGAAATGTGAAACTAACATAAATTATAGGGTCTCAATGGAACATTTATTTCAATGTAATTAACCTTGGGGTGTTGTTACAATGTCAATGTCTATTTACATGATATATGTAAAAAAAGGCAATACGTAATTTACATGCTTTTAGAACACTGACTTGGTCGTCTTCTTCTTCTTATGGCACACGTTGACACCGTAATTTTAGCCATTCGTCACCACGAAGGTCGTTGTGGATTCATAATTTATTTGGACCCCCTCACAAGTCACAACCATATGCTTCTCCCTCATTGGAGCTTTTGGTCTGTCAATTTATTAGTGGGACATAGTTCCCTTCTCAAAGGGCTACATTTTTTTAATATATATATATATATATAGTCTAATTATTCAACTACATTTTTGTTTTAAAATTCAATGCGCATTGTTTTTCAAGGATCCGGATACAATGTGATGAATGCAAACTTCTCATCAATTTTATGTTCAATACAATAAGGACGTAGCTTCAAATTAGTTTTTGCAACAACAAAAAAAGAAAATCTAATTAAGTACATATGTTACAAGGTGCAATAAAAGCACATGAAATGAAATGATTTCATAAAATGTATGAATTGGTTTTCGAAGCTCTTTTGTTTTTTTGTTTTTAACAACTGGGCAAAAGCCTAATTTCGTTAAAAGGAAGCAGAACGTGTAACTTAAGCCTCAGCCCAAGCCCAATTTATTTTCAGAACAAAAGATTGATTTCTTTCTTGGCCCAAATCATACTCGGTCTTCAATTTGAGTTCCACACAATCCCCCCTCCACCCCCCCCCCCCCCCCCCCCCAAAAAAAAAAAGGAAAAATCTTTTGCCTTCTTCGAATTTCAACTCAAACCTCAATTGCTCAGAGTAAACTTTCAGTGTAATAACGCGAAACTTCTACCATATTACATATTTGACTGGTACTGTTCTACTTCCATGACTTTACAGATAAATTTTCAAAACGCAAGTGGACCTGCAATGGGGACATGAGGGTGAACTGGAACTTTCAATCCCAGAAGAGAAGTTTAAAATTAAATTAATCATAATTTAATGGTCATGTAGTTGATCCCCTTTTTATCCAATTCAGTTCATGTATTCTTCTAAAATTGAATATTAAGTTGAAAATTAAAATAGTATAAAATATTATTCTTCGTCAACTTCAAATAAAATTGACACATTAAAGCTCAAAAAAATAAATTACAATCGTCCCTCTAATAAATTCCTTCCATTTTCCTCCAAAAAGAGCCTCTCTTTCACCCATTATTCTATTCCAAAAATTCCGCATAGCCTTTTCTTTTTTTGGGTTGGGTCTGAGCGCATAGCATCTGCAACCACCAACCTTTTCAGATTTCCAGAAGGAGATTGAAATCGCTGAGCTCAATTTGACCATGTCATATTTCTTTTGGACTAACAATTTTTCTATATTTTTTATTATTAAACTTTTTAATAAAAATATAATATGTATAAATTTTTTAAAATATCTAATCATATAATTTCACCTATTAAAAATCATACACTCAGTAATATAACAACTGTAGTTATCCGTATTTATGCAGTTTCTTTCCTTCATTCATGAAAGTTTCTACGAAAGTCACAGAAAAACATTCGCTTTTAATTTCTCAGCAGCCGAACAGTCCACGTTTCTTGTTTATCTATTTTTTGCCTAACTTGCTGCTGGAGGTTGCTTCTTGCGTTGATTTTATTTCATTTCTCCAACCCCCCCACCCGGTCCTCTTTTTTTTTTTTTTTATTACTCGGTAACCAAACAGCTAGAATATTTTTATTCGCTTTTGCCCCCTTCTTTTTCTTTATTGAATTCTGAGCGGTTCCATACCTTTTTTATTGTGAATGCAGGGTATCGAATTCTCTCCTTCCTGGACTTGAATTTTACGTCACAGATCTCTTATTTGACTTTGTTGAAACACAAATGCAATTCTGTAGCTACGTTCCACCTTGGGTCTGTCGGATTCTGGCATGCATGGGGTGAGTTATTTGGTCTCGCTCTCGTTGTTTGTTTGCTCCCAGTGAAAGAAAGATTGCATTCCCCATTTTGAATATCGCTTCTAACTAATCTGTCTAAGAAAATTACTTCAGTAGATATGAAGTTTAGTGTTCAATTAGTTTGACCGACTTTCTGACCAAGTGACGAGGAAGCGAAGTGAGATTTGAGATTTTGTTTAGATAGAAGATAATGGAAGAAAACGAATTGAGAAATTGAATAGTGCGTGATCCGAAATCACTGGGGCTTAAACGAGATCATATAGAACTAACTGCCTTGCTTCAGGTAAGGCTGCTGGATTTACGTTTCATAGTTCTGGATTTTCAAGAAACTAGAAATTTTAAATCTTAATCCCTTTGCCTTATCCTGAGCTTTCTGGGTAAGTTAAGGTCATCCTCCGAAATTTGTAGCACCTTTTTAGTTTTGCTAAGGAATCTAGTTCTTGCAGTTTCTTGTTTTTTAAGCAAGCGAAAGATCTGGTAAACAGATTTTGCATTCTTTCCTTGGATCCTTGGGAAGCTGCTAATAAGATAAGTAGAATTTCGATTCCTATAGCTTTTCAAATATAGAAAGAATGCATTCCAGGTGTTGCTTGTTAATACAATTGAGTGGATGAAACTTTGGGAAGAAACCCTACAGTTCATTTTACTGTTCAGTGGAGATTTTTTTCATGCTTTTGTGCTTTCTGTCATGGAAAAGTTAGAGCTTATATGCAGAAGACTTTTCAGTGTAAGGGAGATTTATTATTTACTGAGTTTGATTCTATTAAACTTATTGGCACAGTCCTTGATGGGGGACATTTTCAAATTTTCTGTCCTTTATCATAAGAACCATTACATCTGTTGCTAGACTGCGTTTACATCTGTCCTTTGGGTGAAATAAATTAGAGGATACAATAGACAGAATGAAACTCTGTTGCTAGATTGTGTTTCATCATCATCTTCTTGTTTGTAATTCAAGTTAGTAGACTGGATATATCGACATAACAGCTGGTGGTAATCGTGCTTGTGGTTAAACCTACTTTGTAACAGAACAGAGGCTGTATTGGATGCAACACGATACCTCCAGTAATTAAATTGATGGATGGGTCATCTAAGGGTCAAACAGTGAAAGAAGATAAGAGATCAGAAGATTTGTTAAGCAGCAGCACTTTTGAAATGGATCAGGGTGCAGCTCATTCCCAGAGAAGCATCTCATCAATTGGCACATCAAACCAACCATCTGATTCTCAGCCTAGTGCTGGTCCTCATGGTGATCATCCTGAGTTTGTCAATCATGGCAAGTTTGCTATTATATACATCTGTATCTCTAATCTGTTGGTTCTTTTGTTTGATCTCTTTGTATTTAATCAAAGTTTGCTCCGTAATTTTGTAACTTTTACACTTGCATTCATGTCAATCAAACTAGTCCTTTTATACATCAGAAAAGTTTGATGAATGCAGGTCTTCTTCTATGGAACCAGATAAGGCAGCAATGGGTTGAAAATAGAAGGTCTGAGAGTCGGACACAGGTTAGAGAACCCAGAATAAGGTAAATAACATGAGCTTTCTGCACTGAATTGAATTGTCTTAAAAGTATCTCAAGTGTTAACTTGTAATATGAACATGCTATAAAGGCAAAAGTAGTATTCACTTCCCATTTTGAGGTGTTTGTTAAGCTCTAATTCTGAGTTTATGTTGTGCACAGTGGGGATGCCACCTACGAGGGTCTACTTGGAAGCAACAAGCCTTTCCTCCACCCCATTCCACTGGGAGTAAGTTCTTCTCAACTTGCTTCTTCTTCATCTGTTTCTATTGTTCTAGTTTGTGTAATGGATTAAATATCCTCGAGAGATTTTAATATTGTACGTTTGCAGGAAATGGTTGACTTTCTTGTCGATACTTGGGAGGAAGAGGGATTGTATGACTGAACAACCAAAACAAGGCTCTTTGCTGCAAAAAAAATGTGATATGTTTGCAGCAGGACTCCAACAAAACAAAAAGAAAAAGATCTATTAAACAAAAAGATGTGATTATTCCGATTATTCCGCTTTCAATTGTTATTATAAAATATATTAACTTCTAGGCTCAAATCTTATCAATCACAAGTGCAAAATGAAAAGAAATCCACGCTACCTCAGACTTTCTATGATGAACAACACTAGGTGGAAATTTCAAACCCGTCAGTTGGTCTAAATCCTTTTATTATTTTTGTTGGTTATTTTTCGTCAAATTAGAAACCCTTCGCTGCCATCCAGAGGTGTGAATACGGGATTGACGAAGCGGACTACTTGAGTGGAAACCAAAGAAAGAGGCCTCCGGATCCTTTGTTCATCCTTAGAATGTGCGACAGCTGCTCATTTTTTAAATTCAATAGACTGTTTAAATGTAATTTGAATGATTTATATTTTTTTAATTTTAATATTTTCTAAAAATTATAAAATAAAGATAATTTCTTAATTACTAATTTAAAAAAAATAATTGAGGTTAAAAATGTTTAAATAAAAATAAAATTTGGACCATTTAAAGAAACATGAATTTTCTTTGCTCATCTTTTAAGATGAACAAACGATCTAGTTTCAAAAAGAGAGATAGAAAACAAAATATATATATATATATATATCATATTTTTATTATCTTATATGAATTTTGTAGATAAGTATATCAATTTTATAATATATGATTAATTTTTTTAAAAAAAAATTTACACATGTTATAATTTATTAAAAAATTGATAAAAATTACATTTAAGTTTAATTCAAAAAAAGATTTAATTGAAAATATGTTTTATAAGCTAATATTCAGAAATTTCATTTTCTCCCTTGCACAACAATAGCAAGAAAGGCTATCTGATGCTATGGGGATCCTCTCCTATTGTGATGCCAACGAAAGAGGTCAATTGGCTTTTTAAGCCATTTTTTATTTTTATTTTTATTTTTTAAGTTGTAAATGTGAACAATAAAAATAAAAAATGTAACAAAATAGTCAAAAATAACTGTGAAAAAAATATATTTTAAAAATTTTAATTTTATAATATAATTAAAATTTTAAAGATATAATTTTTATAATTTTGACTTCTCTGTTATAATGTTCATCTTCATTCTTCATGTTTATAACTTTAAAATATATATAAGAGGTCAACGAATCCTCGTCCCGTTGGCACCACGACGTAAGAAGATCCCTTTCCCACCTGATGATGGATCGCAGGCTGCAAAGATCCCCAAGTAAAAGAGAACAGGAAAGAGGAATAAGACAAAATAAACGCTCCCATACAGCTAAACAAACAAACAGAACCAAAAAGAAGTGGGAACTGAGAAAGGGGGTGTGGCCTCCAAATTGGACCTAAACGCAGATTACCCTATTCAAAACGACCAAGCATTGTCTTTCACGCTTAATTCACGCGCTTCCCGCATATTCACATTTACTTAGATAAAAATAAGGAGATCAAGACCAGAGGCGATGTATGTTCCTTTTTTAAAATTTAAAAAAAAAAAAGTGCATTATGATACTCGATGATGTGAATGTGCCTGCGTTGCATCCATTGAATGTAACACAATGGTGTCGTTTTCCAGCAGGGAAAAGAAAAGTGATTGGTGGGGTCAATTCCAGGATGAAAAATAAATGGCGACAAGAATGGGTGGACCCCACTACCATTATGAGCCTCCCCCTCCATCACTCAAAACTCTGCAAATAGCAATAGGCAATTTAAAAAAGAAAACAGATATTATGTCTGTAAATGAAGGGTTAAGCAACAAAGCAAATGAGTCTATATGGTTGTCGTTGATTTGTCCATGTGAATGGTGCATTGCCATTTTTGGTTCACGTGGAATTCAAACAACAACCTCAATAATTCACTTTGTAATAATACATTATGTATTAAAAAAATAATATAAAAGATTTATTTTTCGTTCAGTTCCTTTTTTATTTTTTTAAATATATATTGTAGATTTACTTATTGAATGTTAAAAAATCTAAATGCCCCCTTTTATTATTATTTTTTTCTTTAGCTGTTAAGCCTGACCCCATTGGACAAGCCTGTGTGGTTCACAGCCTCATATTATGCTTGCTCCTTTATTATTGTTAGTTAATCTGACACATCTTGAATTTGACATAATATTATACTCATAAATTATAAATGTATTCAATGACAATGGCTTTCAATAATTTTTCAATTATTTAAATTTAAATTTTGATATAATCAATTATAAAATGTCAGTACAAAATGAAACTTAATGGTGTTCATTTCTCGTAGACCACTTCCAAAATAAAAACTTGAATGCATTAAATTGGTGTAAAAATTTATGTTTAAAATGATTAAATTAATTAATTTATAGTTCAGTTACTAAAAATTAAAGAGTGCACAAGGTAGTATTTGAAAATAACAAATTTGTTACACTTTTTTGTTTGTTAAATAATTCAAAGATGTTAAAAAGATTAATTTACAATAAATTTATTACTTTTTAAATACTGATTGAAACACTTATTAAATTTTAAAAATTTAAAATAAATAAACAGTATAAAGTGAAATATTAAAACAAACTCAAAAAAGGGATGATGATTTTTTTGGGGGGAGGGGGTTGTTGATGTAGCATCACATGTATATCATGGTGGCGATGATAATGCTTCCTTGAGATGAGATGGATTATATAATTAAGTGTCAAGCCTAAAATGGAGTGATTGAATGAGAAAATGTAAATACTAGCTAGTTTGGATATAACAGACGTACCGGGAATGAGAAAGTTTGGAAAAATTAGATAAGTTGGAGGCATGGCAAGAGACATTGAATTCAATCTAGGTGTGAGGATACAACTTCAAGACGAGAGAAATGAGTTTCCTATAATAAAATAAATAAACGGCCCCACAAGTGGATGTCATGCTTCGGAGAGAAGGGAATCCATTGAACCCAAATACAATGGATCGTTCGTTTTAAAAGTGAGGAAAAGCATTATATATATATATATATATAAAAGGAGCAAGCTTTATGGTCAGAGTCAAAATTAGTTGAATGGTATATGTTTTTCGCTAGCTCTATAACAACAAAAGGTGAAGGGGGTGATGGAGGTCATCTTCATCTTTAACTTTAAGCAACGAATTTGGAAATGTTTATAGAAGAATCACTGTGAATCTGAGAATCCCGCCTTTCTCTTTCCACATTTTTAAATTGCAAGACACGTTTGGGATTCAAACATTTTCATGCCGTGCACCGTCGCCTCTTTTCATCCTTTGGACATTAGAAATGTCGTACATTACGAGTACTCTTGATGCAAGGTACAATTGTACAAACCGATGTATCTGTACCAGAGAACGAAGCGGTGAAGGTGCAGAAAGAAAAAAGCGATTTTATTATTTTTTGTGTAGGGCATATATATATATATATATGTCGAAATTAATTCTCCTTTGATAAAATTAATTTATATTTTTATAACAAAACTCTCTTCATGAAATGCCCAGTCCCCATAGCTGAAAATCTGAAAGCAAAAATTTGTAAATAAATAAGTATTTAATATACCAACATCTTTCTTGACAAAGATATATATATATATATATAATTTTGATATTTTAAATATTAAACAATATTTAATATGTGTATATTTCATACAGTGATATGTAAAATGTCAAATTCAAAATCATATATAAGATTAAGAGATAGAAGTATGATACCACTTTAAATAATGTATCTTATTATTAACAAATTTTAAACATTTAATATCACATTATTTTTATTTTTTAACTTTTATAAAATGTTAATTGTATGCATTTTATAATAATTTTTAATTATTATAACGTAAAATATTATACCATCTTATATATTGACATTTTGTATCAAAATGTTTAAAATAATAAAACAATATTTAATATAAGAGTGTATTAAAAAATGTATCAAACTTCTCCAAAATCTTTAAAAATGTAAAGATCAAGGGCTTTTTGCCCCATTGTCACATAAATAGATATATATATATATATTAAATAATTTAATTCCTAAAATATTCATCTCTTTCTTGCTTTTTCTGAAAGATGCTAACCTCACATGTTTACTACCTATATGATGTCATATATTAATTATTATTTTTTTAATCTTATTGTTCTTCTTTTTTATTTTTTTCATTTTCTCTCTTCTTTTTGATAGAATCCTTCTTATCATGAAAATTGCAATTTTAAAATTATAAATTTACAAAAATCACAAAAACTTTTTCCACCCCTGAAACCCATTGATATACAAATAGGAATATTTTCTACCTAACTACTTATTAATTTAAATCTCTATTTTTGGCCAAAACACATATCCTATTTGATAGATAGGCTAATGTTGGATGGAATTAAAAAGAGATTTGATGAAATGAATAGAATGGAATGAATGATATTTAATATGTTATAGAAAGAAGTGGGAATGCCATTATATTTGTGTGTTTGATTGGCTAAAAAAATAAAAGAATTGAAAGAAATACTAGAAAAGTGACAAAAATGACCCTATTTAAAAAAAATGTAATTGAACATTATTTTGGCTTTGCAACGAGACAACAACACAAAGTCCTCTTTCATCTTCTCCTTTTCATTTTCTCTATTACCACGATTGCTCCTTTTTATGATCTTAAGTTAAGTCACTTACAATATAATTAAAATGATTTATTTAACTATAACTAACTACATTTCTTTTCCTATCTTCTTATAACAAATTATTTACAGGATATCAACTTAAGTCCATACTGGCAATTTTCTAGTCTTATTTTTCCCTACATTATTCTTCACTTCTAACTATCTTCCATCTTCCCTACCCTCAACTATATCACAAACTCTATAAAAACCTAACAGTCACCAAATATACCAATAAGTCTATACTCTACATCATATAGAAAGGATGATCCCCAACCAATAAAGCCTCACAAAAACTATCTCCAAATATGAAAGAAACATACTCATTTGGGATCAAGTTTCAAATGAATTGTAATTGAATTGGAAAGCATCCCCAAATATGAAAAAAATTTGAAAGTCGATCAAATCAAAATTGAATTAAGTCAAATGGCTTCAAATCTTACTTTGTTTGCTCATCATTACAAAATCCATTCATTCACTCCTCATGTGATGACTACACTTATAAAATTCAAGATTTTAACCATCTAGTATGCCATTAGAAGCTAAGGGTATAATGGACTAAACAACTTTAAGCCCCACAATATTTTTCCATTGGCACCAATGAATGACAGAAAGCAAAAGGTTTAGGATTTTCTTACTTGAGTAAAGGAATTTGGCTACAAATGTGTTTAAGAAACAAAATCTCTCTGGCTTTCCCTTTTTCATCTCATACCTAATGAGGCCTCATAATTTTGAAAAATCTAAAACCTTAAAAAACTATGAAAATTTTATCCCTTATTCTCAATTGGTACTTATAATCATTAACCACATCTATTATTAACTTATTATTATCCTTCTTACTTGTTTTATCCCTTCTATCACATCTTTGCTAATAAGGAAACTCCATTCTTTATAAATCATTAATAGTTTTGTTTCTCTTCTTCTTCCTTTGAATCATCACAACTATAAGGCTACATTTGGTGTGTAGTAATGAAGGCTAAGGAAATGGTAGAAGTAAAGAGATTTCATAAAATTGTTGTTTGGTTGGACTATTACCATATTTATTCCCATTGCATTGAAATGCCAACTACCACAAATTTGGTAATGGACATTCCATTTGAAATTAGATAGAATGAGTTGAGATTATAAGAATAATGATGCAAAAGACATAAATACCCATAAGATAATACCTTTTATAACTTGCATTTCTAAGACCTTATTTGGTAGGCAGAATCTTCTGTAATGGAAATATAAATAAAATGTTAAATGGAATGTAATTAAATTAATTGCATTTGGTATAACAAGAAAAGGAAAGAGAATATGTTTTCCTTTTTTTGCTTGGTGAGACATAAATAGTAATAGAATGAAAAGATATAAGGAGATAATGACAATTTTGCTTTTTTTAAATGAAGAAAACAGATACACTATTTTAAATTTTAAATTATATAATTTAATTATTTCTTTTTCTCTGTGTTTAAACAAGTGCCCTTATATCTTATTTTAATTCCAATAAAACTATATTATATATGATTTTTATCATTAATAAAAACATATAATAAATATTTTATAATATAAAATTAGCTTATATGTAATAAATGAAATTTATTTGAAATAAAAAAAAAGTCTTATCTATACCACATGTGACTTATTTCATAGCAGATTTTGACCTTTGGACAACTCCTAAAAATAGGTCCCTACTCTATAGTAGGAAGGGGAGGTCTAGGTCATTTAACATCAAGCAATTGAAAGCTTATGAAAGCATGAAGATCAAATCATTTTTTGTTAAGCAGAACTCATTAAAATGGATAAATGGGATTCTTAATCTACCATTTTTAAGAAAAATAAAACCCTTTTTTGGATTTTGCAATATCTCTGCCTATAAATAAATTTACTATTTACTTGGTTTGGCAAAAATTACAAGTTAAAATATTCCCATAATGGGAAGAATGGTGGAACCCTTCAAGGACAGCATGAATAATCGCAAGCTGAAGCCATGGTTGCTCTCACTTTGTTCAAAGCTAACGATTAATGCTGTCACTATGAACAATGATATTGCTCCCTCTATTGTTCACTACCTTGAAGAAGAGAGAAGAGCTACTATGTAAGTACTTGCAGAAAGAGAAAATTCTCATTATGGGATTAATGATTCTCGCCAATTTGAAACTTAAACTTGCTATTCATTAAGGACCAAGTTACTACTCCTCAGTGTGTTGCAATGGTGGGAAAAGGTAGAAGAGAGCCAAGTATGTCACGTGAATGCAAGGTCTGATGAAGAGTATGAAGCTTGCAATAGGAAGTAACAGAAGGGCATTATCATCTCATTTCTTCATTGGGTCCAACCTCTCATTCCATTCAATTGCTACAATACCAAAAAACCATGTTTCCTCCTCCCTTTCCCACCTTGCCTAAGATTATTTAAACCAAATAGATTTTTTGAAGGAATTTATTTCAATTTCACTTTTTCTGCAAATACCTAATGGGACTTAAAAATAAAGTGCCTCGATGTCATCCAAACTAGTTTGCTTTAATAGCTTTTGTAGAAGAAGCAAGCAAAATGTTTTAACATTTTTATTAAGATATTTAAAAATATTTTGTGCAAACTAAATATAAAAAAGAATATTATAATAAATTTAGTAAGATTATTTAAAAATATTTTGTACAACTAAAAAATATAATAACAAATATTTTATTTTTTTAATATGAGTATTTTAAAAATACATTTTATATATTAAAATAAAAAATGAATAATTCAATATTTTCCATTAGGACTAATATGATCATTTATTCAACTTTCCTTTCCATTTTTGCATTATTTTATTCAACTAAACATAAAAATGGAAAAGCATTTTCATTTCTTTTTGTATCATACTACACACGATTATGGGTTATAAAATTCCACTTCATCAAAGTTTATTTTCATTCTTAATCTTATTTCCATTTCCTTTAAAAGTTTTTTAGCAACCAAATAGAGTAAAACCATAAAGGACCTAAACATGCTCACCATGGAACACATCTCTATCTCTTACTATTGCCAATGCTTGATTTTGCAAATCCTTATCTCCACATTGTTCAAGCTGCCTTACAAATTAACAAAGAAAACCAAAGAATTTGCTAAAAGAAAGCTTATTTAAAGAAGCAAATGGATAAAGTGATAAAGCAAAAATTGAAAATGGTACATATGAATAAATTATTGATGAGATTATGAGTACTAATCATAGGGATTACATGTTTAATGTTCAAACAAAGAAGGAGAGGGTTATTTAATTTCTTTTTTTTTTTTTAGTGTTTCATTTTTCTCCCAATTTTGATAATCAATGTGTTTCATGGTGTTTTTCAAATACCTCTTTAAATTTAAAAAGGAAAACAAGGAAGGTGTTACAATCTATACTATGCAAATAGACTAGAAATAGAATACCAAAGTCCTTTTTTGGTAGAAAAGATAAAACTTCATAAGCATGCACTCCAAGTTTCTTCTTTGCCCGTAGCCTTTTCATACACACAATTAATATACCAATAGGAGGGAAGAGTAGCTAAGGTTTTCCTTTAAGCCTAAATCTCCTAAGGTCTTACATTGATGTTAGGCTTGGCCCTTTTCCATTTGTAACAATGTTCACCCCTTTAAAACAACCTTATCCTCAAGGTTAATATAGATGACAAAAAACATAAAAGACTTTTATAAGGAATTACCAAAGAACCAATGTTCCAATAGTCATTAATAGCGATGCCATAGCTTAAATAGATACACAAAACTATATCACCAACACCATTTATAACGCTAGTAATAGCCAAAGCCATTAAGTGTATACCATCCTTTAAGTTCTTTTTCTCAATGACAAGGAAAATAAAAGCAACAAAAACATCTCTAAAAAAAAAAAAAGAATAACATTCCTTTACTTCCCTTTTCTCAACATTTGTATGAAGGTTTTATCATTCATCTCTTTAAACTTCACAAATTCTTCATCATTATATCTCATGTCCAGAAGCTTACACAACTCACACTCCACCGCGTATCTTTCACTTAAGTTCTCATGATTTAAACCATCAATTACATCTTGCAATTGATTCTTTAATGTTATTGACCCATGAGCTTTTTCAATTGCTTCATTCATTTCTACCAAGGTGGGTATGATAGGCAATGGAAGGAACTCACATATATGTTGACTCAAAATGAAACTATTCTTCAATACAAGTTATTTTGAAATTTTACCACTTTTTTCCAAGTGTATTAAAGGATTTTGTTTTTCCAAGAAGAAAAAGGGATGCAAAAATTAGAGAAATTATATGCTTAATGTTAGATAGCAAAAATTTGGCTAATTGATCAATGAAAATGCAGGATGGATAAACCCTTCTCTTAAAGTGATTCTATATCTATAATATGCATAAGGAGAATCATTAATTTTGGCATATAAGTATTAAGGTGAGAATCCATTATTTGCATCCACATCTTAATACACTTTAAAACTCGTCTTTAAAGATGGAAATTACATAAAGCCATTTTAAATGCCTTAAACCATTTCTCAACACTCTTAGTAATTGTAATATTAATGTCACCATCAATGGATATGTGGTAGTCATTATGGAAAACTATTAACTTTCTCTAGTGCCTAATGAGTGAACATGCTTCACTCAATAGAAATTTATGATTGCAAGTATGAAGTCATAGCAATCAAAGTCTATTTATGCAAAGAGCTCAAGGGCCTTCTAATTTGTTTCCATTAATTCCTAAACCTAATATCACAACATTCCAAGTAATAATGTCTTTATGTGACAAGTTATTAAATATATGATTTGCTTCTTGTACACATCTATATTTTGCATAAAAATCAATAAGTCCATCACCAATCTGAAGTTCATACTTAAAGCCAATTTCATCAATGCAAGAGTGAATTCATTTCTTTTCTTCAAGTGCACCTCCAACCATACAAGTATTAAGAATACTCAATAACAATGACCTATGTGGATTTAGATTTCTACAACTCTATATTATGAAAGAGGCCAATTCCCTTATTAAAGAGACTCAGTTGTGGAGCTTAAGCAAAGCTTACTCTTCTATGACATTTCATCAAACATGGAAAAAGGCATTTCACTGAGATCAAGGACCAAAATAGTATCTATTCAATTAAAAATCTATTTTTTTGTCTGTATATTAGTAAGAGCCAAAAAGAAAACACCAGAATCACTATTGGCAAGATGAATTTATATATTGTTCCTCAATTTAAACTATTGAAACAATGGAATTAACAGTAGTATTCATTTCCTTTGGTTGAAATGGATCTTTAGAGTTAGAAAAATAATAAGTGGAACAAAATAAGAAATAAGATAAGAGTGTTCAGGTTTTGGTGCTTTAAAAGCAATTCGTATTTATGGAGTTAACCCATTCGGGTTAGATGATGTTGCTCTTTTGACATCAGAATGCCATATGATTATTGTTGCAAATGGTTGTGTTAGAATGAGTTAACTTAAACATCAATGTTTTGAAAGTTTATGGAGTATGCCTCCCTACCAATAGTTGGTTTCATAAGACACTGCATCCATAATTAGAAAATCAAGCATGTGTTACTTTGCATTTTGGCTTCGATGCTTGCAAGTCTTAAATCCAAGTGAAAGATTTGATGCTCGAGGATGGTGTGGAAGATAGGGAGCAAAGAAAATGAAAGCTAACAAAATAGTGGAACATTGATAGGAGGATGCAATGAAAGCATCATTATTACAATCTAAGATTTGAAAATAAATTGGAAATAGAAGATAAAAATCACTTTTTACTAGAAAGGATAAAACTCTATGAGGATACACTTTCAGTTTCTTCTCTACCTCTAACCCTTTTAAATAAACGACAAATATACCAAGGATAAGGAAGAGTAGCTAGGTTTTTCCTCTGGGCTTAATGCGTTTTAGGTTGATATTAGGCTTGGCCCTTTTTCATAAGTAATAGAAAAAGAGAAAAATAATTATTAGGATATTGGAAGACAAAAATACTTTTCCTGTAGATACTTAGCATGACATCTTGCAATTTAATGCATCATATTAATATGGAAGCTAAGTTTTAACATGAATAGATGGCCTAAAAAAAACTAATAGGGTATAAATTTGTAATTTATAAGAATTAATTTATACATAGCTAATTTTTTAGAAATCAAAAAATATGTTTAAAAATTAAATTATTAATATAACATTAAAAAATATAATGATATAAAAAGGATAGGTGTTGTTAAGCATATTTCGTCCAAAAAGTAAAGTTGTCAAATAGACCAACTTAAGTCTTAGTAAGTCAACCCATCTAAAGTTATGGGTTAAACAAGTTAGCCCATTTAAACCCTCGTGATTAAATAGGCTAGGATTTTAATCTCAACTCATTAGGTGGGTTAAATAGGCTAAAAAAAAACTCAAGGCAACATTTAAACATATTTTCTTTTACTTTTTCTCAATATGATTATATCCTAATATACACCAATCTGTCTTTGTAATTGTTGCCACAATACCCATCAGAGTCTATTTTAGCTAGGTAAGAAATAACCTCCCATTACCTTCTTCCATTGTCAACATCCTCAAATCCAACTCCATCACCTATCTTCGCCTTTTCAACATTGAACCTACCACCTTGTAATTCATTGTTGGTATTGGAATCATCCCCACTAATGGTGTCCCTGACAAAATGCTCCCTTCCCTTACCTCCTTACCCAACAATGTCTCCTTCCAATGGCTCCAATCCAATGTCTTCACCCACGTTCCAACCCATCAAGTTCATTACATTGCTGTTGACAATGAAATCTTCCTCAAAGATCCATTTTACACTCTTTACCTCATTCTTGCCATTTTATCAAGCTTTCCAAGCCCTAGGCCTATCTGATTCAATCAAGCTGTCATCTCCATTAACAATATTAGTTCTCTCTATTTCCTTCCTTCCATTATTAGGAACTTTTGATCCACACCTCCAATTTGCCATGACTCCTCTCTTACAGTGAAACTCAGTTTCTACTTATGCTTAATGTGTACTTATATTTAAACTACATTATCTCTATAATACTTGAGACCTAAAACATAAGAACCAAAAAAGGTAGAAGGGAAAGATTAGGAGAGTTAAATTAGGTTTTAGGATATTTTTTTTAAGGTATACTAACTAATACAAAACGAGTTATATAAGTTAGCTTAATAAGTTAAATGAGTCAAGTGAAAAAAAAATTATGTTATAAAACTTGTTTAAAAAATAAATAAATTATTTGTTAAATTAGTGAGTTAGACAGACTTGTTTAATAGATTTTGACTTAATTTGTTAATTTTACGTAAAAGCAAAAAATCACACTTAAGTTAAAAGCTCAATAACTTCTATTAGAGCACAACCTCACAGTGAAGTGAAAGGGCCCTCAGCCCTCTAAGAACACTTCCATTATTGTTTTCTATGCATTGGCCAATGTATATTGCCCACTTGACATGTGCAATTCCTACAATTCAATGAATAGCTCTTGATGTGCTGATTAAGATGTAGATATTTTTGTTCTCAAAAATTTTATTTAATTTTTTTAATTCTTGATATATATTATAACTTTTAATTATTTCATTTTTTAAATAAATTAAATTTTTATATAATATAAGATGAATTTTTATAATATAGATAACTCAATGATATTTATAAAACAAGATATGTCAAGTGCAAATTAGCTAAAATGAAGCTGAATTCAACTGACCCTAATTATTATCAATAATTAATTAATTAATTATGTTGAATGTGTTCAATGACATTCAAAATATGTATTTTTTTTTGGCACTTAGTCATATATTTTTTACCAACAGCGCTATTTAATTCTTTTAAAACAAATTAAGGTGGGATGTAGGAAAATAGTAGGCAAGGGCACAAACGAAGCTGTCACATAAGCAATTATGAAGCCAATGAAGTCATGGATCTTTCACGTTGAAGGGGAAACATTAGAAAATGATCAAGTTGGTAAGGTGCATGTACTTGGAAACTGGGAAGCAATTACCAAGAAAAATACCCCCATTTTTTAATCATTAATTGCCAGGTTGGTCATGCTTTCGGGCAACTTGCAATTGAATATCAGTTATATTGCGTTCCGTAAATGAGAGAATGAAATTTAAGGATTTTAATGTTATAAAATTGATATTATTGGATTTTAAGACAAATTTTTTCAAAGAATTTAAGAGTAGTAATGATTTTAAGAATTACTTATAATTTTGGAATGTCTAAATAGAAACTTTAGTCCTTAAGAAATATTTAAAAATTTTAAATTCTTTAATATTAATTTTATGAAATTATGATCCTTAAATGTTATTTTTTCTATTAATTTAGCATTCCAATTAAGGACAATATATTAAATAATGTGGTTATTAATTGTGAAGGTTTACTTGATAGTTTATTCCAAATAAGAAAATTAGAATTTTCAGTTTTCTTTTCTGCCTCAAATTACACGGAAGACTGAAAAGAAGACCTTTATACTTTTTGTGTGTTTCGCTGCCGATGTGTTTGTGGGATAGTCAGCGATTTCATACACGCGGAAACTAAATTAATGACTAATTTTATGGGTAGACTTTGTTCAACATTTGTAAATTGCTTTGAACTTGTGTTTTGGGAAAAAAGAAGAAGAAAAAAAAAAGAAGAGTTGTTGGCTATACCTAAGCGTGCGTTTCTTTCTTTTTTTAATATAAATTTATCATTTAAGTTTTTTCTGAAATTTTAGGACTAATAGAAACTCATTGCATTTTTAACAGTTTTCTAAATATCAAAACACTAAATTGTTAGATGAATATATATAAAAAATTTTATGTTTAATTTTTTAAAATTTAATTTTTAACCATAAAAACTCTAACAAACAACTTAATTAAAATTTTTAAACTACTAAATTAAAATGAAAATTCTATTAATATTTGTAAGATATTATTCATAATATTTAATTATTTACGACATATTAATGAGAAAATAACAGTGTAAAAATAGTGTAAATGAAAAAAGAAATAAAACTCATAAAAAAAGAAAAAAAATATCAGATTCCATTTTTTTTAATTTTTACAATTTATTTATATTTATTATTAAACCACACTTGGTGATTTAATATTTTAAATATTTATTAGACATTATTCGGGTGATTTGATTTGAAAACTTCTTTCACGCACAATCACCGGTTGTCCCCCACCAAACCTTGCGATCTAATATTTTAAATTTTTACTAGGGACCTAATCTTTGGATTCTGACTTAGCCTTGTTCACCCAAATTATGTTTAATAGAGTATAAGTATTTGATTTTTAAAGTAATACAAAGGAAAATCAAAATAAAAATGAAATAAAATCTTGTAACTTAAAATGGTATTTAGTATAATATAAAAAAATGAGAATACTTTTTCAGTTTAATATTTAATAAAGTAGAAATAATATAAGAATGAAAATAAAAGATAAACAAATAATTATAACATTTATAAGGAAAAAAATTAATTTTTATTGGTTAACATAAAAATTATAATTAAAATTTTTAAGTTAAAAATATTTATAATTTTATACAAAATAACTTTTAATTTTACAATTATTCTTAAAGATTTAAAGACAAAAAATTTTAATTGCATAAAAAATTATGTTTTAAGACTTTAAGTTAAACGTTGTTGTCCTTGGATTTTTCAAAAAAATTTCAAAATTTAAAGTTTTTAAATATAAAAAATTATTATTATTTGAGATTAAATAATATTTTTCCTTCTTTTTCTATCTTTCATGGTAATTTTGTCCACTAATTTGGATAGAATGAATAGTATCACAAAAATATGGGACAAAATCCATCAATTTTTCTTTTTCCTACATACCATAGACACTATAACTATTTTTAATGGAATTCAAATTCTTATATTGCCGGTAAGGTCCACTCACATAAAACTCAATTTGCCGACTGAGTCATGCCGTGGTTAAGGGCAATTTCATTTTGGGGGAAAAAAAGGACTCAATATATCAATAATTGAGTATAATTTTTTATATTTTTATTATTTCACTTTTAATACTTATTTATAAATTTTTGAAAAGACTTGTCATATAATATTAAGATATAAAAATTATATATTTATTTTTGAAAATATACACCACTCATTATTAAAGCAGCAGAAATACAAAAGAACAGTTATATCTTTTCCATTCCTATAAAAACTGTAGTCATATATGTTTTCCTGTACCTATTTGGAGGGAGAATAAAGCAACCCCACTTGGGTGCACAGATGCATTGTATGTGGGTAACCATTCAGTGTATTGTCGCCTACCGTAATGTATTTCCACTTGCAATAAAAGCTTCCTCTATACATCCAGCGCCTCTTCATTTCTGTCTCGTCTTACCACCAGTTCCCCTTCCCTAACCTTTTTTAGCCCTACAGTGGGGTTTTCATGACCTTGTAGCTCTGCTCTCTCTCATGCATTCCTGCTCTCAACAGTTGTATATCGCCATTAACACCTCAATCTTCTTGTGCTCTATCTTTTTAGCTCTCTTTCGAGGGTTCTTTGGTGGAGAACAGCGCAGATTTGACCTCCCGGGGTTTTTTGAGTTGTACCCATGTCAAAGGTCCTCGGCTTTGCTGGTGAGTTTCGGATTAATTATAATTTTGTCCCGATTTGTGTGTTTAGTGGTTATATTGATGAGTTTGCTTGAAATTTTTAAGTTTTACCCCTAGTTGTGTAGATGATTAATAATTCCTAAGCAGTTGTCATGGTTGGATAAAAATTTCATCAACAGCCTGCCTTTGCGTTGAGATTCTTGAAATTCTTAATTTCCCTAAACCTGGTTGTTGATCATGTGGGTGAGTCGTTTCCCGAGATGCTTTCATTCATTTCCAGTGTTTGTTTTTTCAAGAAGGGCTTTAAGTCGCTTTAGATCTATCAGCTCGTGAGTGCGATGACTGATTGTTCAACAGAGGATGTGAATGTTATCAGTTGTAACCGATCTTCATGAGAGTTGGTCTTTGGAGTTGTGTGTCAGGTCGGTGTTCTAGTTTTTTTTTTTTTGGTTGATTGGTCTGATAAAATCGTTTTTTGGGTTCTACACGACAAAAACTCTTTTTTTGGGTATCTGATGAGGTATAATCATGGATTCGGGATTAAATCTGTGTGAGATAATATGGTATGTGATTGGTTTTAATATGCGAGACAATAGGTAGACATAACTTGTTTTGTGGTTTATGCTCAAAAATATCATTCTTAGTATAGATATTTCTTGTCGTTATATGCACTAGTTTAATTTACACGTCTTCTCAAAGTTTATATGCATTAAATTCTTTCTCTGACTTGATATACGGTTTGGGTTCTCAGGAGGTGATGATTTTTGCCCTGGGGGGTCAATATATGCTAACCCCAAGGAACCAAGTCTCTTGTTGTCTCTTGGCCGTCATGTTGATGTATACTTTCCTCCTCAGAAGAGATCACGTATCAGTGCTCCATTGAAGAGATCGCACATCAGTGCTCCATTTCTTTTCAGTGGAGAATGGTTTGAGGCTGAGAAGAAGCAGCAAACTTCTATTGAAGTTTTGCCTGATGAATGCCTCTTTGAGATCTTCAGAAGGTTGCCTGGAGGCCAAGAGAGGAGCTCATGTGCTTCTGTTTCCAAGCGCTGGCTTATGCTTCTAAGCAATATTTGCAGGGATGAAATCTGCAGCAACAAAAACACCAGTCACGAGAATGATTTTAGTGGGAAGGAGGCTGATGTAGTGGAATTTGGGGGTGATGGATACCTCTCTCGGGACTTGGAAGGAAAGAAGGCAACAGATGTTAGACTTGCTGCTATTGCTGTTGGGACTGCTTCCCGTGGTGGATTGGGAAAGCTTTCAATTCGTGGAAATAATTCAGTTTGTGGGGTGACTAATCTTGGTCTCAAGGCAGTTGCCCATGGGTGCCCTTCTTTAAAGGCTCTTTCTCTTTGGAATGTTACTACCATAGATGATGAAGGCCTAATTGAGATTGCTCGCGGATGTCCTCAGTTGAAGAAGCTTGACCTTTGCAATTGTCCCACAATATCTGATAAGGCTTTGATTGCAGTTGCAAAGAACTGCCCCAATCTGACTGAGTTATCAGTTGAATCATGTCCTAAAATTGGTAATGAAGGTCTACGAGCTATTGGGCAGTGTAGCTCTAATCTAAGGTCCTTATCAATCAAGGATTGCACCTGTGTTGGTGACCAGGGAATTGCTAGCCTGTTTTGTTCAGCTTCTTTTGTTCTTACGAAGGTGAAGCTTGAGGCACTGACTATTTCTGATCTGTCTTTAGCTGTTATTGGACATTATGGCAAGGCAGTTACGGAGCTTGTCCTTAAATGCCTCCCTAATGTCAGTGAGAGAGGGTTCTGGGTCATGGGTAATGGTAATGGGTTGCAGAAGCTAAAGTCACTCTCAATTGCATCCTGCCAAGGAGTAACAGATATTGGCCTTGATGCTGTGGGAAGGGGTTGCCCCAATCTCAAGCACTTGTATCTCTGTAAAAGTGCATTTCTATCGGACAATGGATTGGCTTTGTTTGCCAAGGCTGCTTTATCACTCGAGAGCCTACAATTGGAGGAGTGTCACAGGATCACCCAACTTGGGTTTTTTAGTGTCCTTCTCAACTGTTGTGCCAAATTGAAGGCTCTTGCACTGGCAAACTGCTTTGGGATTAAAGATCAGAGTTTGGTATTGCCTTCTGTATCTCCTTGCCAATCACTGCAGTCTTTATCAATTCGTAACTGTCCTGGATTTGGTAATGCTACCATGGCTTTACTGGGAAAGCTTTGCCCTCAGCTGCAGCATATTGAATTGAGTGGACTTGAGGGAGCGACTGATGCTGGGTTTCTCCCAATGCTTTTGAGCTCTGAGGCTGGTCTGGTTAAAGTTAATCTTAGTGGTTGCATAAATTTGACCGATAAAGTAGTTTCCTCCATGGCAAATCTGTATGGCTTGACTCTTGAGGTCTTAAATTTTGATGGTTGTAAGAAGATCAGTGATGTTAGCTTGATAGCAATTGCGGAAAATTGCCCATTGCTCCGTGATCTGGATGTTTCCCAGTGTGCAATTACTGATGTGGGGGTTAGAGCCCTGGCACGTGCAAACCTGTTCCATTTGCAGATCCTTTCGTTGTCAGGTTGCTCTTTGGTTTCACAGAAGAGCCTGCCTGGTTTGAGAAATTTGGGCGAGACCCTTCTAGGATTGAACCTCTTGAACTGCAATGCAATCAGCAGCCGCTCAGTTGGCAAGCTTGTGGAGCATCTCTGGAGGTGTGACATTCTCGCTTGAGCAGGAAAAATGAATCTCTCTCTGCAGATAAGGGCACTAGTGCCATGGATTGAACTAAGCAGGAGGTCTTTTAGACAGCTTTTATGTTACTGTTTCATAGTAGTTTTTGGGTCCATTAACCATGGGTCTTGTCATCCAGTGACTCGGTTCTCTTTTTCCAGAGCATACAGTCATATTTTTGCAGGTTTCCTATAATAGGAAATCTGTTCGAAGTTTTTGGCTCCTATTAATGGGATGTCATCTTCTAAATGGCTGTATTTCTGTGAGAACATAGTGACGGGGTTCTGGAGTTAGGAATCTTTTAGTGGTGTCGGCACCCGATGTTTTTAGCTTGACTTTGCGTCGGTTTTGCCACCATGTTTGTTAAGTTTCCTCTTGTAAGTTTTAACTGTTATGTGTTCCAGAGTCTGTCCAGTGTTGTTTACCAAATCGTGATGGTTTGGGCCTCAGTTTTACTCGAAGGGCAGGTCAAAGTTCCATAGTCTGATTTGTGGTTGCTGTTTGTCAGCTCGGAGTTATGATGCCTTGTCTTCAGGGGATTTGGCCATGGCAGCAAGTTATACATGTCTGCCATTACAACCCTCATCCTTAGGGAAGGGTTGTTTTTTATTTACCGAGCCCTAGTTTTTCTTGGCATCATTTTTTAATTAACTGTCAGCTGTAACTTCAATATCATGTAATGATACAAATATCTGCCCTTTGTGTTGTATGTTATCCCATGAGTAGTTATGAATAAATTGTAGTCTCTTAAAAGGCGGACATGTCCTTTAGAGCTTCTTATACTCCGGTTAACGATTATACTCCTGCTTATTTTGCTGTTTCGCTGTGCATCACAACCCTAATGAGAGCTGGTGGTTTAGAAGGAAGAGACATTGTCAGAATTTAGAATGGCACATGCACTTCACATGCGCTGTCCCGTAAGCAATTATTGATGCTCCATCTAAAAAGGCTGCACGTGATTACACACGAAGCATCTTTCCAGCAAGGGCATAGTAGTTCAGTATGGAAAGACGAGCCCCACCACTTGGGGCTTAGTAATTTGCTAGGAAATCCTCTCAAGATTATTTAATGAACAAGCAGATTGTTTGGTCAATCATGATTCATATAATTCAGAGATTGATCACCCTAAGATAATATATTTGTCGATGAGTTTTAGTGGAAAATCTGTAGTGGTTATGGTTATCCAGTCCAATAGAAGCCAGGGCTCTCGTCAACCTACTGGTCCGGTGTCAATTATCATCTCTAAGACTTCGATTCCATAATATATTAAATTATTATTTTAAATTTTGAGATATATTGAAAGTCAGAGTTTTTCATAGTCCAGTCCTCTGTTTCCATCGGTTCATTCACATTGAATGAGGCCCAAATTAGTCTTCAGGACTCAAATCCTCATGTCAAAGCGAAGTTTGCTTAGCGTCATTATTGATGAGGTCATATGACTGGGCTCTTCTCTTGGGATGGCTCCGTACTGGATTTGGTGTCTACAATAAAGTCACCAGCTGCTGCCTCTTGTTATCAACGGAAACTTGGATGAATGCAATGCATTTCTTAAGGCATAAAGCGTGTACATTCACCCTCTTGTACCGTCTACTATTTTATTCTAGTTGGACTTAAAACGACCCCATATTCATGGGAAGGAAATGTAATATGTCTCCCTTGCCTACTGATTGCCAATATTTGCTAGAGAAATTTCTCTATTTGCTAACGAAAGACGCAACGTTAGGATATAGACATCAGACGACATTGTAGAAAACGATTTTGCTTCTCCCATAATCAAGAAATAAACTAAAATATATAACTTATCAAACCCTATCAGCATCGCCTACCAAGAAAAATAAAACCCTATCGGTTTCACCCATAAACTCTTTTTCTGCTAAAAAGTGGTAATTGAAGATACCGCTGTGATAAGGATCCCCTGCCTAGAAAGGCATGTGTGCTATAATACCTTTCTCTCCTGCAGTATATCTTTTACTTAAACAAATTAAAATGAGAAAGGAAGAACTGACCCCGGCCTTTTGGGAGAAATGGCAAAAGAGATAGAAGATTTTTCACTTCAGTGTACGAAATTCCTGTTCACAACACAAAAATGGGCAGAAAGAAATAGAAATTGTATCTATTTGTTTGCTCACTTGGGTGTGGTTAGAGCCTTAGAGGAAGGACGGGGACTCGAAAATGTAAGAGTATATCCAAGTTACAATGGAAATTGAAACATGGAGAAAAGTTGTAAGACAAGCATATATGACCCGGCAAATTGGATTCCACAACACAAACAGCTTGTTTCATGTGACAACGCCAATTAACGAAATCTGATTTAAAACTTCTCAAAATTTCCCCTAATCTTTTCACTAACCAGGCAACTGCTGCATACTAGAATAACAAACTAGAGTGACCTGGCAAATAGTTACATACATTGTTGCAAGCAGGAGAGAGAACCATACGGACAAAACCAGCACCCTTGAGAGTAGGAATTTAAAGAAACAATGCTGCTATGGACAAGATGGCATCACAAACTATAATGCAAATCTTCAACCCTTCATTGTCAAATAATCTCACCCATGTATCTAATATTCATGAGATGAATCAAGAACTGTGAAAGCGAACATGCGGTTTTGTTCATGTTCTTAATGTTCTGCCGCTATGGGTTCTTGCACTGGGGAAAGCTGAGGTTGCTCTTCAACCACCATAACACCATTCACATGAGACTCTGCTTCACTAGGCTTGCCTGAGAGAATCGCAGTCAGCTCTTCGATGTGAGATGGAGCTTCACCTATCTCACTGGATAAGGTACTGTTCTCTTCATTTGCTGCAGCAATTTCAGTTTTGTCTTCCATGGTTGCATTGGACAAGGTGCTCTCTTTGTTTGTTACCCTGGGTAAGGAGGTCTTGCCGTCATTCGTTGCCTTAGATGAAGTGCCTGCAGTTTTTGAGTTGGATGAACTGGTCCTCTCAGAATGCAGTCGAGAAGGAAGAGATCTCCGCTGTGGCTTCTTTTGATGGACAGGTGTAACGACTTTAGTGGGGTTACTCTGAGACACTTTCTCATCTAGACTTAAACGACCTTGTCGACCACTACTGCCAGTGTTTCCTTCTGACTCTGAATTGATTGAACTCTTCTTTCGACCAAGCTTGGGAGATTTTGCTCTTGTAGTTGGTATCTACATTAGTCATGTCCAACAAGATCAAGGAAAAGATTAATGGTCCAGATAACAGACAAGCTCCCAGACAGGATCAGACTTACCCTAGCGCACAATGAGAGCCTTCAAATAGCAAAGCAAGGAGGATAATTCCAATATACCGGTGACAGAAAATAATAAAACTAGGTTTTTGGCATCACTTCTAAGTTAGCAACGTTGAACTGGTGCACTATTGTAAGAGATATGAGGTCAACAAAATTGAGGACCCCACTTAAACATCTATTGATATAAGCATCAATTTCCAAAAGCAATCCAACTCTTGGTAAAATCAGTGTAGATCGGCATCCAGTCAGCTTGTATACCCATAATCAATTATTTAAGAGAACATGCCATCTAGGAATTAACTAAGAACTATACATACTTGCAACTGAACAAAAAGAACCTTGAATTCTGTGGACATAGTTTGGTTCCTTTTGAAAACCACAAGATATATGAGTAAGTCACATGCCAAATTTAAAGGTTCCTCATGAAGATTGGTGGAGGCAGGTAATTGCAAAAGTAGATATAGTATTCTAATCGTCTTTAATTTTGTCCAGTGAACCATCAGACTTACCAACAGAAATCAGAATTAATGATCTTCAATAAATGTATTTTAAAACACATCATATATTATAGAGCAAGCTTATCCTTTATTTGACTCTCTATAAATGTTCCTCCACCCACAGAAAATAAGTTTGTCAACAATATTATAACTAAAGTACCCAATCTTAGTAATTTTCATCTCCGGCAGCACACCTTAAATTTGTGGTTGCACCAGTAAACAATACATGCACAGCAAAAGGACCCCACATAGGCAAGTGATTAATAGCTATAACAAATATGAATTTATTTCAAACAAGCTAACAGAGACACAATCATTCCGTGATCACAGAGTCCTCAAGAACAAGCTAGGCATCAATTTAATCAGAGGCTAATTGATGGAGAGTCAACAGTAAGATGAAAGCTTTCATAAGCAAAGAGTAATCTCACTAACTATGTTCAGCAAATAATTGTATGCTCTGATTCTCTGAAGCTAGTGTATGTGCATGTGGATTTGTGTGTTTGCATCGCAGAACAAAGACAGAAAGGCACAGATACACATATTACATATGGTTTAAAAGCAAACAATTGGTGCGAAGTACAAACAGGGGCATGGGCAGACGTAATCTTAGAGAGTAACCTTTTTTAACTCCACCTTTGGAGGAGGAGGCTCCTGGTAGAAACTTGGCATTGGAGTTGCTTTAAATGTTAGACTCTTCCTAAGCATCTTAATCTCAGCTTCTTGGGTCTCCTATAAATAAAATAAGTGAAAGATTTATGTAACTGAGAGACAGAATCTACAAATTACATTTTTGCACAGACATTAAAATCATCACCTTGGTCTTTGCTTGCAAGTTACTCTTCTCCACTTCCTTTGCATGAATTTTTTCCTCAAGCTTAGTGTAGAACTGCCCAGCAAAATACCATTTCCTTTTTATTATATAAACTTATGCAAAAGAAAACTGCAGAGTGACACATATTAGGTGGAAACTCAAGTATCAAACATTTACCTCTTTTCTTCTCTCAGCTCGTTCATCACACCTGAAACTAAATCCATAATTAGGAAGTGTTCCCACCCTATGGGGTTTGGCATCTTCTGCAATGGCACTCCTAGGAAGTGGATTAAGGATAAACAATGATACAAGGAACCAAAAAAAAAAGACAAAAGAATTAACTAAACAAGCTATAAAGAAATTACACGCAATTCCCCACATCCACTCAGGTCTCACAAGCAAGAAAGAAGGACACATGACTCAACAAAAAGAAAAAGGATACAAAGAAGGTTCTGCTTCTCCTTTAACTTCATCAAGGGGTCCTTTCTTCAATAGTTTTGGTATTTTCTTCTCCCTGAATTCAATAAATAACATTTCACTGGTCAGAGAGTCATCATCATCATCATCAATTCTGTGTATCATAGAATTTTCCTCCTTTAACTACAATATGATGAATCATGAAAAACAAATAATTGCAAGCATTACATACATGGGTGCTTCAGAAGATGCTGCGTCAGACATTCCAGAGTGCTGAAAGAAACAAAGTGCAAAAACTATCAGGGACAGTGAAGATATAATTTTCAGTACCAAAAACAAAAAAGATAAACGAAGAAACAAAGGGAAGAAAAATGTTCTGAGTGCCTCAGTAAATTTGGTATAAACCTATAAGAACTGACTTTACCTTGGACATTTGAGTCTGCTTCTCATTGAATGATCTACTTTTAACAGGTTGTCTTGAGCCAGTGTTTAAGGCTAGATTACCATTTGGAACAGCAGACATTGCCTCTTCATCTTTTCCATCTTTGCCTTTTTTCAGCCCACTAGCATGAATGCCCTTAGGACTTGGGGGCTTCGCATTCTTATGCTGAACAGGAACTTTTGACGCTCTTGATTGTTTTGTTTGATCAGTGATTTTCTCCTCCTCTTCCTAGAATGCAAACAAATAAATGAGATTCAAATAATATAGAATTGATTCCTTGATAAAACCGACTCAAGGAAAAAATTTATATTTAGTTCATTATATCTTTGCTATTAAGTTCCTCAATTAAAACATGACAAGTATATGATTTTGCAGACACGTGTATGGTTCCTCAATTAAACTATATGCTTGTCATATTTTAATTGAAAAATCATACAATTGTTATATTTTAATTGACGAACTTGATAGCCAAAATATAAAGAACTATATCTAAGTTCAATCCAAAAAGAAAATGCCTGTAACCTTAGAAATGGTCACATTGTTGCTGTCCACATTGTCAATTGGTCCTTCTTTGATTTCTCCCACAGACGAGTCATTAGTAGCAGTATTATCCAACTGCACAACATTTTCAAAATTCCCATTTAAAGCAACAGTATCTGTAATTTCAGCAATATTGGGGTCTATATCATCTGAGGCAACACCACCCTTTCCAGAGTTAAGAGGTTCTTCGTGAACACCATTTTGGTGGACCACTTCAAGGCCATCAGCAGATGAATGATTACTTGGATCCATCATTCAACAACTTCAAATTACCTGCAACAGTGAGTTTGCTACTTGAAGAAAATTTAAGACAAAGAGACGGGCACAGAGCATGGATTATATCCTTACAAGACATATATTACCATGCATCAGGTGTTTATATATAAACTTCATCTTCTTCCATGTTACCCAAGAATAGTTTCAAAAAGCGTCTAGACCAATTCTCAAATTTTCATTATATTGTCCTTATGAAACTCAAACTAATTCTTCTTCTATTATCCAAAGAACAAAAATATGGACTTCAATCTTTAAGAGAACAGAACTTATTAGCCTTAGGGTCTAATGGCAACTTACCTACTTGAAGAAGAAAGGTAGGAGACTTTCAAGTGTGTGCATAAGTTATATACAGATCAAAGGGGAGAGCATCACATTGATCGGTTTCAATAAGATATAAGGGTATAAACAGAGCATTCAAACCACAGGGACATTAATCAGTAATGCACAGGAACTTCCTCGGATAAAAATATGTCTATGATCTCAGCTCGGCTGCCAAAGGCGCGAAGAAAGATTGACGGGAATAAATTGGGAAGGGGGAAAAGATTTAAATGAAAGGACAGAAGAGTTTCACCGGGATTCACCTAACACAAGACTAATTTAAAGCACTAAATCACTTGCTTCGGCCACATTTTCTCAGCTACCAAATGAAGCACGCGCCACGAAGTACAAAATCACTTGATATGAACTAATAGCCCCACAATATGAAGTCTATAACTAGGCAGCTGAGCAAATCAGGAGTAACAAGATAAGAGATACGCAAGACCAGCATGCTCAGTAGCGCTTCGATTCCCAAACTCGCATTTCCAAATTGAAAACTTTCTTCAACGACCATTGATCTCCGCATACCAAAACAATGCCACAAAATAAACAAGGAGAACGAAAACTCTTTCGGTAGCAGAAAAAATATAACAAGCAAATCGATAGATTACTACAATCTCACTTGAACACAGAACCTATATTAGAATTTAGAAAAAAATGAAATCTCATTTCATCTTTCAGCTCCGAACAGTTCCACCACAAACCCAACAGTTAGCAAGTAAAATTCCACACTGTCCTGCTTACCTCGTAAAGCTGACAATAGTCAAAATGCCATAAAAATGGGGAACAGCTTCGAATAAAGCAGGGACTTGCAGAGTACTGAAGAGATCTGCCCGAGAATGAAAAGCCAAGGTATCGACGACGACAATTACGATGGATTTAAGGATCGGAGGATCCGAGCCCGAGCCAGGAGATCCGAAAGATTGAACAGTAGATGTTTCTGATAAATTTATCCTTACATATATATATATATATATATATATTTTTTTTTTTTGAAATGAGTGAATGAAGAGTGTAAGGGGGAAAGGTATTTTATACCAGCGGTTTTCAAATCCAATTCCAGGTATGGTCGCTCTCTGTAAATGGTAAGTCACAGAGAGAGAGAGAGAGAGAGAGAGAGAGAGAGAGAGAGAGAGAGATTCAAAGATAGAGAATTTTCCGGTAAATAAAATTTTACAGCTTCTTACAGAAAATGCGCTTGCTTAAATGGCTACGCTCTCCGCCTGCGCTCTTTTGCTTTTTCTTTTTTAAATTTAAAGAAACGAGATAATAGCTGAATATTTTTTTAGAAAAATACTACAAAATAGAATCATATGATTATGATATATTTTCTCTTTTGGAAAGGACAATATTCACCTAATCTTATAAAATGTTCCCCATTTTTTGGTATTTTTTTAATGGCCACTTTTCTTTTAAAATTTATTGTCTATGTCTATGTCCATGTCCTTGTATTTAATGCTTTGCTTGAAATGTATATACGTATGTATATATATATGTATATTACCATAATCCTCATATGCATGGAATCTAGCATCATGGAAATTATTTATTTTTTGTTATTTAAAAATTGAAACAGAGGAGTTTCTGAGGGAAATGGAGTATTAAAATTAAATTTTAAAAATTGCAACTTTCGCGGGGCAACCGGGCTTGTGGGACTACGAGTTAGTCGGATGTTGAGCAAAAAAATTTCAAAACCATAAAATTATAATAATAAACTTGAATATAAAATTATGTTAAGACTTATAATATAATGAAAGTTGGCAGAAACAAATTATTCGAATCTTATCATGGACAAAATCAGAAAAAATAGCATGAAGGATGAAATATGTCGCATCATCTTTGGAGGGATGTATTTTATCATCAATATAATTATAATTTTTTAATACTTTTTTTAATGTTTATTCAATCGAATTTATAATTTTTTTTAACAAAAGACAACTACCCCTATTTTCATATATATGTGTCCATCCTTGGATCTTACTATTTATTCTTACCAAACAACAAATTTTCATTTATTATATTGTATAAAAATATATTCTAAATTAAGAAATCAATTAAATAAAAATATATTCCACAATATTTAGTATGCACATATTCATATGATTGTTTCTAGATGTATGAGGTAAAAACTTTATGTTGAAGAGTTAAAAAAAGATGTCAAAACATACAATACACATATGTGTTAAGATGGATAATGTGACAAAAAAAAAGAAAAAACTTAATTCAGCATGAGAAAAATTTATATTGTTTAGTATTGAATGGAATACAATAGATTTTTTCTCTTAATTAAAAAAATAATCAAGAGCTATCTATACTATAGTCATTATTGTGTATTGTTTTTGTTTGATAATGGGTGATTATTTTCTAAAAATAACGGTCCATTGCAAAAGTCTTATTTTTATAGTTTAAAATTTATGTCTCTTATATAATTAATGATTGATGCCAATCGTTTGATCATAAAATTTTATAATGTCTCTTTCATCTTGTTAATATTGCTAATGTGGGTTGAGTCATTTTAGGATTGTAGAGTTAGTATATTTGTAAGATTTTTTGTAATTTCTTTTCACGAAATATAATTTATTTTTAATGTTTAAGTGCAAAGAATATTAAAGTACATAGAAGGGCAGAAATTTTACCCTTCTCATTTTGTGGAAGAGAAGCTGTCAATAGTGAGTCTGATTCGACAAATTAATAAACCCCGTATGGAAAATTTTTCTGCAATTTAACTATCGAGGGAGCCCATTTACTAATAAAAATTATGACAGAAATGAATTATTTTTAATCTATATTTTCTCAAAACACCAACAAAAAGCTAATAAAAAATATTACATGCTCTTGTACTAAAAAAAAATAAAGAGTATGTTAAAAAAATAATTGGAATAATAAAATTATGAAACAGACTTGGAACCAGTATGTATTAGTGTGTATGTGTGTGTGTGTGTGTATATATATATATATATATATATATATATAGAGCTTGGCGATATTTTGGTTCCTAGTCTCAATGTCAAGGCTGGCTGGGGGAGCTTACTCATGGATATGACACGTTAAATCTGTAGGTATTAAGTTTGTTAAGGCCTGAATAGGAGAGTCTACAAATATCTGAGAGATTTTAATTGTGCTTTTTTTGTTAAATTTTTTGAGAATTTATATTCATATTAAGTCATTAGATTTATGAGTTGCTTTTATTTATATATATTTTTTTAATTTAATTCTTTCCAATATAAATCTTCTTCCTTGAACTCAACATCCAAAATTATATATATATACATTAGTTAAAAAATAGAATGAAAAAATTTAGATATAATATCAACTAATAAAGAGATTTTATAGAAAAATAAAATAATAAAAAATAGTTATTGATATAAGGAGAAAGTGAGAAAATTTTACGTCCTATGACCTCTTTTATTTTAAAAATATTAAAAATTAATTTTAAATCTAAATAAATTATTTAAAAAGAAACTAAAAGATATTGACATTCACTTGATTGTATGTCAAGCATTAGTACTTTATATTAAATTACTAAATTATAATTTTTGTTATTATAAAATTTCAATTTAATCATTCAAAGTTTAAGTCTTTTAATTTTATTTTTTAGTACTTTTTTTCTTGCTTTGTAGATACTAAGCATGACCACTTATCATCTATTTAATAATCATATAAAGATTTCATTAATCTAGGCCAGTAACTCAAGTTAAATTTACACCTGTTTAATAAACTAAGGGACTAAATTAATTGCGGTAAAATTATTCAATGATGAAATTAAGAGGCTTATATTCTAAAGGACTGAATTAAAATTTTTATAATTTTCATAGTTCTTTTTAAGAATAAAAGTGTAATTTATTTTTTATTTTATTAAAAAATTACATGTATTATTCAATTCACTTTTATTTATTGGGTAAATGATATGGATTTTTATGAATTTTTTGAAATTATACAATTTTTTATTTTCAAAATATACACAAACTTTCTGTAAAATAAAAAGCAAATTCCATAATTTTTTTTAAAATTTTGTTGAAATTACATATTTTCCCTCTATTTTCAAAACATACACAAACATTTCTTACAATAAAAAGTAAATTACATAGACCTCTTTTGAATTGTTTTGAAATTATACAAAATTTCTTTCTACTTTCAAAAGAGGTTTTGTGTATTTAGAAAATATAGGGAAAGTTTGTGTAATTTACTTTGTTTTAGATAGGATTTTTATATATTTTAAAAATAAATTGAAGGTTTGTATAATTTCAATAAAATTCAAAGAAAATTTGTGTATATTTAAAAAAAAAAATTATATAATTTCAACAAAACTTATAGAAAGTATGTATAATTTTTTCTTACTTATATATTTTTTTGAAAATAAGATTTCACATTTAGTCATATGGGGCAGGTTAGGCATTTAATTTTACTCTAAAGGGCAAATTAGGGCGGACAATATTTACTTAAACCAATACTATTTGCTTTGCTTGATGAACTCCAAAACTAGATGACAAGATAGATACGCTTTTAAGCCAAGTTAGGCGCCATAAATTTTGATTTAAGCCAAACAAGGAAGGTCTCTGTCTTTCAACCTATCTGTACCATTTTTCACTTTTGATTCAGTGATAACGCATTTTTAGTTTTTTTAGTCCATGATCCCTTTTTAGTCTATAGGATTTTAATTCTCACCTGTGGATTAACAACAAAAGTGGCCATTTAGAGAAAAATATTACTTACAAAATAAAAAATCTCAAAGTCTTCATAACTTTCACAACTGTCACAAATGGCATATTTAATTTTATGAGTTTTCATATTAGTAATATTTGATAATCATTTGAGTGGTTATGCATTTAATTTTTTTAAAATTTGAATATCTACATATATATATATAATTATATTATAATTTAAAATCTAAATTGAGAAGCTCCTAAACGTGATTTCTGAGACAATCCTACAAGGCACGTGACCGAAGCAGACGATGAGAGGCAGAGAGAATTCAGCTACTGCTCAGACTCCACACCTAATGTTCTTCTACCTTTGGGGTCTTCTTGTCTTACAATCTCTATGCCATTACCACGTGTCTTTGGTCCCACTTTCTCTTCCTCTGTGGGCAATATTTTAATCAGCCATCCATGTTTTTAACTTAAAAGTTTTGCTGTGTAGCACAAAGACTGTATAACACAGGATTTATTTGGATCTGGCTTCTCTGCAGTACAGGGAGGGAAAATGACATCCAGTTAGGCACTTAAATAATGTTTATTTTATTTTTATTTTTTTTAAATTTTAAAAATATCACCATCCTCCTCTTATTTGTGAAGACTGGACCGCATCCCGTCACCGTACAAATGCAGAGAAGCCAGACGCGATTTATTTACCTCTTGTTTTCTATTCTGACATATGCATCTATATTTTATTAATTTTTTCTAAAATTGACATTATCCCCCCTTATTTTTTTCCTCCATTACAAATTTGAATTCTTTTAATTCTTTTAAAAGATTAAGAGTTAATTTAAAAACAAATATACAAAGTGAGTAAAATTCATACATGTTTTGAGATTTATTATTCAAATAGAACCCATTATTCAACTGCGTTTTATTTTCTCTATATTTATCTTGCTTCAAAATCAATCATATTAATTTTAAAAAGTTAAGAAAATCCATTTTCTCTCATATACATATGCCCAACCCTCAAGTAGAAGATATAGTTATTTATCATCATAAAAGGAAAGAAAAAGAAAAGAGATTATGCAAATATGCAATTTTTTAGTATTTATTATTAAATTCTTCAATTGTATGACTTCGTGGAGTTTCAAATTTTTGGATTATGATTGAGATGATGAGCACCTTTTGCTTCTGTAGTTTATTTTATGTGGGAATGAAAAAGGCAGGCTCAAGTGAAATGTATACATATAATACTATATCAATTTCCTATGCAATTGTTTGATTGTCTTTCTGGGAAGAAATCCTTTCATTGATGCCAACTGCATCATCATCGACTGCGGCCTTAGACTCTGGATTGTTTTACTTAAACCATTATTTGGGAAGCAGATACTGCAAAGTTATTAAAAGATAATGATGTATGAATTATTGAACACTTTCCAACGATCTGTTGTGATGAAATTCACCAAATTAAACTCAAATCTAATTTATTCATACTGAACGTCTTTTTCTTTCATTTGTTAGTTGAAATAATAATTGTTTCCTAGGCACTAACAAAAGCAACAGCTAAAATGAAAGGTAGGAGACTAAACGTCAACTTTCTCCACTTCTTTCACAACAAGATTCCTAAGTTGTTTTGTGTATATGCCATTTTGTAGTTGAGGACATGGAACCGTGGAACTGAAACCACCAACAATAGATCCCATTAATGGTACAACAAGAATGTCATGAATTGGATACAAATTCTTTTATCTCTCTCTCTTTCTCTTTTTTCCCCCCTTTTCCCAATAATACTGATTAGATCCAAGCCAAAATTAACGACGTAGGAGTTGAGCTTTTCAAGCCTAGACCCACGACAGGCACTAGATTTTGGACATATATGGTTTGTTCAGTACCTTCACCCCAAATTATGATGAGGGGGGAGCCAAAGGTGTTTTGAGTCTTTCACCATTTTGCATTTCTTTTTTGTTTCTTTATGTTCTGGGACTTTGATTTTGGTCATTTTCATCTCTCTCTGTCTCTCTCTTAATTATAAATTAAAAAAAAAAATACTGACTCACTTATTGGAAATATAGACGAAGGTATCAATTAGGTGCACACAATTTTCTTAAGTTTGAAGACACTTCTCTCTCAATCCCAATCTTCCATTAAAAAAGATTCATAAGGTGTGATGACAAGGAGGCCAGGCCAAGTGCAAGCGTGCTAACTGATAACACTAACACTTTGTAGAAGTCAATTCCTTACCATCCTATTCCTATCCATAATTTATTTGAGACCAGTCATATTATCTTCTTCCTCTCTAATCAGTGATCTGTGGGATCCCCCACGAGCAGGGCTATTAATGACAAACGTTTAGTGGGTCACCGTTTATGGGCTCAATTATGCATCATTGTACATGGAATTGCTACCCAATCACATTCAAAAGGTTCATATCCCAGTATAATTACGTTCTCAGTCATATAAAAGCAGAGAAAGATGCAATTAAATAGCTGTTTTGCACATGTCTATTTATTTAAGATATGCATGAGAAAGTAGATACTATGTTCACGTCGATTTGAAGTACTATTCTCCAAGAAGTGTGGTATCTCTGTTGTATCTGGTGTACTTCACACCGTTGTGGCAAGCCGACAGCTTCCCACTTCTAATAATAAAATAAGAATGCCATTTTTTGCATTTTGTTATTCTGTCGATCCTTGCCCATGTTTCTTCCACAATTGAGCTTCACTATAGTAATAAAAATAAAATCCAAATAAAGAGTTTTGTCAGTGTTACAACTTTGATTTTTGACACAATTTTTCCAGCCCCACATATCAAATCCACCTTATCATCAACCCAACAAATTGAAAATTTTCCGATGTGTTGAATAATTTAAGTACATCCTACTCCTTTTAAGTATGACAAATTATGTGGCATACCAATAGAGACGGTGGCCTTCCTTAATAAAATTGGGGCTTCCCCCAAATAAGTTATGCCTTCAGCATCAAACTTTATGGCCTTAAAAAAAAGCGTCCAACCCAAGAAGAAGGAAAGGCTATGTGCAGCTGACTTAACTTACGAAAACGAAAGCGATGCGATGAGAAAATGCTTTTGTTAGAGCTTTCTTTTTGGTTTCTTTCTTTGTTTTGTATTTCGAAATCCATAGAAAAGAACAAAATTATGGAGACCCATTAGGAGATGTATTGAGGAGCCATTGAGTTTAGGCGGGGTAAAGAAGACCGTGGTCCCTAAACCCGAATAAGATCTTCGGCGATTCATTTCAAGCCACTTCAGAACATATTAGTACAGGCCCCAAATCATTATGGCTGTTGTGCACATTCACTGGCTCCAAATCAACTGTAAAAATTTTCATGGAACACCCAAATTCCTGAAAGTGAATTTATAAGCTTTTCCACCTCGCACCAGAATTCACCAGCTTGACATACGCATTCTTGAAATCTTCAAAGAACATATTCTCATTGTCCGCGTATTTTTTAATCCATCTGTGCAATAAATGCAGTTCTCTTAAGATATGCGCATTAAAATACACAGATAATTAGCAGAGACATATGCATGTGGTGCATGAGGACATTCGATTGTCGTGTGCAACTGACTTTCACCCTTTTATAAAAGACAAGATTTTTTTTTTCGGGCACCTCATTCTTTCTTTAATAAATAAAAGGGCATACTCTAAACTCAACGACCAACCAGTGTATAAGCGTTTGAACAGGGTTAGGCGTTGGCTCAGGACCATGCTACCAAAAAATTGAAATTTTAAATTTGAACTAGGAAATAACTAAATGAGGAGGAATAGGGATAAAATATTCCAGTTGAAGAACTTGTACACCAGTTCAAGTACCCTTATTATACTGGTACTGTGCTTAATTGATGGAAATCTGCACAAATTGTTATTGGCTAAAGAGTGAAAGTAAGGGGGAAAAATGCTTCTCAGTTTTCATTGTTTTGAACTTTTTACCTGTATGTAAAATTTATTCTTCAATCCTGTCATAAAGAATTTTACCATTTTATATTGTAAGAGTAATGCCTAGCAACAAATGAACAGGATAAATATCACATATTATGGGTAGCTGTAGAGCAGTATTTAGATGAAGAACCTTAAGCATTCATCATCTTCAACAAGTGCGTGATCTGAAGGAAGGCCAATCATACTTGGCATACCGCCTGTATAAAAGAGAACAACAGAAGAACGACATAACATCAATAAAAAATGAACGACAAGAGCACTTAGGTAATGGATATGTTTGGCCTGCACAGAAAATGGGCGTGTGATCACGGGGATTGATCTCCACTTTATGGTTTTATTAGAAAACTAAGACCCCAAGCAGGCTAGACATGGATGCTGTAGTAAGAAATTTGCCGAAACCCAAAGGCCAGATGTGTCCTCCACGCCTCCTTTTCCTCTTTCTTTTAATTATGTTCAGGAATTGGAAAATAGTAACCAGTAGCAACTTTTCTCAAAATACCAAAACAATCTTTCAAAATTAATTTAATGAATTTCTTATTTTACCTGAAGACATCCATGGCTTCTCCAGAAGAACCTTGTAATATGAATTGTCAAAAGAAGTTGGGTTTCCAAAGCCTTTATTTCCAAGTGTGTGGGCTCCAGACAATGCTACGAGTTCTTGTGTTCTGGGAAAGAAAAGCCCCATCATTCATCAATAATGCATGAGCAAAGTAAATTAATAATAAATTTCCTTTGCTATTCTGGGTTAAGATCAAGACTTTAAGAAGACGTCAGATTCACCCATTTTAAGAATCCATGATAAGTCATGGACAATCAAAACACTGCTTTTAGTATGTAACTATGCAAAACTGTGAACTTAGTATCAACTCATTTTATTGTCCTGCAGGGTCACAAAATGGAAAATACAGGCAATCAATCACCATTACACAGAGCAAATGCCAAAATAAAAGATACTTCCTACTCACGAAAAGCCTTTTCTCAGGAAACATTTCTTCAAACCAGAAGCATTGAGAGATTCCTCAGGAAGTTTCCCTTCAGGATCAGGCTCCCTATCCATAAAAAAATGGCAATATTATTGGCAGAAGGCAAACATTCTGGTTCTCATTTGTAAGTAACAATCCATGAATTAAATCCCATTGAACAATTTTTTTTTTTCCTGTGAAGAAGGATGATCATTTTTCAATAACAACCTGAACATGATACATAAAATAGGCTTGAACATTATTTTCATGAGGAATCTAAATCCATTTTATCAAGTTGACATGCAATTGATTATTTGTTGTATCCTAAGGGGAAAGAACAAATTGTTAGTCACATCATGTATACTAACTATATAATTGGCATCTTACGATGAATCTAGCCTGCCAAGTGAAACCTGGATCTCTGGTCCTGCACACACTGCAACCGCTTCAGCTCCAGCCACAGCAATCATGTCTGCCCAGGATACTGATAGAGATAACCCCCAAAAAAAAAAGGAAAAATTGTTGAGTTAGACCAAATCAATAATTACTATTGAGACATTTTAGCAGTTGTTAACAGAGAAAACAATGACCTGGTTTTATAGCATCTATCTGAGTCTTTGCTTTCTGCAGAATCTAAACAATATATCCACCGAGGCATTAGCCAGTATATAACATAAAAGACTAATCTGTATTCGTGCATAAGAAATTCAGAACTTTGTACATAGAACGTACAATTACATTATTAAAGCCCCCCAAAAAAGAAGGGGGGGGGGGCAGGAGGGGGAAGGAGATTAAGAACAATACACTGATAAAACATGCCTTTATAGATTTTTTTAGTCCAGAATTTTCAGGTCTTTCAAGTTCACAGACTATAGAGCCATTCATACCACCTGCAATAACATGAAATATGCATTATTTATATCGAAAATTTAAGAAGCATAAGAAAAAAAGAGTTACTTATCTGAGAGAGTAATGTCCCTCAGGTGTAAACCTGTACTATCATCCATTTCAAAGGTCCCAGCGTCATGGAAAACCAGACGAAGCACACCCGCTGCCTTTCCCTTCGATAATACCTTGCCCACCTCTTCTTTTATGAGCAGATATTCCTTTGTACCTGACCTTAAATTGGAGTAGAAAAGTAACACAGCAATAAGCACACATCCAGCATCGTAATACAATATACAAATTTAGCTAGACGGAACTTATGATGAATTATTTTAACCAAATTGACATATGTACTAGATTTAATACATCAACGAGATTTATTCGTCCTATCATTATTAAGCCGAAGGGGCAGTGATCAAAGCTTTAGCTATGGAAGTAGAGTTGAATACAAGAAAACATCAAATTAGGTGTATCAGTAAGTTACTGTTATAATTTATTTTACGTCTATAATTCGGGAAAAAGATGCAACCCTTACTGAAAGCGGAAGCCTAACCAAGTCCATTGGCCAAATCGTATTCATTTACTGAAAGGGTGCAAGACCGCAAGGCATTTTCCAACCAGAAACAAGAAATTAAAGCCGAGAAAAAAAAAAACAAAAAATAGAAAACTCAACTTACTCGATCGCGTTTGCTCCATGACAATCCATGATTTGAGTAAAGGGAAGAAGACATGGAAGTGTGGCTATAAATAGTAGCCCTCTCCTTCTGCTAGTTGAAGCCGATCCGCCGATTTGACCTGCGATATGAGCATGTAAACGCAATATATATCAGAGCTATTCGAATCCTGACATATCAAGCTGGGCTACCAGAGATTACTTCACCTGAAACGAACTCGTTGGCATTGTCTGAGCGAAATTTGGCCGTCGATGAAGACGACTGTTGTGATTTGGCGGGAAAATTGATTTCGGAGAAGGAAGAGGAAACAGTTGAGCAAAGCATAGAATGGTTAGAGACGCAGAGAATCGAAGTCATATCACCAATGGACGGTATTCAGAGGATGGATCACCCTTTCGAACGTCAGCGCCTTCCCGACGACTTTTAATTTGCCAATCCATTCTAGCGCGCGGAAATTACAATAGTAACATAAATTTTGTGCGAATCTAACTTTCTTCTAGTCTTTTTTAATTAAAAAGGTAAAAGTGAATTTTTAACTCACAAAATATATTTTTATTTAAATAAAATTTAAAAACATAAGATACAATTAATTATCAATATTTTTGTACATTAATAAAAACACATATAATTTGTTCATTTCCTTTCTCATTTTACAAGCCTGACAGCCTGATATGAATGAAGGGGACTGATTATAAATATCCAAAATGTAATTGAATATTCTAAAAGATAAAAACACAGATAGTGCAGCCTCAACAGTGTCCATAACATAAGGGACTAATTAGAAAAGTCCAAAATGTAATTAGGCATAAGTTCAACAAATAAGTAGGAGGATATATGACTGTTGAGATTGACTTGTTTTCTACCTCCAGGGAGTCAGCACTGAGCAGGATAATTTGCTCTGTTTGTTTTAAAGAAAATCTTCACCATTCTTTGCAATTCTCCAGCACACAACACTGCTGGAACTGCACAAGCTTGTATCTTAAATTTCAAGTTTCAAAACAGCACACAAAGGAACAGTGAAGGGAAGATTATGTGATGGGTGGCAATTCACATTACAAAATTTGAGTAACTTACCAAAAATACAGTGTATAAAACCCTATACAAAAATAGCTACCCATGTGATGTCCCCAACAAAACCAGAAAAAAAAAGGTACAGTTATTGTTATCTTGGTCCAGAAAGCCTAACTGCAGAGAGATGAGCATCACTATTACAGTCTGATGGTCCTGAAGAGGTGCCACCTTCGCTCATAGATTTGAATAAAGTTGAGTAAAGGCGAGAACCCAAGGGAGAAGATGCTGGTGGCTTAGGAACAGTACAGAGACCCTCAAGCATCTGAACAACTTTGGTCATGGAAGGTCTCAGAGACATATCTTCCTGTATGCACCACAATGCAACTTTGATGGCAATATGAAACCTTTCATCATTTTCATCTATTCTCAACTTTGAATCAAGAAGATCTTTTAACTTCCCTTCTTCCATCATCTTGAAAGCAAACGATGGGAAGTGGGATTTCTCTGAAGACTCAGTAGGATCATAGTTTTTCCTTCCACCAATGATCTCCAGCAACACCATCCCGTAGCTATATACATCACTTTTCTCTGATATAGCATAGTTTGTGATCCACTCTGGTGCGAGATATCCCCTGGTTCCCCTTAGTGTTGTGAAAACATGACTTTGCTCGCGAGTCATGAGTTTAGCCAAACCAAAATCTGAAACTTTGGCAAGGAAATTATCATCAAGAAGCACATTTTCTGGTTTGATGTCACAATGAACAATCTTTGAATCACAATCCTCATGCAGGTATGCAAGCCCTTTTGCTGTGCCCAAAGCTATATTAAACCTCGTATTCCAATCTAACAAGAATTCTCCTGTGTTTTTCTTGAATATCCATTTGTCCAATGAGCCATTTGCCATATACTCATAAGCAAGAAGGCGATGGGTTCCTTCAGCACAGAATCCTTTAAGCTTTACCAAATGGAGATGATGAATGCTGCCAATGATGCTAACTTCAGCCCTGAACTCTTTCTTCCCTTGGCCTATGCTTTCCAGCTTCTTCACAGCTAGTAGTGTCCCATCTGGTAGAACTCCTTTATAAACCGAGCCAAAACCCCCATGCCCAAGCTTCTCAGAGAAGTTCTTAGTTGCGGTTTCCAGATCTTTGTAGCTGAAACGGACAGGCATTCTAGTTAAATTCTCAAAGAAATTGTCCTCTTCTGAACTCCCTCTTAGAGACTCAGGCAATTTTTTGTTTCTCCTGTAGTATCGAAGTCCCACATAGATCAAACCCAAAATGACAAGCAAAGTTGTTATGACAATAACTACAACAATCACTGTGTGCTTATTGCTGCTTCCACTACCCCCAGCAGAGCCAGTGCCTCCATCACTCGAGACCTTAATGTAAGAAACAAAACCAGAATTTGCACCAGAATTCTCGAAGCTTCCTACACTATCCAACAGGAAACAATTTCCCGAATAGCTGTGGAAGAACATTGCAAGACACGAGCAATTTCCTAGGCAGGAAGCTTTGCAGCCATTCAAATCAGTTTTGGAAGATGGTGGAAGGAATCCAAGCGCGAAGTAACCGAGTACAGCGTCGCCTTCCACTAGCTCTACGGATCCATTTGTGTCATCACAAGGAGAGACAACCCCTGGTTTGCAATTGGAACGAGAACTAAGAACAGAAGGACAGCGACACATGTGATCACCTGTGCATATGTAATAAGGATCACAAGGCTCAGGTGTGCTGCAAGAATCTTCTGGGATTCTTGTTGGCGAGGCACCCCCTGAACCTCCACTATTGAGATTATAGAAAGTGATGAAACCATCACTTCCCAGAACAGCAATCCAAGTGGAATTTGTGCCTGATGAATCAGCAGCAAAAATGAGCTGCCATAACAAGGCTTTGTTTTTATCATAGAACCTCCAGGAATTTGCACTAAGGGAAGCCGAAGCCACCGTGTTACCATTATTATTGATGATTTTCCGGTTATCTTTCTGCACAGACCAATAAGGCTGTGGGTTTTGAAAACCAGCAGAGAGAACGACATCACCAGATTTGATCTCAAGAACGTAGGTCAAGTTATTGGGGCTAGGTTCACTGATGAGTTTCATTCCCTCTGTGAACTCCTGCATTGGCAATAAGGTATCAGTTGGATGGCTGAAACTCTGCCAAATTATATTACTATCGTTCCCAAGTAAAACCAAGTTTCCTGTGTCCTGTAATTCCATTGAAGAAACTCCTTTGCCCTTCGTATTTGTAGACCAAACCACAGTGCTTCCTTTCTGTAAGAAAGCATTGCCGGTTTTATCAAACACAAAATCATCAGAATTACTAACAGGGAGTTCTCTGTTTGCTGTCCAAACCACTGTGGAAGTGTTGCTGTGGACGATTACTAGAAGAAACAATGTGGTATCGTTCGCAGTAGTCATGAAGCCGAACACAAATTCTCCATTGTTTGACACGAGAAACATGCCGTTTCTGTCAATCCAATTCATTTGAGAGCCTTGAAACCCTGGAGGGATCTTGCCAACGCTCTGAATACTGGCCAGACAGATTTCAGACAAGAGAAGAATAGACAAACACAGGGTGCCGATGATATGGATAAAAGACCAGGGTTTTTCCATGGCTCCTAGAAGTCTCAGAAAACCTGTTACTATTTGGGGAAATTTAATGTCGCGAAGAAGGAAGAAAATTCTGGAAATCGTAAACTAAGTAGAGAAAAGAAGATCCGAAGGTTTGAAGAATAAAATACGTCTTCTCCAAATGATTCACGAGTCAAATTTTTGGCACCAAACTAATCAGAAATTAAACTACATACTTGCAGCGTATGAAACCTATGACCAGAGCACTAAGGAAGAAAAAGAACTTTTAAATGTGAATTTCGCTTACTTTCGCGGCATAATGGAACACGAAGTGTACCTTGAAGAAACGAGATTGTGTGTATCGCCACCTATGAAAGGGACAGCTGAATAGGGGCAAATATGAACACAAGCAAAGTAGCAGTTAGCTTGTTCGCAGGAGAATTGACTAACACAAAGATCTACACCATCCGCCGCAATCTTCTTAATTCTGATTTCACAGCTAAGGAACAACCTCAAGAACGATAGACATAAATTCAAGTACAGCCATTCGGAAAAACTGACAAAGATAACTGAAGTTGAGGGATCCAGGAGCACAGAGTTAATAAATGAATGGATTGAAACATAAGTTGAAACTGATGAAGGCAGGACCACTTGAGAGAAGACCAGAAAAGAGAGAATCGCTGATAACAATTAAAGGGTACTCGTCATTTAGCCATGAAATGAAGAGAACAAGTTGGGAAGGGGAGGGTAGTCAGAGAAGCATAATTGAGGGAGTTGAGAATGTTGTTCAAACATGTCAATTAATGAAGTATAGAAGAAGGAAGATACTGAGTATAAGGGCAGAGAAAGGTAGCCCTCGCCTTGAAGTCTGATAAGAGAGCGAGGAAACAAGTGGATTTGCAGACGAGGATCGCTAGCTTTTTCCTAAATAGGGCGAAGAAACAAGTGGATTTGCAGACAAGGGTCCCTGGCTTGTTCCTAAATCTGTTTGTGCTTGTGTCATACGGATACGGGTGAGAGATCTGGGGTTGGCTTTGTCTTTTAAGGTAATTCTGAAACTGTAAAACAAGACATTTTTAGACTTGTGGCTTGACGATGGATTTGACGGATCCAAGAACTCCTTTTCTACATGGAAACTAGAAGCCACACAATATGATATATTCAAGGTAATTATTTGTAGGCAGGGTGCTCCTCGGCCCGATTAGATCTAGGTTCGTTCTAACCCGGCCTAATCGATTTGGATTAAAAATATAAATAGATATAATTTTAAATAAAATTATTTTAAGTTGGGTCGGACTATGAACGAATGGATATTTTATCTAATTTATCTTAATAATTATTTTTTTAGTTATTAATATATTGTCATCTTATTTTTTTAATTTTTATTTTATTTAATTATCCTTACATATTGTAATTTTTATTACTTACGTAAATATTCTTTACTTTTTAATTATTTTCATCATTAATGTGAATACTTATTGATATTTTTTTTATTGAATAATAAAAAAATATATATTTACCTAAGACTAATTATGTTAATATATCTTATATTTTACTTGATAATACTAAGACTATTTTTTTATTACTGATACAAATATAAGAGTTCTAAAAGTCCATTATTTTGCAATATGTCTATAAGTTTGTAAAAAAATATTTTTATATTATAAGTGTCAATTCATAAAAAAAAATAGTTTGGATGGCCCTAACCTTCCCTATCCTAACATAAATTAGACTTATTAGGATCGAGTAAGGCCACAGGTGTAAAAACAAACTTGATGTCTTAATCGGGTCAGGCATCAAATATACTAGATGTTCAATCTGACCCTCCCTATATACAGCCCTACTTATTAGGACTGTCCCGAGCCGCCCTAACCCACCCTAAAATCGGACTTCTCCGAGTATGACTGGGCTACGGGCATAAAAATATACCCAAAACTCTAATCGGATTGAGCTTCGGGCCAAGCACCACCTTAACCCGACTCTACCCATGTACATCCCTATTTCTAGGTGTTTTGCATTATTCTATATATAATGCAATATGGTACCTCATACACAATAATTTTTGGGACAGGTGTTGTTTGTAATAATTTAATTAAATCATAAAATACTGAAGAAACTAGCAGTTAGACTCGTGCAATGCAAAGAATACTCCAACTAAATGCTCATTTATTCTATATATAATGCAGTATGAAACCAATGACAGCAATTGAAAATAAATTTATGTTGACGATTGAATTAGTATAATAATTATTATTAGAATAAGAATGGTTTTGAATTTTGATTTGGGTGGGGAGTTGAGTTGGGTTGTTTTCATTTAATAGATTAGCTAGGGGAAGGTGGAGACGCGTGAGGAAGGAAACATTCATTGAAGGCCACTTGGACGCATTAAGTACGTCACGGAGCTGGACGAATGTGTAGACAGCGTCAATGTTTCTGCAACCAACGCTGTTCAACCAAGTTGAACTGCTGGGTCCCATCCCAAATCATCTCCCTTCTCACTCAATGCTTTTTCTTATTATATTGAAAATGAAGGATTACTTAATCAAAAGGAAGATCCTCACATGATGCATCAAAGAGAAAATTAGGAGGCTCATCTAGCCAAAATGAATCATTGCATAGAGTATAATATGCGCATTATTAGTAGATTAATTTTACTTAACTCTTAATATACTTCACTACTTTACAGAAGATTCTAATTCCATGTTAGCTATTACCTTGATCTATTGGCTTATTAGTTATTACTATTATGTGGAATAAAAAGATTTTTAAGAAATAGAAAGGATAATGGAAATGAGAATAAAATGAAATTTTGTCATTTAAATTTAAATTTAATATAATAGGGAACAAAATAAGAATATTTTTTTATTCTTATATTTAATAGAGTAAAAATATTATAAGAATAGAAATGAAAGATGAGTAAATGAATAAAATATAGTTGAAGCTAAAAAAAATTAAAATACAAATTTTTGCAAATTAATATAAAATAAAAGGTAACAATTATAGTTAAAGATATCAAATTGAAAATATTTATAATTTTATAATGAAAGATATTAAAATTTGAAATTATTTTAAATGATTCAATAATAAAAAATTTTAACTATGAAGAAAAAGTATAATTCAAGATCTTAAATTGAAATTTTTTTAAAATTTTTTTTAAATAAATTTAAAATTTAAGATCTTTAAATATAAAACATTATTATCATTCATGACAAAATAATAATTTTTTATTCTCTTTCCATTTTCAACAATAACTTTTTTCACTAATTTAAATGGAATGAACACTACAGAAAATAGTAACTTTGGAATCTATAAAGTTTTATATCTCCATTGAAACAAATAATATTTTCTCATTTCCCATCTCTCTTTCCCTTTTTACACATTCTTTTTCCAACATATCAGACATGTTGCAAGTGTACATACCATTTTGGGCATGTTTAGTATCTAAAAAAAATATATAATATTTATTATATTTTTATAATCATTATTCAATAATATTTTTTTCTTTTCATTACCTTTTTAAAGTAAGAATAAGAGAATCAATTTTTATTCATAAAATTATATATATATTTTTTGTATTTCTATTTTTATTTTTAGATTTCTATGCGCCAAACAGCTCATAAGAAAACACCATCTAGAATCCTTGAGGAATTGAAAATGGTAGGATTAGGATTTGAATTTTTCTGTCCTACGTGAGGGCAAACGGGCATAAAGTTCTACATGCGTGATTGGCATTAGCTTAGAGAAATGCATCTTTTGGCTCTACAGCAAATTTGTTGGTCGCCAATACCATTAATAATTAATTGGTTATGGTCTGGAGGATATCAAAAAGAAAGCGCTCATCCAATAGAGAGCCATGTTTAAAGTCAATACCAAGCTGTGCGATTCCCCGATTACTTCATTAGTTTAATATCATAGAGGAAAAATTCGAACGGTTTGGGTCAAAATCTATAGGGGAAAAAACCCAAAAAAGTTTTGTAAATCAAATCTATCCTAAAAAGTCATGGTATAATCTTAAAACCTACTGGTGAGGTGGTCTAATAATCGGTCACATATGATTAGGTATACTATGAGAACTTTTTATTTAAAACTTCCCATATTCTTATAAATTAAATTATGAATTACACAATAACTGTTATATATAAAATAATATTTTATCCCTTATGTTAAATTTATTATTATAACTATACCTATTAATTATATAAAAATCAAATCAATTCTATAAATATAAATGATAATTATAATTATAACGGAATTAATAAAATAATATTATATATTTAATAATTTCTTACATTATAATAAAGTTTATAAAGAATGAATTCATAATATATTATTGTATGTATGTGTGTATCTTAATCTTTAACATGAATGCTTACCTTATGGCCGAGGGCTAACCAAAATTTGGCTGTAGAACTTTTAAGGATGATATTGCAGAATCTGCCACTGTGAATATCTAACAATTATAATGATTCTATTTGTAATTTATGGACAATAATTAGAAAACATCCTAAAATAAGCTGAATTATAGGGATACGGTGAGCTACGTTGAGCCCCGGACCCTTGGAAACGAGTAACCCAAATATGAACGCATCGTTGTCCGCGTAGCCAAGTTGGCCTCCCCAACTAAGACAAGATCCTCTTTTCTTGTTATTTTCTCGCACACGCCCGCATATCTTACTAACCATTCACTCATTCAGAGATTATTTACAAAAGTTTGGTACGATGAGGTATTTCATTTATTTTTCTAATTCAATATTGATCTGTTACGTTATTTGAGTTTGATTGCTTTATACTATCCTCCTTTACTCGTCTTATATATTGTTCTTGGTTTTAAATGTGGTAAATGAACGCCACCAACATAATAAGATTATTTGAAAAAAAAAAACGCTTTTAAAGTATTTTAATTTTTTTTTTCGTTCATCTACTGCTTTTTATTTTTTGAATGAAACTTAGGTGCAAAAAAAAGAGACTATTGTTCCCACGCAATTCAATCGTGTTTCATTGGTATTTGGAACTATAAAATGGCTTTATCATTTGGTGTATCATAAACTACCTTAATAGCATCAAAAGGCTTTCACAAGCTGGCATTTCAATACAATTTTGGTACAACTGAAGCCATAAAATGACAAAAAAGTGTTCCTACTTCCTAATAACTTACTTACATGTAATTAAATCTTTTTCAGCATCACCGCGCTTTAGTATTCGATGAACTTGCTCGGATCTCCCATTTTGCTGCTAATCCAATAACTTCTGCTTAATACTATTAAACAAGCCCCATACTCATCTTCCAAGCCAAACACACTAAATTAGCGACAAACTTTCACATACATTCTATTGAGTTAAGACATTAATTTAGGATGTGAGATTGGGGAATCAACCACGTGGTACCATTTAAATTGACATTAAAATATTGTAGGTATGCTAATATTTAAATAACTAAGAGTGATGTGAACAATAATTCATTTGTTTAACATGTATCTCTCTCAGTTGGGAATTTGGAGAAGTGGGGAATTATAATACAGACTCTGCACATGCATTTTTATGAAGTTATCGTTGGCTGCTTCCCTTTTTTTTTTTTAAAAGAGAAGCAGTGCTTCTTGAATTCTGCACTGAGTACTGACAAATGCTTATAAGATATGGCTCTAAGTTTATTATAATCATCCACTCATCAACCTCATGGATTCACAACTAGCAATTTATAATTAATTTGAAGGCAATTCGCACACCAGCATTATTATTAATTTATTATTTTCATATTGGTAAATGATTTCTTCTTCTCAGTGCTCCGGATATGATCATGTTAATTTTCATAAAATTAGCGAGCCGATGGGGTTGATATTCTACAGCGAATGGAAATTCTATTCCCCATAGATCATAGTGATGTCAAACTTAGATAATATCAAGCGTCATGACTTATTAGGAAAAGGGAAAAAAGTGGCGTTGAAAGTTCAGGATGGCTAAATGATACACTTTTAGGTCATGAGGCGCAAATTACTTAATTATTATCAAATATGATTGGATGTGAAGACACGGAGCAATGGGAAGGAGTAATCGTGTTAGGCTTGGAAAAAGATTGTTTGGATCTCCACTTTGCTTTGGCATTTCGAACACTATAACTATGGTGGGAATGTTTGAAAAGGCATTCATCACCTTTTTTTTTTCACAATAATGGTATCAGGCACTTTAAAGATGAAACCTTAGAGTATACAATATTAGGTAACGTTGCATGCTTTTCAGCCGGTACAACCATCGTTGTCTTTCCCTCCCACGCAAAATAATAATAAAGTCCATGGGTCAAAATTGGTTGGAGTTTTATGCTCTTGATTGTAAATCCCCGAGTTTACCTCTTTTATGCTTCGCATCATTCGGGCTTCTTAGTCAAACTAACTGTAAAATTATTTGAAAGATTTTAAATAGACTTGGTCATATTAAAATAGATAGATGAAATCAATTGTGAATAACATGTATGCATAATAAGTATATTTTCCAATGCGATATTCACCTTTGTCATACTTGTAAATTTATTTATAATTAATATAATTTATGTCTTTTTAAATATTGAATCGAGACTAAGACTATCAAACTATCCCTCAAATTTTACAAGCCATAAATATTTCATTCTCACACCTGCGTTTGCTTATATCCCATTCTCTCTTAAGCACGCTCTTGAACTGCAACCTTTTTTTTTTTTTGGGTAGCCACCACAATAACTCTAAAATTGTAAGTGTAACATTAGCTGCTGTGCTGTGCATTTGCACGACACTAAAGAAAAGGAGGAAGATATTTTGCAGTCAAGATAAAATAATAAGGGAGAATTCTATCTAAAGATCATGAATTGATAAAAATTTTATTAAAAGATTTTGCAAATCAAAATTTTTTAAGAACTAAAGAACAAATTATCATTAAAACTTCCACAAATCATCACTTATACTTTTTAAAATTACAACTTAATCTTTCAATGTTACAAGGAGTTTTTTTTTTTACTATAATTTTAAGAAATATGAATAATAATTTTGAGAAACACTGGTTATAACTTTAGTTTTTTTAAAAAAGCTTAGTTTTTAAAATCTTTTAATGTTATTTTTACTCATTTATGATCTTTACATATAATTTTCTCTAAATAACAATAATAACAATAACAATAAAGCACGTAGGTTAAGGCAATCAAATGGTTATGAACAGTATTTTGAAGGAAGTTTTCTTGTATGATTTACACTCTCTCTCACACACACACGCACACAAATAGATATATATATATATATATATATTAAAAATTTGTTTGGTTGTATTTACTGAAAATATTTATCGAATAAAAGATACAAAGCAAGATCATAGCTCAATAAGTATTGGTTAAAATATGTCATCCACAGGTTCATTTTGTTGCGGTCATTTATATCTTCCAGAGTCAAACTTACCAAATCGATCCATTTACAACTCCCAGCCCAAATAAGCCCAAAAAATGTGTAACTTTTTAATAAACAGTCTTTGTTTGACCCAAAATAGCTAACAATAAAGCTGAGAACGAAGTGATCGTTATTGGATAGCATGTGCTTTCGTGTACGCTTCGTGTCGCACGGAGGGTATCGTTGACGTGGCAGAACTCTGCCAGATCAGCTGCGACCAATAATAAGCTACCACATATCCGGCAGTCCGCAAACGAATCACGTTTGGCTCACGTGATTTAAATTTTAAAGCAAGCGTGTGCGCTGATAAACGTGTGTAGACCAAAGCGGCCTCTCGCTCAGAAACAAGGAAATATCAAAGATGTATGACTTGTTCATCCCCGAGGTTGGGTTGTCCATACAGCACATATAAAAATGAAGGCAATAGTATCTATCTGTCGTATTCCTATCGCTACGTTTTTCTGTCCCTCATGACTTCATCATTTCATTTGATCAACCAACTAGTACAAGATATTTGATTAAACGAAGGAGGGAATTAGGAGAGATCAACGACGACACGACCAAAGATCGATCACCAAGATGAAGTACTGGAAGCCAAGGTTGTCGACGAGGCAGAGCGACAAGTACGAGGTGAGGCTTAACCGTTTGAAGCTCGAATTGGGACTGTTCGGAGCCAGGGTGGGTGGCAATGAGATGATGGCTATCGATATTGCTGCTAAACCTGATTCTTCAAACCCAACCTCACGTCTAGCTCTTCCCTTTTATCGGAAGTCTAAACGAAGATGCGCTTACACCACCGACCGCAGACCCCTCAGAAGAGCACCGACTCTCTCATGGAACTCTCGCGACCTCCACGATTTTCATGTCGCCCTCAAAGGTGACTCTGCTGCCTGCGACATGTCGTTTCATGTCTTATATGTAAGTTTTCATTTCTTGTGTTTAATTATTCGTTGATTATTATTATTATTTTGTTTGTTTTTAATTATTTTCTAACTGCTTTTCTGGTTAAAATGCAGGAAGAGGGAAGTGAAGGAAAACCCAGAGCTAAAATGGCGGTGGTCGGAAAAGTTTCAATCAAATTGAAGATGGCGGAATTGTTGAACAGGGAAGAGATGAAGACGGAGTCCAATTGTCAGATTCAAAGAAGGCTTCCAATCGAACTGAGGGTCAATCGTCTGTCCATCGAGGCCACCCTTTCGGTATGCTCCAAGTTCATTTCCCTCCTTTTTTTTTAATTACTTTAACAATTAGTATATTCTAATTGCTCTTTATTGGGTCAAAGCAGTTTTTATGTTAATTTTCTTGCCTTGTTAATTGTATTCTATACATGGGTATATATGGATATTTGAAATCTTCTCTCTTTTTTTTTATCCCACCCCGTTGGGTTGTAAGAAATTCGTGATTGATTATAACGCCAATTACTCCCTCATCTATGCGGATTAATGTTCCCGAGTACAAGTCACGGTCATACATTAAATACCTCGTGATCCTATAATTGACTGAGTTAATGGAAAAAATTCTCATTGGGTTTCCCTTTTCTTCTTGTTTGATTTTTTTGGCCTTTTTCCTTATTTTATTGCGTAAATAGAACTTTTCCTTGGATGAGATACTCGCAAAATATTCGTACAAACTTTGACTATGAAGCATTTACATTTGTTGACTTGACCGTCCCCTGTTGAAACTTTGAACAGGTTTCTGTGAGCTTTCTGAAGCTAAGTAGTTCTCATGACTCGCTAAAAACCTCTGAAAATTCCATCTCGTCCGAGAGGAAACACAACGGGAGGAAGACTGATGAAGTTAGTCCATACGAGTCAGACAACTCCCGCGTCTTTGACTCAGATGACTCATCCAAATTATCGACCAGTACCACAAGCTGTGGGAGTGGCCATAACATAAACATCGCAGCAAGGTCAAAACCCACGAATAAGTTAGAGACCCAGAATCGTTTGGACACTTTCCAAAGGAGTTGGTCAAACTTGTCATGGAATAAAAGCCTCGACGGATTGAATTCTAGAGCAACAGCCACAAGGAAACTACAAACTTTGACCTCGGTATGGATATAACTATAACTTCACTTTCTTTACTTTTAGTTGTATTAGTATTTTTCAAGAGGCATAAGGTCATTTTCATTTCATCTTGTCGCAGAAATCACATGGAGAATGGCAAATGAAGGAACTGATGAGCAGAGATGGGCGAGCAAAGCTGAACACCAGTGTTTTCTTTGCTTCGTTTGACCAACGAAGCGAACAAGCCTCTGGTGAGAGTGCTTGTGCAGCACTTGTTACTCTCGTAGCCCACTGGCTTCATTCCAACCAAGACATGCCGACAAGACCAGAATTTGATAGCCTTATCACGGAAGGCTCCTCTGAATGGAGAAGGCTATGTGATAGTGATGATGCCAACTTGAAGCGCTTCCCAGACAAGCATTTTGATCTTGAGACTATCATAGAAGCCAACCTGAGGCCTCTGGTTGTTGTTCCTGAGAAATCATATACAGGGTTTTTCTCCCCTGACAAGTTTGAATGCTTGAAGGGAGCTATGTCGTTTGATGAGATTTGGCATGAGATAAGCAGAAATGTGGTTGATTACGAGCCAAGGATCTACATTGTGAGTTGGAACGATCATTTCTTCGTGTTGAAGGTAGAAGCAGATGCTTATTATATTATAGACTCTTTTGGGGAGAGGCTTTTTGAAGGGTGCAAAGAGGCATTCATATTGAAGTTCGATGATTCGAGCTTGATGTATGAAAAAGTAGAGAAAGCAATCAAGAGTAATAGTAATATTAAAAGTGAGAAGGAAAGGCTCGAGTTGGTTTGCAGTGGAAAAGAGTGCTGTAAGGAGTTTATTAAGCGCTTTCTTGCAGCCTTACCACTGAAGTATTTAGAGGAAGAGGAGAAGAAAGGGTCTATTTCTAACCCCTATCTTCACCGGCTACTGCAGATTGACTTCCATTATAGCTCTTCATCATCCCCGTCTTCAGCTTCTTCAACAACCTCTCTCTTTTCAAGTGGGGCTTTAGAAGCAGAATTGTGCAGCTAGGCTTCAGTTTTTTTGCTCCTAGCAATAGGGAAACATCGAGCTTGCCCTTGTGGCTTAATGCTATGTACTGTGCCTCTAATGAGGGAGGGAGCTATGAGATTGATTTTGGTTTTGTGCCTCTTAAAACATGGGATTTCCCCTTTGTATAGAAAATTTGCCCATGGATAATACGTCGATGGCAAGACTCTTTGCACTTGGTAACCGGAAGGGAGCAATTGTTACAATTAGAAAACGCATAGCAGGAGACCCAGCTATGGCTGCTTCTTTTTCTTGTAACAATTACACCTTTGTAACCATGTGATTTTGTTAATTTGAAGATGAAGCAAGCTATACCTGAATAAATGTTCTATCTATGGCTTATTATTGTCCTTTGAATTTTCCACTTGATGTAATTAATTTGCTTATTAATTTATTTGTAGTGCATAGGGTCAGGCTAACACTTTTCATGCTTTAAGCAAAATAGCAGACATAAGTACCCTATCAAGTCATTCACTAATCATTTCATTTTCCTTGCAAATGGAATAACGCCTCATACGGGTGGACCATTCTTCATGCTCAGAGCATAATTACTTTAGGGAGGAGATAATGGTTAGATATGGCAAAGGGAGATACGCTTGTCCGCCATTTTCATAACCAAAGGCCTAATTAGTTCTCCTCAATTTCTTAATCACGAATCCGAACGGGCCCACAGATCCTATCTCTAATGTTTCAGGATTATTTCCTTAAACAGCATAGTTTAAGGTAAGGCCAACCAAGATACAGATTCTGTCTCCCAATTTCATCTTAGATATGATAACTCATGTCTGGCAGATACATGAAGCAGAATAGCAGCACCCAAGCGTCCAAGAAAAACTTTTTTTCACCTTATCACCGTTAACTTTATTTATAGCATCGAAGTCAACTGTTTTATAAATTATAATATCCTCTAAGCAAGGTTACAAATTTTACATTGCAAAGGACATATCCTATGTACGTCAAGCAGATAGAACAGGTCCATATTGAACAAGCTACAGAAGTTAGGACATGACAAATTTTACTACATTGCAGAAACACTCCGAATTTTTTTTCCACCAAAATTTACATTAACTCAAGAGTGTTCTGAAACATTGCCGAGACGAACCTCAAAATTACATAATTGCACAGCCATTTCAAGAAGCATTGTGACGCAGAAGCTAGTCTAGATGGAAACCTCAATTTCCCACACATGGTATCTAAGGCTTCAAACAAACGAAATCTGCCTTCCGTTTCTGCACTGTTGGTCTGTCCCAAACAAAGGAAGAGAATTTTTTATCCTTCTGGCAAGTTTCACCGCTGAGCTTGCTCTTTTCTTCAACAGCTGGGGCCGGCATGGAGAGAGGGCCTAACCGGAGAGATAGATCACATCCAGTTGTGGGTTGGTTCTTATCAGGATCACCCCTTTTCAAGGATTGAGGTTTCTGATTTGAATCTGTGATGTTGGAGGCCAAGAGATTCCCAACACCACCCGTAATGCCAGGTCCAGAAGAGTTAGAAACTGATTTATGAGAGGCAGTAGAACCATTATGGGACTCATCGAATGGAATGTGATTCCCATAATACAAGGGGTAAACTGAAAACAAGTTTGACAATGGTTGATGTTCCAAGCACTGCTTTTTAGTAGTTGAAGGGAAATGCTCAGACACAAAGGGCAATGTGTTAGAGGAAGGAATGGTATCGTCATTTCGGAAAACCAACCTTTGATATTCAGAACCCAGACGGGTAGATTTCACAAAATTTGAGCAAGGAGACACAAAATGTGATTTTGCTGTATGATCCCCTCCAGCAGGCTTCTGTACTGGCTCTTGAATGGTGGGATTCAGATAACACCTTGGGCTATTGCGTTGACTCCTTGAAGCTTTTACTGGGGCGCACCCCAAACACAGAGCAGCTGAGTCATGCCAAATGTTGAAGGAACATTACCCACAGAAAAGAAGCCATTTTCATCAATCTTCTTTGTCGAGGAAGAGGCTAAACTGGGGCAGAACTAAACACTAAAAATACAAAATACGGTTTTCATTTGAGTAATTTGAACTCAGAAGTGATAACTTACCTTCAATGCAAGGCTGGAGATACTCTCCAGTTTCAGTGCTCTCATCGCGTCGAATTACTGTATCAATGGCATCATTTGCTCTGTCCAAGAGTGTTGTAAGGTCCATATATTCGGCCTACGCAAGAATAGCTATGCTGGATTATACAAATGATAAAGGAGAAGACTTCTGTATGCAGAATTCACAAGTATTTTGCTTTTTCAGCCTCATAGAATACTTCTCTTCCCGTCTACCAAAAATAAAAACTTGCTCTTAGTTTTCCATTCCCTGAGAAATTACCTCAGAATTGGCTTTGGAGTACATAATTTCTTCTGCCCTGAGCACCACAACAGGGAGCTTTTCTTGGTACTCTTTATTCTTCTTCGTAGCGGGGCCATGTATATCATTGACAACCCTATTTAGTATTCAGAAAACCAGAGATTAGAAGGGATACGAAGAAACATATGCATATATTGTTCAGAGAAAAAGGGGGAAGAAGGGAAGAACCTGAAAATTTCTTGAATGAGGGTTCCTCTAATGGGTTGGTGCGTCTCACTGTGCCAAGCTCTTCTAACACAATCATACGGCCTCGGGCCTGGCCGTGGCATCCTGAGAAGTTCTTGGGGAGATAGAATGAGAAGCAGAATGCTCTGTTTCTTTAAGAGAAACAAAACCCCAAGCTGCGTGTGAGGTTGTAGGCAACTTGTTCCTTTTTTTTTTTTTTTTACTTTTACCCCTTTTCCTACCTGTGAGACTCCCAAAGACTCAACAGGACAACCTCTGAGCAAAATGCAGTACCACCACAAGTGAGTGAGCAGTGAAGAGAAAGGAAAGCAAAAAGCTTTTGCTGTTGTGTCTGCTTTATTCATTTATTATATGGTTTGCTTTATATCATGTCAAAGTCCTCAATTATTTTTTGCAATGGAAGGGGGTTTAATTGAAGAGTTTGGTGTGTTCCCCACTCATCCTCATGCCTGCCTCCCCTAGCCCCAAGAGTCTCTTTCGCTTTTTGTAGTTTTTTGCCTTTTGGCTTCTCCCTTTCTCCTAACCATTCATTTGATGGGAGAGGGCATGACATTTGGTCATTGTGTCACTGTCGGTGACCTCAGAGCAACCCCAACCTCTACTCACACTGTAACATCTAAGAAAAGTGAAGGGTCCCTCATGTTTACTATGGAGGTTAACCCTCCTAACTCCATACCTGTACATTTAAACCACCATCCTCCTATTGCACTCCGTTTGGTAATTGGTACGTCACTGCTAAATCAACAGTGTCAAAACCTAACGAAACTTTTCTTTTTTCAGTTTTCATCCTGCACACATGAAAATCATATCAAACGACATATATAGACAGGTTTTTGTTTGAGGATTCAGTTCAAATCTCTTTTCAATCTTACGCTTCCATGCATCTAATGTCAAAATTAATAATAGTCTCAGAACAGCTCACAGCAGCAAGAAACTCATATCAGAATCGCAGGTTTGAACTTTCCGGCGCCAGAGGAAGTTTCGTTTTCTCCCTCCCTCTTGCTGGAAGACATAGAAAGAGGAATAGATCTGTTAAAATACCCAAACAAAGTAATGAGCTTTCTTTGGATCTGATTCAAAATTTTGCGACCCATCTATTTGATTTGCTGATTTTCAGACAATTAGATAGCTCTACAGCGTCTGAGACCCTCCATGAGTATTAACAAAATTTATGAACTTGGATTTGATTTTTCTCAAGATGTTTTAAGAATTTAAATTTCTGTATATATATATATATATATATATATATAGTAAAGATACTGATTAAAGTAATAAATGAGTCTTATTTTGTGTAAATAATATTATGTTATTCAAAACTGTTGCATATAATGGAATTTCTTTTTCCCTTTTGGCCCAATGGGTTGCACATAATGGAATTTTGAATTCAAAGTCTAAAAACGGGCTTCTACTTTCGAACATGGCCGAGCAATCTGGTGCGTTACGCCTGTCTTTAATGAATCATTTAATGGTTCAGTAAGTTCCCCTGTCAATACTCCACACGCGAATTCTCAAGGTGCACGGGGTTGATTTTCGTTGAACTTTCTGAAGCAGAATTGTCGAGCAAGACATTCAGACTTTGGTTCCAGGGATGAATTTATGGACTTTTTGACTTAAAAACTATAAAATAAAAATTCAAATGCTGAGCACCTATTTTAATTTTACTAAAATCTTATTTTAGACTTTTATAAATAAAATATTTTTTAATTTAGTTATTTATGAGATTATTTTTTAATTTATTTTTTAGTTTATTTTTTATAGATAAAATAATTTTTAATTTAATCTTTTATAGAATTATCTTTTTAATATGACTCTTCACTAATAAATATTTTTTAATTTAATAATTTTCAGATAAAATTGTTATCAATAATATTTTAATATCAATTTACTATAAACAAAATAAACAAATATAATAGCATATAACATTTATTATAACTTGTCATTTTAGTCACGGTTATATGATATGTAAATTCACTTTTGGTTTCATTAATAGTAGATTGATAAAAAGATATAATTGATAATGATTTTATTTATAAGGGGCCAAATTAAAGAGACAATTTTGACCCAGAATGTCTAACAAAGGATTTCATAGACTAAGGTGACTAACAAAAGCTCAATTAACCATAACTAGTGATTCAAGAGAAGTTTTGGCTATTATTACTTACCCACATAAAGCTCTTTTCAAGCTCTTTTGACATGGCAACTTGGGTTTACCTAGTTGGGGTCATCTCAGAGCCCAAGATCATTCTTTTCATATCTTTTAAAGTTATTTTAGTTACTTCCATATTTTATGACATTTATTTTTATTTTTTTAAATTAAATTTTATTTTCTTATTTATTAGAGTTAATTATTACTTCTTATAAGCATCCTATAATTTTATTTCAAATCACTCAGACAATAAAGAAGTTATCTAGATTTCAATCTTTTTTGTATTTCTGTTGCGTCCTGTGATCATAGAAACATGTTTTTTCATTTTATATGTGTTACACTATTAAATTCTATAAGAAATTAAATTAAAAAATACTTTATTTGTAAGGAATCAAATTGAAAAGACAATTGTATAAGAAACCAAATTAAAAAATTATTCTATCTATAAAAAGGCAAAAGAAGTTTTAATTATTTTATTTCTTTCAAGTTTTATATAGTCTTTTTTTTTTATTAATATTTTGACTTGTAGATTGAGATATTAATTTTTTTTATTTTGTCAGTCTCATAATATTTAAAGAATACTAATATTTTGTGCAATAATTATTTATCAATTTTTATTTAGAAATTTATTTTTAAATTAGACAAAATTTAATTGTAATGCTTCTTTTGCAATAATATTTTTATTAAATGAATAATATAATAAGTAACATAATGAGGATAATAAGAAAATAATAACAACAAATAGATATAAAAATAAAACTCAAAGAAATCAATTATTTCAAATTTTAAAGATTCGTAATTTTTAAGTAAATATTATTAACAGTTATAAAAAAATAGTACAATCTAGTAGCATTTTTTAGAAAGGTAGTATTAATTTTTTAAAATTTAGGTAATATGACAAGTGGTAGCAATTAATTATAATTAAATAAAGTCAATATGTAAGTAATATAATCAACTTATTAAAAATAATAATAACTAATACAATTGAAAAGAACAATTATATAATTATTTTTGGTCTGATTTTTTAAAATTTATACTTTGATTGAATAAAATTAATAATAATTAAAAATGGAAAAATGGTAATATTTTAATATTTTTATGAAATGAATTTAATGATAAGTAATACAAAATAATAGGAAATAATGAAAATTAAAAGAATAAGAAAACAATAATTAAATAATTAATATATTTTTTGAAATTTGAATGTCTATAACTAATTAAATGACATCAATATCTTAAGAGGTTATTTATACATTCTTGCATGTTTCTAAATGTAAATCTTGTTATAAGAGTCAAACTGAGCAAAAAGATGTAGGCATGTGTATATACAAATGAACAAAATGATGATGATGAAGAGGATGCCATATTTGAGTGTGATGGAGTAAAAACAATGAAGGCGAATAAAAAATTACTTTAGAAAGGTTGAAGGGTTAGTTCAAGATAAGTTATGGTTTTTTTCAAATCAAGTAGTGCCTTAATTAATATACAAGGCCTAATGAGACTATTTTTGTGTGGTATTGGAGGTTATATTTGGAGGAGGAGTATGATGTGCACTCACAAAATTCATTGCAGCTTGGTTTTATAAAATTGCACAAAAAGTTCTCAACCACTCAACTGAATTTCAACACATACTCAGCCAACAATTCATTATAGTTCATCAACACGCCATTATTGAGCCTTGTTATGGAAACCCACATATCATTGCCCTCATCCTAGTCAAATCATGGTACTGATGAACATGTCACTAATAGTAATATGCCAAATTATTCCATAATACAACTTGGCATTATTAAATATATAACTTGCACTAGTCCCTTTTATCTATTTCCATATTATTAAGTGATACTATCTCTACCAAATACTTTGCCAGTTGGGTATTAAGCAGCCAATCCCTTATGAATTGATAAATTTAGATACCCACCATACTATGTAACTAAAAAGGAAAACATCAAAAAGCTAGCAACGAGAGTATATAAGTTTCATTAATACATGGATATATTGACGTGATAGACTACTGTCTACATATCCCATATATAATACTTTTAAGTGCATAAGATGGTGTTAGAGGTGTACCTAATAATGGATTCATGCTACGAACGGTGCTATTAGCTTTGTGGTAAATGTTTATAAAATTTTATCTTTTCTAAATACCTATTATACAAACATTTAACCTTTTGTACTTTTTATAAGCTAATCTAGCTAAATGTTTGTACCTAATTTTAGATCTACTATCAACCAACGTTGTAAGACTATACTTTGTGGCCTCGATAAACATAAAAATATCATAATCTCTCAACCTACTCTGCCACCATATTATCTATTAAGGCCATTAATTTCCTAAAAAGAGGGAAGGGAAGAGAGCTCATATTGTAAATGGTGATGATTAATATTATGACACCATTCGTACGACTAGTTTGTAACACCCCGAAATTAATTAAAAGCGATTATGAAAAATCAAGGAAATTACTATAAGGAATTTAGGAAGAATAGGAGAAAAATAAGAAATTCTACAATAACAGATTATTTTGGGAATTTTAAAATAAATAGTAATTTTAACCATTATTAAGTGAAAATAAAATGCTAATAGTGGGTTTAGGTTGATTAAAATAAATTAATTAAGTGAAGGTAAACATTTAATATTTACAATTTATAAATAATTTAATTATGAAAAAATCAATTATAAAAGTCTAACTTTTTTCTAATGGATGTCAAACTCATTAAATTTTGACCCAACATTAGGAAATGAGTCTACTTGGGTATTAGAAACTTAGGTTAGCCCATTCCAACCTTAAACCTTAAAACCATCTGCAACCACCCTAAAATCTTTAAGGAAAAACATTTGTTCTATAGAAAAATAAGAGCATTTTTTGCATCTTTAAGGAAAGGCTAGGGTTTTCAACTCATTGCCATCATTTTGCACTTCTAAAAAAAGATTTAGCCAATATGAGTTATATAAAATTTGACCCTTTCATCCTCTTCTTCATTTTGGATTTATTGATTTTTCATTTAGAGGATTTTCACCTTATTCGCAAATCTAAAACTAATTGTTTTAGTAGTTTTTGCTTGATTTTTGAAGTTTGAAGTTAAAGCGACTATTGGGTAAGTATCTTTTTTTTTTTAAATTTTAATGTGTTTCATGCTAGAAATTGAGACTGATTTATGTTTTAGGTTTTGATGATATACTAAAATGTTAAGAATTAGGAGTAAAACATTAAGGTTTCTAGTGTAGAAAGACACAAGTCTGAATTTGAAATTTATTGGAGTCTAGATAAATGCCTCTTAGATTGTTCATGATGTTAAGAATGATGGGTAACTGATTTTGGTATTGGATGTTGACTACAAAATTGGTTTTGGTAAATTAGAACCTCTAGAGAGTTGGAAACTAATCTTGGTTTTAAAATTTGACGCAAAAATAATCAGAGCTAAATTTAATTCCTTCTATATGTTCATGTTTAATCTGATATTTGTAGCCTAATATGTTTTTCTATGCTAATGATTGGATGGCTACATGATTATTGTTTGGATCATGAATGTGTCTTTGGTGGAGTTATGGTTTGGCTGCCACTCTTGCCTTGTGCTATGATCAAGTATTGAGTTGTGATTAAACTCATAAATACACTGAGCTGTGAGCTTGCTCAATAGGGAGTTGGCGTTATAGACGGGCCTTTCTCTTTGTTATTAGCCATTAGTATGTTGTATATAATTGTTAGTATAAGATAGTAGTCATTGATAGTTCAACTAGTTAATTTGTTGTTTGAATTAATGATTCTAATATTTATAAAATGCATTTATATTGATTAATCTGTTCATATGTATAAAATCTTCTTTGATTATTGAAATTCACATCTCACCCTATTTTTATATGTTAACAATTTCAGATAAAGGTTCCTCAATTAAGAAAAAAAGGGTAACAAGTGGATAAATATCCTTAATTTGAGTCATTGTGTGGAATTTCTACACTTGGACCATTTTAACTTAGAGTAAACACTAATTTTATCTAACTTAAGTTGTATAATATTATGATGTATTCATTTTTGTCAACTGTAAGTATTTTCATATTTTGTAACTAAGGATGTAACCATTAGGAAGTTAGGCTTTAAATTACATGAAATTTAATGTATATACTTAATGTTGATTTGATATGGGTTGTTGCTATTAATAAACCATTATGTTACAAAATAAATGACTATTATGAATATTGTTGTATGCAATTCCTATTAGAATGTGTATACATTTATATATATATGCCTTCTAGGAGGAATTGAGTTGTGTTATGGTCAAAATCCACATGTGAGGTCCCTTTGGAGCTTTGAAGGTAGGAACACGTTTAGTTAAACCATTGAAACTTATCCAAAGTGGTTTAAGGTTAGATGGTAGGGCAATGTACATTTTCATATTATCACTAATGGTTTAGGCATCCATTGCTGTTATAATGAGTCAATTTGCTTATATGTAGTGATGATCAATTGATATACACCATCATTAAGTCCCTACACAATGAGAATTAGTGAGTTGAAGTATATAAGAGTTGGTAGGTCATTAAAACCATGCAAATCAACCAGAGGAAAACCCTAAAACTTTATCAGTGGGTATATCAAATAATTAGGACGAGTATTGAAGAGTTTAGGTTCAGAAGGCAAATGAATCGCAACTAGGGCTCATACAAAGGTGAGGAATGTTGTGGCATGAGTCGAAAAAAAATAGTTCAAGTGTTTTACAAAACCAAGTAGCGTCGCAATGCAACAAGTCTCCCCACAGTATAAGTTACGAATTTTTTCCAGGGAGAGTTATAGTATGTAACCTCATCGTGGCAAGACTCAGGAAATTTGAATAGCAAGGCTTGGGGGGATTTCTCACCACGACATGAAAATCTCAACTTGCAACGAGGATTGGGAAAAATTGTATTTCGAGTTCCATTGGTGAGTTAAGTCATGATGTAAGTATAACCTGAAGCTTTTAAAGGTTCTATTAGCCATTTTTGCTATGACAAAATTCTTCTAAGTCATGGCTTAAGACCCCAAACCTTTATTTTGGCCTTTACAATCTAATTTACACTATGTTAATGATACATAATGGCTTATGAACAATCGTATAAGAATTTCGTACTTGTAAATTCAATTATGAATAAAGCGAAAGTCCTAATTGAGAACTTTAATTCCCTATGTGCTTAAGTCTTCTTGTCTTTTTTGAATAATGATTCTCAATGACAAAAAAGTTCAAATTTCCCTACATTTTTATCCTTTGGTAAATTATTATCGGCTTTGTATGTTAAGTATGGATTATTATTGTATGATTATGATTAATTAGCATGATTAGGAGTTCGGATTGATAAATTGATGTTTTATAAACCAAATAAGATGTATTATAATCCAATCTTATAAATAAAAAAAACATATGTCTAAATTAAAAAAAAAACAAATAGATGTGCAATTCCAAAATTCTTAAAAAACAACATAAAGGAGGTTAAGACTAACTTATCAAATAATATTTGCGAAAATTATAATGAAAGACTCATATTATATAAAACTTACAATAAATGACTTTAAAAATCGAAATTATTTTTAATGACCATCATTTTTTAGAAAATTGTACTATCAATTTTAGGTAATTTATTATTGGGTGTAGAAAAATGCTGAATTTTCTTATACTCAATAGTAAATTCCTTAAAATTGATAATAAAATCTCTTAAAATTTAATAGTAATAATGATTCTCAATAATAATTTTAATTTTAAAGGTCATTCATTATAAATTTTATTTAATATAAATTTTTTATTATAATTTTTTTATTATGTTCTGATAAAAAGTAAGAGATCAAGCCTCTTAAAATCGACGAAAGGAAAGAGAGTCTTGCTTTCATTGAAGCCAAGTTCTCCAAATTTATATCATATTGATGCACTACTTTTTTACATAGGAGGATTTGACAAATTAATTTTAAAAATATATGGTGCAAAAAGCCTATGACAGAGTCTTATATACATGCATTTTTCATCTTAAATTTCAGGAAATGTGTTATTTAACTTTTTCTATTAAAATTACATGCTTTTTTAATATAATATTTGCTTTTCTTTTCATTACAAATGCTCCAAAATATAGTCCTGTTGCCTTTTTTTTTGGTCAGTTCAATTATTTCCTTTTTTATGATCATTACAATATTCTTCATGAAATTTGTCTTTATTAGGAACAAATTTTGACAATTTAGGTCACCTTTGATATGTCCCAAAAAGAAAAATGAAAAGAAAAAGAATTAGATAGATAGAATAAAAAATAATACTTATATCCTTATATTAAAGAAAATAATAAAAAAAATATACATATTAATTTTTGAAAACTTTCTCATTCCATTTCTCTCGTTGCCAGCTATCAATCGTGATCTTAAAATCTTGATTCCATTTTTAGGTATCATCATTACGTAACTAAGTCACAAATATTTTTGTTTCTTTTTTTGAAAATCTGTTGAAAAAAAATCTTAATTTAAGATTTTAAAATAAAAATATTTATACTAAATAGTTTTAAATTTTTGAATTACTCTAAAGAAGCATAGGATAAAAAATTTTAACCTGAATTCTTGAACTATAATTTTTTATATATAATTTAAAATTTTAGTTTTACATCATTTAAAAATAATTTTAAAATTTAAAAATTTTTAATACAAATATCTTTAATTTAGAGTCATAAATTTTAATTTTCCACATTTTTTAAAGCTGAAACTTGTGTGATGCAAATTTCAATTTCTAGAGTGAATCGATTCGAGTTTTTAATTTGCCAAAAGCTGTCCTACGTGATCCAAATTCAATAATTCAGAAAATTATATTTAAATCAACAATACTTGTAAATGTACTAAAAAATATAATAAATTATATTAAAATTTTTAATAAAATTTATTATTTTAATTTAAAAATTATACTTAACTTTTTTAATATTCTGAGATATTTACACAAATTTCTATCTAAATTATTTTTTGTCAAAAAGTTAACTTTTTAAGTGTTATGAAATTATGATTTTATTTTTAATATAATAATAAAGATAATGTAATAGTTTTATTTTTGAAAGAAATACATATTATTTAAAAAACTTGATTTTATTGATAGAAAATAAATTTAAAAAATTGAGTATAAATTTTAAACTAAAACAGATATAAAATATAAATTTAACAAATTTTAATAAATATAAAAAATTTTAAAAAAACTTAAATATGATAAGTAGATAATTTTTTAAATAATAATATGATAAGTATATATTTTTTATAGAAAAATAAATAATTTTGTAATTTAATATTTTAAGATAAAATTTGTATGCTCCTTATAATTTTAATAAAAAATTAATAATAATAATAATATAAAGAATTAAAAAAACTCAAGAAAAAATTTTTGTTTGGGTATAAAAGATATGAGAAATTGCAGCGATTGACAACGTGAGTAAATGTGTCAGGCGCATGCATATTCTAACAAAAACACATCAGCAATAGGATGCCCACGTACTCACTCACTAATACCTTCACTCGTTCACCGAACTGATACAACGTTACGGTGCGCCAAATTTGGCCGCATGGGAATCGGACGACTGAGATTGATGCATCGTTTGATGCTGTGTTTGGTATTAAAGGAAATAAGGCGGCATTGGAGCTTTCTCTTATTTGGTTTATATTTTGAGAAAAAAAAAGAAAAAAGAAAAAAGAAAAAGAATGGAGAAGGAAAAAAATATTTGTAGCACCTACGTAATTTTTTACACTAATTTTTTTCATTCAAGGTTGGAAGAAAGAGGAGAAAAAAATAAGAGAAAGAATAATTGCAAGTTTCACATTTTTTAATTATTGGTAGGACCCATGGGTTATTATTAAATAAAAAGTATAATTACGAATAAATATTTAAAAAAATAAAATATATAAATTTATAATTGATATATTTAATTAGATTGAAGATAATAACATAATTTAATATTTTTTTTACATATATTTCCTTTTTTTATGAGATTAAACAAGAAAAGAAATTTGATTTTTTCTCTATATCTTGTCATAACAAACAAATTAAGAGATGGTTTATCCATTCTTTTTTTCATTTTCAATTTTTTTTTTCACTTCTATCATTTCTCTTTTTTAAAAAAAATTTACCAAACAAAGCATTAATGTCATAAAAAAAATCAATGCAAATGAAAAAAATGATAAAGGAATAGAAAGTGAATAATTTTATTCACTTTATTTAATGTTATAGAATACAAAAAATATCTTTCTTTTCTTATTTAATTTAATTAAGAAAAAAAAATATATCTTATATTCAATTTAGTTTTGCAGGGTTTCTTTTCCTCTTCTTTTTATTCCTTTCAACAAATTGAGTTATTACAAAAAGCAAGCCGAGCACGTTTGGTGGCAAGCGTTAAAAATTAATGGAAAAAATTATCAAAAATTTTGAAAAATATTAATTATATATCTATAATTATTAATTAATAATATCATTTATTTTTATTATTTTTAAAATAAAAATATTTTAAATTATTTTTTATCTTATTTATATTTTTTTTTCTTTTCATTTTCTCAACCTTTTAACCAAACGCAACCAGGAGAGAATTGAGATTTTATAAAAGCGTATATACGAATTGCAGCGAATGCACATGCAACCGAAAAACAAACCAATTTTAGTTTAAGGAGTGATTATGAGGTGTCACGTGAAACGGCGAAAGTTATCTCCGCCGTCAATACGGCATTCTGTTTGAATCCACGCTTTACCTACAGTCTCTCTATCTCTCTTCAATCTCTCATCAAAATTCGCTCGCACTCTGATATTTCTCCACCACAACGAAGACCTTAGCCATGCTATACCCCAATCCTCTCTCTCTCTTCTGCCTACTCCTCCTATGCTTTCCCTTGGCCATTCTCTTCACCACCACCTCTAATTCGAAAAACAACCCTACCCACACCCCCATCCCCACCTCCACCATTGTTGCCCAATCAATTGCTTTCTTTGATACCCACTGGAACCGCAAGAATTTACGCAGTTATGTCGTCTCGCCAACACAAGACGACGGAGTGTTGTTCCGGGTCGCCGCTCATGTCAAGGCCAAACCCAAACCGCCCAGAAAGATAGCTTTCTTGTTCCTCACCACAACGCCTCTCCCTTTTGCGCCCCTTTGGGAGGCCTATTTCAATCAAGCCCCAAAAAATCTCTTCAATATCTACATCCACGCCGACCCCTGTTTCTCCTATGAACCCCCATTCTCTGGTGTTTTCTCAGACCGAATCATCCCTTCCAAGCACACAGAGAGGTTCTCCCCGACGCTAACCGCGGCGGCGCGTCGTCTCCTTGCACACGCTCTCATTGACGATCCTTCCAATTACATGTTCGCCCTCCTATCCGCCGCCTGCATACCCCTGCATTCCTTCAATTTCACCTACAATACCCTGATCCCGTCCGCACAGAGCTTCATCGAGATTCTGAAGAACGAGATTTGGACTTACGACAGATGGGCGGCGCGTGGGCCCGACGTGATGCTTCCGGAGGTGAAGCTGGAGGATTTCCGGATAGGGTCCCAATTTTGGGCATTGACACGTAAGCACGCGAGGCTGGTGGTGAGTGACCGGAAACTCTGGTCGAAATTCAAGCTGCCATGCGTGTGTAAGTACACGTGCTACCCCGAGGAAAATTACTTCCCTACCCTTCTGAGTATGTGGGACCCCAAAGGGTGCGTGCCAGCGACGCTGACGCACGTGGACTGGAGAGGCCGCGAGGATGGGCACCCTCGCACGTACAATGCATCGGAGGTTGGACCCCAACTGATCAAGAGCATGCGAAGTAGGAGGCCTAGGTACGGTGACGAGGAGATCAACGGCTCTGAGTGGCGATCGAATGGACGGCAGGATCCGTTTCTGTTCGCGAGGAAGTTCGCCCCGGACACGTTGGAACCGTTGATGAAGATAGCCAACGACGTTATCTTTAGGGATTAGGTTGTAAATTTTGTGGATTCGATAGGGCCAATGTACACAAAATTTAATTTGGTTTTTCGGTTTTAAGTTAAACTCCACAAGGGCGGTGGATTAGATATAATTATGTTAGGATTTAGGAGCTAGATTGAAGGGCCGTAAAAACGGGAACGTTTTGGCAGATGGAGAAGACTTCGGAGCTGCCAAAATCCAGTCTGTTGTGAGTGGGTCTAAAAGAGGATCTATCATGTGTGTACAGTGTGCGCAACAAAGAGCAACCATAAATTATGAATGGTATTTCTCAAGTACAACAAATATGGGATTGTTTTTTTTTTTTTTGGGATAGGACAGAAAAAAAATCAAGAAATTGACGAGTTACTTAAAGCAGTACATTTTTTTAATGGGAGAAATAACCCTAACAAAACGCACTTCGGACCACTTAGGCGTAAATGTTTACCAAATAAGATCGTTCATTTGAATGTCATATTCAGTTGAAAGTGGGCCCGTGTTTTTGTGCCTTCAAAAATTTTTTTTAATAAATAATAAAAAATAATGAAAAATTAGATAGCCTCTTGCTTACTTAAATTATTTTTATTTTATATTTTTTATTATATATATGATTTTAAAATTAATTATTAAAAAATATCAAAATTGTACATATTAAAAATAAATAATAATTAAGTAAATAATATCTATATACAATTTTATAAATTTATTTAATCTTTTCTTTTTCTTTTATTCTCACCAGTGCAGAGTGAGCGTCAAAATGAAGTATGCATTTGGCCATTGACTTCGGATGGCGACTGGTCGTACTTGTCACTCGACAGTGCATACTCTGCCCTACGGGGCGGGCGGTGTCCCTTACCTGTTCGATCGGGAATTTCTTTTGAAACAGATACGGACAATTTATATGGCTTAAATTTTATTTTTTTAATAACTATTTATTTTTTATTTTTTTTAAAAATGAAATATAAGATATAGATAATTTTTTAATTTTCATTTGATAAAAATTGAATAAAACTATTTTAAAGAAACTAAAGAAATATCAGATTAAAATAATAGAAAGTTTAAAATTTAAACTGTTTAGATTAATTTAAATAATCTAAATTTAAACTTTAAAATAGCATATCATGTTGTTCTTAGAGAAGCAATAAAGAATCCAAATACTTTCTTGAATTACCAATTTGGATCCACGAAGTATGGATCCTCCGTTATTTTTATTCATTTGTTTATTTTTATTTTTGAAATATATAAAATATAAAATGAAGATAATTTTAAATTTTTACTAAACAATCATCTTTTAAATTGTTTTTTTTTGGATCCATTTGTCTATTTTTTTTATTTTGATTCTTTTTTTATTTTAATTATAAATAAAGTAAAACATTAGATGAAGATAGTTTTTTAATTTTTACTAGTCAAACTTTATTTATTGAAAATTCGAAAATCATCTTCTTTAAAAATTTAAAAAAATTAAAAACCATACAATAGAATAGAAAATGAATGGCGGAGATCTACACTACTTTGCATAAAGTAGCATAGCAAAAGATCTATATGCAGGTCACACCCATTATTTCTCTTTCAAGCCAAACACCTCAATCTTGATTGGTTGGGTAAATCATATGAAAATTTTCTTAAAATTTAAGTACCTTAGGTTTGATATACATTTTTAAGGTACATCCCATCCAATTATTTTTTAATTAGTTTTTACATGTACTTTTTTCAAATAAATTTATTTAACTGTCCTTATTATTATATTAAGAATAAAATCACAATTTATATTAAAACTTATTACCAACTTAATTATTTTTACTAATATTTTATTATATAATCTTATGTTAGAGCTTTACATCAATTTAAATATCATTACTATCATACTAAGAAGATAAATTAAAAAAAAAATTATAGTCTCATGCAAACAGTTAACTTCTTCTAACCCCCCAAAAAAAATTGAAATACAATTTTTTGCAATATAAAAAAAATACTAGAGAAGTTAAGAATAGTTTTTGAAACAAAAATGATATCAAATTAATTTGATTAAATCATTGAAAAAGTTAACATAATTTATTCTAATTGAATTTTTAACTAGATTACTTAAATTATCTAATTTTAACTTATACACTATACTTTACACTATTCCTCTTAATTATTAAAAAAATTATACAAATCTCTCATGAATTTTACAAAAATAACATAGCTCTTCTATGAAACCCAAAAAAAAAAACCCTTTGTGCTTTAGTTTAATTTTAAAATTTTTTTACTAAAATACCGTCTATTTACAATTTTTGTACTTAAAAAGTATAGATACTTAAGTTAATAAATGGTATTTTAGTCCAAAAAAATTAAATTAAGCTAAAATGTAATATAACATTTTGTTTTAAAGGAGATTTATGCATATTTTGAAAACATTTAAAAAAAATCTATATAATTTGATCAAAACTCATGGAAGACATGTATAATTTATTCTAAATAAATTAATATTTTTAAAGTTAGACAAGTTATTGAACCAATAGATATATTATTTTATAGTTTATTAATCCAATTATGGTTGAATTGTAGTCAAATTAATAATAATTAAATATATACTTTTTAAAATTTTATATATTAAATTATAATATAACAAATAAATACTAATAAATTTTAAATATTTGATGACTAATTCAGTATTTCTTGAAATATTTGAAAATTTATTTTTTAATTAAAAAACAAAAATTACTCATAATTAAAAGTTATAAGTATTTAATATTGAATTTTTGAAATTCTTAAATTATATTAAGATTATACCTATTATTAAAAAAAAAACTAAAAAGTAATAATTTTGACCACATATCTTAATATTCGAAAGAAATAATATTAAGAGTTGAAATTTGATGGAAATCAAATACAAAAAATAGTCAAATGCGTGCTTTCTATTTTTCTTATATTCTCTCTCTCTCTCTTTTTTAATTTCTCTTTATTTCAACCTTTTTTTCCTTCAAGTATATTCTATTTTTAATCTTTTAGATCTAATTAAGATAAACTACTTTATTTAAAAAAAATTTAATGATTGATTTAGCCAATTTTTAACTAATATTTTAATTAATTGGTATTTTAAATTAACTCGCTTTTCGATCGAATCAACCGTTCAATCCAATTTTGATTACATTGAATAAAAAATGATGTTAATCTTAAAAAATGTTTTCAATTAATTATAAACTATAATTTGTGTGCATGTATATAAAATAATTAATATATATAAGAAGTAAAAAAATTACATTTTATTCTATCATTAATGTAAACATTTGTATAAATTATTGGTCAATAGTCTATTAATGAGTACAAAACTAGAATATTATTTTGTTCCATAAAAAAAAAAAAAGACATTGAGTGAATATTGGGAGGAAGTAAATATTTCTACCATGCATCCATTTCCTCCTCATCAATAGCCTAGCTTAGGTTCTTAAATGGAGCAAGTAAATTAGCATAACGATATCGTGTTAAAGTTTGATTAGTTTTATTAATCTTAAATTTGATCATTTATTTCTACTTAGCTGAATAATTTTATTACACTATTGGTGAAATTTTTACGTTCAGATTCTCTACTACTTGCCAACCTATGCTGCCTGGTGCTATTTGAAGAATTTGAGTTGTACATGTAATCCTGTGGCCCTGAACACGCCACGTCGCAACCATTTAATTGCTACCCCTTAATACGGTGCATTTCATTCGTCGTGGTCAAGCCATGCCTAAAGCATTCGAATCTGATCAACCATGTTCAAGAAATCGTTGGTCTTACCAACCGTGTTCAAGCAATCCATACCGCCATGATTGCTTGGCAGATCTACCCAAGAAGCATTCGCAGCTGATGCTTGAAGCATTGGCAGATCTGGAGTGGCTTGTCAACTCCATACAAGTGATGCTCGTCCCATTGGTTCTGTTAGTCTATTGGTTTTGGTATTCAATTTTTAGTTGGATTGAATAAACAATTTTGGTGGCTGAAAATACTCTGGATTCTATGGGTTCTGCTACCTTATGAGGATGAGTGTATGATTGGCATTTGGTTGAAAAAATTTGGATTGAATAAGAAATTTTGTTAATTGAGGAACATGAAAACAATTTGATCCTGGTATTCGATTGGTTCTTTTACCTTTGAGGATGATAGTACTATATGATTGTGGTATTCTATTTGAATATCAGACACTTATCAAAACTATGAAACAGTAAGTGGTGTGGTGTTTAAATGAACAGATTGATTCAATGGCAGTGAACAATTGTAATGAAAAAATTAATTTGATTCTTGTAATCAAAACTATGAGGCTATAAGTGGTGTGGTGTTTAATGAACAAATTGATTCAGTGGCAGTGAACAATTGTAATGAAAAAATTATTTTCATTCTTGTAATCAAAACTATGAAACTGTAAGTGGAGTGGCATTTAATGAACAGATTGTTTCGATGGTAGTGAACAATTGTAATGAAGAAATTATTTTCATTCTAATCAAAATTGATTCAACGCATGCAGCTGCCTGCTTTTTGAACCCTTTTACATAGGTTTATCCTTTATTTGGCTGTAGCCTAACAAAAAAAGCAAGAAATACAGTCTCAATATAATGAGAAAGGTCTTGTATTAGGTTTTAATTTAGTTGACAGTTTGATTTGAATGTAATACATATTTCAATGTAATGAAAAGATTCATTTCAACAAAACGACTCTTTTATTGCATTTATTACAATGTTGTGATTACTAAACAACATTATAATTAGTTGAATTAGAATTAAACAAAATAATTATTTCTATCAAATTGCAGTTCTTAATGTAAAATTTTCTTTAACATTTTTTTTTTCATTCAACTTTGTTGTTCATATTCTATTTCACAAAAAAAAAAAGTGTTGTGTAAATATTGTTATTACTATGCAGAAATTTATACAAGTGCTAGTTGGCTGTTTCTTGCTTAGTGGTAAGAATATTAGAATATTTATCTTGTAATAATTGTGAGTTGTCACCAGTGAGGCATGTGGAAGTCAAGTACTTCTAGTTGCATCTTTGAATATAGAGAGTGGTACCAACCTTTAAACATATGAAAAGTTTAGGGAGGAGGACCAAGCCAGGTGCTTCTAAAGTCAATGAAAAACTCAGAAGAATAGAACCAACTTCTGCATATTCTTTGACTTGTCTATTTCTCTTGGCCCTTATATTATATCTACTCATTGACTTTGTCTACTTCTCTTTAGTATATAAAAAATTTATTATCTGTACAATATATATTGACCAAATAGCATGCAGCCCAAAAAATAATGGTTAAAGTAAAGCTTCAGGGGGGCAATGAGGTTGTAAACCACCTCAGATCCGAATGCTTCAGGCCAAGCTTGACTTTCACTAGATTACACATCCTCGAGCAACACCAAGCGGCACAATTTGGCAATTGTGGAGGATCCGCACATGAAATTTTTATTCATTAGAGTTAGATGTGTATAAAATTTGTACATTTAGGCATAAGCATTAAACATAATTAATTTATAAACCCTAAACCTTTATATTTAAATTCTAAACCGTAATGCATAGACCTAAAACTTAGATATAATCATATATACCCTAACCATTAACCTAAATCAATGCCCTTAACTTTCAATATTGATGAACCTAACCCTAATGTTTTCTTTTTTTAAATCTAAGTCTGCAAAATTTGTGATACAATTAACCATATATATATATATATGTGTGTGTGTATATATATGTATGTATGTATGAACCCTATACCTTATCTAAACCAAAAACAAATTTAAATACATTCATTTCTATTTTTTTTAACAATAGGAAATAGAGTATATATATTTAAACCTACTTGCATCATTATTAATGACAAAAAAGTGAGCAAGAAAATAGAATATATAGCCTTGAAGGATGCATTTTGCTTACTGTATAACTTTGGACCTAATAACCCAAGCAGCCTCTTTATTGTTGATCACTATTTCCAGTAATTTCTCTAAAAGAAAATTATGAAGTTTTTAATCTTATTCAATTGCTAGATACGATTTGCATTTAGGCCAACTTTCAAACAAAAAAACTTATTGCACCTAAATCCTAATACTGAATTACGATTTGCTTGCATATAAATAAATATTCTAATAAATACTTGGCAAATTTTAGAGACTAAAGGAAATAGTTTAAGTAATTGGTGAGAGTAGGATAAAATTAAATCATTTTAAGCAACCTGGTCAAAATCCATCTTAATTCCTCCCCTTGTTATTTGTGTTTTTCTTCCCGTTTTCATTTATTAATTTATAAAGTCTACCAGCTCAATATTTTCTTTACAATAATTTTTTCTTCAGATTTGGAGGGTTAATTTTTTTAAAATATTCCTCCATTCAAGACATTTCATTACCACCTAAATGAAGTTAATTATACTTGTTTAAATTTATAATTTAAAAAAAAATTTCTGGACAAGATTTGCCATATCCACATTTGTTGTTGATATAAATCGACTTATATGAACTATTAATAAATCCAAATCATTGTCAAGGTGAACGATTTTCATACAAAAAACATCATCTCGGTTAACAACTTCATTATAAGTAAAGTAAAAAAAAATTCCATAAAAAATAGCTTTATTTTGTCCGAAATAAAATGCATAATATTTTTACATACAAATCATTATCAATGTTGATGATTTTTTATGAAAATAGCGGGGTCTCGGATGACTATTTCCTCATACGTAAAACACGCATAACCCAAAAAAAAAAGTTTTATAACTAAGTGGCAATTTCAAAGAATAAGTTATAAGATGATATTTGATATATGAAAGTTTTAAATTTTCACTTATCTACGAATTTATTAATAAGATGTTAAAATATAATAAATGTAAAAAATGTAAAATTTATATCTTATTTATCTCTCAAATAAAATAAAATATTATTTTTTTAGGTGTAAAATATATCAAGTTCAAATTTTTTATTAGTGGCTTTTCAATTTTTTTTTAAAACTTACATACAAAGACCATCTAAGTGGCAACTAGTAGAAAATATTGGGTTGTAATGAAGTTTGAAAACAAAAGAGTAGATTTTCAAATATATGTTGTACATATTATCTTTAAAGTGGTATTTACCCCCACTTTAAGTATAGGAGTTGTCTAAAACATTCTACAAAATTTTACTTAGCAATTATAGAATTATCATCTTAAGAGCAATTTTTAAGGTTTAGAGAATAGTATGTTAGAGATAGAATTTCTAATTATCTTTCTTCTTAGTTCAAAATCAATTTATATACTTGATTTTGAATGAAAATGCTTTTTTATCAAAAAACTAACTTTTAAATCCAAATTTTTATCATGTTGTTCAGTCACTTAGATTGTATTTGATCATTCCAACAATCACTTGCTTATTAGTTTGTGGAACTATGTGACCCCTTAAACCCATAGTCATATTTATTGTCAAAATTTTTTAATTGTTTGATGTATAGATGTTTACTCTCATTAATTCAAGTTATTTTACTTATCTTTAATAGTATTTTAATGAATAAATGAATGGCTGTTAGACTATAAAAATTTGATTCAATGCAAATTGTTCATGGATATTATTTATAGCTGAAAATGCAATATGGTAGTTTAAATGAATTTTTTTGGAAAAAATATTTGCATTAAATTGGAATTTGATTAATTTTTGATTGTTTTGTAAGGCCTTAAATCTAAAAGATTTGCAGCTAAAAGTTAATTAGAAGTCAAATCATGAAAACTAAAACATTATGATGCAAACAAAAGCTAAATTGGCTAAAACGTGATGCTTTAGTGTCATGACTAGCTTAAGCTTAAATGTGATGCCCAATGAGAAAAGAAATTCTACTATAATTAGAATAGGATGGCACCATGACCAGCCTTAGCTAGGTTGCATTGCTAAGACACACATATTAGGAAACATGTTTGATTATGACTAAGATTTGGAAATCTTTTTAAAAAGGGTGTCAAGGCTTTTGAGAGGAATGAATTTTTTGAGTTATTCATGAGTGAGAGAGACAACTTTAAGAACACCAAAACGTGTGGTTTCTTTAAAGCTTTGTGGAGTAGACAGAATCTACATGGGTCTATCAACTTCTTTTCTTTTTAAATTCATGATACCAAACTCTTTGTTGATTCTAAAGTTGATTTTGGATTCCATATCAATTAGTAGCTAAATTTTTTTTTATTTCAAATAATGTTATGAACCCTATAAGAATTATTACTTTGTTACTTTCATTTCTTGTGATTAGTAATATGTTTTACTTATTTAGTCTTGATCATTTAGCTTCTAATCAATTGGCCATTAATTAGACTAATTTGGATTTTTTGATTAAATGTAGGAAAGGGAAATTAGGGATAAACCTTAGATTGGATAACACAAGTACATAATATTTGCTATAACAAATTGAATGTTAATTTGATAGGACTATTCCTATTAACATTGCATAGTTAAAAGAAGAATTTGTACATAATCTAGGATTTGTTGAATTTCATAAAAAAATAGGGAATTAGCTAAATAAAAAACCTATAGATAATTCAAAAGATATTTATAAGTTAATAAGAGTCTTAGGCTAGCAAAATTAATACTATGAAAAGCAAATAAAAAATAAGCATTTGAGTTTCTATGGAATACTAGAGGGATTAACAATCACAAGTTTTTTCATTTATTAAATTTACTCTAATTAGTTTGTACACGTTGCTTTTTAATTTATGTAGTTTTAATTAATTTTCATTTACTTAATTAAGATTAGTCTAATTTAAGCTAAGATGTTAATTTTAGTAATTGGTAATTTCCATTAGCCAAATCTACATGGGACAATGCTTTCTACTTATTTTATATTACTTGTTTGATGCATACACTTGCGTGCATAATTGTGTTTAATTGCAACAACTTTTTTGTATTGTTGGCAAGGATTTGTTTAATTGGTCTTCTATCAATATTAATATCAAGCATTCTTTACTTGTACTTATACTTTATTTTCTTTTTGTTTTACAACTGCTACAACTAACTGATTCGAATAAATAAAAGCTTTGAATTATAACCCTTCGATCTAGAGATTGAAAGAACCCTTTTATGTAAGTTAACTCATGCTACTTCTTATGGCAAGGTGAGAAAACTCAAGTTTCCGGAAGCACTCCAAAACTCAAGTCAGTAACTACTAATTAGAGTGTAAGTTTATTAAGAAAACATAAACTATATTTGAAGGCCTCTTAGGTTATTTATAAAAGATAAGTCAAGAGTATGAAAGTATTATTTGATATCATTTAGTTATAAGCATGGGCCATGTGGCATTATCTAATTAGATCTAAGCTTGGCAAAAATGAGCATATGATTTAATGATTGAAGGATCATCAAATAGTGATTTTCTTAGTTAGGCATGGATGATTTGGGAAGGTGAACCCCACAAACTTTGTGTGCTCCTAGTATGTTTGGCTTGGCTTAATGTCCATCAATGTTGGTATTGACACATTAAGTTTAGACCTAAAATCTCCCTCATCAATATAATAACAGGAAAAATGCAAATATTTTCTTTAACTTTAAGTCATTTATAAACACTCTCTCAATTTTTGAAATTGAAAAATATCTTATAAATTATCACCTTTTAGAACTTAAATCTTCATATCAAGTTCCTTTTATCATTGTTAACTAAGAAGTCTTTTCAAACTTTTTATTTATAACATAACATGCTTCCATTTGTCTACAATGAAATCTCATCAAATTTTACATTTCAAATCACTTTAATTGCATTGAAAAATATTTCATTTCAACAATTTTTTAATAATTTAAAAGCTAAAAAAATTTAAATAAATTAAGGCATGAAGCTCAAGCTATAAACTAATTAGATTATGCTACGTGACAATTGAAAGAATTTAGAACAATATCTTAGTATTAATTTAAAAAAAAACTAAATAAATAATCCAAATTCTAAAATATGATGGTTGAAAGAGCTATTTCTCAAATTCAAAAACTATTGGTAAAAGCCAAGGTAATTAAAATTGAACTAGATTAGCCGGTTCGATTAGTTATACTAGAAACTGAAAAATCGATCAACTAAAAAATTTGTAAAAAATCAACTAAATTTGTCAAAATTGAATTGATAAAAAATAAGTTGAACTAGTTATTGAACTTTTTAATTTTTTTCTAGAAATAGAATAATTCATATTGAATAGATTTGAATAACTAAAAGTATAATACATTAGAAAAAAGAATGAGTTGAAATAAAAACTAATAATAAAAAAAGAGAATATAAGACAAACAAAAAGAGTATATTTACTATTTTTAGTGCTTGCTATCTATTATATCTTTTTTGTTAGTAACATTTCTCTCAAATATCAAAATGTTTGGCTAAAATTTTCATTTATATTTTTTTGATTTTTTTAAATGATAAGTAAAATATTAATATAATTTAGAAATTCTAAAAGTTTAATATTACATACTCTCAACTTTTAGTTATTGATAGCTTTGCTTTTCAATTAAAAAATAACTTTTCAACTATTTAATAAAATATTAAATTAATAATCAAATATTTAAATTTACAAGTATTTATTTGTTATAGTAAAATTTTAATATATAACATTTTAAAAATATATGTTTAATAATTATTTGTTCAATTACAATTTGATCACTATTAGACAAATGAATTATAAATTAATGTTTCAAATAATTCACTGACTTATTTATTTTTCAAAAATATTGATAAAAGCGTTTGCAAAAAATAATATTTATATTTTTCTCTATAATAATTCACTTACCTTGGTCCGGAGAATCGTCTACATTTTTGGGCCTGACTGGAATTTCGTCTAAAAGTGCCCACGTTACCTTCACTGGGCCACCCTGCGAGTTTCCAACAGCCCACAGTTATTTGACTCATAACTTTTCTGGCTAGGTTTCGAATTTTAAGAAAAGGCCTTGTAAAATAAAAGAGCATAAAAGTTTAAGGTACAAATAATATTTTGGTCAGCCGAAAGCAGACAGCAATTAGAACATCGTTGAGGAAGTGAATAGTTACCCTCGAATCATTTTCATTTCTTACACTTTCTTGCTTGTGAATTTAAAAAAAAAATAAACATAAAATTTGTAGAATTATTTTAAAATATTTTTAGATATTAATTTGTACCTAGTAAAACTCAATATTAAAAAAATGACTCTTTCAAAATTAATCTGCTAGGAAATAACTTCTCAATGAACTATTCGGTTCGGATATGCACTTTTTGGGGGGGGGGGGGGGGGGGGGTGGTTATTTACTTGAGGTGTCATGTGAAACTTGGATTATCCGTAATAGAAAAATCTACTGCAAGCAGTACGATAACATCAAAATGACATTTTATTAATATTTAAGATTAATAAAATATCTAAAAATTATAATTGGGAGAATAAAAATTTTAATTATAAAAAATTATATTAAAAAATTTTAATTGTATAATATATTTAAAATTTTAAAAATTATTTTTAATTAAATTTTTATCCTTGTAATTATAAATTTTAAATATCTCGTTAAATCTTGAAATGTAAACATTTAAAATAAAAGCTTTTTTTTTTATATTACTATATCAGGTGCAGTTAATCCTCCAACGCGCAGGATCTACTTGCGTGTCATATCACCGGCCCTATCAGGCAGATGACCTATCACCGGCCCTCAAAGTTGCAGTTGACCTGTCGAATTTCAATGTCCATTAGCAGCCAGTTTCCAATGCCCTGACCTTTTCATTTTGGGTGAACGATGACATTGTAGGACCCACCACTTCTGTGACTTCTTTTGTCGCCCTTCTATGCCACACTACCCTAACAACTGAGCCACTTATCACAACTTTTGCTTCCCGAGAAATTTTTTTTCAAAAGTAGATCTCATTTATTAAATATGCTTTAAAAAAAAACCATGTTCAAAAGCACAAGGAGTATTAAACAAAAACATCAAATCATGAAATTACATCACATTATGTCTGCAAGTCACCGTCCAAGCTCTATTTGAGAAAGGTCAGGAGTGAGTTGAGACTCCTAGAATTTTAGTATATCAATCCAAACAATAACGACAACTGCAAGGGGATTGAATGATTTGAGTTTGGCTATTATTTTAGAAAGGGTCAATGGATTCAAACTAACCAGACTGGAATACATGGTGCCATTGCTGCATAAATAATAATTTGCAGCTTAGTGCCACACGAATGTGATTCATAAATAAATAAGCAACTAAGGCTCCACTTTCTTTTCCTTTTTTTTTTTTTAGTTTTATTTTTGGGGTTCTAAGAAATTTAAGGAAGGAGTGGCAGATAACCATTAATGATGCTGATGCCTCGTGCTCAAATAGTAAGCAGAAAGCACTCTCATTATTCTGAAATACCAAATAATGAAAGTTGAAACTTAAAAGGTAGCCATTTCGTTTTGAGGCCACTACATGGGTGGGGTAGTCATGGATGCCCAAGTCCAATTACGATCTTTTTCATAAATGTGTATAGAAATTCCTTTTACTTCATTAATCTAATCATTGTATGGCATCTTTACCAGCATTTTGTGTTCAAAAAGCACAATAATATATGTGAAGTTACCAACATAATGGAAAAATGCAGATAAGATGGAATCCTAAGTCCTTGGTTGCCTCTACAGTCTACTGGTGATGTGCACAAGGAAAAACAGACGCATCCACAAATATAAATAAAACTGTATATTTATAATCTTTAAACATTTTATTCCAAACATTTTCATCTTGAAGCTAATGGTACATTTTTTCTTTTTTTAACTTAGAAGTTACTTTTGCCCTTGTTTTTTCAAACACTAAACTCATTCATCTCGAAGACAACTTTTGAGTGTTTACCAATATAGATTGAACAAGCTTAGTCAAAGTACTTTGTCTGGCCTTCCCACCTCAGCTCTCAGATCATTTCTTTCCTTTTGTCTCTGTTTTTGTCTTTGTTTTTGCTTTTTTTTTTTTGAGCCATCAATTCCACATTAGACTCCAGAACGTCATCTATCAGCTTCGTCAGCGTTAAAATTTGCCACTGACATAAATTTATATAATTCCTCATCACACCCAAGCTTTGGTGAAACAGTTGGAGGCATAAGTTGTAACGAAAATCCAAGTCGAAATTGAAATCCTCAGCAGCTAAGGATGTTAAAAAAACATCCTAGTAGAAATTATTGTTTGCCAAATACAAGCCTTATCTACGCACAGTATCGAAAACAGACCTCTCACTGGTTTGGGGGGCCACCTGTCTTAACTTTCCTCGTTGACAGACTAACCCGAGAAGATCCAAATGATGGGTTTTTATGAAATAGGTGAAAGGTTTAATTCAACAACCGATAACTCGAATGATCGATGTTTGTTGACATTTAAATTGTGGTTTCTTTGATGGTTTAAACGATTTTGTTATATTCGTTAACCAAGAAAAATGAAACTTACTAGGCCTCAATACTTCCCCACGTTTAGAGTTTGGTTATTTCTTGTCTCAATACACAGAAATGTTATAGATATAAATTTGTGTCCGATATAGTTTTAATAGTACTTCTTTTGATGCATTTGCAAAGCATGATAATTATCTTAAAAACTCTAAAACTACATATTTAGTGCCCCTCCATTAACTTTTCTTGCAGAAGTTTAGAAACTTATGGTACAAACAAGTCATTTCAGAAAAAAGATCGAAGTTTTGGCTTTAAAAGAAAATTAAAATAGCAGAGGAAAAAAAGAAAAATTAAAAATAGCTTGTTTGATATCTTTTGGAAGCTAAAGAAAAAATAATTCAGTCACCAGAACATATCTTACTCATCTACATGAAGAAAACCACTTCTCAGGTTCAGGTCGTCCCCACAAACGGAATTATCTTTCGCCATAAACAATGTTATCAACAACATTTAGTAAAATTTACAGTAGTTAGATGTTTGCTTTTGAAGATCAAGAATCACTAAAGTACAAAAATCGAGAAGAAAACTTTACTATTACAAAACACACACATCAGAACTGAACTACACATCCCACACCATCAAACCCCCAACAAGAATTCGCCTCTTCAACTCAAGTCTCCCTAGCATCCCCATGATACTTGTAAGGAACAAATCTCAAGAAGAAGATGACATCATATATAAAAATGGAAAACACTAAGTCAACGTAAAAATTAAACCAAAGTCACCAGTAGATATGTAAAAGAAAGGGGAAAAATCAGTGAGTATAGTAGTACCCGGTCGGAGGTCCCATTCCATTGACCGGGGGCATTCCATATGGCATCATTGGCATGGGACCTCCAGGATGGTATCCAGTACCACTAATTTTGGCCAAGCTAGCTTGACCTTGCATCCCATCCCTTGCATATTGCTGCCATAGCTGCTGCTCCTGCACAAGAAACTGCTGTTTCTTCTCCATATCAGCCATTTGCACATATGATGGGGGTGGAAAGTTCGATGATGCGGCAAACGGGTCCTGATTGACTGGCTGCACAGATCCATCTGGGGCAGGTAGAGCTAAAACAGGAGTTGTGCTCTTTCCTGGACCCGGCAATGCCACACTGCTTGCACTCCCTCCACTCACTTGGGCACTGCTAACATGCTGCCTGACCATTCCTTGGTCGTACATGCCACTCAACAATAATGGATCAAACCCACCACCCAAAGTTGCCTTTTGTCTCGATAAATGGCTAGCAGTCTCTACCAACGCCAATTCCCAATCGGCCTTCCCAGGTTCTGCAGCTGGGGTTTGCCAAGCGGAAGTCACTTCAGGCTCTCCATTTGATGGGAAGGTTTCCCATGATCCATTTGCAGTATTTGCTGGTGGACCAGCAAACAATGCCAGAGCCAATTTATTACCCTGATCATCTGCAGTGACTGTATCATCTCTTAGATTTACCAGGTCCTCTGTAACTTCTTGCTGTGGCTTAGGCTCTGGCTCTGGCTCAGGTGGTGGAGGTGGGATGTGATTCTCGGGTGGAGGCAGTGCTTTGATTTCATTCATATCTGGTACCGACTCCTCCTCTTTAGCCACTGGCGTAGGTTCCTCCCTCCTCTCTGGACTTTTTGGTCTCTTTGCCCGATCCCTCACAAACTCCTCCAGTGTCTCCAGTAACTTACTAGTAATCCTCTGAACTTCGGGGTACTCTGATGATCTAGCCACACCAGTATCCTTACACCAATTGTAGAAGTCAACAAGCTCATCAATCTGCTTTGCCGAACTGGCATAAGCATCAAACGCCTTAACACAATCCGGGTATTCCATATCAAAAAATTTGTCAAGCAACACAGCCAAAACTTCACAAATATCGGCATACAACTGAAAGCTCTCCTTAACAACAGGATACAATGCAATCAAAATCATCCTACTATTCTTTGCCAATCCTGTAGGCCTACAAGATAGGAAACGATCTAGCAGCCTCTGGAGATGACCCATCTTGCCAAAAATCCTCTCAGGCTTCATTTCCCTCAAAGGAGTCACAACCCTTTTCTCGTCTCTACCTTCGCGGCCCACTGTTTCACTCATGTCACCAAAAGATCGGGTCCGTCTCATTCCACTTCCGTACCCACTTTCCCCCCTGAAGTCTCCATACTCATACTCATACGGCCGTGGTGGTGGCGACCTGAAATTGTCTCTGCCCCCAAATCTGTCATCCACACTACCCCCGACACTCCCACTCCCACTCCCACCCCCAACACTCCCACTTTTCCTCTCGAACAGCATCAACTCGAGGCGTTGATCCAGATACATAGCATAGGTCCTCACAAAAGCCGAATAATCCCAGGAGCTGGAGTGAGCCTCATCCCTAAAATCAGACATATTCAGAAGCCTGGTTCCCCTCCTGGTCGCATACAAGATCTCCTCTTGAAACAAAGGGGGTCCATCATTCATCAACCTGTGCACAAGCATGAGTGCCTTGAGTGCCACAATCCAGTCCCGGGTCTTCGCCAATCGCTTGGACACAGCGGACACACACGCATGAACATAGCCTCGAGAGTAAGAAATTAAGTTCAAGATCTCGCGTATGTACTTCTCGCTGGCAGGGTCATCGTCGTGACTGGTCGCCTTCACGATGGCAACCTCGAGGTCCGGCGCCATATTGCCAGCCACCTTTGCTATCCCAATACTGGTCTGGTCCTTAACCGCCCCAATCGCCTTGCGGATCGTGCTCGGCGCCATCTCTGAATTGATTCACCACCGTCACAACCGTTCCTTCCGTGCCGATCTAAAGCGCCCACTCACTGAGTCACTGACTCGCCAATCTCAAAAGACTATAAAACCACGTATTACTTATTAAAGAGATGGATTTTGAAAAGCTCAATCATCCTCACCTCATGAATATAGGCATATATTATCGAATTAACATATTTCCAAAGGTAGACAAAAAACCATATAAATCCCTGGATGCTGGAGCTTACCGTTCTTGTCGCCTTCTAGATTCTAGATCCGGGGTTCCGCACTCTCTGGAAGCTCAATACGACATCGGGCGCAGCGACCGGAGCTGAGATATCGATATTCCGATTAGTTCTCGTTGCTAGATTCTCTCTCTCTCTCTCTCTCTCCGTGTCTGAGGACTGAGGGCAAAGTAGGGGACGAAAAATGGCGGAAAGAGAGGATCGACGTGGAAGGTGATGTACCGTCTGATGTGAGATCTGGAAAGAGGAAGCTATCGCCACCGGTGCCCAAGTGACGGGCTGTTTTGGCTTTTGTTACCTTTGGAGGCATGTGATTGTGTGCGTTTTTTTTTTTAATTTTTGATTATCAGATTTTTTTAATAAAATTTTGACATATATAAAAAAATTCATTGAACAGTCTAATTGGATAATATAATGAGCTGTAAAAGTTTTCGACAAAATTATATACTTATGATATGATTATGAGAGGATTTAATATAAAAATGTAAAAATTATATAAGAAAAACTTTTGGGGTACTTTACTACCAAACAACGCGCACGGTTTACGGTGATACGGACATTTTCTCTGTTTTCGGAAAGTGATTTGTATTTATTTATTTTATCTTTTAAGAAAATAGATTTTTGGTGAGGGTGGCGGTTGGGGGGTCCCACTTGAATTGCATGGCGGATGAAAAAGGTTCAATATTGCGCTGCGCTTGACTTTTGTCGTGGAAAGAAGTTACATGAAGAAGGAAGGAATCTGGATCTCGGGCCATGTTTAGTATGAATAAATGGATTCTATTTTTATTCATATGATATTTATTATATTTTTATAATTATTATTTAATAATATTTATTTTAAATATTTTTTAAACACAAGATATAAAAATTATTCTTTATCAGTAAAATTAATTTTTAAATTTGTTTATCTTAATGACTCATCAACATTTTATCTCTTAATCTTATTTTTTGTATTTAATAAAAAAAGAAAAGTAGATCGAGCAACATACCTTTTAAAGACTCTATTTATATATTATACTCTCTCTCTCTCTCTCTTTTTTACGGGGTCTCAATCTAAATTTATCCTTTGCATTTAAGAAACTAAAAGCATAAGATTTATACACAAAAGAAAGGCATACTTTTCTTTTATGTTTATGGATGTGGAAAGCATTGGAGGTAGGACTTTTGTGGGAAGTTCCTACTTTCATTTCATTTGTGCATTAACATCTTAATTTTACAAAAAATTTATTTATAATGTGGCTTAATAATAAAATATAAAAAATTTATATACAATTTCTTATATCATTATTATTAAATTTTTTAACTAAAACATGAATATAATAAACGTATAGTTTATATATATAAATATATTATTTTTACAACTACATATCATATGATTAAATATTTTTAAAAAAGTTGACAGTGTTATAATAAAATTTAATAACAAAAATATAAAAAATCGTCTATGTCTCGTGGATAAAATATTCGTCTAAAATAAATGCCTGCTGAAGTGATAAAAAATATAGATCTTTCTTCTCTGTTTTCTAGCTATAATTGGGATGAAATGTCTCTCTAGTAACAATAATTAATAAAGTTATTCATAAATTTGCTTCCTCAGATTCATTTACCGTGTGGACATCGAATATCAATTTGTCTTTCTGAAAGTCTGTAACGTTAATTTAGAACCTTAGCAACAGATCGCGTGGCCTAATGGATAAGGCGCTCGCCTCCGGAGCGGGAGATTGTGGGTTCGAATCCCACCGTGATCGTTTGCTCCCTTACTTTCTTTCACAACTAATTCTGAAAAGCAAACAATTTTCGAAGAAAAGACATTGTTCATCATTGTGAAAAAGAAATGAATGAAAATTCATCTTTTTGTGCTAGTTAACCTCCAATTTACAATTGAAAAACAGCATCAACCGTAAAAAAAAATTTCAAGAGTGAATAATGAATACAAACAACTCTTCACTCCGCTGATGTTTTTCCTTCACCTTACATTTAAACCTCCAACCCTCATGATCGTATAGGCCTGCCATCAGCATCCGGCACGGTGCAAAACCACTTCAGCAGAATGTGATCAGAAAATGACCCCAAAAAAGGGGGAAAAAGCAAAAAGAATATGATCAGTAGGCTGGGTCTAAAATATGGACAAGGCCCCTAATGGGAACATACAAATGTAGTCAGAGGAGAGAAAAATAAAAATGCTACTTATCCTTATAAGGAAGAAATAGTTGAGAACAGGAAATTTGGCCATCCTTTCTCCATTCTCCTTCGGAAGCTAGGGGCTCAAGAACAACAACTCTACTGTCAGTAAGTCCAAGCGCAATTTGATTGGGTTTAAATGGATGTGCCGCCATAACTGTAGGATAAACCTCCAAGCTGCGTGGCACCATTATATCATTAGCTGAAACTTAAATAGTTAACAAGTTCATCACCTATTGTAAAGAAAAACCTAGGGTTTGGTTGTGCATATGCGGTAGGGTTGATCCTGCATCTTACATCAAGTGTCTCGCTGGAAACCATTTTTATGCACCCATTTTTTAAGCTTACAAATATTGATTGACCATCACATGAGTAAGTCGCATTAGTAATGGGAAGATCTGATTCTGGTGGAACACTCTGAACAATCATACTTCACAAAATTAAGATTTGGTACTATTAAACATAACTAATCTAAGCTATTTGCATACCTGCATAAAGTGATTCAGCATTGGTGCTTCACATATGTCTATCTGCCTTTCATTGACAGTAAGTAAATGAATTTGATCCTCGTGAAATTCAATGTAATTCACCACAGGCGGGTCTGGCACCTGCCTTGTATGCAAACCGTAGAGAGTCTTACTTGCAAGTTTCTTCCATCCAGCAACATCCCAAACACAGCTCCACAATTGGTAAGTTGAAAAGTAATGAGAGAATGAGGAGGAAGCATCCCCCCGTCCCCCTCCCACCACTAAGGCTAGGTACCCTGGAAAAGAGAAGTAGGAGAGGCATAGAGTCACAGACTATTACTATATTTGAATTCAACCAAAGCCATTGTGGCTTTATCTTCATGACAAACACTAGCAACAGAAACCAAAAACAGACTACATGAATAAGGCAAATGAAGCAAAGTCCATATACAATTTTTAGAGGCAAAAAAGGCCTGTTATAAGGGGGAAAAAAGGGTTGAGACATGAGATATACTCAAAATCAGCTCACCTGAGCATCAGTTCCTGATGACACAAGCACATTTAAATTTTGAGAAAAAGCAAGATATGCAATCCTTTGATGACCTTGGAGCACGGATTTGACCTGAATTTAAAAAAAAAAACGATAATGTGAATTTTGCAAAGTTGATTCAATTTCAAACTTAACATAGTCCCGACCTTTTTAGTGCAGGTACAGTAAATCAAAATTCTTGAGTCATCTAAACCAATAGTAAAGATATCCTGAGGGAGAAAGATGAAATATATAGCCACAGGTGGAGGATCTGCAAATGTTTCCACTGTCTGCAGGAAATGAACAAGCAGGAGAAAATAAATAAAACCAGCAAGAAACAATAAACTACTAAAATTGGTGGCAGATGGCATTAATACCTCAAATGTCTTCAGATTATATTTGGAGATTCTTCCACCTGATGCTGACAGAAGATGATGGTCTTTCAGTGCAAAGCAGTGAACAATATACTTTGGATTTTCACTTACATAATTTGTCATAACTTGCCCATTTGAAGGTTGATATAAACTAGGTTGGATATCAGTTATTGCCTGCACAAGGAGACAGCATATAAAAACATCTCCCGTACATAAAGCAAATAAAAGGAAAACAAGGATTCAGTACACAACAATGTGATACCTTTCCTGACGAGCATTTGTCATCATCTAACAGCCAAAGTTTGTGCATATCATTTTGGGCAAGGCCAATATGAAGTCCCCTAAACAAGTATAATTTAACCTAGCAACCTGATATGGTTTGTAAACCAGTAAGTATCTCAGCTAAAAAGTTTAATATCCAAAACCAAAGAAAGTTCTAAATGATATTTAAATCTTAGATTTATAAGCACAATCCCCCAGTCACTGTGCAAAAAGCTTCACATTATTCGAGAGGGAATGGAGCTCCTTGCAAATCATATCTTCTATTGCTTATGAGGATAAGAGTATCTAACCTAAAATGAAAAATTAATAATATGATAAACTTGGCCAATAGAAAGGGATGAAAAGTATACCTGGTAATTAAACTGCACACAACAAGAATAAGTCACTCACAAAACAGATATGCAAAGAAAACAATAGCTGTTGTTAAAAGAGATCCCATTTCCATTTTTTTTCCTTTAGTTCCCCCCCTTTTTCTAGCCTTTGGAGTTTCTTGAAAGATTAACTTTGTTCAGAAGAACATATTATATATAGCCACTCAATAATGAAAAGTAATGGTGCTAAATTATAGTTTCCAGATAGGAAATATCTGAATTTGCAAAAATAAGTAGTCAACATTTAAAGAAGAGAAAGCTAGATTACCACTATCGAAATTGTTTGATTCACGATTCAAGACGTACAAATCGATATGATTCAAATAGCTAACGATACAAATCGCTGTTTGAATCAATTTTTGGCTTGAATTGTTAGGTAATAGAAAATAGAGAAGGAGAAATTGGGAAGGGAAGGGTGAAAACCAGAGAAAGAATTAAAGGAGAAAAGATATCAGAGGAAGAAAGACTGAGAGAGGGGAAATTTTTCAATTGTTATTCGATGTTCACTCCAGCTACACACTCTGCATTTTGTAACATTCAGCCTCTACATGCTATTACAATAATACCCCTCCTACTTATGTTATTACAAAAGTACCCATCATAACAAATTTATTCCTTATCAAAACTCCTCCCTAAAAGACCCTTGTCCTCAAGGGTCAAAATGAGATAGGTGAAACTACCTTGTTACAATCCGAACACAACTATTGTTCTCTGCTCTCGTAAAGGTTGCTAACCTTGATACTCAATGCTCTGCCACTCATTTGCAATGGACCTTGTATATAAGAGAATACCTCCATGTAGGAAATTGGATCTACAAAAGTGCAAACAAACTCCATCATCATGTCCATGAAAGGCACCACTTTCACTTCCTCATGCATGTTTCATAACCAAACTCCCCACATGCATCAAAGGCAATTCCATAACCAAACTCCCCACATTGTCCATGTAAAACACCTCCTCCCTCTCCATAGGCAACACTAGAGGTTGAACAACCAAATCCACAAGGCTAAAATACTCATTATCCACTTCAAGTCTTCCACTTGTATTTCCCATTACTTCATTATGAAAACCCACTTCATCTATGACCCTCATTGTAGGGTAGATAGCATTTCCATGAAGAACATTCAGAGAAATTACAAGCTCTACAAGCGGTCCCAACTCTTTTGGTTCACCTTCTGCAACAACATTTTCCTCAATAGTTACTCCAGTTCCCTTTCCATCATCCTCTATCGCCATTAAAGAAATCTGTATTCTCTTCTTTTGTAGATAATCATGACTAAGGATATACTTTGCATGGCGAAAGCATAGATTGTTGTTCCTATGATCTTCCACCTCAGTTGGAGTTATCTTCTGTTGGAATCTCAAAGAAGACTTCCCTAAATTATCTTCCTAATGATTACCGCTTGCAATTCCATCATCCATAAATCCCCACTTCCTATTGTAGGTTCCTACATTTTTCTACTTATCCTGACCATTGTAAACTTCTATCATAAGCATACTATTGCTTTTATAACCCTTGTTAACTACTTGACTCGGTGGTTTCTTTTGTAGCAGTTCTACATTCAATTCCTGTAATTTAGCCAACCGTGTAACATCTAATAAGGTATTAGGATGAAATAATTTCACACGTATTGCTATTTCAATTTTTAGACCAACTATATACCATTTCAATTTTTGGCTTTCGTCAGTTCTACTCTACAAGCAAGATTATCAAAGGCTTCCTAGTATTCAACTACACTACTACTCTATTTCATATGCATAAGTTCTTCCAACAGATCCTCAAAAATTGAGTTAAATCTCATCTTAATAGCTTCACTTAGATACAGCCAATCAATTCTACCATTTCTACTTTTCTTAGACCCTTAAAACCATTTATATGCAGATTCATCCAATGATAAACTCGCCAAGATTACCTTACTATCTTCAGGTGTACCATCTAAGAGGAAGAATCTTTTACACTTGGAGATCCATCCAATGACATCTTATGCCGTGCATCGTGGAAATCCAACTCTTGTGACCTTCCTCAAAGCATGATACTCAGCTCCACAATCAACTCCACCTTGTTGAACCTCCAACTACCCAAGATAATGGTTTCAGTTCAAGACCTCAATGACTTGGACTGATAAATCTCTCACTGATTTCTGCAAACCATTCATTTGCTGTTGCATTGTCGTCATTCGCTGTTCCATTGCAGAAAACAATCGCTCTTCCATATCGCAAATCGTAGACTGGGATTGGGTTGCATCAACCATGGATGAGAACGTTGCCATTTTCAATTCCCATATAGATCCCTACTCTATTGCTGAGATTTGTGCCCCCACCAAGGTTCTCATCTGATCATCATGTCGCTCCAACGTTCATTGTAAACGTTCTTCTACTTCTTGGATCGTTGCTTGGGAACGAGTTTAGAACAATATCACTTCTACCATAGCCGAAAATCATCAACTTTGATACCAATATTAGGTAATAGAAAATAGAGAAGGAAGCTGGGAAGGGAAGGGTGAAAACCAGAGAAAGAATTAGAGGAGAAAGAGAGATCAAAGGAAGAGAGACTGAGAGAGTGAAAATTCTTTAGTTGCTATTTGATGATCACTCCAGCTACACACTCTGCATTTTGTAGCATTCAACCTCTACGTGCTATTACAATAATACCCCACCTACTTGTGTTATTACAAAAGTACCTATCATAATAGATTTATTCCCTGTTATGAATCGTGCATTTGAATCGCCTGATTCACATGAATCAAGCCAGAAACAACGATTTAAAGACATCTCGCGATTCAGAGACCTATCCTGCATCAAGTCACGAAGTCGAGCTTTTCATGACCCAACACAACATGCAAGAAGAAGAAGATGCCATTGTTATATATATATATATATATATATATATTCTTTTGGTAAATTCTTCACTAGATGGTTGTAATGGCCTAACTTTATCACATGCACATGGTAAGAAAGTGGTTCATTTAGCTTCACGTGACTTGATCAGTTAAAAGGAGAAGGGACTTGACAAATGAAGAGAAACTTCATTTTGGCATTTGCAATTATTTTAAAATAGAAAACGTTTCATTATATTTTAATTTTAATTTAATTAAATAAAAAATTAAAAACTCATATCTTTTTACAATTTTAAATTTAATAAAATAATAAGTTAAAAATTAATATCCTTTATCTTTTTTAAATAAAAGTTTTAAATTTAATTAAACAAAAGGATTATTAGTTTTGAAGTTGGTTATTTACAAGTTTTTTTTTTAAGTTTATAAACTTATATATGAGTTATTAATAAAATCGTTATTAGACTATAATTTATAATTATTTTATGAGGTTTATGGCTAAATTTTTATCAATTTTTAGTTTAAAATTATTATTTAAACCAATTTGACTGATATATATATTTTATATAATATATTTTTAACTATATTTCTGAATCTTACAATTTGATACAATTTACGATTCACGATTTGACTCACGATTTGAATCACAATCTGATAAAAGAACCACCATTATTATTGATGGTGTGTAATGTTAGGAGTGACAATTTTCCACTAATAAAATAGACAGTAGCAGCAATGCTTGCCAGAATATCATAACAGGACTCCTTTACTAATCTTCTGGCTGCAAAGGTGAGTTCATGCTGAAGAAGAATAAAAAATCGATGTGAATGATTCCTCCAACTGATAGATAGAACAGAAAAGTGGGAGAATTTAACACACAAAAGCTACTACATACTCTTGTAACCAATCAATCAGCATGGTTAGAAACTTCAGGACATTAAATTCTAGGAGACTTGTAATGCAAGATTATACAACAGTAAACCCATAACCTTGCCACCAATGAATCATCAGGAAGTACAAACACGCAGCATTGGGATGGCTCATTGATCTCTGTTATCTCAGTTGATGACTTTATGCCAACGCCACAATTTTGGTCTATCTGGCCGTTGCTTCCTCTACATACAATGAAAATGAAAAAGGGTTACTAGTTAAAAGTACACGAGTTTGTTTCCCCACATGCAGTGAGATCAGCTTTCTTCATTATCGCAAGGAACTGGCATTTCCATCACTTTCTGGCTTGAGCAGTTTTTTGTGACTTGTAATCCAAATTCCTCTGTATTCTTCGGGCTGACCCCAGAATTCACATCAGTCATGCAGCTTGTATCATTAGACTAGACATGAATTTGAAATGTAAAAAATTAATGATTGTAGCGGCATCACACAATCATCAGTTTATATGAATCCATCCCCACTGCAATTGCAGTCTAGCTATTTACTGATTTCCCAACTGAAGGTTTTGATAAGAAATAACTGAATTATAAATAACATAATGAAATTTACATTATCTCATTCTTAGCCCACAACTCCATGGTATGCCTGATTCCCTTGTCTCCAAACTAGATGAACTACTGAGAACAGAAGGACTATAACAAAGGTAAGGTACTCTAGGTATAGTATCCAGGGAAAAAGTCCTGCTATTAGGATCAGCCCTTGCTTTTGTACAATGGGGAACCCACCAGTCCATACTGCAACATTTAGTGGCAAATTACCTCTTTTGAAAGAGAAATTGATGGAGGACAAGAGGAGAAAAGGGAGATATTAGAAGAAATAGAGAAAAAATTCTCAAAGGACCTCTTATTATTCAATGCCAAGTTCTATTAGAAGAAATACAAAATTTTGAAAGGACTACCTGTTATTCAATGCTAGATTCTCCAAATACAATTGCAAAGGTTTATATTTATAGAACCACAATTATAATCCTAATAAAAGATAACTTCTAATAATCAAAATTAATAATATTAAATCCTAACAAAAAGATAACTAACGATAATAAAGTAACTATTAAAACAAAATAATTTAAATATTAGTTCCTAATTCTAATACTAATAAATATTATTTCTTACATTTATCTTTAATCCATAATTTATAAATAATTAATAATAGCTTTTCTATTATTTTCCCACTCTCCATTTTTGATAAACTTAGGAATGCCATCAATCAACTTTGTATACAAACTATTGGCAAAACTTAAAAGAATTAAAGGCGGAAGAAGAATGTCATCAAAAGCTCAAAGTATTAATGGAAGATATATTAAGCGAGTCTGATGTAATTATTGTGTAACCTCTAGATTGCCCATCAAACATTGATGAAGATGGTTCTCTCATAAGGTTTGAAAAACAATTGAAAGTAAATTTAGAATGAGAAGAAATTAATTTTGACCAGCAGTCTAAAATTCAACCATAAGTTGTAGAATGTTGTATTCAAATTCAACAGTTCAACTATTCCAACAATTGAGTTTGTCATTCTAGATGTATTAATGAATACAAAACTGTTTTCGTTATAATATCTTGAAACAGTGGTGTTCATCTTCCTTGAGGCTCCAAGATGAATTATTTTAATGCTAAGATAATTGTTAAATCCTAACAAAAACATAACTAACGATAACAAAGTAACTACTAAAACAAAATAATTTAAATATTAGTTCCTAATGCTAATACTAATAAAATATTATTTCTTACATTTATCTTTAATCCATAGTTTATAAAAAATTAATAATAGCTTTTCTATTATTTTTCCATTCTCCATTAGAAATGGCTACAGAATTAATTATCTAAAAATTATATAGACCACTAACAGATGTTATTAGCTTACGTCTGCTTGATTATTGTCAAGAGTCTTGATTTATCCATGCAAGGAAACTTGAATTTATCCTGCAAAATGGGATACTTGCTAGTTAATCAATTCAGACCATCAAGCAGATCAGATCTTACAGAAGAAGCATCCACGAAGTTGGATAAATAGACTCTTTCCGCAAGAGAAGTTTGGTATAATATATTAATGATAATTCAGGCTAAAAAAGAAAAGAAAAGAAAAGAAAAGAAACCAATAGCTTTCTGCTTAATGTAAAAAGAAGTTCAAAATATAAAGGTCGGAAGCTTCCTGTGTTTCATTTTGGTAATCAGTAGCTTAGCAGGATAGTCTCAGGAAACCAACACCAATGCCAAAGCATACAATGGGAGTGTTCAAAAGGAGAAGAACATAATAGAACTGTTATGAAATAAATATATTCTCAAAATATGTTAAATAGCAAGCACTTAAAAATAAAAAAACAAAGACACACATAAATGTGCTTTTTCAAGGATGAGATTGTTGGAATAAAATATGTGTACAAAAGTTGTGGCAAAGGTTATCATCAACAACATTTTCCACTCTTCATAAACTGACTTTTTGTATACAGTTATTTTGTTTTCTTTATTTCCCTTTGGGTGAAAGGGAAGTGGTTGTGTAAAACCTTTATCCTTTTACACAGTATTTTCAGTTAAACAACCCTCTCCAGAAACAAAATATAAATGACAAGAAACAAGAAAACCATAACACTAACCTGATAGTTACCCATCAAAGTGTCTTTCATCTTGCATCTTAAAAATTCTCTGTAACAGATACTGGTCATCCAATTTTGTGAAGGCTGAAAGGTACTTCTCTGCCTCTTCCCATTCTCCATCAATAACTAATTTCCCAAAATAATTAAGATTGAAAAATATCTTTGTTTCTTGCTCCAATCTTCACCAGACATGTTTTTGGCCACATTCACCAGATAATGTTAACATCACTTTTTTCCTTTTTGTTTTAAATGAATAAAATAACAATAAGACATTGGACAAAAGATAACCTGGGAAAAAGCAAAAGGCATGATACAACAACAGTATACTTGTGAAGAGTCACCATGAACTTTTCTTCCACAAGAAACTGAAGAATTAAGTAAATTAGTTCTTCCTGCATATATACCATGTAAGTACCAAATGAGAGGACTTGGCATGAAATCAGGCAATATAAAAGCACATCAAATTCATAATCTGACATCCTAAATTTTATTTTCAGGGACATAATGAAATAATGGGCCCTTGCAAACAAAATTAAAATGTATAAAAGCATATTAAAGATGTATGGCTGATTTACTTTAATGCTTGTTTCCTTTTCTGAACGTGGGTGGATGAGACACACCATTGACAAAAGTCCTGAATCATTCAATTTTGGGAGCACAAGTTTATCTTGGAAAATAGGATTTTCCTCTATTAATTTTTTCAGATTACTCTGCAAAGTCGCCCTTGTGTATGCTGTATTAATGTAACAGGATAGTTTCTCATCTTTCCTGCAGATTAATTGTTCCATGTCATTATAAGAAATTATGATATAAGAATATCCTTATTAAAAACCTACTAAGACAGCTTTCTTTTTGCTTGCCTGATACTTTCTGAAAAATGAACCTTGGTAAATTCTTCATAGTTATCAGCAGCAGAAGCGTAAAGCACACTGAAGTCCTTCTGCAAAAAGGTTGCAGCTTCAGCAAGGCCATTTCTAAATCAAATTAACCAAACACAAAGATCACATGCTCTTCAGTGTGCTTTAAAACATGTCAAGTTAAAAAGGCAAAATAAAATTTATGATTGAGCTTCTTTTGTCTTCTGTGCAACTTCATTTCAGAGGCATCACTTGTTAAGATGCTCCCATAGTTCACCCAAATAGAAGAGAGGAATTTTTTATGTAAGGTATGAACTATAAAGTACAGACACACTTACTTTCAAGTGTGTCACGTGTCCAACACTGACATTGCCATAATACATTGTCAACACGCATATGGACACATTAGAATAAATAAAAAAATGACTAGGACTACAACTCAAACTCATGCTGGCTTGGACAGAGATAACCCCAAGAAAAGAAAGGGGGGGAAGGTAGAATGGGAGACTAGAAACCCTATCTTGATGAGATAATTAAAGTTATTTTCCAGTTTTTTTTTCCCACATGAATAATTTGAATAATAAAGCTTAAGAACTTTTGATTCAGCATTTTTTTAGAAAATAATAATATAAGGCTCCGTTTGGTTCACATTAATGTGAACTAATCCCTTTACATAACTTGTATAATATCTATTATACTTTTATATTTATTATTCTATCTATTAAATCACCTTTTCTATGAGTAGGAGTAAAATAGTCATTTCTTATCTCACATATCCCCACCTACTCACATTTTACGTTCCTTTCACTGTTACATCCTCCAACCAAACAGAACATAAAATACTTAGAATATAGGATAGTGCCGATTGTGTGTTGTTTTAGAAGTATATCACTAATAGAAAGTTTAAAACATTAGAATTTAAATATGATACATATGACAAGATATTATGTGTGTGTGTGTGCGCGCATGCTGTGTTGTGTCGTGTTTTATCATTTTTGAAGTTTGACATGTCAATGTGTTCATGTCCTTGTCAATGGTATAAATGTCCTTCCCTAAGTCATTTTATATTCAAATTTTCTGCAAACAAAATGAAAGATACATATCCAATGACTTTTATTTTGAGGAAACTATTATAACTCTCTGAATTAGTCTACAATTTTAGTACATGAACTTTAAGCATAACATTTTATCCCTTAAACTATCACAACAAATAAAAATGTTACATATTAGTCAAAATTAAAGCATTATAAATAGTGGATTTGAGGGAAATACAAATTAGAATTTCATGCAGGAAGAAATTGAGAATAATGGAGAATAAAATATCACGTGATAATCACATGACTTTTTTATATATTAGTTTTACCTGATATGAAAAATTTTCACTTTTTGCGATAATTTAGGAGTGTCAAGGGTTACTTTTTAAAGTTTGTGTGGGAAGTTGTAATTAGGCTATAATTTCAGTTTTCCCATTTGTTTTTATATAGAACTCGTCCACTATCTTAGAAAAAATTTGATGACTAGGCTATCAACTCAACACTTGAGAGGCACAAAGGTAGTGAAATATCAAATTTATGATCTGAATGGAGCCCAGCTTATACCTGAGCATTGCTTAATAAAATTTCTGCTTCCGCACCTTAGAGAATATCTTCCTTGACAACAAACTATCACCCGTCCTTGAAAATGCAGAAAGATAATTTTCTGCCTTCTCCCACTCACTATTGATAATTCTATCCCCAACATACTTCAGATTGAAGTAAATCTTTTATTCTTGCTCCAATCTTCAGAGAGAAGTTTAAGAGAAAAAAAGGTTCGGTACCGAAGTACTCTCAAACTCACGTTTTATAAGCAAAATCAGAAGGACTATGATAACAAGATGAAAATTTCATCGTACAGATGAAGACTCTCTTCGAAATTCTCTTCTGCGAGAAACTGAAGAATCAAAATGATCAGTTGCCAATACGTATCCGAGTCCACATCCACCCCTTAGTAGAAAGGAAAATTGAAAATTTGAATTTACGGTTAGGGTTTACGTACTCTAGCCGTGCAGGAAAACAGAGGGAAATTGTAGTTTAAAAGAAAAGGAAAACAAAAAAAAAGCATATCGGAAACCATACTTGCATAGTTGCTTTCTTCAGCATCCATTGATCTTCAGAATGGAATGGACGGATGGGAGAAACCAGGTTGAACTGTTGGAGTCCTTCCTTCCAATTCGAAGTCAATGTCTTTCTTTGCTTCACGAGAGTGGAAAAAGAAACACCCGAACTGACAATTATTAAATTTTTGTCAAAACTTTATTGACATTGTTATCTGCTTCTCTCCTCCTGCGCGCTTCTTTCCAAGTTTGCGGTTACTCACGCTTTCCTTTCCATGGCTTCGCATTTTACCGGCTAAATTTGGTTGCGATTTTTATATATTTATATTTAAATCTATATATTATATTATAAAAGAAATATTTGCTGTCATTTATATATATTAAAAATGTAGAGTTGTATTTAAATTTTTATATAAATATTAAAGGTGCAATTTTAAAGCCGTGACTGATGTGATTTTGTTTCAACTTATATGTAAAATGAGTTTTTTTTTTAATTTAAATTTTTACAGGAATATCCATGTAACACGAGTCCCACTATATAATTTATACTATTAATTTGTAAAATAACTAAGGGTATTGCTTGGGAACAACCATAAAATAGAATGAAACTCACTACTAAAAAATAACCAAAAAAAAGTAATTATCACATCAAAAATAGGTTACCTTCTGTCTAAGTTATATATATATATATATATATATATATGTAGTTTGTAAAGTATATTATATTATCAACTTGGATTAACTTACACATATAGTTTTCATATGTTCAAGTTAATGCAATAAAGTATATATATTTATGTCAATATAATATAGCATGAGAGAAAATGAGTACGTTATTACATTTAGATAACAATTATATTAAAATTGATATACATAAAAGTACAAAATGGTGATTGAAATGTTAGTTTATTATCATATAATCGCAAAACTTATAACCAACGATCTGAGAAAGAAGTGAATAGGTAAGAAACACTTAGTACAAAATTGTAATATATATAACACTTGACAACATCTTAATAATATGATTGTTAAGAATAAACTAGTCCATAGACCATGTGCTAGCTTAGTGGATCAATTGTGGTGGAGGCCATAATTCCAAAAACATATATCAATGTAATGGCCAAGTGACAAAAATAACAACTAAATATATATAAGTTAAACTAGTTGAATGTCACGGTTCCACTAATATGACAAAAAGGACAAATTTCAGGTATTTCTATGAGATATCTACGGAGCAAAATACTAATCAATTTTTTTTTCTTAATCACTTTTAATGACTTAGTTGTTGACAACTAAAATATCTCAATGTTTGGACTGATATCGTGTTCAGCAATTGACAATTAAACATTTTATTTTATTTGTAACTTTTACTAAAATAATTATTATGATTAATTAATATATTATATATTAAAAAGTATTTAAAAAAAGCATAAGATCCTAATTTATACAAAATTTATAAGAAAAACTAATATAAGCAGCCATTTTATTCTTTTTGTTGATCCTTTAACAATTAAGCATTTAAAAATAAATTAGTAAAAAATGTTACACATATTGTTATGAGTGGATATCGACTTTACTAGCTCGATATTGTTTGGCCAAATTAGACTATATCGAATTGGTTCAAAGAGAAAAAACAAATTTGCAAGGTTGGATTGGTTAGTTTAAATTAGTCCAACTTTGTGCATATATAATATTGAAAAATGGACCAAATGAAAATAATTTTTTTGGAGTTATTTTGTAATTTTAATAAAAGAAATTATTAAATACATTTTACAAAGTATAATTATTATATTAAAAAAAGAGATGAAAAATGTGTGTTTTTTAGTTAAAAGTAAAAAAAAAAACTTAAAATTGAAATAGTAAATGTGTATTTAAGAGAAAAACAAGCAAGTGAAACAATGATAGCACCATGCCCATCTTGAAAAATTACCTAAAATAAAAAGAAAAGTTATATCAATTGGATCACTAAACTTTGAGTCATAACTATTTGATTCACCTTCTACATTTAAATTTTCTTTTGTGGATTCATATTTTTTTTATTTTCATTGCATAGAACTTATAAAAACGTATTAAAATAAGTAGCATCTACTCAAAAAATTTAATGGTTATAAAAATAGGAGTATTTAAATTTTTAAAATTCTTAAAAATATATATATATAAAAACTCAATCAAGTTCAATTGTCTGACCCTACTAGCCCATTAATTTAAAATTGGGTCAAACCCAAGCCATGTCTAGTCGTGGGCCTCATTTTTATAGCTTAGTTTGTATAACGTCAAGCATAAACCTAACTCGGCTAAACCTATATGCAACTTTACACATTGTATGTTTATTTTTATTAAATTGTGCAATCAATTAAAGAAAAAAAATCTAATACTTTCATAAACAATAAGGCATTATATTTATGATCATTTCTACTTATATACTCATTTTCTAGTCCAATTATATCTAATGTGGGGTTTTTTCTCCCTCTCACTTACACTTGACCCCAACCATCTCCTCTTCAAATGTGAGTCCATTATATAGTCACACAAACATGTTCCACCTTTTTCCTTTTTCCCTTTTATGATGATAACCCACTTACAAGAGCTTATTAGGCCCACATTTTACCATTGAGTCATTTGCTTTAAGCAAGCATAAATGAGAGCTTTCATTTACTTTAGGCCACCATATTCATACTTGTCCATACTAAATAATCAACTCTGATACCTACAAGTTAGATAAATATGATAAAAAGTGTACTTTACTGTCATTAAAGGAAGCTCTAGAACTAAAGCTCCTGAAGTGAAGAGGCAAAATTTTAATATATTCATACAATTTGAAGTGCAAATTAATTTGAGGTTGAGTTTTTCCCAAACTAAAAGAATTAGACCCATAGTTGATAAGTGTATGGAGCCAGTTGATCATCAGAAACCCAAGTGAAAGCCTAAAAAAAGAAAACCCAAACAAGCATGTTGAATTCTGGTTTAAATAAGGATTTAGGAATTTATTTGATTTAATAGTAATTTCAAATTTTATTATTGTTGGTATTTAATCATGAAACTTTAGTTAGTAGAAGAATTATTTTATTTTATTGGGAGACTTTTTTTATTTTGTTAGGAATCTTATTTTTTGGTTAATTGGAAGACTTGTTAAGACTATCCTCTTTTTATGCATATTTACTAATTATTTTGCTCTTGGGCAATTTTATGGGATGATATCTTAAAATTTTCTTCTCTGTTTAAGATTAAGTTTTTATATTAGAAACATGTTTAATTTTTTAGGTTTAACTCACTGTGTAATTCTTCTTCAATAATTATACACACCATATAATTACTGAGAACAAAATTGAGGCCATTACTTTTTCTTTTTCTTAGTTTGTGCACTATAGATAATGCAGGTTAATATTCAATTTGGTGAAGGAGGTTATCTTGACGAACAAGATACCAGCCACAGAAACTGAGATTGGTCACTTTAATGGCTACTTCCTTTCGATGTTGAAAGACGACCATTGAAGAGCTCGAAATTGTAGGTTGATATATACAGTTTCGAAGAGCAACTAAAATCCATTCGAAATCAGGCAAGCTCTTCACCTAAGCTACCACGTGGCTTGGAAGTCTCGTACATCGAGTGCTTGTTAAGGAAATCCTATTGCTACTTCTGACAATAATGCACGGCTTTGCAAGCTCTAAGAGATGATAAAAAATGGGTCTTTGATAAGGGTTTGTAAGAATTGAATAGCCTTATCTTTGCACAATATGATGCACTTAGTTAAATCCACCATGTTGACAAAGATGATGTGTAAGAACAAAATAGATGATAGAATTTGAATGAGGTTAGTACTAATTTGTCAAAATGACGAGAGGATGTTGTTGGGCTAAAATTTTGATATGATTTAAATTATTTTAGTAATAATAAAACTTTTATTTTTATAAAATATTAAGTTAAAAATAATTAAAATATTAGTTATTGTCTTATTATATTTAAAGTTATTAAAATTATTTTTAGTAGGCAATAATAATTGAAAGAAAAATAAAATATATAAAAATAGAGTTTTGTGCTAATTATATTAATAAGATTAAGCTTTATTTTGTTTAGACCATAACATTTAAATCAATTGATTAAACTTTATATCATTTGCATTGTCTTATTAATGTTCATTGGTTATATATCTTAGCAAAAGAAATATTTACCAAATACTCTTTAAATAAAAAAAACATGGCTTGCTAAATAAGAGAGAGTAACAAGTTCTTTTAATATAATATTTCGTTTAATATTGAGTTAAAAAGTTATTCACATTATGGTACAATGAGTATGGTATAATTGTTGTGCAACAAATGATTTTAAATATAATATCTTATTCTAATATATTATATTTGTCAAAAATTAATATGCTAACATTAACTTTGTGCTTGTGGAAAGAAATTAAAAAAAAACCTTTTGTCTAAAACATTGTATGAGTGTTAAAAAGTTCTTCATTATGTAAAACATATTAGAAAATGGCTCAGAGTTAATTTGTACAAGTTGCACAGTAAATCATGCAAACCTATCTCTGTATCTTGCATTCTTAACAAAGAAAAAAAATTGAAAGAACTAGAAATGAAACTCAAAGTCAACCAAAATAGGTTAAGATATATGCAAGTTTATAGCAAAATGATGAGAGTGTATGAACACATAATAAAGCTCAAGAAAATCGAAGAAGAATAAAATACTCATTATTAACCCCAAGAAAATGCCATTAAAGAAAGATTAAGAAGAAGTATATCTTTAAAAAAAACTCAATAGAAGAAAAGGAGCTAAGATAGATAAAAGTAAAGAAAGTCTTGAATTAGGTCAGAAGTAAGAACAAAGAGAATTATTATTTTATTTTACTTTATCTTATCTTTACCCATTTTATTTGAAACATTTAATGGTAATAAGAAAAACGCAAGAAAAACAAGTCTTCTGCACTTCCATCTTAGAAATGTGAAAGAGAATAAAAGCTAATTCTAAACAACTATAGAGTAATGTCTTTATATATTCCATATCTATGCAGGTGTTAGTGATAAAATTTTGGTGATAAAATCTCTCTTCTATAATGGCTATTTTTAATAGAGTTGAATTTCAACATATATGTTTTTAAAGTATTTATATAAATGGAAGAAGATGAACAGAAGAATAGAGCAATTGAAGTAGATAACAAAAAGAAAAAATACATTATAATGCTCATTTGATCTATTTATCTTATCTAAATTGAGTTTTTGATTTTATCTAATTTAATAAAGTTTAAAAAAAAATGAGCTTGTTGTAATGTCTTTTTTGTTAAGACTTTCAAAAGTTATCCTTATATCATTCTATAATTTTTTTTAAAAGAAAAGTAAGTTTAGTGAAAAACATTTAAAGAAGAAAGTTTTGGATGAGTTTGTATAAAACTTAAGTATTATATTAGTTTGATGTGAGTTAGGAAATCTTGTATTAGTGGTGAGCATGTGTAAAACTATCTTAATTGTAATATGAAGTTTAATTAAAAAAAATCTCTTGGAATTTAAAAGGATTGGACGTAAGTTTAAGGGGTTAAATTTGAATAAAATTTGTATTATGTTTCTTCTTTTTCTATTCCTTTTTTATTAGTTATGTATTTAGTTCGTTCAACTTTTAAAGGATCTTCTATTTAGCTATTATAAGTTACTCCACTTTCAGTTAACATGCTCACCTTAATCAACTCCATTTTTGTATATGCTATAATTTTAACTATTTGCTTTTTTTTTTAGATATCATACATATTTATTCCTTTTAAGTGTGATTATTATATGTGAATTTTGTTTGAATTGGAGAAAATCTATGGCAGATTGAATTAGAGATTTTTTAGAAAGGTGTTTGAATATATTAGCTGTAGAGATAACTTTACTAAATTAATTTGGGAATGCATAGCAATAAATAGTACAGCTACAATTGTAACATGGAATGATGATAAGACTTGAACCATCAGAGCTTAAAGGAAATCCATCTGGGAGATCCTTTGCTTATTTGTTTTGGGGTTGGATAAACTCTCACATATGATTGCAAACATGGTGGATGGAAGGAAGTGGCATCCTATGAAAGCTGAGCAAAGAAGTTATAATGTCTCCCATGTGATGGTGGCAGACAACCTCCTTCTACTTACTAAGGTAGACATATACAATAGATTGAGAGCATATTGGAATGCTTGAATGCGTTTGTAAGGTGTCAATGTTAGTATTGTTGGATCTTGTATGAAACTAAAACACTAATTATGATATGAGAATTAAGAACATACCTGTGGTTGCCATAGCAGCAATTTAGAATCTAGATATTCTTTTTTATCACCCTATGCTTAGATGAGAGGCTTTCACTAAGACTAGTATTATTTATTAAGGTTAGAGAAGGGATCTAGCTCTATTTAAAATTGTTTTATTGGGCCCTCCCATCATATGTTTCAATAAAACTATTAGCCCACACTTTAATCCACTCACCAGACCCTTTTAATTAAATGTGTGCTAAAATTCATTATCTTCATGACCACTTAATTAATAATTGGGCTTATGATAAACTTTAATAAACCATGATCAATCCAATTTTAAAAATCATTAAAATAATTAATATGAACCTACATGCAAATTTTTCAACATTCTCCCACTTGGGCCACATTAATTTGATTTTAAGAAAATTCATTTTATTTTATAAAATGACTCATGGGTTGACGAAACGATAAAAACTTTATGTGCACACTTTATTTAGAAAACAATGGTCCTAAGAAAGCATATCGTACATAATCCAGTCTAATATAACTACCAATAAGGGATATTGGCGATCATCATGCCTTTTAATGACATAAGACCAATCCATACTTATACATATTGATATTATATTGACATGGATCCTAAGTCTGGAAGTATGGTAAGAAATAGCTCTTAAAGTGATTAATAATGCACTATTTCTTATCGGTCCTCCATATGATTTCTCAATATCTGTATGCTGAACCACAATGAGAAATCATGATTTCTCAATATCCATATGCTAAACTGCAATGAGAAATCATACGACTCATAACAAGTTTATATGTCTCAAATACTTTATCTCGAAAATATAATATAGTGCCATGAGAGACATATCTTGACAAAAACAACGATCATCCTTAAGACTAGCACCATGTCTTAAGATACATGTTGCAATCCTTACACAAGTAAAATATAAAAAATAATGATCATCAATAACATATCAAATATATGAAAATTCATAAAATTCATTAACATAACTAAAAAACATCCACATAATCATGGCATAGAACAAAACAAAAGAAGACAAAATACGTGAACTCCCACTAACTTAAAAGATCAAAAGACTTTAAGATACCCTTGTTATCAACATGTTTATTAAACTGTACGAGCCTTAATCATTTAGTTAAAGGATCAGCAAACATTGACTTGGTATTTATGAATTCTATGGCAATGTCTCATTTTTTAACTATTTTTCGTAATATTCACTACTATGATCGAACCTAACTATTTTAATAATACTCTCCAATTGTTTCTCAACCTCTATTTGATAAATTTTTAACATGTCAAGGGCCTTACACTTTTCTCTAGTGAAAAAGACATATCCATAATGAGAAAAATCATTAATAAAGGATAGGATCCACTAATATCTATATGTATTATTTCTATGAGGCTTTTGCTACAAGTTGCACTCTTCTTCTTAGTTTTGGTTAATTTTTCCCTCGCACATATTTATCTCTTTATACCATAACAATGGTTAATAGTTTTCAGTATTGAAAGATAAATCGTCAATTTTGGAATTCAAAGACAATTTGTATAGTCAAGTAAAATGCATTTATCAATTATATTAGAATCATAAGAAATTTTAACACTGTCCTTTCCAAAATTAAATTAAAAAATATCAAACTTTATTAATTAATAAAAGAGAAACTTAATATCTCCAAAAAAAACTTCTAAACAAAGCTGATAACCAAATCCCCAAAAAAATAAAAAATGAAAGTAAATAAAGGTTCCTATATATTCAATTTCAACGCCAGCACTATTTCCTACTTTTAGCTTGGACTCATTCTCCATTGGTTTCCTGTTGATTCTGAATCTCTTAGTCTCTGTCATTCTTTGCTAGCCAATCTTTATATTTAAAACAATTAGCCTTTTTATGACCCTTCTTCTTACATAAATAACAACTTATATCCTTTATTTTATCTCCATCATCTGTAGTTTGATGCTCACCATACCTTTTGAAGTCTTGATCCCTTTTAGGAGCATGAATATTCTTATTTTTAAATTTTCTTTTTCTTTTATGGAAATTTGGCATGTTGTGGGAAACTAAGTATACATTCTCATTCTTTTCCTTTTTCAATTTTTCTTCTTCAGCCACACATTTAGAAATCAAGTTATTTAGATCCCAAACTTGATCTTGTGTGTTGTAAGCAGTTTGGATTTGACTGAATTCTTGCGGAAGCGAATTAAGTGCACGATGGATGATAAAACTATCTGGAATTGGAATATTATGAGCCTTAAGCTTAGTTTGAGCATGCATCATCCTCGTGATATATTCCCTAACTTCCTTAGTACTATTGTATCTCATACTTGTCAACTCACCTATGAGTTGTCCTACCTCAGCTTTATTGACACATGATACCTCTTTCCCATAGTATGAACAATTTTTTTTAGCATTTGTGGTTTCTGGTAAACCACTCATGAGATGTTCAGCAATTGATCTTTTCATAGCTATGAGACTGAGACGGTTGGATTTCTCCCACTTAGCATAGTACTCCTTTTGTTTAGTAATGCTATTCATAGTGGGTTTCAAAGGTTTGTTTTCATGTAATGCCAAATCTATGTCCACTATTCCCAGGGCAAATTCTACATCTTATTCCCACCTTTTATAGTTAGAACCAGTCAAAACTTCAATGGTGGCATTATTATTGTTCACAACAAACGAGACTGTAGATAAAATTAAAATATGGTCAGTAAATCAGGCAATTTCAGAATAACTTAAGTTGAACAAGCTATCTTTGAGAAGCACCTATTGTATCATCATGAACTCTCTTTTGAGTAGAGAACATAACATGCATTAGGCCTCACTAACATGAAGCTAATATAAAGGAGAATATATAGTATTGGAAGCCTTATCCTCTTTGGACAGATAAGTCTCTCAAACTACACATCTCTGCCCAATAAGAAAGATTATAGTTTAGAAAATTCATCCCCTTTGAGCAAATAAATTCTCTTAACTACTTACTTTCACCATTACACTTAATGCTATATCAAAGTTAGTATATATAATAACTCATTTTAGACAGGTAATTATATATAGTAACTCATTTTCTATCAACAAGGAAACTCAATGATTTTGTGTATTGTGATAGATAAATATCTTTGGTGACAAATATTCACAACAATACACAAAATAATATCCTTATACTAGAACAAAGAAATTGTCTCACCTCTTATCTTTAAAAAGAATTGAGCGATTTTAATAACTTTGATGAATGAACCACTTTGGTGATTATCATTCCCAACAGTTTATTAAAATTAAATTTTGGATTAGGAGAAAATTCATATTTTATTAAGATACTTTTATCATATGTATCTTAAAAGGCCAATTATAAATCATGTTTGATTGAAGAGGTGAACAACAACCAGTTTTCCTTAAATAAAGCTTAAATATTGATGTTTAATAGCTTAGCTTGAAAGTATAATTATTGTATATGTATCTTAAGAAGAGTACACCTAAATTTCATGCTTTATATATGTCAAAATATTTTCCTAAATTTTTTTGTAATTTTCTAAGGTAGTTTAATAGCTCAGAATAAAAAAAAAAATCTATTTTTCAATCTAAAAATTTCAATAATTAATAAATAATTTTTATAAGCCTCAAAAAATAAATTTAAAATAACAGAAAATCAAGAAATTCTTTAATTTAAAAAATGAAAGAAGAAACACACCAATCAGGGCTGGGGGTGGCCTACACGTGCCACTCCCCACTTATGCCTGTGCGTGGGGCCTGTTTAGACCATGCTGGAGGTTGTCTTCAACCTCCAGCCGAGTCACCCGTAGGTATGAGACGGGTTTTTAGACCCATGTGTGATTTGAAGCATTTTATCCCATTTTTCTTAGCTTTTTGACGCTTTTTCTTCGTGATTTTAGGGGAAATCAATGTTTTTATGCTATTTAAGCTATCAATTGTACAATTGAACAAACAAGAGATGCGAATTTGTGAATTCCTTTTCACGATTTCAAAAATATAAACCCCAAGAATGCAACATGCAATCCTAAGCACTTTAACACCGAAAATCATGGGGTTTTGATGTAAAACAAGATTCCTAAAATGTTTGAATGATTAATCGAACACATTAACAAAAGAATTCAATGAATTTCATGCATATGTGGATGGGTTTCGGAACATGAACCCTAAAAATACAATATGCAATCTAAAACCTTTTAATATCAATAATCATGGGGATTTGATATAAAAAACATTTGTAATGTGTGTAGATCATCAATTGAGCAAACAAATAAGAGAATCAAAGAAATTTTGCATCTGATCATATGCAATTTGAACAAGAACCCTAACTTCTCCTTCTTCGAATTTTCAGCCAATTAAATGAATTTTAATGCAATTAATTGTTATAGAAAGGTTAACAAACTTAAGATGAAGGTTTTCTATGCAACAATTTAAGCAAATATTTCAATTTGAGAAAAATCAAACGTAGGATGTACATGTGTAATTCAAAACTTTAAGTTCTAAATTCTCTTTACTCAGTTGGAATTAAGAAGTAAATAATATATCATATGAAAACTTGTGATCTTGAGAACAAAAACGCTAAAGTAATTTGGCCTATTAGTAAACAACCATGAAAATATCAATTACCAAAGTTGTGGGAATGAACACTAAATTTATTGTCAAATTTTAAATCTTAAGTTCTAAATTTCATACAAAACTATAGCTCTGATATCATTGTTAGTATTGCTAGATCTTGTATAAAATTAGAACACCAATTATGATATGAGAATGAAGAACATACTTGTGGTTGCTATAGTAACAATTTAGAAGTTGGATTTTTTTATTTATCACCTTATACTTAGATAAGTGGCTTTCAATGGGACTAACATTTTTTTATTAGAGTTAGAAAGAGAACCTAACTCTATTTAAAGTTGTTTTATTGGGCCCTCCCATTATAGATTTTAATAGAATTATTGGCTCACACTTTAATGCCCTCACTAGATCCTTTTAATTAAATGTGTGCTAAAGCCTATTAACCTCATGATCATTTAATTAATAATTGAACTTATGATAAATTTTAATAGAACATGATCAACTTAATTTTAAAAATTATTAAAATAATTAATGTGAAGCCACGTACAAATTTTTCAACAATCCTGGCATACAAGTAGTCTTGCATTTATTTATCTAGCAATGTTGATGTGTCTACAAGACACAACATGTACAGGAATGTGGATGTAAATAAGTTACAAGCATTGGAAGGTATCTTGGAGTGAATCTGTGCCGCTGGCGTGTCAATAAAGCCTCTTATAATAGACTAATAATCTGACTGAAAAGGTGCGCGGGAGACTTGATGGTTGGAGCCTGAAAGGACTAATGCCTTTCACCAGCAAGAAGTTGACTTTGGTCAAGCCAGTAACATTCTCAATTCCCTATATAAACCGGATGCAAAATAACAGGTTGCTTATGATAGAATATTATTTTAAATTTAATTAATTAACTGATTGAAATATTCTAGATTAAGTTAAACAAAGATATTTCCCATCCTGTAAATATTGAAATATTCTAAATAAAATGTAATTAGAATATCTCATACCCCATTGTAATTTAAATTTAAAATATATTTGAATTAGTAATTATTATCTTAAAAGTTAATTATGACAGATAAGTTTAACCAGAATGATTGAAGATAGTGATGAGAGAGAAATAGTTTAAGTCAACTGAAATTTAAGAAAGTTTTTAACGGGGAGTGTTTTTTTTTTCTCTTAAAAGACTGTCACTTTAAAATATTATATTTGCCCAAAAAATAAATTACTTCTGATTAACAAGCTTTTCCTATTATTTTTTGGTGTTTTTCTAAAATTCAATTAATTGAAAGAGCTTCTCCACAAAAATTAAACAGCATAACTAGAGGTATTGTATTATTGTTCTTGCATTTTTTTCTTGATATTGTGATGTTGTAAGTATACTTGATTAAGTAGACTTGCAGCCTAAAAAGGCTTGCCAAAAGATAGATAAAATGCAGAGGTTTTATTTGGGGGTCCTATGATCGAAAATGGCACCCGATCAGCCCGAAGAAGCTTTTCTTTCCAAAGGAAGTGGGTGGTGCTAGGTTAAAGTCAACAGAAATGATCCTTTGGAAGCTTAGCTGGGGCATAGTAATAAAACCATCTCATTAATGGGTTCGAGTTCTGCATGGAAAGTATTCTCGAGGAACTACACTTATTAGAGAGTGTGTAGCCAAAGGCTCAGCCTCAAGACTTTGGAAAGAATTAGCAAAATGATTCACAAGCAATTTGAGAAGGGGATATTGGAAATGGTGATACCACTTTATTTGGGAACGACAAGTAGTTGTTGGAAGAAGAACGTCTGTGCAACAAAAGCTTAATTGACCTTTCTGAGTCAGATCTTACTACCGTGGTTAATCAAATGACGGATGGGAATGATGAATGGAATATTGGCCTTTTAAATCAAATGCTCCCAAGAGAAGTAGTCTTTAAGATTCAAGCCTCACTCCCTCCTAATACTGAAGCCAGCGAGGATAAAATTGTTTGGAAGCCTAACCCTTAATAGTCTTTACTCTTTAAGATTCAAGCAATTTTCTATACTTGCCAATACAGAGACTAGTTCGTCTTCAACGTGGGTAAGAACAGAGGGAGAAAAGATGGCGAAGACTAGAGTCTAATCTTCGAAATTACTTGTTGGAAGCTGTGGTTAGCTAACCAGAGCATCAAGCAGGGGATGGAGATGGTAGTTTTTGACGGACCTCCAGTGGAGCTCGAGCTACTTATCTATGGTGATATGGTTGGGGCTGCTATGCCCCAAAATATAAGGCTTGGGCTTGCTTTTATTGCTTGTTCTTTTCTGGGTTCGGGCCCCGATTGTAAAAGAATAATGGAAAAAAAAATTTACATATAAAATTTTAAAGCATAAATAACCATGTAACAATTTAGTAAAATTATAAGATTGTAAGTGTCTACTAATGTGACACTTGAATATTCGTCACGTGTAACTTACTTATTACATTCACTCTAAACTTTTGATGATGCAACAGTAATGGATCGGTCACACTTAATTTTAAAAAGTTAAAATAATCCTAATTCAATTAAAAAGTTTTTTAAAGTATAAAAACTTATTTAAAAATTTTGTGAAATTACAAGCGGCAATATTCAATAAACTCAAATTTATTTTTTTTCATTATCGCATTGCATATAATAATTTGAATATTGTTATTTTTGTGTGTCATAATTATTATAAGAAATTGTAAAATCATATATAAAATTTAATTTCTTGATATCGTAACTTAACAAAGCTATAAATTATATAAAAATGGATAATTAACTCTTCTGTAGAGGGAAATATACAATGTTTAAAATCAGGGGAACACGACAAATTAACAGTTTTAATTCAGAAAGGATGCGGCAGAAGCTCATTTAAATTGAATAGGATCTCCAAGTCGCATGTACGATATCATAAAGGGAAACTACATATTCTAACCAAAAAATAGATGTATAATTTTCTAAATTATGATCTAATTATAATACTATTACGTGAAGCATTTTATTCTCTTAAAACTATTACAAAAAGTAAAAATATTATATATCCTATAAAACTCATGTTTCAGCAATTAGAAATTTTAAAAAATGCATATTAAAAATTGTGCAAAGAGAAAATTAAAAAAATTGAGGCAAAGTATTAGATGGCTTTTTCAGACGTTAATTTTAATCAATATTGGACATTTACTTTTTCTAATAATATAAAAGAATAAAGTGTTACATTTTAGAGTTTGTATTACAAAATTATAATTAAGTTATAATTCAAAAATTGTACTTAATCTATTATATATATATAATACCTGTGAACTGGCATTATCTATTTGCATTGTTCATTGTTCATATACTGATTATAACGTCACATTATCAATGTATTGTTTTGTTATTGTTTTTGCACTATTTTATTATTATTTATATATTATTTATTAATGTTTAACCGCATTGATTTTTATTTTTATTTTTTCTATTAGACCAATTTTTTTTTACTTTTTATTGTGGGACCCACATTGGGGTTAGTGCTAGTTGCTTCCATTATAAACACTAAAATGATTAAATATGCAGTTATGAACATTAGTCCATGATACAGTAAGTCAAAATAGATATGTTATGAAGCAAATGACAAAAGAATATATATATATTCTTTTGTCATTTGCTTCATAACATATCTATTTTGACTTACCTATATTAAAAAAACAAAAATCAGCTTATGTAATCTCGTATTGTGATCTGCTGCTATGACTTATATATATATATATATATATATATATATATATAAAGAGCTGGATTCAGTTATAATCGCTCCATTTTTTAAATTATTAGCCAGCATAGAATGATGATGAGATGATCTCTCCTTGAAAGCATTTGGCACTATCAATTTTAGGACGCATGATTAATTGATAAAATTGAACATAATGAACCTATCATAAACATTTTCTCTTGGATACATTGCCATAAACACGGACCACATGAGGATTTATAATGCATACAACTAGAAAGAAATTAAACCCTCCTCCTACCTTTTGCTTGTTTGATCATGAAAATCTAGCTGCGTTATGATTTTCCCTCTTTTAACCCTGTACATACATTCATACACATGTAAATATATATAACTTTGCCCTCTACAACTGATACAAGCAAATTTTTTGCCATAAAGATCGACATATAAAGTATAATCTGATTAATGTCAAGTAGTTTCTTCAACGTCATTCCTTAATATCTCCAAACGCTTCACGGAATTAACGAAAGATCTGCATAATCATCAATAAGAAAATATTAAATTCTTTGGAATCTTTTGCCACTTTTTCCCCTTAAACTTTCTTTCAACAGAGTGATTTTTCTAGCTGTTGTGATCCAAAGAAGTCAATGGAAGTAAGGGTATAAAATCTACATACTGCCACGGTACATCCCCAGCAAGCAGCCAGTCCCCTTCTTTGTCTTGATAGGTGAGTGTATAACTTGCCTTATCTTCCTCAAGTTTTTGGTCTGCGCATGGAGAATAGACAGAAACCAAAGCAATGATCAAATCCACAGACCTCACATATAACCACAAAATGAATGTAGTACCTATCACTTACATTTAGCAAACATACTAATTAACTTATTTGTAAGAGTCTGATAAGAGCTGTACAGCCTCAAATCGATCTTCCTTCCTATTGCTACCCCTTCCATCTTAACCTTGACAAATAAGGAGTTTGATCCTCTACTTCCATTCTCAGCCGGCATCCTACCGTTCCTGATCTGGACCCTTGGGTTCTCCCGATGGAGTTTCTTCTTCCTCCATGATTTAATGGGTGGCCATCCCACTACACGGTTTTCTTCTTTGTTATTCCTATATGCACATAAAAACAGATAGAAATTCTTTAAATTGTTTTTGGAATTAAGAAGTTAGTTTATTTATGTTAACTAGATTCATCATCAAACCGGTCCATCAAATGTACAGAGAGACAAAAGCAAACAGCACATAGAATAGAATAGAACAGAAAAACCAACTTTTTCTCTGGATAAGCGTTTCTGTTTTTCTTTCCACCACGGTCATCTTCCTCGTTTGGCTGTCCGCTCCATACCAGTAAAGGCAGAGGTTTCGAAGAATGTCCAAATGACACTTCAAAGCTACGCTTGTTTTTGACATGCTTGTTGCTTTCCAGACAGAAACTGGGCCTCCATAACTCTGAACTCTCCAAGCCATGATTGGTTAGGTTGAATCCCTCGATGGGATTCTGAGTTGGGAGAGCCAGACCTAACTGAAGCTCCATGCGGCCTAACAAGCTGACTAACACTTGGTATAATAGACGAAGAGAGTATATAAATATATATAGGGCAATTTTTTAAGCTAGATATGGAAGTAGCTCAAAGTGAATGGGATTATGCTTCGGAACTTGCAAATATATATATATATATATATGTGTGTGTGTGTGTGTGTGTGTGTGTGTGGGTGTGTGTGGGTGTGCATGTGTAGGTGAGGGAGAGAATGAAAAGGACTATTGTCTTGTGGAATATAGATTGTTAAGGACAGCATGAAAGTTGGGTCGGCTAAAAGACCGGCAGCATTATAAGCTAGTTGAGGAATGGATGCACCAACGTGCCATAGCCACTTTGCCCGCCTTCTTTTATTGGTCTTAATTTTCATGCCTTGGCGTCCCCACTTACATCCTTTCCCTCTCTAGCTTTTCTTTTTTCTGGGTGTATGATACTTTGTTCATTGTTCTAAGGAACTGTCATATTCATTAAGACTATAATTTGGTGAAGGGGATCATTCTGAAAAGACACTGGGGGTTGGGCTCATTAAGTGTAGGAAGAATCTAATAATACTTTTTAAGTATAGACAATCTTTTGCCCATAAAATGATAAAAAAGACAGGAAGATTAGATATGAAGATATCAGTATATCAAGTTACACGACTCGTATATAATTAATCATTTATTTTCTTTACTTTTCCACATAACCCCTTTATAGCCCGACACTAAAATCAAAGACAGATGTCAAACTTATGTGTCACCACTTACTGCTCAAATCATGAAGAACTTTTATCAGGCAGTTGAGCTGCAAACAAGTGATGCCCTGCTTGATCATGGACCTGTAATGAACCAAACTCCGTTTATTAGGCTAGTTAATTATCAAGAGCTCCCACAAAAATAGTAACTAGTTCATGCACCTGTTGATTTTGTTAGCTAATATGTCCAAATTGTCGGCAGATACCCGTCACCCATATCATAATTTTAGAACCCACAAGTTCCATATAATCCAATGATGTACCATATATATATAAAAAAAATCGCTTCATCTTCTTGATTATAATAATACTGACACTAAATCCCCCAGTTCCCTGCTTCACACGATTAAAATATAGTGATTCTTTCTGTCGGGTTCGGTTCTGACTCCACTGTACTCCATAGACAGGGCAACTTCATGGAGAAGGATAGAAAGTGAAGTGTGCTAGACAAAAGAACCAACAGCATCACACGTATTAGGTATGTGCTCCATATAGAAAGTTTAGGGTTGCCAGTACCCACTTACCTATAGATCACAGGGGAGATGGTCCAGAGCATGTGAAGCCCACGTGATGGTGCAAATGGGCATATTATGCTATTGGCTGAACCCACACAACCATTGTGTTTCAGCATCCAAGCCATTTCTATGAAGGGTCTCATCTGTCCGTCCTAGCTGCTGTGTCACGCTCGTGCGGTGGAGGTTGCAAACTCGGCTAGTAGGACCCATAATGTATACTTCGTCAGGTCTTCTTCAATGCTAGCCCTTTAGCTGGCATTCATTACTGCAGCCACACCCGTACAACTCACTTGCACACTACATCAAACACCTTGGCAGCACAAGTCAAAGTTCAAACCCAATTCTACTCTTCAAAATACTAGAAATCTAGATTAATAAGACGTCACTCTCAATTTTCAATAGCTGAAAGAAACGGAAGGGAGGCAATTTTTCCTGTCATCAAGCATGATGAAGGGGGCCCCACTCATGGGAAGCGATATGCATCCAAGCACCTGAGTTTCTAAAGAGAAAAAAAGAGACTTGGCTTTGATGATGAAGATAAGAAATCTCTGGCCCATTTTTGTTCAAAGCGCTTGTTCAATTTATGTCTTGATATACATCCAACCATATCCCTATGTTTAATTACCACCAAGAATAGGCTCCATTTCTTATGGAGTTAAACATACAGTTTGGTTCCCGCTTAACACGTATTCATCTGTGGGGCTATCTTCCACCAACTTTCAAAACTGTGAAGCTTGTGATGCGAATTTGAAGTATCCACATGCTTCCTCAGTTGGGCATGGTAACTTTTAATATAGTCTGGTAACGTGAAAACACCATGAGAGAAAACAGGAATTGAAAGCTCCACTCAGTGTCCAGATGTCTGGAAAATGGATTATTGGACTCTATTCAGACCGTAATTATTGTGTTCAAAGCATGATTAGTTTTTTTAATTTCTCATAACCAGCCAAAAAGAACTTATTTCTTCTTAGGGGACAAGCCAAGGCCGTTTTCAGCCTTTGTATTACGTGTTGTCTAAGTAAACTGGTACAAATTTTGGCCTCGCCTTACTTTCCTTATTATTGCATGTGAGAATGTTGACAGTTTTCACTGCTTGGATAAAGATCAAGATTTATCTATTTCTTTAATTCTTGACTTAATGATCATTTTGATCTTTTAATTAATTTGTTCATTTTAATTTAGTCTTTTAATTTTTTTTAAAATTTTTTTTTCTTAACTTCTAATTTGTGCTATACTTTTTTGGTTATATCTATTAAGAATTATTTTGAGATACTAAAAAAATTAAAAGAATAGTTTTAAAATAAACCTAATTTTAAGTTAAAAGGGCCGATTAATTTCAAATAAATAGATACGAACTTCAAAAAAGAGCTTTAATAAAAAAAAACAGATATATTTTAAAAATAATCTAAATATAAAACAAGTCAAACTTAACTTTTTTTTTAAACTTAGCTTGAGTCAAAATTCAATCTATTTAATAATAAATTTTCTTTTATTAATTAATAATAATAATAATATTATTATTAAATTTTTGAAGTTCGAATGAAATTGACCAATGTAACATTACGCTACATTTCAATTCTGTTTTATCAAAGAAATTCAACTGGTGCAGCAGCATATTAGGACTAGAGACGGGTCATCCACATAGTTAATATTGGCTGTGACTATAATTAGTTTTTTTTATATAAAATATTGTGAAAAATAAGTATGTAGCACAATATCAATGTGTGAGAGATTGTTGATATATTAGATAAATTCTATGTCGGTTTTATAATTAATTAATTCCTAATTACTTTTGTGCTGGTTTCTTGTATTAGTTGCTTCTTGTTAAATTTTTTTTTTATTCACTATTTTATGGGCCGAGCCAAGTCCTGGCCCATTTTATACAAACAGTATCATGATCAAATCTACTTTAAAATACTTAAAAAAACAATTTTATACTATTAAAAATTAAAAGACTAAATTGTAATTAAGCCTTAATTCTTGCTATTCTTTTGGACATGGAAATTGTCTTGTTTCGAACCACAAGATCAAATTGTCTCCTGAAACTTCAAAGGCCCAAGAGAATGCGAGGGTTTCAAGATTCATCCAAGTTGATAACATCGTTACACTATTAATGGCCCAATGCTCTTCACACATAAGCATTAGCATTGGGCCGGCGGCTATAAGCGACTGGTCAAGTTGACTTGATCAATTTTGTTGTCTACTAATCTGATTGGTAGCAATGAAAATGGGAGAAAGGAGAGTGAACGGGAGAGAAAAAATCAAAGGAAAGTGGGATATTGATATCCCAGTCATGCCGAGAGGGGAAAATATATATATATATATATATATGTAACCAAATTACTAAACTCCTAAAAATGTTAGAAGCTTTTAAATATTTTTTTGGCCAACTTTAAAAATTTTAAATTTAAAGTGTCATATTATTCAATTAGCCCCTAAAAAAAATAATTTAGGCAGACGTTGGCTGACAGGGTAACAAGGATATATAGACCGTTGAAGCAGGCACAGAGTTGCGAGGTCAAGTCAAACTTCCGAGTTCCGAGTCAGGACTCGCCTCCGAGTCTTAGGTCGGGTATATTGCCCTCCGTCTAAACTTAGAATTCTCCTCCAAATCACAACGTCTCCATCTTCATTCCCAACAATAATCAAGGTAGAGCAGGGCCTTATTTTTTGTTTCTCTCTTTCTTCCGTACAGAAAGCGCTGAGAAATGTCTCTAAAAATGTCCAATTCGTTGGAGAATCTGATACTGCCAGTGTCGGATACTCCAAAGGACCAAGATGGAAAGGCGCTTTTCAAGGTTGATGAGAAGCTCTTTAAAGGTTCTGCCATGACCAAACGAGGAGCCTTCGCTGCTCTTTCTTACATGTCATGCGCAGGTGCGTCTTTATCACTTGTCCAATTTTCATTTTTATTTACCTAATTTTGTTGTACTTCTTTTTAGAAATTGGAAATCACTTATTGTTGTTGTTGTTATTTTAGCAGTTGTTGTATATCTGCAGTAAATATGGTTCTTGTCTAAAGCAATTCTTCAATTAAGAAAGATATCTTTCACAAATTGGTCTGTTATTGATTTAGTTCCCTCTAATTTGCTTTCAAATTTAAGCGTCTCTTTGGGTCTAGCTTTTCAATCTTATCGAGGTGTTTAAATTCATCGAAATTTGCTCTACGTGGTTCAGTATTGTATCATGTCTGTCATGCACGGCTTTACATTTAGGAGATGAACGCTCCTTTTGCTCGGTGTTAGCTACTCATTAGTTTGTTTTCTTGCTTTGTAGTGCTCCTGGTGATGTTCAATAAGGCGGCTCTTTCATCTTACAACTTCCCATCTGCAAATGTCATCACATTTCTTCAGGTTGATCCTTAGAAAGATATTAGTTTCGTTTTTACATTCTCCTTGACATGAATGCAATTTCATTATTTTTGGCACTTATGGTTCTCGGGTCTGTCTTGAGGTATTTAAAATAATATTAGGTCGGCTATATGTTTTAAAATAAATGATAATAGTTATGTTTTGAACAAGCAAAGATCAAACAGGCTGCAAATATGTTGTATTCGGGATTTTGGGCATCCCCTGCAGAAAATTGTGAACAAAAGGTCTTTCATAATATATCATTTCTAGTATGGAGAACAAGAACTTGAACATCTTTCTCCAATACTCCATTAGAATGCTTGGCTGTGAAGAACTCCCTTTGTGCTCGTGATTTATACATTACTTTCTCCAATATGAAAGTTTCTCGTACACTTTCATACCTTTGAGAAGAGAAGGAAATGGTATTGAATCTAAAATGTCCTGGAATCTCTGCGGTATGTACACGTGTATTGCCCACTCTGGAGTTTCAATTTCTTTTACCAATCTGATTGTTCTTAAAATCTATTTAATTTATTTCAAAAATTTAGACATGATCCTCTGCTTGTTCCTGCTGCAGATGGTATGTTCTTGTTCTTTTCTGTATATATTGAGGTGCTGGAAGATAATCTCTTTCACAGCAGGTGAATCTTTGGTTTTATCTGACAACTCTACAAAATTTGTATCGTTGAAGACTTTGAGGCACACCCTGCCTCTGTCTGGAACATATTTACTTTACATGGTATGCCCTTTCCTTCTCCCTTTAACTTTTCAAAGGACAAATTCTTAATCATCACTCATTTTCTTTCTTTCTTTTTTTCCATTTTTTAATGATTTTTATTCACTCTTGTATTTCTCTTGAAAGCTAGTCACCATGGAGTCTGTTCGTGGAGTAAATGTTCCAATGTACACAACTCTTAGGAGGACGACAGTGGTATTTACAATGCTTGTCGAGTATATTGTGGTAGGGCAGAGATATACATTGTCTATTATTCTCAGGTAAATGCCTTCATGATGAGACCTGTAGTATTTGATTAAATACGTCTGAACTTTTGATGACATATTTGAGATGTATAATTTAATGAAATTCATTATGATTGTGATAGTAATCAGTTGCATCATGCATGGTTGCAACGTCAGGTCCTTTGAACCTTTACATCATTTGTTGTGGGGATATATTGTTTGAATAGGTGAAATGAAAATGGTCGTTGTAAACTTGGTGATGGCATGTGTTAGAGATCATGTTATTTAAATGTAATTTTATTAGCATTAGTTAGTAATTTGAATTTTATATTTTTAGTTGTTTCCTGTATTTTAGCCGGTTTGTTTAGGCTGGCTTTATTTGCTTTTTAAATTATTTTCTAAATTTTACTTTGGGTTTATCTCCTATGTTGTTTATTTTATTTTTGTTTAGAAGGGCTTCATCGCTGAGTTACTTGAGAGCTTGGTTCTCTCTGTTATCTTTTATAAATATATTTTTTTGTTATTCAATAAAATAAGTTCAGAGGAAAATTAAACTCTGAATTTCTATATGATATAAGAGCCCTTACGAGTTGATTACCTCATATGACCAAATAAGTCAAGCAATGATGACAGATGCCAAATAGGGTGATTCTGTCCACAAAATTGCCACCCCAAATAGCCATTGGGGTGAGCAAAACAACTCCAATCCTGATCATCAGGGCAAACCATGTCATTAAACGCCAAGAAGAAAGAAACCACTGAAATCGTTGACCAATTTTGGACTGAGCTAAACTACCCAACTCTCATCACACAACGGTGAGGTGATAACACCCAAAACCAAGACCATCATGACAAAGTGGGATAAGGATATCCAAAACCAAGGCCCTCATAGCTAAGTGAGGTGAGGAAGAGAAAAAAAATAGTATATTGCACCTTGCAACAAAGTAGGGTGAAGAAAACTTGCATCTCTCTATAAAATGAGGTGAGGAGACAAAACAAACTTGCACCTTGCAACAAAGTGAGGTGAGGAAGACCAAGAAGGGGAAGAAAAAAATTGTGGATCCATAGCAAGGAGAAAAGAAGACAATGAGTTAGAAACCAAAATTAAAAGTGAAATTTTTTTGGACAACCTCCAAATGCCGAGGAAGTAATAATGCTAGCTCCAAGTTGTTTCTAGCTTGGAAGGAAGTGTTGGAGATTACATTATCTAAACGTGATTTTAGTAGCATTAGTTATTAATTTGAATTTTATATTTTTAGTTGTTTCCTATACTTTGGCCTGTTTGTTTAGGCTGTTTTTATTTGTTTTTTAAGTTGTTTTCTAGATAATGCCTTAGGCGTTATAGGTTGGGTTTATCTCCTATGTTTTAGCCATTTATTTTATTTCGTTTTGATAGGCTTTATCACTTAATTACTTGAGAGCTTGATTCTCTTTTTTATCTTTTATTAATGTATTTCGTTGCTATTCAATGAAATAAGTTTAGAGGAAAATTAAATTTTGAATTTCTATAGTATGGGAACGACTGAAGCTAAATAGCTGCGTTTATGAGAAACTAATTGATTAATTCATCATCTGATGCCTTGCTCTGCAAATGGTGATATTAAGAAGTCCTTGGCTCTTTGCTCTTGGTTTTCATTTGATGAAAGAATAGCTTGCTGAAGAGCCATTAAACTTCTGAATATTGTCAGATTAAAAGGAACGAAAGCCTTGTATATCATGATGCCAAATCATAAAAAGGATATTTTAAATTAAAGTTCATTTATCTAATCAACTTTATCACATGATATAAATTAGGCATTTTGCATGAATATTATTTTTGTAGTGCCTTTAGTTATCTTTCAAGGATCATTCTAGTTTCTTATCAAACAGCTTGTGTAAATGAGTAAAAGTCAACATGCCAAATTCGCATAAGTTTGAGAAATTTAACCTTTGGACATATGATGTGGTAATATGGACATGCATCTTGTCTTACGCTATGCATCGCAGGAGTGTAACTCATAACACTCGTTTCAACTGCTTCCAGACTATCCCTTTAAGACAAGGATACTTTTTTGTTTATTTAGTGATAGAAGGAAATGATCCCTTGAGTTTAGGGTTTAGTACATGTTCTGCAGTGAATTTAGTATATGCATCCATTATATGGTGCATTGGGCATTTTTCTTAGAGTCTTTTCAAATGAAGTCCAGTTAACTGTTTGTTTGTTATTTACCCTTTTTTATCTTGTAACATCAAACTTAAAATTGTTGCTTGAATGAGCATCTTCCTGATTCCTTCATTCAACTGAAATTTATAAGGTTGTTATCAGTGTTGGCTTGATTGGCTTTGGTGCATTTGTTGCGGGAGCACGGGACTTGTCATTTGATACTTATGGTTATGCTATTGTTTTCATTGCAAACATCACCACAGCAATATATCTCGCTACCATAGCCCGTGTTGGTTGTATTCAATACTCTCGTTCTCTCATAAAGTCAAAATTTTATAACTTGATTCCTTTTTCTTAGCCTGACAATTATATTTATTTATTTGGTATAATATCCTTCTCTCAGGAAAAACCAGTGGGCTTAATAGCTTTGGCCTCATGTGGTGCAACAGTAAGTTAACAGATTTTATCCATTAGCCTTTAAACTTTCTAATCCTCTTTTTGCATTATCAAACATGTAGTTCGTTTCTTATTTACTTTGATTTGAAATGCTTTTTCTACTGTATTATAGGTGTCATATGTGGACCAGTTTTGCTGATTTGGACATTAATTCAGGGTGACTTGAAGATGACAATCAATTTTCCTTATCTTTTTTCTCCGGGATTTGTTGTATGTTCTGCCTGCTACAGATGCTGTTTCTCCATCATTCTTGGTTGTTGGTCAAAAAATAAAAATAAATAATTCATCCTTGGAAAGTCAAGTAGGAGCTTGGGACTCTTGTCAGTGAATAATATGTATATATATATATATATATATATATATATTCATCCATTTTCATGGTTGTTGGTCAAAACCCAAAAAATAAAAATATCCCCATTCTTGTTCCTGAAGTAGCAATTTTCTTCTGTCCCATCAAGTTTTATGCCCAGTTCTCTTTAACTTTATTTTAAAGTAGTAATTTTTGCGTGCTTGTTCTTTTTTGGTTTGGCAGGTTGTTCTGCTTTTTTCCTGCATACTGGCTTTCTTCTTGAATTACAGTATTTTCCTGAACACAACTCTAAATTCAGCTCTCACTCAGACAATTTGTGGTAGTCTGAAGGTTTGTTCACCAGCTAGATCTTTTACCTTGCATGTCTGATGATCTTATTATTGCATGTTGGCACTGAATATTTTTTGGTAGCATAGTACTGCATGGCCCTTTCTGTTCCAGGACTGCTTGTGTGATCCTTACCCTTACTAATTTCTGAATACGCTGTGTGTGTGTGTGTGTGTGTTTTTTTTTTTTGGGGGTGGGCGTGGGGGGGACATGACAGCATTAGTACGCTTGGCTATTAAAATGTGGAACTTAGGCAGACACCATAGTACGTATTGGTGTCATAGAGAGACTAAGTTTTAAGGAACTTTTATTTTGCTTATGGTGTATTGTGCAGTTGAATGAAAGAGAGGTGAGAACTTAGGAAGGCTTAACTGAGGGCAATCTCAAACTACATACTTTGTAATGAGATAAAGTATTAGGGCACTAGTTTTGCTTGTGGGCATTGTATAAAGTGAGGAGAAGTGATTTTCTTGAAATTACTTTTGGCTTGACTCATAAAACTAATGGTCAACTATATATTATCTACAGGTATGAGCAATTGAGGAAAATAAAATAGAACTTAGGGGAAAGTACATTTTACCCTTGAACTTTAGCTTAATTACAATATTGGTACGTGAAATTTAAAACATAACATTTTGGCCACTGAACAATCATAGTGAGACTGTTGACATCTGTTATATTTAATAGCCCCAAGACCAACGAAAGTTAGTTTGTGCTATATGTTTTGAGAAAAATAAGTCAGATTGTGCTATTTGTTTTGATAAAAGTCTTTTTCAGAGTGACATTAGTAGTTTTTCCTAAATAGATAGTGGAAACTGACTTTCGATGATTCAAAAGTTGACTTCAGTGGGTTACTTGGCTATTAGATGTTAAATTTACCATACGAAACACTTATTCACTTTTTATGACAGTTCAGAGGAACAAAGTGTTCCTAAAGTTTAGGTACCAATTTTATAATTAGGCTATAATTTAGGAGGGAAAATGTAGTTTTCCCAAGAACTTGGTATTATGGTGCAGAATAGTAGTTTCTAATCAGTTAGGCTTAATTATGATATTTACTCAAACTTGATATAAGCTTGAATTAGGATGTAACACCATTACATTTTTCATCTTAAAAAAAAATAAAAAAGAGGATGTGACACCTTGACTTGACACAATATGTCGGTTTAAATTGGATTAAGAATGATGTATTTCTTCAACTTGATGCCATGGAGTCCATTGTGCCCTCATCTCAACACAAGTATCCCATATATATTCTATTTTACTTGTTACTTCTCCACGTCTCAAGTGATTTCCCCATATTATATGCATGGATTTTAATTTCTTCGGTATTGGTGTACAGGATGTATTTACTATTGGCCTCGGCTGGATACTCTTTGGTGGGCTACCGTTTGATATTGTGAGTGCTCTAGTTCCATCTGCTCCTCCCAGTACGGTTTCATTTTACTGTCGAGATCTTTTTCCGATTTTGTGATGACAGAATGTTATGTTTTGGTTGCAGTTGAATGTAATTGGGCAACTTCTCGGCTTTGCTGGCTCTGGTTTATATGCCTACTATAAGCTTGTTGGGAAATAATATGCTCAAGTACATAAAGATGTTTTTGTGGATATGTGACAATTATTTGCTTCAGTCATCGATTACCCCATCCCTTTGAGAAGGAGAAGTCAAAAATGCGTTCAAGCTACTAATCTAAATATTTAGGAAATTTTGCTTAGTGAGAAGTATATGTTCCAACTTTTCCCGAGGGGATCCTATCCACACCAAAATTGATCTAGTACTGCGTAGACCCATTGTATACGATGAATCCTGTGCATCCCTATCTTTGTATCGTCACCTTTTACCCCTACCAATTCATTTTAATGTTCTTATCCTAAGCCCCTCTCTCTAGTATGAAAATACTAAATAGAATGGAACACGATTGTGGGATAGCATATTGCAACTGAGGACGGAAGACTATTTTTTCACTTGGCTTGTCGCAAGTTTCGAACTGTTTATTTTAGAGCTTATTCCGTTTGTAAAATGTAATAGGATGTAATTTGAAAAAGATTGATAAAAGTGAATGGAAGGGAATAAATGGTGTTTGAAATGATATGTGAAAAAAGAGAATGTTCTTAGATTTATATCATTGGTTAGTTAAAAATAATGAAGGAATAAAAAGAAATGAGAAGAAAAAGTTAAAAAAAAATGTTCATAATTAAAAAATAATAAAATAATAATTTTATGGTTCCAAAAATGAGATAGTCAAAGAGTTCATGTTCTATGGTGATGGGACAAAACTAAGTATTAAAAGACAAAATAGACAAATGAAATTTTGCTTGCAAAGGGCTTTTGCATGTATAGTATTGGTTTGTCTTTTTCTTTGATCTCTCTTTCATAAAATATGGATGATTTAAATTAAAATTTGGATCATTCAATTTTTTTTATTTTTTAAGTTAAAATATTTTTTTACAAAGTTTACAATTAAAAAATTATTTTTATTTGTTATTTTGTATTTTATAAAAAAATTATTTTTAAAATTTAGAAAATAAATAAATTTAAACCCTTCGGATTAATTTAGACATTTTTGTAGAGGTCCAGAGATCCTTTTCACATGCAAAACAGATGGTAAAAAGACGTTAATCACTCACTGCTTTTTACACTTTAGATTTAGGAAACTCATCCTTTGTACCAAATACATTTTGACGATAAATTTAATCTCCCTCTCCCTTCCTAGCAACATAGAGGGCCTTCAAGTACCTATTAAAAAAATAGTAAAACCTGCAAAGCCCTCATGGAATACCCATATTACGGAAACTGAGCAGATATCGCATCCTAGTCATTTGCTGGCGTCGGACGAATACTCACCATCTAAATGATCCCTTCCTTCTGCATGTGTTCAAGTGTCTGAAAGGAGGAAACTTAAAGAATTATTATTATAGTTATATGAAGTATAAAGAACTGATGGAATTATTATTATTATAGTTATATAAAGTGTCAAGAATTGATAAACATTTTCTAATTTTATTTAAAGAAGATGAAAGGTAAACTTGATGCTGTTCTGTTGTCATGGCAAATATATGTATATTACGATTCCAAGAAATCAGACGCTTCGTTTGCGTCTATCTATCATTCTAACATGTTGCCTCGATTTTTGCGTACACACACATATATATTTTGGACTTTTTAACGTAAATATATTTAAAAAAAACAAAAGAAAAAAAATATAACTTTAAAAACATATTCCAAGAATGTATAATTGATTTTTAAAAAAATAATAATAATATGGGACGCGGAACCCCCAATCGAAATTTTTTTTATATTCTGAGCTCTGTGGCCTTATTTTTAATTTTTTTTTTAAAAAACTAACCTTTTGAGTCAGTAAAAAATAAAATAAAATTTTTTTATTTGCTTATATATCCCGTCTCTTCTCTTCCTACCCTATGCTTAGTGTATTTCACATTTTTGCATTCTTCATCTCCCTCTCCTTGCAGCTCATTCCTCTTCCCCTTTAGATTTTTTGAATGTTTTTGTCTCTTCAGTAAATTTGTTCCTTTTCTTTATCTACATTATAAGGTTTGCATTTTATTTTCAAAAAGTTTTTGTTTCTCATGTGCTTAGCAAATACTCATATTTTTTCTCTTGAAAAATTTAATTAGTTATTTTTTGAAATTTTTAATAGGTTCTCAAGCGTTGCGTTCTTTAAATTTGAGGTTGTTTTTATATTATTTCTCATTCCAAATGTGTTGAAAATTTAAACTTTGTTATCAGCCTTCATATTCTTATTGAGGTTTGTAATTTATTTTAAAATATTTTTTTATTTCTTATTTTCTTCTCAAATATTTTCATTTTTTGTAGAAAATGCTAATAAGTTTTTTTTTTCTATTTGTACAGATTCTTAAGAACTTTTATTCTACACAAAAATTTTTGTTTGTTTGAAGTTCTTTGTAATATTTTCGGTATCTTTTATCTTTGATCATTTTAATATATTGTGTTTAATTATTATTTATACAAAGGCATTGAGTAAAGATTGACAATGAGTAGAAGGAAGGAAATCATATATATTTATGCAAATGGAAGAATTTTTTACACCAATGAAGGAACAACATTTGTTTGTGATAAGCCAAAATTATTAAGAGTTAACTCTAACATTAATCTTGAGCGGTTGGAGAAAAATTACGATTTCAATCAAGACAGTATGTATCTGAGTTGGTGTACCGATACCCACAATCACTTAATCCAACTTGGTACTTGCTGTGCACATTAGAGGACGATTCAGATATTCAAACCATGTGGGAAGCAAACCGACACTTTTCATCTCAACTAGGGGCACCTGAATTATATGCATACATTTCAACTAATGATATGAGTCCAAGTGTTAAAATTTGGGGTGTGACACCAAGTGTTGAAAAGACTGATATAATTGAATTGTTGACAAATCCATATGCAAGTTAGATTAATAGACCCGATGAATCGGTCTCCTTGTTTAGCTCTTATATCAAAATGTTCATCTATTTGAGATCCAACTTTCTAATACTCAATCAATGCCACTCAAGAATGATATATCTCAACCAAGTTCATCGAGGGGTGAGATGTATCATAACAATCCTTTTAGTCTCCCAGATGCAATCGAAGATATAATGGATGAGTTTGAGACGGAGGATGAATATGATGCTCCACCAAATGCCAATAAATATAGGGAGGATGATATTGTTGTGACTGATACTGAAAGGAATCCTGTAACTCCATTAAATTTACATTATGAGTAGGCATTTGCTTTTTTGTCTTAGATTAGCAATAACAATGTAAGTGAATTTGAGATACCTGACATGGAAGGGGTTATCGATCTGAATGATGACCAAGAGATGTATGTTGGCATGTGATTTTTTGATAAACAATTACTGAGTTGTGCTACAAAGCTTTATTCAGTCCACAGACACCACACATTCAAGGTACATCAATTATCAATGAAGTACGTGGAGTATTGTTGTCCAGAGTATGGTATTAGATGTAATTGGCAGATAAGTGCATGTCAATCTGAGGGAGAAAATGATTGGTGGATAATAAAGTATACGGGTCTACACACTTGTGTCTCTTCCATACTATCATAAGATCATTTGAAACTAGACTCTGATATAATAGCATCAAATATTGTATCGATGGTCACAGAAAATCTCTCTGTTTTGGTCCATGATATCACTGTGAGGATTCATAACACTTTTGGATATATGGTGTCTTATAAAAAGGCATGGTGGGGTAAGCAACGGACCATTGCAATTGCTTTTGGGAATTGGGAGCGATCGTATGCAGTTTTCCTGAAGTATACAATTCTCCCAAGATGGTTATCTGCTATCCAACACTTCAATCCAAGCTCATACTTTAAATTTGTGATTAAGGAATGCCCGCAGACAGTGTCAGATACAGAGGCAACAATTATGTTTCATAGGGTATTTTGGATATTTAGGCATTGCATTGATACCTTTGATCACTTGAAACTAATTATCCAAATAGATGACATATTTTTGTATGAGAAATATAAAGGGACGTTGCTGATTGCCAGCTCACAAGATGGTGCTAGAAAAGTTATCCCTCTTGCATTTGTCATCATTGAGAGTGAAACGTATGAGGCATGGAGGTGGTTTCTTAGTAACCTTAGGCTATGAAAGGTACCGAACAAGTAAGATATTTGTTTGATATCTAATCGTCATTCGGGAATATTAGCAGCAATCGCAAACCAAAAAAATAAGTGGCAACCACCCTGTGCACATCACATGTTTTGTTTACGTCATATTACAAGTAATTTGAATATGACATTCAGGATTAAATGGTTAAAGAAAAAGTTTGTAAAAATCGGTTATCTGAATGAGCGCCATTTGGTTGATGAACAATTGGCTTAAATCCGACAGTTGCATTCAAAAATTGTGAATTGGATAGAGTATATACCAAAAAGTAAGTGGTCACGTGCATATGATGTGGATGGGCGTCGTTAGGGGTACATGACAACAAATTTAGTTGAATGTATCAATAGTGTCTTCAAAGGTATTAGATTCCTGCCCATTATTGGCTTGGTCAAAGCAACAATGTATCAGTTGAATAAATATTGGGTTGAGTGGGCACAAACCATATTTGCTCAGATGCAAGCAGGTAACTTATTCTCTGAAAATATCCACAAGAAGATTTTAGTTAGAATTGCAATAGCATCTGCTTTATCAGTCCATACGTTTGATAAAGGGCTTCAGAATTCAAGGTCAAAGAACCCTACGATCCTTCCAATAAATAGTATGAGTGAACTTGCAAGGTTAGCCTGATGAACAGAATATGTGACTGTGGCAAATTTCAACTCTAAAAGTATCCCTATCAACATGTCTTTGCTACATGTGCCAAGATTTATCTTGATCATCTACAATTTGTGCACGCTGTTTTTCGGCTAGAGACAATTCTAAATGCTTACAAGACAGAATTTTATCCAATGGGAGGAGATATTTATTGGCCTCACACAAGTGGGCCTCGATTAGTCCCTGATCCTTCTATGATTTGAGATAAAGGTCGACTGAAATCCTCGCAAATACTTAATGAGATGGATTGGCAAGAAAGCTCCAGGGATAATCAGAGATGTAGTTTATATAGACAGATTGGACACAATCGTGCCACATGCCCTTTTCGTCAACCATGAGGATAGTTATAGTTATTGGAGCGAATTAAATATTCATTATCGATTATCATTTGTATATGAGTTGCATATGAATTGTCAATGATTAGTTTGAAAGTGCCTATTTGCTTATATATTTCTTACGTATTTATTGTTGTTCATTAGTTTGACGTACTAAAGTTATATTATTGGCTTATGATTTGTTGTTAATCAGTTTGACATATTAGTGTTACTATTAACAGATATTTGAGTTATTGGTTTCTATTATGGACCTTCACCAGAGTGTTGTTCATCCTAGATCAGAAGATAAGTTTTTACTATATTTACAGTCTCGCCATGTGTCTCAAGTTGTGTGGCAAGGACGAATGAGTAAAAAATTTACTTTATTGTTGATTATTAAGTTAACTAAATTTATGACAATTTCTCTAATATAATTATACAAGATGATAGAATTCTACGCATAAGACGAATAGTGCAACAAGATAATATATTCAATCCCCCTCCGACTATTGTCTCATATCTCGTACAAGCTGGTTTTTATGGTGTTTCACGACTCGGTCATTTTGATTTCAATGCCGCCGTCATGTCAGCCTTGATTCAGTGGTGGCACTCACAGACGCATACATTTTACCTCACTAGAGGCGAGTACACAATCACACTGCAAGACGTCGCAACCCAACTAGATTTACCTTGCGCGAGAAATGTAATATGTGGATGGATAGGCTTTAATTGGTCAATTATTTGTAATGAGTTGCCTGGTGTGATACCGTCTCCTGAGATATTGGATGGATAGAGGTTAAGCGTTCCCTGGTTGACCCAGACATTCAACAACTTGCCGGATGACGCAGATGATGATATTATTCGTCAATTTGCAAGAGCATACATTCTGCATTTGATTGGAGGGTACTTGATGCCAGATAGAATTGGACATAAAGTTATGTTAATGTATCTTCCGCTACTTGTTGATTTTGTAGAAGCTGGTCATTACAGTTGGGGATCAGCAATGTTGGCCCAACTATATAGAGAAATGTGTCGTGTCACCCACTATGATGAGGTTAAAATAAGTAGTTGTCTGATTCTATTTCATTTATGGTCATGCGACCTACTTTTCGATCTTACTCCATGAAGACCTCCCCAACCGGATCCTCGGATGGCTATTTATCCTACTCGACCCCCATTGAGTTTCAGGTATAGGCATATATATTTTTCAGATATACTATTTTTTTATGATTGAGAAGCTAACGTGCATTCTCCCTTTCCTTATAGGTGGTGGGATGTTCCACAATATCCCCGGGCGACGGCAAACACCTTGCGGCAGTGTAGAATATTATTAGATCCAATTAAGGACGATGAGGTTTGTATTTAAATACTTACTTATTTTTTTTTTTATAATTATACCACAAAGTAACTATCTTTTGTTGTGTAAGTCATTTAGCTTCCATATGACTCACCCGAGGTTGTCCAACTGATTCCGAAGTATTGCTTAGCGATGTTTGATGTATGGCGTGTATCTATGCATATACTTTGCTTTTGGATAGTTGAGTGGCATCACGCTAATCGCGCTCTCTGTCAATTCGATAGGGTACAGTATATTCCAGAAAAATCATTTAATATAGGATCGCTGCATACTTTTCAATTAAGAGGAAAGATTCATAAAGATTGACATGAAGAGCATGTAGTTTTTATTACAACATGGAATTCGTGGCCCTTAGTAGTGGCACAAAATGACCTTACTGATAGACCACTAGATCGCGCATCAGACTATATACATTGGTATTGGCGACATACGCGAAGATGGATTTATCATACTAGTGGTTTTCAAGGTTTTGTAGTATGACTTTTACATTATTTTTATCTTTATATTATCTATCCTTAAATAAATATATATATGTATTATTTTTAACAATTGATTTTCTTTTCACAGACTGATGTGTTGGAAGACTTATACAGACTTACTATCACTGACCCGTCGACGCTTAGTTATGGAGATTTTAGGCACAAAATAAACAGTGATGTTCAAAACATATTGCATGCTTTAGAAGAACATCGAGATATGTTCGTCTACCAACCAGCTCCACCAGCACCTGATCTATCCAGACTTCCAGAGCCAAAGGCGAGACCAGGAAAAAGAAGTCATGGGTTCCTCTCATCTAGGGAACCAATGTTTGGTAGTGATTTTAGGAGATTTCATACGAACATACCATCATCATCTTACATGACAGACCCTATGTCTGGTGGTGACGTTGGTCTTTCTTCTATTTTACCATAGACTATCAGTAGAGATATTAGTTATTCTTTTTGTCCACCATCCGTAGACGTTGGCATTCCAGATCTATCTTCTTTTGCACCTTATTATACACATTTATTGCCTTCGTCCACTTATATTAAGTCATCTTTCTCCACACCACAATCGCAATCAATGCAAGTTACCGAAGTACCATTTACATCATTATTTACGGATCCAACTGCATTTAGTGCAGAATATAGCAATACTTCTTTCTCACAGTGGGCATCCTACCAACCTCAACAAGGCTTTTTCACTTCAAATCAGCCAATTTTGCCTGTTCAATCTCCTCAATGGAATTTTAGTTCCCAACAAATTCGCAATCAAATAGAGAATGAATCATCTGGAGAAGAAAATGAAAAAGTACTTGTCAATGACACCAAGGAGGACGAAGAGAAAGAACAGTCACAACAACGCCGGGCATAGTGAATGAGGAGAAGGCCTTGGTGTGAGACAAACAGTCATTACGGCTGATAACTATTATTTTTTTTCAAGTTTAATGTTCATTTGTATTATTTAATGATAAATTTAAATATATTTTAAGAAAATTTTATTCCCTTTTTCAACAACATTAACTTATCAAAAAATTAATTACTACAATTATATATACATCTATATAATAAATATATATATATATATATATTACAACATTATTTTTTAATTTCAATGCGTTATATTTTTAAAATTGTTATATTTCATTTACAAAAATTTCTTTTCATACATTAACAATAAAAAATATATCTCCAAATGTACGAAAATAATTTGATTACTATTTCTTAGAGCATAAATATTTTACAATTACAACTTTAACAATATTTTATATATATAGACCATGCATATATTATAAATAAATTTAAAAATACTTTTACAAATTTCTTTTAAAAATGATTATCTAAACTTTTTTTGAAATAGTTACTTTAAATTTTATATCTACCAACTTAACAAAATTATTTAATATTCTTAAAACATTAATATTTCACAATTATAATATTTAAGAAACTCAAATATTATATTTATCATGGTGCAAATTAAAAAATTTTTCTTCACCGTTGAACTAATTTTATACAAATTTAAACAATAAATACATAAATAACTATTTTGTTTTACAAATTATTTTACTAATTTTTTCATTTTTATTATTTTTTTTCTTGAAATTTAAACAAAATTAATTAATATTTCTCAAAATAATATAAATAAATTAAGACATTATGTTCTTCAAATTATAAATAAGAGAATTTTTTTATAAGCAAAAAAATTTTACAAAAATTTCAACAGTAAATGAATTATATTATGATTTTATAAATACTTTTACTATATGTTTAAGAATTTGTATTTGAATTTTTTTAAATTTATTATTTATATTTTATCTATTCAAAATCAAAACAAAATTAATTACTATTCTTCAACACATAAATTTCTTATAATTATAAAATTAAACAAATTATATATACAAATTAAATCATTGTATTTTTCAATATATAGTGTGAACACCGCATTTTGTCCGGACAAAACCAAATTAAAAAAAATATTCAAAAAAAGAAGAACCAGAAAACAAAAAATTAGGAGAAAATGAAAAATGAATAATAAAATAATAATATTTTTTTAGCTATAGAAAACAATTGAAAAATCAAAAGAAAAAATTCAAAAAAATTTTCAAAAAATGAAGAATAAACAATAATAATAATAATAATAAAATTTTGGAAGCTTTAGAAAACAATCAAAAAATAATAAAAGGAAAAATTCAAAAACAAAAGGAAAGCCCAAAACCATAGAAAATATTTATAAAAAAAAAGAGAAAAAAAGCCCAAGTCACTTTCTTAGCATAGGCTCATTTTAAAATAATAATAATAATAATAATAATAATAATAATAATAATAATAATAAAAAAATTTTGGAAGCTTTAGAAAACAATCAAAAAATAATAAAAGGAAAAATTCAAAAACAAAAGGAAAGCCCAAAACCATAGAAAATATTTAAAAAAAAAAGAAAAAAAAAAAGCCCAAGTCACTTTCTTAGCATAGACCCATTTTTACTAAATCCTAATTTCAAAAAAAAAAAGGGAATTTGCAACTCACTCTTCTTAGGTCTGACTCATTAACTTAGATATCCAAAAAGTTTTTATCAATAGCCCAAATGAAAAAAATCAAGAACCTAACCCCCCTAAGCCCATCAACTCAAACTATTGTAACGCAAAAAAAAAAAAACAAAAGAGGGGAGAAGGAGGGGATACGAGCCTAACCGCTGAAGCCCAAAACGTTAGTTGAATTGGGCCATCGGGCCATACACTCAACCCTACCCAGTTTTCCTCTTCGGGCTATACACTCCTCTTCGGGCTATACACTCAACCCCTACCCGATTTTCTTCTTCAGATTCCCCAACCAAACATGCACGCAGGCACACAGAACTCTAAAACACGAAAATAGAAATGGCAGCAGGGGTGTTGGGGAGCCCGAGGCCTTAGGGGAGTGCGAGAAGGGAAGAAACAAGGCAGCGCTTCAGAGGGGTCGGCAGAGAACGGAGCAGAAGGCCTGCAGCAACGAGCTCGAGGTGTGGACCTTTCCTCCAGTCTCTTTCACCATCGAACGGAGAGAGGGTCTAACGCCAAAATGGAAAGAAAGAAAGGAGGATGGAAATCGAGGGAGAGGAGCGATCGAGAATTGGAAATAGAAAGAGGAGGAACCGAGGAGGAGGATTGAGGAATAAAATGGGGAGAATTGAAGAAAGAAAGGGATCTTTTTTTTTTGGGAATTAGGGTTCGGACTCGAAAGCCAGGGAGAAGGATTGGAGTAAAGAAAGAAGGACTGGGGGTGAGTGAGGGATTGAGAAAGAAGGAGAGATCGAAAATTCAGAGTAAGCACAGAAGGAGAATCGAGAGAAACTGAGAGATCGAAAAAAAAAAGCAAGGGATTTCGTTCGGGGAAAAGGGTGCGAGTGAGTCGAGATGAAAGGGGTGACGGTTTCGTTATCGGGAGAAAGGGGAACAAGAGGAGAGGCTTTCCGGAGAGGTGAGAAATAAGAGACCGAGATAAGATAGGGGGGAGGTTCCTCCACTGGGCTGAGTTTTGGGTTACAAAGAAACACCTCCAAGGGACGAAAGAAGTATAGGAAGCATAGGAGAGAAGGGAGCTAAGTGTGATTCGATAGAAAGCAAAAATCCCAAAACCTTAGCAGAGACATTATTCAGGTATTGACTCAATCTTGATTCATTTTTTAGGAATAGGTTAGTTAGTCTCAAATTGCTGAATGATGTGTTATCTAGTCTCGTTCCGGTAATTGGATAGCCATGTTAGTGGAGTTGCCTCATCTCTGTGTTTGTTCATGATTATTTTTTGGTTTGTCACTGGGATATGGTCTGATTATTCTTGGATTGTTGAATAAAGTGTTGTTGGCTGTCTTCATCTCTGTGTTGGTCTCAAATTACTGAATGATGTGTTATCTAGTCTCATTTCAGTGATTAGATAGCCATTTTTAGTGGATTTGTCTCATCTCTGTTTTGTTCTGGATTGTTTTGATTTTAGTTTGTCATTGGGATATGGTTTGATTACTCTTGGATTGCTGAATAAAGAACTGTTGGCTGGCTTCATCTCTATAAACTCATCAATCATGTAATAATTTCCCTTATTTTACTTCGTTTCTATTTCGCTCGCAAACATACCTAGGATTCCCTTTTATGAGTATTGATGATGTCAAGTAGAGAATAGAAACTAGGTAGATCAATGTAGATGAAATCAGTATAACGTCTCCTTATTATTTAGAAAGCACTATTTGGTCCTGAGTACTGAGCCTTTGCAATGGACGTTCAGTGAGTGGGAAGGGTGAGCGTGAAATCTAACCTATATAAGTGATGCCTGGCAATTGTTTGACGAAAAGCTTAAGAGACATGTTGTATTCATGACTTGATATAACGAATTTTGTACTGTTCTGATTTAACGCTGAAGTGGTTTTTAAGTTGTTTACTCCAAAAAATGCTTTTACTACCTGTCTGCTTGTTGCCTATTTGATGGATCAACGTGTTGAGGGAGCAAACAATGGAGCCTGGATTCACAATGCTCAGAGGATAGCTTTGCTGATTCGCTCAGAAGAAGGGAAGGATATTGTAATGGATTCATAATCTGTATTCTCTCCTGTAAATTTGTAAATATTGTCTAAAAAAAAATGATGTAATGAATCCGGTTGAACACTTGGCACACACTTGCAAATTACTACTTTGTTTGTAAATATTTTTTTTCTTCTCTTTCTCTATTTACTTCGCCAATTTTCATGTTAGAATAGCCATGTGGGATTTTATATCCTCACAGGCACCTAGGAACCGAAAGACCATGTGTGGCAATAAAGCCTTATTGGTGTCTTTTGGGTGTTGAACTTACGTTTTAACATTTTGGGCTTCAATGGCCTCATTTAAAAGAGTCTAAAAAGAAAAGAAAGGTAAAAAGCAGAAGAGGATTAAATTCAAAATAAAAATTATTTTGAGCATCAAGGATTTATCTTTTCTTAAAAAGATCTTTTTCGCAAAAATTGAAAAAATGGTGTTCTAAAATGAATTTTTTTCAAGAGTTGGTCTTTTTTTTAATTAAAAAAAACACAAACAAACAAATCAAGAAAATTAAGGAAAATTTGACTAAAAAAAGGGGTTAATCAACCAAAATGGTACAAAGTAAAAAAAACAAAAAAAAAACCAAAAATAACCAAAAAAAAAGGAAATACATGAAGAAAAAAACACAAAAGCAAAGAATAAGAACGAAAATAAAAACAGAGAAATAAACAAAATGAAAATCGATAAAAGGAAACAAATGGAAAAACAGAAAAAAAAAAATTTCATCAAAAAGGGGTAAAAGAAAAGAAGAAATCAACAATGAAAAAATACTAATAAAAAAACTAGATAAAGTCAAATAAAATCTTTTTAACGTCATAAAAATATATATATATATATATATATATACAGAAAACAAAAACAAAGCCAAAAAATAATGCAAAGGAAAGAGATAAAAAGAAAAAAATAATAAAACAAAACAAAAAATAAACAAAAATAAACAAAAGCCATGATAAAAACAAACAAATAATAAATTAGATAAAACTAAAATAAAGATGCAAAAAGACAAAAAATGATAAAAAAATGAAGAGGAAAACAAAATCGAAAATGCAAAGAAAGTAAAAATTAAATTCACTTTTGACAAATCAAAACATGCCAACCAACTTCTAAATTCGTTTTATTTGTTAAGGGGAAATTAAGTTTTATTTTCTTTATTTTTTCACCAAAAAAAAAACATAAAAGCATAGTCACTTGAAATAGAAAAAGGAAGAAGACAAAAGAAAAAAAAAATAAAACGAAACGAAAACAAACAAGAAAAAAAAAACCCTAAAAAAATGAACAAACACAGTTTCTGTCGAACTACGTGGATTTTGATCTTTCTCAAAGGGTACGTAGGTTCTGGACTTTCATCCTAGATCAAGTCCGTCCTTGTAAATAAAATTTTCTATTTCTTTTTTCTAATTTTATTTTTTTTAATTTCTTTTCATTTTATTTTACTTTTAGTTTGATCCTTTTCTTACTCATTTTACTTTTTAAATTTCTTTCTGTTTTATTTTTAATTTTCTTTCTCTTAACTTTATTCCCTTAAGTTTTTTCTTTTACTTTACATGTGATTTATTAGGGAGAAGTATAATAGAATAGAGGCCATATTAATTTTGCACAACTGACTTAGGGTAACCGTTCTCAATAATGGGTATAGTGGGGTGCCTAGCTCCTTCCCCACTCACAATCGACTCCCGAATCTGAATTGGTTCCTAGACAATATTTTTTTGATATTCCAAATCAAAAGATTTTTTTTAAAATTTTACCTTTCAAAAATAAAAATTTAGTGGTGACTTTACTATTTCTAATTTAATATCTTTTTTAGCATCGCGCGGTCTCATTTTCGGGTGTAACATATAGATTAATATTTTTTTTCAATTTAAAAAATTCCATATAAATGTAATTTTAAAAATACTTTTACTAATTTATTTAAATTATTGTTTACTTTTTTTTATTATTTAAATTTCACCTTTTACAAATTTCAATAAAATTAATTAAATTTTTTTAAAATATAAATTTTTAACACTTACAGAATCAATAAAATTATAAAGAGATTTAAAGATATTACATTTTTTAATATACAAGGAAAAAATTAATATAAATTTAAATAATACATAAATTAAAAAATATTTATTACAATAAATTTATATTTTTAAAATTTTTTACTTATTATTATTTTATAAATCTTAAATAAATTAATTAAAAATATTAATTTTTTAAATATTTTTTATTTTAAAAATTGGCCCACGGATCAAATTGATTCGCTGATTCTCATTGACCTAGGGGCCCATTAACCCCAATTAGAAAATTTTTTTTGTTTTAATTTTTGAGCTAATTTTTTTAAAAAATTTATTTAAAATTTTTGGAATGTGGAACATGTGATTTCATGTTCCAAATTTTTTAAAAAACAAAATTTGATTTTTTAAAATAATTCGTTTATATATATGCAGAATTAGTTTTTATTGTTATACATATTCTTCTTCTTTTTTTTATTCTTATATATATCAATCAAAATGTCATATATTTTGTCTGATTTTATATATAAGAAACAAATAACTACTTCACGAGTATTAAAAAAAATTAGTTAAAAGTAATTAATTTTTTTAATTTTATCTCAAATAAAAATTATTTTCTAATAATGCCCCTATTTAATATGTGCACTTTCTTCTTATAAAATATAATTGGAATACTACAATTAATATACAAACATTAGTTTATTTCTTATATATAAGACTAAATTAAATTTCAAAAAAATCTCTTATATATAAGAACGAAAAGAATATATATATATATATATATATGGTCATGTTAGATGCAAGCCTTTATATTTTTATTGTTTAAATTTTTTAATTAAAACATGATAAATATATAATTTTTTAACAATACTTTAATAAGTATAATTACAAAATTATATATTTTATTATATTTTAATTAATAAAATCTAATAATAAAAATATAAAAATTTACTTATGAGTTCTTTTTCTATAACAAATAGGAAGACATAAAATAAAAATAAAATCACAGTGTGATCCATAGTCTCTGAGAGAAGCAAAGGAGCAAAATGGAAATCCAATGGGTCTTTTTACATCCTCTGATGGCTATGTATATTTTCTAATTAAGAATAATGTAATTTCATATTTATCATAGTATACATTATATTATAATTATATATAATATATACCGATATTTAGGGGGGAAGGGGAAAAAAGGCCCAAACAGTTGTCGAATTGGTTGACGGCGCGGGAAACGGTTTACCGTGAGCCTGACTGTCATCTCCGCAATCACCTTCGCTTCAAAGACTCAGCAAACTCTCTCTCTCTCTCTCTCTCCCTCTCTCTTTTTCTCGCTCTTTTTATGAGGAATCTCCCCGACAGAAGCTCCACTACAGTTTCCGAAGCTATACCCTAACTCCATTTTCAGAATGCGTGCTGTTCTGCTCCAAGAATCTCTTCGTTTTCTCCCTTATATAAAGACTATGGGTTGAGTCGCTTCTAGACGCTATTGAGCCAAGGGGTCCTATTGAGAGCTATGGACGAGGGTAAATTGATAGAGCGCGATTTTGCCTTCAGAGTTTCAAAGGAGAGCCCTCGAAGTCGACGATCTCTGTCGATGTCATTTTCTCCACTGATGATCATCGATGGCATTTTCTCCAGGAAGAGTTTTTCGTATAATAAACTTCCTTCCGAACCTCTCAGGCTCTCCGTCCTCAAATTGGATGGCTCTTGCTTCGGTAATTCGTTTCTCTACTTATTGATTTTTCTCCGAAGTTTCTTCACCTTCAAACTTTTCCTGAAGTTTCATCATCATCATCTTCTTTTTTCCTTGGGTTTTCTGGTGACCAAGAAATTTTAAGTGTCGAATTTCTCTGAAACAAGAGTTTGTTCACAGATATTGTAGTTACAAAGACAGCCACTATCGCAGAACTTAGGCAGGCAGTGGAGGCAGTCTTCAGTCACATGCCTCAGAAGGGGCAGGGGAAAATTTCATGGTGTGTTATTACTCATCTTTCATATGTAGGTGAAGCATGCGTGATACGTAATGTAAGGTTTTATCAACCTGACACTGTTGAGTCAACTGGAATCTATTGTTTCGTGTTCCTGCCACAATTTTGATTACCAAGTATAGGGGCGATGGAGAGATTTTTTTTTTGTTGGGGAGGGGGGAGAATTCTGATTATTGTATTTTAACAAGTGTCCATTGTTGCTTAATTCGTATCGACAAACTAGAAGATTTTGCTTTTCCAACCTTATGGAACAGAAGCGATGGTTTTTGGGTTTTACTTTTTGTATTTTCTACAATAACTAGATTGCAATTGGACCTGACCCGAAAGAAAAAAATGTTTTGTTTGAGACTCGAATGAAGCCGCCTATGATCCAATTCGATTGCCATCATCTGTTCTCTAATTATTGTTATTACTTATTTGTCTCTATATTTCTACTCTGGTTCACGTAGGCCACATGTCTGGGGGCAATTTTGCTTATGCTATGATGGACAGAAGCTAGTTACGGACACGGATTTTCTCAGAAACTATGGCATCAAGGATGGGGACCAGGTTAGTTACTTCTAAGTCTTCAAACTTGTTGCGGATCTGCCTTGATCTACACAAACCCAAGTTGGTGAAATCTTTTGCCGAATTACCAATTCTTCAAAACTTTGTGGTCCTGTAAACCTTCCCTCTCGCAACTTACTGTCTCCACATATTCTTTGCTTTTCTGTTGTTTGACATTTTGCTTTCTTATTTGTTCTTTATGGATATGAGGGGAATGCATGGATGTAAAAAGTGCAGATTGAAGGAATCTACATGAGCAATTTCTATGCTTGTCTTTGTTATGTCATTTTTGAAAGATCATCTAATTGGACCACAGACAGGAAAATACATAATTGCTCAACTTGATAGTTATTTATAATCAGTTATAAATTTTGAAATATAGACGACGATTGTGGGGTTGAATCTTGAATCTAAGTAGAATACAATTTACTTGACAATTCAAAAGGACTCCCAAATCTCACTAGTTAGAGACAAGCACAATATTCTGGCCAAAAAAAGACAACCACAATTTATGGGAATGGAATTGAGACAGTTTAAATTAGTTCTTGTTCTAGTTTCTTCTCAGAGTAAAATACCAAGAATTCCATCATTACTAAATGTGCCTCTCTTGCAACATGACCCTTATCCGTTGCTCATAATATATATCATTTTTTTTGGTATGTGCAGCTTCGTTTCATCCGACATGTTTCAAACAGTTGCAATTTTAGAAGAAGGCGATTCAAGAAACGTATTGTTGGTTCAAAACAAAACAGGGGGTAAGATCTTATCGGTGGACGTTTCTATTATGTATTGCTGTTACAAAGATAAAAATGTTCTACTCAAAAGCAAATTTTCAGCTGTCCTCTGCATGATTGAGGACCAAAAAGTCCTGATCTGCAACTCGCTCTAGTTGAGTCTGACCATTGCTTTGCATGGTCTAGGAAACAACTATATCATTAGGAAAATGTCAAAATTAACCAATCTGATTTTAGTAAGCAATCTTGCATAACCATCTGTATAATTATAGTATGGCTTAGAGGATGTGGAACAAATACTAATGTGGTTGATATGTTAATGGGAACCTCCTGTAGATAAGAGTTGCTGAATGTTGATTTTGTAACGTCATCAAACAAATTCTAATACTAGCTGCTGGATGATATCATTGGAACATGCAGGTCATCATCAAAAGTAAATAGCTATCAACAGGAAGATCATGATGGCAGAGATGATGAAATTGGTTTGGATGACATAGTCATAGAGAATGGGAAGATTAAGCAATACAATAATGATGGTCGGGTTAAAAATCATGAAAACAAACTAACTGGCTTCTTGGGAGGGTTATTCTCATGCCCCCGGCTGGCAGTCATGAGAAGACCTAGAACCGAAGGCATGATTTGCCCGTTAAGGATTGCTCGAGGCTTACTGGGCAGTTTTAGGAAGATAAGCTTTTACAGGAGAAAGCGATTTTATCGGAGACATACATGGATTGGCTGTTGAGACTCGGAAATATGTTTTTTTAATTCACACATGCCCTCATATTTTCGCAACAGACTGAAAGCTGAGTTCTTTCTATCTATGCAAACTGTGTGTGCGCGAATTTTCGTTGCCATATTGCCTGACAGCAGCGAGCATTGGACTGTATATAGAGAATGTTATAAAGTTTCCCCCTCCATTTTTCTTCCTTCTTCCCCCTTCCTTCTCTTATCATCCTACTTGAGATAAAAGCATGACGGTTCTTAATATAGTAACTGGCATACCCTTGAAAACTCGGCCAGATTTTAGCTTCAGTTTATTCATTAGTTTTTTTCTTTTCTACGGGATCCATTTCAGAGGTTTATATGTATTTTGCGGGTTGACAGATATTTGATGTTAAAGAGAATTCAAAAACTAATTTTAGTCTACATGTTTTAATATAAACACGACAATGATGACAATAAATGTAATCTAAAATTAAAAATAGAACCCGTTACTATTTTAGATGATTACTTCAAATGATTTTGCTCCCTTATTATTTCTTCAAAGCTAAACTTAAAGCTGATTCAGCGATTCTACTGGCTAAAATTATCACCAAAAAGAAAAAGAAAAAGGCCTCGGGAAAGAATGACTAGATGTTCATTAGGGTTGTGTTGGGATCCGACCCGACCCTATTAAAATTGAAATCTCCTCGCACGTGCTGCGCGTACAATGTAACTCTCTGTCAGGGTGCAGTGCATAATCCATGGTCATACAATCTCACCAATTTGTGTGGCAAATAATTTGGATAGCCCTTCTCCGAAATCATCCTCTGCTTTCCCATATAGCGCAATCCTCAAACGCTGAGAGGCTGAGACTGAGAGACAAACACTTGAAATCCAAATCTCCAATCGCTAGCAAACTCATAGATTTGCTGCCATGGCCAACATGATCATGGCCTCCTCCAAACCTCTGATTCCTGTTTCCACCATTTCCCCGTCACCCAAACTTCCCATGCTCCAAATTTCACTCCCCAGAATCCCACTTCTCAAAATTTCAAAGCCCCAGATCTTATCCCTCGCTCCCTCCACCCTTAAATCCCTTTCCCTCCTTGCAGCCTCTTCACTTGCCTTCGCCCCTCCATCTCTTGCTGCAGAAATCGAGAAAGCCGCTCTCTTTGACTTCAATTTGACCCTCCCCATTATTATGGTGGAATTTCTGCTCCTGATGGTGGCTCTGGACAAGCTATACTTCACCCCACTTGGGAACTTCATGGACCAAAGGGACGCGGCGATTCGAGAGAAGCTGGGGAGCGTGAAGGACACATCAGAGGAGGTGAAGCAGCTGGAGGAACAGGCAACGGCTGTTATGAAGGCTGCGAGGGCTGAGATTTCTGCTGCTCTGAATCAGATGAAGAAGGAGACTCAGGCCGAGGTGGAGCAGAAGCTGGCTGAAGGCAGGAAGAAAGTGGAGGCAGAGTTGCAGGAGGCTTTGGCTAACTTGGAGAGGCAAAAGGAAGAGACTATTAAGTCCCTTGATTCCCAAATTGCCAATCTTAGCCAGGAGATAGTTAAGAAGGTTCTTCCTACTGCTTAGTTATCTTCCCCCTTCTTTTTTGCTCTCGTGTTCAATTTCAATCCAACAGAGAAAGGATTGGTGCTATATATTTGTAAAAATTGCATCTTTTGGATTTCAATTTGTGTAACGAAAAGAATGCTGAAAGTAAAATCTGCATGTTCACTCTGAATCCCTTTTCGGGAGGATATGAAAATTTTCCAAGTCTCTAAAGGAACAATAGAGTAGAAAAATAAACAGGAATTAACTTTAGAATGTTATCCCCTGATCTCTTTGAATGTTTGAAAGAGTTTACTGCGAAGTGAAAAAAAACAGCAGAATAAGTCTTTCCTGGTCCTAAGCAAGTACAAAGGTAAATGCTTGTAAGGGATGATTGGGTTGATAAGGATGGAGCAAAAAGGAAGAGAATAGACGAATTAATTTAGACTATTCTCTTAATTTAAATTTAAATCAAGCAATTCCTCCTCCTTTTTTTTTTTTTTGGGTTTCTTTCCATTCTCTTCAGTCTAAACCTACCCCACAAATACTAGAATTCCTCTATTCCTATATGCTTCATAGCAGTAGCCCTTGAAAATCTCAATCACAGTTGATTTGATTGTATAATTTGGATTGTTTCTTATTTCTTGGGGTACTTACATGATTGCATCTCATAGTGTTTATTCGTGAATAAATTTCCAAGGGAATGTTCTAGGCAATATAAACTGATTACGTGTATTGACGGAAGAAGAATGAATTATATATATTATTCGATGTTATAGTTGGTTGTGAGTCAAAGAGGTGCTGGAGATGCTTCAGAACCCTCTATGTTGTATTTGCTTGTGGCTTCAATCTTAATCATAGCATTAAGTCCTTGTGTCGGAGAGAAAAACGTGAGCTGGGAAAATAGGAAATAATTTTTGTCCTTTTATTTTGAAAAGGATGATTTGATTATATCAAATAGAGCACAATGAACAAGAACATTGAGAGGTGCTTCAGTTTCTAATTACTCATCAATCATCAAGCAGTCATTGCTTATTATTGGGAGAAAAAAGAAAAAGGCACCATATTGAACTTATTTTTACCAACAACTTGCCATGCTTAGAAGTTAAAACTCTTATTTGACTTGTTCTGCTTTTGCATTCTTGTAAATTGTCATAAATCAAGTAGCATCCTTGTTAACAATGTAAACCATGCTAGTCTTTCCTTGTTCTGTCTCTCAGAGTCCTCTTCCCCTCTGTTATTACACTTGTGCCAAAAATTGATTATTAGCTCTATATTTTTAATTTAGCGAAAGTCCTATTTTAGTTCTAAGTTTGGAGTGAATTTTAATGTCATTTTAAATATTTTATTTGACTCAATTTCATCTAATATCTTATTTAAAAAGTTTTAATTTCACAACTACGTTTGAATCAATAACAGGAATTGTTTAATATGGCAAAGACATCCTTTGTGGCATCCAATTCATCCAAAATGGTCCCACTATCGCCAACTCATCTTGCCACCTCATCATCTTCTTCCTCCTCCTCCTTTTCGCCATTTTCTTTTCTTCCTCTTTAACTCTAAACCAAAATAAGCACAAAGGAAGAAAATGGAAAATCAAATAAATACCTTTCTCAGTTTGATTTCTGGGGTTTTGTACCATAGGAACTGAGAAAATCAGAGAGAGGAGTATTCTGTACAGATTAGAACTTGGCGATACCTTAACCTTCTTTTTGGCACTAATCCCACTACTCAATGGGAAGAGAGAATTGAGAAAGCTAGCAAGTCTAGCAACTGAAAATGGATTTGCTTTGCTTTCTTCAAGTCGCCGCATAAGATTCTCTGAGCTTTGGATTTCGTCTTCTCAAAGCCATTTTCGTGTTTGGGTTTCTGGGTAGGAGCAGAATGGTTCTTACACCCATGAGGAAAATCAAATGAGTTTGGTTTTTAAGACGAAAGAACACTGATCCAAATAGGCTCCGGCCTCTGGACGCCATTAAAGCAAATAAAAAAAATCAAGCACCAAGGGAATGAAAATTGGAGGAAAAAATCGTTAGGGATTTTGTACAAATCTATAATACAGTAAGTGTTAGACAACAAAGCATTTGGGAGCCATTTCTTCGCTGGGGAAGATCTTTGAAACCCAAAAATCAAGAAAGAAAGAGATTTGCTTGAAACCCAGAAATTAAAGAGAAATGGAAGACGAAGAAGATAAAATTTGAAAGTCTCTTGCTTCTGTCATCTAAATGTGATTTATATATTTATTGGATAACTTCAGTTAATGTTTTTGGTTGGAATCTAACTTGGTATTAGACTCCAATTTCATCAAATTTCACCTGAGAATTATAACTTAAATTTTTTTTTGTAAATTATAAAAATTTCACTATATGTTAAATGTCAAATTTATTCAAAAAGCAACGAAGAGAACCATTTTTTGGTGAGAATAGCGTACCATTCTAAACTAGGGCCTAAATATAACAGCTGAGAGCGACATATGATAATTACGAGGCCCAATTTTGCATTGAATATGTTCCAATTTGGTAAGATACGTTCCTATTGAAACCCATAAACAAGCAATTTTTTTATTTTTATATTATACAAGAATGTATAACTTCTGACTCAAAATTTTTAAAAATTAAAAAAAATTTAAGCAAAACTTAATCAATGATCAGGCTTATTGCTAAGCTTGCTGCCATGATTTGTAGTAGAAGTTGCCGTGGAAGCAAAAGCATGCATCAATAACTCAAAAGAGTTGACGTGATGGAAATATTATGCATAAAAAAATTGGCACATTACCAAACAAAAAAGCACTATAAACCGACCTCAATTTCGTCTCTTCCTATTTCTTTCTTTTTTTTATTTTCTTACGAAAATAAAATCTAGTCGATAGATAGAAATATATATATATATATATATAACTACCTAGATTTTCATATATTCCATTCCATGGTACTCGCTTGCCGTCAAATATTACAATTTTTTTTTCTTTTTATTTTTCCTTGAGAAGCAGAGCAACTTGTACGTTGCGTTGAAATCGTTACTATCAACAAGGCGTTAAGGTCGGAAAGATATAAAATAAATTGCGTGCACTACTCTACCCGAAGTATAGTCATACAACTGAACGAATAAAATCAGCACCGTGGATCCCATGTTTATAGTTTAGGCCCATATATTTTAGTATTTATGTATATCGCCCATTTTGTTTCGCTTCTCTTCGCTTCCGTTCAGATTCCCCTTTCGCAAGATTCCAAGCCCAGAGGTACCTGTTTTTTGACATCATCTCCTTGTTTCTCTATCTTCCTCTGAACTTTACCTTGATTTTAGGTTTGAATTTGTTAGTGTTTTTGTCCTTTTCTCTGTTTACCAAGCTTCGGTTCGTCACTGCTCTCACGCTAAAGATTTTATTCTCCTTTTCGGTGAATTTTCTACTATTTATTTATTTATTTTTCCTGAATTTTTATTTGGAACTGTTGTTTTTACGGGCTTTGTGCTATTCTTCTTTACTTCACGAAAAGCTAAAGAGTTTGCATATGCCCATGGGGGGTGGGTTCGTGAAAGTTGAATAGTTCTTCCAATAGAAGTTTTTAGTGGCTGATTCATTCCTAGATTCAAGCAAGATTGAGGATTTAAGGCGTATTTAAGGGAGTCGAATTCCGGATTGCCTTTAGTTCTTGACTGAAAGCAGAAGGGAGAGCCGTATCTAGCTCAGTTTAGTCGACGAATTTTTGTTTCTTTGACTCATATGATGAAAGAATTCAATTAACTTGGGATTGTATGTTCTTAATATTAATTGATTCTACTCTCATGTCTGCCTAATAAGGAGTAATCTTGATGTTTCAAAATTAATGAATGTGAAATAATGGGCAAAAAAGATTATAGAATTACCTTTGAATTATTATCTGCTTGAGCTTAATATTCATTTGAAGTGAAAACATTATATTTACAAAGTATTGTGAAATCCTTGATATGTCAGATAGTGGAATTAAGTCAACTGGATGTATTTGGTCTTCATTGTCAAGAATCAAGACTTATAAAATTATCTTCTTTCACCTCTCTCATTTGTATTTTTGTGTTCTATTTGAAGTGCCCAGTGACATGTTCTCAAAATTGTTAATAATCATATTTGGATTTTAAGTTGTTCTATTTGCTGATTTATCTTTGCAAATTTTGGCTTCAGATTGACGAATGGCTAAAGAAGTCATTGCTACTCCACCAGCATCTTCTTTTGAGTATGAGCTCTTGGGAGATGATCCTGAGAACCTAAGAACCGTCAGAGCCTCATCCAGTCGCACAAGTCCATGGATTGAACCTGAGAGGTTGAAACTTAGGCACAGAATTGGCCGCGGACCCTTTGGTGATGTTTGGTTGGCAACTCATCATCAGTCAACTGCAGATTATGATGAGTACCATGAAGTTGCTGCCAAGATGTTGTACCCAATCAAAGAAGATAACTTGAGGATTGTATTAGAGAAATTTGATGAATTATATCATAAGTGCCAAGGAGTGGCTGGGGCTTGCTGGCTACATGGAATTTCAATTTTAAGTGGAAGGGTTGGACTAAAATTATGCATTTTATTCATTTTCTGGTATATTTCAAGTGACCTATCAACTTGGATCTAGCTAACAATATATCTACTTTTGCTTACAGATATGCATCATTATGAATTTCTATGAGGGTTCTGTTGGTGACAAAATGGCAAGGCTCAGAGAAGGAAGGATTTCATTTCATGATGTGTTGAGGTGATGTGGTTTTAAGGTGATCTTGATGTAGCCAAAAAAAAAATGACAGTCGATCCTAATGGCATGTTAGTGGCTGCAGGTATGGGATCAGCCTGGCCCAAGGGATTCTGGAACTTCACTCAAAAGGGATCCTAATTCTCAACCTTAAACCATTTAATGTGCTTCTTGATAATAATGACCAAGCTATTTTGGGAGATTTTGGTATTCCCAGTCTTCTGCTTGGCTTCTCATTCCCAACCTCAGATATGGCTTACAGGCTCGGGACTCCAAATTACATGGCTCCAGAACAATGGCAACCTGAAGTCAGAGGCCCTATATCCTTTGAGACAGATTCATGGGGATTTGGGTGCACCATTGTGGAAATGTTAACCGGTAATCAACCTTGGTATGGGAGATCTGTGGGTGAAATATACCAATTGGTAGTTAGAAAGCATGAAAAACCTCGCATTCCCAGTGGCCTTCCTTCTTCAATTGAGAATATCCTCAGCGGATGCTTTGAGTATGATTTAAGGAATCGTCCTACAATGGTGGACATTCTGAGCGTATTTAAAAGGTTTGCATGTTCCAAAATTTTTCTAGAAAATTTTGTAATTTTGTAATTAGACAGCCTTTTGGTATCTTCATGGCTTAGTCTATTTGTTGCATTCATTTTAAGTGGTTTATCAAGGTCCATTAAACATAAATTCATCCTCCTGCAAAACATAGTTCCATTAGTGATGCAAGTATAGGAATCAAGTTCTGTTGGCTATTGTATTAAAGGGGTTGCGTTAATTCTTCTTGGCATCTCATTGTCTAGCCATCCTCACTCTGCAGAGGTTCTATGGCGTCGCAAGTATGTCCGGGTGCATGTATGTGACAAAATTCACTCTGGCCACTTCATAAGAGCTGACTCTGTCCTTTACAGTGACAGGCTGGGGTTACAGTGAACTGTAGTAATTGTGTCCCTCACATTTGACTCATAAGAATTAACAGTTACTATGAATGTAAATTGAATCGAAAGTTATGCTTACAAGTGGTAGCTTAGGCCTCCTTTAAGAGCTTCGACATTTCCCCACATAGAAAATTTTGTACCTGGTATTTTCAAATGATGCTGTTAATGAATTATTATGGATATGGTCTTCATCTCTAGAAAATCCCTATTTACAGAACGTACATGAGGTTTCCAACTTTTTAATTTCATGTGTCATGCATGCAGTTTGGCTGGTGATTTTGTATCTGAATTGGACTACTCTACGCCTGTGCTTCTACTGATATGGGATAATGTCTGGACCAGAAAGTTGAAACCCTAATCAATTATCAGTATCATGTGCCCCAAAAAGAAACTGAGAAATACTGGAACTAATTTTAATTAAACACAGTTTTCCTTATGGTTAATTTCTAGCTGTGTTCATGAAAATAATAAAATCTACTGTCCACTAATTCTTTGTTCTCATTTGTTCTGCCAACTTCGCAGCTCTCTGGATGCATTAGCCAATGATGGAGGATGGAAATTTCTAGGAACCATGAAAGTTGCTGAAAAATCAAGTAGCACTGGCTATACAGATTGGTTTCTTTCAAAGGATCATCTTCAAGTGAATGACATGGTAAGATCTAGAAAACCAATCAATTCATGCAAACCTCAAAACATGGATGTCCCAGAAGGAACTGTTGTTGGTTTAGAACGTAGTGCAGATCATGGTTTTGTTTTAGTGAGGATCCATGGTATTCATGACCCTTCAAGGATTCATACTTCAACTCTGGAGCGTGTCACATTTGGTTTGGCAGCTGGTGATTGGGTACGCTTGAAGGAAGAAGATGAGAAGCACTCACCAGTGGGTATTCTACATTCCATTAGCCGTGATGGTAGAGTGGCTGTTGGATTTATTGGACTGGAGACCCTTTGGAGAGGTAATTCTTCAGAACTTGAAATGGCAAAGTCTTACTGTGTGGGGCAGTTTGTAAGGCTGAAAGTCAATGTTTTGAGTCCTAGATTTGAATGGCCTCGTAAAAGGGGAGGGGCCTGGGCTACTGGAAGGATATCATGGATCCTACCAAATGGGTGTCTAGTTGTCAAATTCCCAGGGATGTTGACTTTTGGGGATGAATCGAGCACCTTTGTAGCTGATCCATCTGAGGTTGAAGTGGTTACCTTTAGTACTTGCCCCGGGATGATAGAGAAGTATCAACATGTAGAGGATCATCACTGGGTAGTTAGACCTGTCCTAATTGCATTTGGCCTGTTTTCAGCTTTGAAATTAGGCATGTCAATTGGAAAGAAAATGGGGAGGAACATGAAGAAGGTGAATGCAAGAGAGAGTGAAAGTCAAGATATAGATGGCCAGCATGCTAGCAACTCTGCATGGAGATCTTCTGGTGCTATAATTCCCGGAAACACAGCATGGGTTCCCTCAGTTGCTAATATTCTCTTCAGAGACGGTGTTAACACGCCCACTGGTCGGTAGTATTACCACTCTTATGTCAACGTAGTTGAATAACTAATGCATGTACAGATTAGTATTAACTAGCTTCTGCACTAGTGAAGGAATTCCATCAACTGTTCTGCTATACTGCAATTTGACGAAACATCACCCGGAAATGGAGCAGTGTAACATAAATGCAGACTGCTGCCACTGTGAATGCAAAAATTGTATATGTGCTTTCCTAGGATTAGCTTACATTCTTCATACTTCTTTTCCACCCAAAATGCTTTGCATAATGACCACTTCAGGAATTATTGGGATGCTTGTTGCAATTGGGAAAAGAATGTCAAATGAGGAGTGAAATAATCAATGAATCAAGTTGTAGATAATGTCTTTGATTCTTGAAGCATGGGTTGTTTGCTCTTGTCTTTATGAGGTACTCTAATTTCTAGTTATACTACGCGTTATCTGAATCCGAGAACTCTAGAACGTATGTTTGTTGTTGTTCTTGAATTTATTATGCATTGTAAGGATGTTTCGGTGACGTCAACTGGAATAAATTTTCTATGGGAAAGAAACTGCTTGCTAACTAATCTTCGAGTTAATGTCATTTACCCAACATAATAGGGCTGGCGTCTTAGAAAGCCTGTTGTCGCCTACATGGCATTTTCCTTATCAAACTAAAATCTGCGAGTTGCACTATTCAAAAGTCACTGTCTTCAAGTCAAACCACTAGGGGAGGTCTGGTGGTGAGGAGTGTAGTTAAAAAGAGGTTTAAAGTCCAAATTTTAACTCCGGTCATATGCTTTTGGAAAAAAAAAATGTCATTGTCTCTTGAGTTAATGCTCTGCTAGGTGAGTGTATTCCATAAACTATCATGCAATTTCATCATAAATAAAAATTGCAATTCAAAATTACATATAATATAGGAAGCAAATATAAGGATCTAAATACTTTTAGTTGTGATTATGTAAAATATAATGATGAACCAAGGTGAGAAATTCTTTCAACGAGCTGTAACTAAGAAAGACAAATGTTGAAGAACAGGGAAGAGAGGAGAGAGCAACAGATAGTAACAAATGTTGAAGAAGAGAGAAGAAAGAGCAGGAGATAATATTTTCTGATAAGCATATGGGTTTCAATGATAGTTTATTAGGTTGATTTTACTTATTAAGAATCTCCTCAAAGCACTAAAGTAAAAAACTAACCACTTTATTATCAAAAGAAGTCAGTAACAACGTGCAAATATCTACTAGCTTATTAACCAAAATATTTAATAATTTAAAATTTAAAATTTAAGAATCACCAATCAAAATAATTTAATTTAAAATTGAGATATTATTTAATTAATTTTAATTCAAAATATCTAAACTATTGATGTGAAATATTTGAAATAAAATATTTAATTTAAATAATATTTTAACAAATATATTTAAATTAAACATTCTAACATTCTCTTATTTGGTCTGATCATGATTTGTCAAATAACATGTTTATAGGTAAACAAACATATATTATAAGAATCATGGCAATAAATCCTTTAATCAAATAAGTATTACCTACTATGCATTATTTTATAATATGTCTATAATTTTATAGGATATATAACTTTTATAAATAAATCTTAAATGTTTATTCGAGTTTAACTTATATGCTTATTGATTTCTATCATAATGTATACAAATATATAAAGACAACAAATTAAAATTAGAAATTTCATTTCTTAATATACCTCAATTAGGCTAAATATAGCCTAAAACCCATCCAAAGTATAAAATCCTTAAACTCTTTCAAATACATTCTTTTTGTTAAAAGATTAATTATTATTTCTTTTGTTCAAATGTACTATATGATTAATTGATCAGCTTTAACTTATTTTTTGAAAGCTAAGTACTTAGTGTCAATATATTTGCTTCAACTTCCATTCCTGTTATTCTTAGCTAAGAAAATTGCAACTGTGTTATTACAATGCACTTTAATGGGCATAGAGATTGAGTCCATAATTTTAAGCCCAATAATACAAGTTTTCAACCACATAGCCTACAAACTTGTTTCAAAATACGAAATAAACTCAACTTTCATAATAGAGGTAACTACCAAAGATTGTTTAGCACTTCTATAAGAGATAATTCTATCAACCAATAGAAAAACATATTCAAACATTGACTTCTTTAAGTTAACACATTTTATCAAATCTGAGTCTAAATAAGTAACAACTTTTAAATTGTCGATCATCTTATAAGTAAGCATATAACTTTTAGTATCTTGAAAGTATCTTATGACCTTCTTAGTAGCTTTTTAGTGATCAATCCTTAGATTACTATTGTATTTTTCCTAACACGCTTACAATGAAAGCTATATTAGGTATTGTACAAATTGATGCATATGTCAAGCTTTTAATTATTGATGTATAGGGAACATTTTTCATCTTTTTTCTATTCAACTCATTATTAGGGCATTGAAATAAACTAAATTTATTATTATTCACTATAAGTGTTACATTAGGTGAATAATTTTTCATTTTAAATCGTTCAAAAATTTTATTTATATAGATTTCTTGTGATAGTTTCAAGATACCCTAAAACCTATCTCTATAGATCATTATGTCAAAGACATAAGATACCTCATCCATATCTTCCATTCCAAAATTCTTAAACAATAACTATTTTACCTTATGTAGTAATCCTAAATCACTTGAGGTAAGCAAAATATTACATATCTATGAGACCAATAATATGATCTTATTCCCACTAACTTTGTGGTAAATACATTGATCTATAAAATTTTCAACAAAACTAAAAGATATGATTACATCATAAAACTTGAAATACCACTGTTGTGAGGCATGCTTAAAACCATAAATTAAATTTTGTGAGCTTGCACACTATAGTCTCACCAATGGTTGAGGTGAACCCTCTAAGTTATTTCATATATACCTTTTTCTCAAGTTCACCATTAAAAAAGATAATCTTAACATCTATCTGATATAATTCCAAATCAAAATAAGTTATTAATACCAAGATAATACGGAGGGAATCCTTCGTGGATATAAGAGATAAAGTTTCTCTGTAATTAATTCCTTTTTTTTAGTAAAACCCTTAGCAACCAACTTTACCTTATAATGTTTAATGTTGTCTAATAAGTTTCTTTTTGTCCTAGAAACTCATTTATAACTAATTGTTTTGGCCCCAATAGACACCTCTATAAGGTTTCAAACATCATTGTTTGCCATAGATTATATTTCATCAATCATAGCATCACACCACAATTTAGAATTTTTACCATTTAATGCCTGAGAAACTATTAGAGTCATCATCAACACTTATATCATAATTAGATTCAGTTATGTATATCAAGTAGTCACTAGGTATTATTGCATCTTTTATCCTAATTGATATTCTTAATTCAACCTATTAATGTTGTTCAATAAGAGTAACTTTTATTATTAGTTGAAGTACCTTTTCATTATGAGATGCCTCATCATTAATAGTGGGATGGTTATATTCCTTATTATTTGCATGATCAACTTAGATTATTAAAACCTTGTCATGTTCTACATTCACTTTAATAGAATGAGTGTCATGTAGAATCAATGTTCCATCATAACTAATTGTAGTCTACTACATGTGATTATCCTTATTGACTAAGTAATGTGATTGATCATTCCCACTAATAAGGATGAATAAAACCAAACCAAATTGATTAAACCGAACTAAATTGCTAAAAATCGAATAAAACTAATTAAAAATTGGTTTGGTTTAGTTTTTGTAATTGTAGAACCGATTAAATTGGTACGGTTGTCGGTTTTCTCCATATTTAGTTCAGTAACCGAATCAAACCGAACCATTAAATTTGTAATTAATTAAATTTTAATATTTTATTTCTTTTTAGATTAATGGGATCTTTTGTCAATTAAATTTGTATCAAAGCTATATTCTTTATGTGGTTCAAGAAATATAAAAATTATTTATACTATTTTATTATAAGATATTACTCTTTTTTTTCTCACTTTTTAAAATTTTTTTGTAAATGTATGAAATTTTTTTAGGCAAAAAAAAAGATATAAAAATAATAAATTATTCTAAAATTATTATTGGTCAAAATTTTAAGAGATGCATGATATTATAAGTTAAATTTTACATATTACAAGGAATAACATTTTAAAAAAAATTACTTTTAGACAAAAAAAAACATAAACCAAACCGGATCAAACCGAACAAAAATTGAACCAAACCGATTAAAATTTAAAACTGAAAAGATTCAACAAAATGAAAAATCGATTAAGTTTGTTTGGTTTGGTTTTGGCTCAAAATTGAACCAAACCGAACTTTTGAACACCTCTACCCACTAATTATGTCATTTTCAAGAAATTTGGCATTTCCAAATTATGCAAATCTCCTTGAATGCAAGGGATATTAGAACTTATATCCCTTAGACTTCTTTACATAACCTATAAAATATGTAGTGATAGTTCTTAAATCTAACTTCCTTTCATATTGATTATATACTTTTATTTCAACAGGACAGCCCCATACACATGTATAATTCAAGCTAAGTTTCTAACCTTTTTATATTTCAAAGAATGTCTTAGATATTATCTTTGTTAGAACTCTATTTAGAAAATACACTATTATCTATGTAGTGGACCTTGAACCCTATTTGTAGGTTATGTAGAAAAGATTGACTATCACTAATTATGACAAAAATATTGATTCTACATAACACCCATTTTGCTAGGGCGAATACAGAACATGACAAGGTTTCAATAATCTAAGTTGATGATAGAATGTATATTCTAAATATGGTTCCAACAAAGGTAATATCTAATACACTCTTAAAATCTAGAAAAGTTGAAAATCCAGCTTAAATCATATATGTCTATGGGGTTGTCATTTTAAAGTAAGAATGTATAATCCACATAAAAAAAAATTAAACTAAAGGACTATCATTACATGTTTTGTTGGTTATGTAGAGAATTCTAAGAGATACAAGTTTTACTATCTCTCATATTTAACAAGATTTGTAGAATCTAATTATGTCATTTTTAAGAAATTTGACATTTCCAGATTATGCAAATCTCCTTAAATGTAAGGGATATTAGAACTTGTATCCCTTAGACTTCTTTATATAACCTATAAAATATGTAGTGATAGTTCTTAAGTCTAACTTCCTTTCGTATTGATTATATACTTTTATTTCAACAGGACAGCCCCATACACATGCATAATTCAAGCTAAGTGTCTAACCTTTTTATAATTCAAATAATGTCTTAGATATTATCTTTGTTAGAACTCTATTTAGAAGATATACTGTTATCTATGTAGTTGTCCTTGAACCCTATTTGTAGGTTATGTAAAGAAGATTGACTATAACTAATTATGATAAAAATATCAATTCTACATAACACCCATTTTGCTAGGGCGAATGTAGAACATGACGAGGTTCCAATAATCTAAGTGAATGATATAGTGTATATTCTAAATATGGTTCCAACAAAGGCAATATCTAATACACTCTTAAAATCTAGAAAATTTGGAAATCCAGCTTAAATCATATATGTCTATGGGGTTGTCATTTTAAAGTAAGAATGTATAATCCACATAAAAAAAATTAAACTTAAGGACTATTATTACATGTTTTGTTGGTTATGTAGAGAATTCTAAGAGATACAAGTTTTACTATCTTTCATATTTAACAAGATTTGTAAAATCTAAGAACACCAAATTTTTTGAGAATGACATAATTAGTAGGAATCATCAATCACATAACTTAGTCAATAAGAATAATCACATACAATAGATTGCCACTAGTTATGATAAAATGTTAATTTTACATGACACCTATTCTACTAAAGTAAATGTAGAACATGACGAAGTTCTAGTAATCTAAGTTGATCATACAAATAATAAGGAGTATATTTATCCTATTATTAATAATGAAGCATTTTATAATGATGAAAAGGTACCTCAACTAGTAGTAAAAGTTACTTCTACTAAATAGTCTCTATAGGTTAAATTAAGAGGATTAACTAAAATAAGAAATGTGGCAATACCTAGTGATTACTTGGTGTACATAACTGAATCTAGCTATGACATCAGTGCTAAGGATGACCCCATAACAGTTTTTCAAGCATTGAATGGTAAAAATTTTAAATTGTGGCATAATGCCATGATTAATGAAATGGAATTGATGGCAAATAACAATACTTGGGACCTTGTAGAGTTACCTAGTAAGGCTAAAATAATTGGTTGCAGATAGATTTTTAAGACAAAAAAAAAATGCACTAGGCAATATTAAGAGTTACAATGCAAGGTTAGTTGTTAAGAGTTTTACTTAAAAAAAAAAAGAATTAATTATAAAGAGATTCTCTGTCTCATATATCCAAGAAGGATTCCCTTCATATCTTCTTAACATTATTAGCCCATTTTGATTGAAAATTACATCAAATGGATGTTAAGATCGCGTTCTTCAATGATAAATTTAAGCAAGTTTAAAAGGTCAATTTATGGCCTTAAGTAGGGCTCACAACAGTGGTATCTCAAGTTTTATGATGTAATCACATTTTGTGGTTTGGTTAAAAACATTATAAATCAATGTATTAACTACAAGTTCAGTGGAAGGACAATCATATTCATGGTCTTATATGTAGATAACATTTTGCTTGTCTTAAGTGATTTAGGGTAGCTATATAAAGTAAAATAGTTTTTGTTTAAAAATTTTAAAACAAAAGATATAATTGAGGCAACTTATACCATTGGTATAAGGATTAATAAAAATATGTCTTAAGGTTTTTTAGAACTATCACAAGAAATTTATATAAATAAAATTTTTGAATAATTTAGAGTGAAAGCCTGTTTATATAGTGCAACACCTATAGTGAAAAGGGACAATTTCAATTTATTTCAATGTCCCAATAATGAGCTGAAAAGAAAAAAAATAGAGAATGGTCCTTCTACTTCAGTAGTAAGAAGCTTAACATATGCATAGGTTTGTACAAGGCTTAATATAATTTTCATTGTAAGTATGTTGGGAGAATATTAAAATAATCTAAAGATTAATCACTATAAAGATGTTAAAAAAAGTTATAAGATACCATTAAGGTACTAAATATATGTTTACTTATAAAAGAATTGATAATTTGAAAGTTATCAATTATTTAGACTCAAATTTGATAGAATGTGCTGATTCAAAAACACCTGTATCAAGGTATATTTATCTACTGGCTAAGAGAGCTATCTTTTGGATAAGTGCTAAACAAGCCTTGGTGACTACCTCTATTATAGAAGCTAAGTTTGTTTCATATTTTGAGATAAGTTTATAGGCTATGTGGTTAAAAAATTTCATTGCTGAGTTTAAAATTGTGAACTTATTCTTTAAACCTATTAGATTGCATTGTGATAACATAATTGTAATTTTTTAGCTAGAAATAACAAGAGTAGAAATCGAAGTAAATATATTGACATTAAGTACTTAGCTTTGAGATGACAAGTTAAAGCTAAACAAGTAATTATAAAGTGCATTCAAACAAAAGAAATGCTAATTGATCCCTCTAATAAAAAGGATGCATTCAAAAAAGTTTAAGGATCATGTACCTTATATGAGTCGTAGGTCATATTTGTTTTAATAGAAGTATGCAAAGAAATAAAATTTTTAATTTTGGTTTGTTGTCTCTATATATTTGTATATATTTTGATAAATATTGACAAACATGTAAGTTTGAACACAAATGTTTAAAGTTTATTCATGAAAGTTATATATTCAATAAAGTTAAAAACATATTACAAGTAATGCATAAAAAATAATACTTATTTGATTAAAGAACTTCCTGCCATAATCCTTGTAGTATGTGTTTCATTACCCATAAATAGGTTATTTGGCAAATCATAATCAGACTAAGTGGGAGGATCTTGGAATATTTAATTTAAATATATTTGTTAAAATATCATTTTAATTAAATATTTATTTAAGATATTCCATATTAATAATTATGATATTTTGAATTAAAATTTATTAAATAATATCTTATTTTAAATTAAATTATTCTGATTAGTGGTCCTTAATTTTTGAATTTTAAATTACCAAATATTTTGCCTAGTAGATTAGTGGATATTTGTACATTGTTTAACTAATCTCTTTTGATAAGAAAGTGGTTAGTTTTTATATTAACACATTGAAAGGATTTTTTATAAGTAGAGTCAACCTAACAAACCATCATTAAAACTCATATACTTATAAAAAAAAAAATTCTCTCTCACTCTACTCTTTATTCTTTTACATTTATTTTATTGATTGCAGACTACTCTAAAAATTAATCAATACCTTGAGTTTTTAATCAAATTTTAAAGGCATGGCCGAAGATATTTATATCCTTATTTTTGCTTCCGTTGTTGTATGTAATTTTGAATTGCAATTTATACTTTAGCTGGTTAAATTGCATTATTAGTTTAATAGACTCCTTATACTAACAAATCCCTGCATAATATTCGAAATATGAATTGTTGATTTAGTATCAATCCATCACATATCATGACAAATATCAACCAACTGACAAAACACACATTAGGTAAAAGTATAACTTTTTTGGCAAACCAAGCTTTTCTCTTGGTGCATTCTTTTAAAATGTGCCCTTTCTTTTTATAGAAGAAGCATCTTATAATTTTCTTATTTGTCACATGAACAAGAGGTACATGTTTTTTCTTGCCATTCTTTTTATGACCTTTTTTCTAGAAACTACTAGTATTAGTTAAATAAGTCTCATTAGAAAGACCTCTTTCATCAATTACTAGCCTATACTCTTCTTATACATACATAAATAATAGTTCATCAATAGTTCATTTCTCCTTATATGTGTGATAGGAGATCTTGAAAAATGATATAATGAGAAGAAAGTGAGTTTAGAATAAGTTGATTCATTTGTCTCCATTTCAAAGGCCTTCAATTGAGAAGTCAGGTCACTCATTTGTATTATATGTTATCTAATCCTTCTTATACCAGTGAGTTTCATGGTGCACAATTAGTCAATAAGTACACCTCTAAGTGACTTATCAGATGAAGCAAATTGAGCATTAATAGCCTTTAGATACTCTTTGACTATCTTGCATTCTGGTATAAACCCGCGAATGCTACTCTGTATATGTTGTTCAATTATCATTATACTGAGGTGGTTGGACTTCTTCTAATGATCATACGACACTTTAACACTTTTGTCTTTATCATCCATGAGTCTTAGAAACTCTTCCACATAAAGGACAAAGTCATAGTCAAGATATCCTAATTAAAGGAGAACATCTTCCTTCCAGACCTTGTAATTACTTCCATCTAAATTAATCTTCTTTGTTGTTATCTGCTAACAATTGAGATGTAGAAGATGCTGCAAAATAATTTCAAATGTTAATAATACATGCTAACAAATTATAAGGCAAATCAACTATCACATTTATCATAAATGCATACTTACCAATACAAGTTATACTTACATAAAAATTAAATCACTAAAATTTTTCTATAGAAAAAGATATTAGCATATCAAATATTCGTGTATCATAATTGATGACACTAGAGTGCAAATTAGAATGTGTTTATATTCCATAATACCTGTGAACTACTTAAAAAATACAATACAACATTTCTTTCATCATAATTAAGTATACAGTTATAATTATCTACCTATGAGTTAAGATATATTATAATTACATACTTAATTATAATTGATATTTTCAAATCCATATATGATTTTAATTTCATAATGGATGCATTCATATATAAAAGATGCTATAACTACCCCTTAAATTATACATGCTAATCACAAAAATATATAAATCCGTTATATGCATTAAAATCTCAATATAAATATACTAACTAATTTTATCTTGACGAGCATTTATTTTTAATTAATTAGTCTACTAAATTTTATGTGATTAATAATTGAAAAAACTCTCCCTTTGTAATTATTCTATAAGTGTGTTAAAAAAGTTGTCTAAAATAACTCCCTATAATTTAGAAAAAATTAAATGGCACTTTTACAAAGTATTGAATGTGCTAAATTTTGCCAAATAAATTTTCTATAAATTTAGATAACACTAAATAATAATTTTATAAAATTTCATATGTGTTTAAATTATCTAAAATAATTTTTGCATAATATAGAAAAATTAATTAACACTAGATAATAGTTTTGTAAATTTTATAAATGTGTAAAAAAAATTTCAAAATAATTTTTTAAATTTTAGATAAATTAATTGACACTTATTATAATTATTTCATAATTTATTTTTGGTCCAAAACAACAAAAGGTCAAAATAGAAATAAAACTAACCCTATATATCCAAAAATAAATTCTAGACAAAACCTAGAATTGGCCCAAAATAATTTTGAAGGAGAGTAAATTGAAATTGGCCAAAAATATTTTTTCCACAAAAAATGAGCTTTTTCAACCCAAAAGTGGCTCATTAGCCATGGCCTAAGCCTAGCAACTTCCTTTAATTTTCTTTTTTTCTATTTTTAAAAACTTAAAAGAACTGAAATCCAATGATTTTAGTCCAAAATTATGAAACAAAAAAAAAATACCAAGACAAAAATTAAAAGCTTAGAACTTTTGGCCCTAAATTTTAAACAAAAATAGACCAATAATATAAATTAGGCCTAATCTAACAACTATTTTAATAAAACATAAGGTTTCATTAAAGGAGGGCTAAACAACCATAACACATCTAAAACATAACTAATTTATGTTTTAAAATGATGCATTGTTTAGTTAATATTAAAAAAATGAGTTACTCTCTCTTTAAAAGAGGTTAGTTAAATAACCTATAAATAACCACAAACATTATAATAAAAATATCTAACAATTTAAAATTAAAAAAATTAAGTACCACTAATAAAAAAATTTAATTCAAAATTGAGATATTATTTAAGTAATTTTAATTTAAAATATCTCAACTACTAACAAAAAATATTTTAAATAAAATAAAAATTAGATCTAGTCTAACAACTCTTTTAATAAAATATAAAATTTTATTAAAGGAAGGTTAAACAACGTGTCATTCATGACATATCTAAAATATAACTAATTTATATTTTAAAATGATGCATTGTTTAGTTAATATAAAGAAAAAGTCATTTTCTCATTAAAAGGGGTCAATTAAATAACCTATAAATAACTACAAGCATTATAATAAAAATATTTAATAATTTAAAATTAAAAAGTTAAGTATCACCGATCAAAAAAATTTAATTTAAAATTGAGATATTATTCAAGTAATTTTAATTCAAAATATTTCAACTACTAACAAGAAATATTTTAAATAAAGTTAATTAAAATAATATTTTAACAAATATATTTAAATTAAACAATCCAACGTATCTCTTGCTGAAAGGTGCTCTAGAGATCAGTTATTATATCATCTCATATTCTTTTACTATAAATTTGAGGCTCTTAAGTTGTATCATTGTACCACTTTTCTATGCGCGTGATTGAAATGGTCAAATCTGTATCCGCTCAACTGTGAAGACGATTGCCATGAAGTACAATGGGTGAAAACTCCAGTCATTTTCTGCAATTTAATATAGATGTTCAGCTTCGCCAGTGACCAGTACCAAACTTTTTGTTAAGTGGAATGGAGATTTGAACTTTAAGACATTCTGTAAATCACACAAGGTGACTCATACCTAACTTTCTTGAGCCCCTTATCAACGATCATGGTCATGGTATTTTTCCCCAATTTAGATAAATCTTGAGATATGGCACAAAAGGTGCAGATTGGTGAGCATGAGGTGATTCTCCAATGTGCGAAATATAGTATGTTTGGTTCAACTTTTTTTTTATCTAAACTATGATTTTGGCCAAAGCAACAAATTATAGCTTTTGGCCAAAATCATGATTTAGGTAAAAAAAAAAAGTTGAACCAAACATGCTAATAGTTGCCTGAGTAATCGGAATGGTTCGATATCTAAACCTGAAGTGGCTATTATGAATTCGAAGCCAAAAGCTTTATTTTGCAAGTCTCTCAGTCACATATAATCGGCATGTTGACCATTGCTTTTCGGAAGAAAAAGGTTGTTTATTTTTTTTAAAAAATATTTTATATTTTAATTGTGTTTAGTTCATACTCAGTTGTTTTTTAATGGTAAAAAGAAAGTATTGTTTTACTGTAAAAATAAAATAAAATAATTAGGGCTTTGATTTTTAAGCAGAGGTGAAAACAATGCTCTTCTAAGATAATACCAACACTCAATCATTAATTACAGACATATCCCTCGTCTTATATGACCAGGGTTGTCTTTTCTCTTCTATTTTAATTAATTGTCAATCCTTCACCAAGTATTCTATTAAATTTTAATATTATATATATATTGATTAAATTTTTTTAAATATTTATCAGATTTGTTTTTGTATTTTAATTTAATAAAAATAAATTTTAATTAAAATTAAAAATAATAAATATTTAAATTTATTTATTTATTTATTTATTTATTCAAACAACACTAATTGTAAAGTCATTTTTATATAGGTTGGTTTTAATAATTTGACCATAAAATTTTTATTTAAAAAAAATAAGTCAAAAGGTTATACTGATAAAAGAACTTCAAACAATAAATAAATAAATAAACATTTTCCTTATGATTTTGTTAGACACGCTATTATTTGTTATTATAATACATTTATGAAATTTAAAAAAAAATCAAAATAAACAATAATTCGAAACAATTTAAACGTGCCAAATCTTCTAAGGAAGTTCAGAAAAGTTGGATTCAAGTAAATTTAACAAAAGATGTTACAATCACTAGTCAAGGTCATAGGCTTCTCCAATAATTGTTACACTAGCCTATTACCTTTTTTTAAAAAAATTGTAATATAGATACATATTTTTTTGGCCAAATAGTTATAATATATTTAGATTAAAAAAATTAAAAAAAATTTAAAAACGTATATTTGAATTTATATATAAAAAATCTTTAAAATATTTTTTTCTTCTTGATTTTCTAGTCATCTCATCTTCTTCCCCGTTCTGCTGTGGATCGTCTCAATCAATCTCTCTCTGGTCAAGGATCCTCACAGATTCAGCTGCTCCATATTCATTAATGCTTGCACTTTGTCATTTATTAACACCGATTTAACAAGTCTACCCATTCACCCACTATAGCACCAACCATGTCATCGCAACATAATACGTTATAAAAATAAATAGTATTAAATAATTATTATAAAAATATAATAAATATTTTTATTTTTTCTCTTCTTTTATCACTACTGGCCAAGCCACCTCAATTTCAGAGAGATAAATAGTAATTTTTTTAAAAAAATTGCCAACATGCAACAAAGAGATCTTTGTCAGATCCACGTCTTCCTCTCTCTCTCTCTCTCGTACACTTGAGATTAGTAGCTAGCTTAGTACAATTGAATTGAAAGGGGAAGACGACAAAAATTATTTGAATAAAATGGTTGCCATTATATGAGAGGATTCGGCAGTGGTAGAAAACCAGAAATAAATAATAAAAATGAAAATGAAAGCTGATAGGAATCAAGGGCAGTATCTGTCACGTTTTGATTAGCTATAAAGTGACAAATTAAGATTTGGTTGGGAATTAGGTACAATGTAAGATGCAGTATCTTTCCAGATAAGCCTCATCATAACCTTATTCAGCCAACCATATTTCAAGCGAATCAGGAAATAATAATCATTAAAATTAAAGAAAGAAAGAAAAGACTCAGTCATCGTAGATTAGGCTCATGGGAATGGTACGAGGTCCACCCCTATATATAAAAACAGTAATTACTAATTAATCACTAAAATCATACCTTTCACAGTACGTGAGGTCCCATCATTCCTTCTTGACCTCAATCATCTGTGTCTTTCATCATTCGATAATTATAACCCCTCACATTCCTTTGCTTTCCACCGTTGGATTCACTCTCATCACTCTACTAATCAACCATCATTAGAATCCCTGATTTTTATGCATTTCAGTTTTCTTAAACAGTATTGTTATGAAATTATATTTCAGGAAATTCTCGTCTTATTAACATTACAAATTAGAATACATTTCAGTTTTAATTTAGTTTATTATAAATTTTCTTTTCAATTTAATCTTTCTTACTTGAAATTTTTTTAATTTGATCATTACAAATAAAATTATTATTAATAATATATTTATATTAATTTATTATATATAAAATTAATAAATATAATGAGATATACAATTTTTGTAAGGCTATCATTTAATTGTCATTATATAATATATAAATTTACTGTTAATGTATGATCAAAATATTCAAACTAGACTACTCATAAATATGGTTTTCTTACATTTAAAATATCTTAATCCTGTGAATTTTTTAAAAGCAGTTATATTTAGCTGGAAAAACTTATTATTAATTCATACTTAATATACTGCGACCAAGTCTGGTCATTATCTAGGATGACTGTTGCAATTAAACTTTTAACATTATGTAAGAAATTTAAATTGTTTTAATAAAATTTTCGAATTATCCATGAAACACATGTTTATTTTAACGACAGTATCAATTTTGTTGTATTTCATGGATATCTCTTGCATCGAAAATAGTCTTCTATAACCCAAAAAAAAAAAGAAAAATGGAAGAGCATTATTAAATATTAAATGAAAAAATAAATTTGAGGAGTGCCACGGCAAGAAATGTAGTGTTGTGAACACGTGATCAGCGAGGGAGTGTTGGGGGGTTTGACTTTAGTGTAGTTAAAAAGAGGAAAAGATCTGGCATGATCTTTTTCGAACATGAGTTTGCACGGACGCGATCTCGTGGAAGGGAATGTGGATGATCCTGACCGTCGGAATGAGGCGTACGAGATGATCTTGTGATCTAAGAGGTGTGAGGGGTTGTCTCTATAAAGCTCTTTAATGATCATGTTAATCATATTTTCATGGTACCCTCGCGTGCGCATGAACAGTGAATCCTGTACGTCAATGTCTTGTGTGGCTGCACCACCTCCTCCCTCAGCGCGTGATTCGGCTTTTGTCGCTTTTAAGTATTTTATTGGTATTTCAAATTATCGCGTTGTTGTTATTCGTTTTTTGTTTTTTTAAATGTGGATAAGGTTAAAGACAGGGCTGATGTGAATGTGTAATTTTTTTGTATTTTTATTATTAAATTTTTAATTAAAATATAATAATTAAATAAATTTTTAATAATATTATAATAAATATATAATCTAATTAAAATTAGATATTTATTTATAAAAATTATATATTTATTATGATATTATTAAAAAATTATACACTGATTATTTTTAATTAAAGAAGTTAATAACAAAGATATAAAAAATTGTATATAGTTTTTTTTAAGATTAATTACATTCAATTTCATCCATGCTATTATTAAAATTTTAAATAAATTTATCATTTAAATGAATTTGATGTACAATTTTATGTTTTATAAGTTATTTTTTATTATTTAGAATCTTTTTGAAATTTTTTATAATGATTTTTCATATCACCAAAAATAAAAGAACAAATAATAGATTATGATGATAATTTTATCTTATCAATCTCATTCACTTGATAACTCTCCTTGCAACATTATTCTTTTCCTTTTGTACTAATTAAAGGCTAAATAAAATAAAATAAAATTTTGACACATTTTAATTTTTAAATTTTATTCTAATTTAGTTTATTAACTTTACTTTAAGTTTCATCTTTATTTTCAAATTTTATTTTGTTCCAAGTTTGGTCCATTAATTTTTTTTCTTAAGAGTTCACTTTCATTCTTTAATCTCATTTTGTTTTAATTTAGTTCTTTAATTTCCAAAAACTATTCAAATGCTCCATTTCTTTTAACATTATTAAGATACTTAACAAGAAAGTCTTACATGACTATTTGGCAGTTTAATACTATTAACATCTTTTCAACATAGATCTTATTAATAAAATACTTTTCATTATCATCACCTTAATGCTGTGTTTTGTATAATCAAGATAATGTGCATATATTATCTATAGACATGAACAATAACTTTGATCTTTTAAGTGACAATACTCACATAAAATTGAAATATAAGCACCCTCATGAATTTTGTTTCTCTTTGTTTCCTATTATTAAAATCTTAAAAAGGGAAATGAAATCAATAAAGGAATGTTATAATCTAAATGGATATTCAAACACATATATAATATCCAGACAAATTAAAATGGGAAAACTGCATATCTCTAACCATTGCACTTGAGTATGAAATTTTCTATCTCGAGTTGTCTATCTTTCGGCACTTTTAAACTTTGGTCTCTCACAAATGGTGGTGTGTAATGTTCTAAAGTCTTGAGAAACAAAGCTTAGGGACCCAAATTCATAACATGCACTTCAAAGCTTCCTCCCATCGAAGGAGTTGAAAATCATGCATGGTGGTTGGAATATTCTTTTAAACAAATTATTTGAGCCTTTTCATAATTTGAATCACTTTCAATAAGTGTTAGAAGTAGCGTTCACATAATGACTACATTATCTCATTTGATCCAAATGTCTTTATTCATAACAACATTCAAGAATCATAAATAATTATATTCTAAACAAAAGAAAAATAAATGCACGAATCATAATAATAGGTCTTTTGCAAGTAAGTATTACTCTCAATGTATCATAATACATTTGTTACCTTAACCTATCATAACAAGTTATATGTTTATTATAGGTCATCTTAATTTTATTATTCTCAAAATATAAATGGGTATATAAAATGAGAAAAATAATTCAAAATGAATAAAAGCTTTATTACAAACTATATATAATATAATATAATATTATATTATATTAAAAACTCAATATTAAACTAAGCCTCATTCTAGCTAAATGATCATTAAACCCTAATGATGGCATGCCTTTTTGTTAAAAGATTATGTGTTATTAACTTAATGTTAACGTGTTCAATAATAATTTTATTTTCCTTAACATATTTCCAAATAGCTAAGCACTTGATATCGATGTGCTTACCTTAACTTCCACTCTTGTTATTTTTAGCCAAAAAAACAATAGTTGAGTAGTCATAATATATTCTCAATAGCCTAAAGATAAAGTCTAAAATTCTAAACTCATAAATAAAGTATTTTAACCATACACCATGTAAAGTTGCCTTAAAAATAAGATAAAAACTATCTCAATGGCAGAAGTGGTTGTTAAAATTTGCTTTATATTCCTCTAATATATGGCTTCACCAACAAACTTGAAAATATAACCTAATGTTGATTTCCATGAATCAATCATGAATCAATGCAACTAGCAAAATCCAAATATGAGTAGCTAACTACCTTAAGATTCTTAATTCGATTGTATATCAACATGTAGTCTTTGGTGCCCTTGAGATATCTCATCACCTTCTTTGCATCTCCTTAATAATCCATACTTAGATTACTCTCATATCTACTTAACATTTTGACTACGAATGCAATGTTAGGTCATGTACAAAATTAAGTATATATAAGAATTCTAATAGCAAATGCATATGGAATGCTACACTTTAATTTTTTCACTAAATTGTTCTTCAAACACTAATTCTAATTAAACTTATTACCCTTCACAATAGATGTTACGCTTTATAACAAATCTTTCATTCAAAATCTCTCCAACTGTCCTTATGAATCTTAATGCTAATAACATAGGATGTCTTACACATATTTTTCATGCCAAAATTCTTAGAGTTTTTTTATCATTAAAATCTAAAAAAAGATGAAATTAAGGAATGGGATCTTTATTTTATGACAAACCACACAAAATTTATATAAACTTAACTTTGCTAATGCTTTTAGGCATTAATGGGCTTTAGTTAAATTGACAATAGGTCTTTGTTCAATAAGGTTTCCAATGAAGATGTTGAAGTTGAAGACTAATGGTATTCTTTCAACAACAAATTTATAAAAGTAAATAAATAAATAAAAGTAGTGTTTATGTAATAATAGGGAATGTCATAGTATGACAAATATGATCCAAGTTGGTAAGAGATTTCAATTGAGGCCTTGTTTGGTAGGGTAAAGGAAATGGAAAATCAAATGGAATCCATTGGCTAAGTGTGTTTGGTAGGAAGAAAGTTGGAAAAGAAAGGAAACTTCTCTTTCATAGCATTTTCATGCTGAATTGCACAAGAAGGGAGCAAAGTTGGAGCCATTTATGAAAAATATTTATTATGCTCCTCATGTCCTTGCTAAACTACAACTTCAATTATATCAAAATATAGCATCTATATGGAAGCCCAACAATAAAAGTAATGTGGTAGTGTGTGAGGAGGAGGAGGATTAGTGGACTTTAGATTTACGCAATTGTGGAGGAAAGTGGCATATAGAAAAGATAGATGCAGTGTCTTCGATGAGCGTGAAGAAAAGAAAGAAAAAAAGAAGAAAAGAAAAAAGAGTAAAAAGAGAAGAATTAGTATAACATATTTTTTATTGGGATCAAAATAAGAAGTATGACACTTGTTTACACAAGGAAAAAAAGAAAATTAAAATTAATGAAATTATATAATTCAAAATTAAAATTTAAAATAGTGTATCCACATTTCCATCCAACAAAAAAAATGAAAGTAATTCTATCATTCTTTCCTTCTATCTTTTTATTTTTATATTATTTTCTTTTTAATTTAAGAGTATTTTGATTATTTATCATCACTTATTTTCTATTTTACCGTTATTTCTATTCTACCAAACAAATATATGAAAGGTATTTTGTACGTAATTAATTCAATTAAAATTTATTTGGCATTCTCTTTTCTATTTCCACTAAAAAACTGTATGTATTCCAAACAAGCCTTAAGCATCTTGTAGTGTTAGAACAAAGGAAACACTTAAGTGATTTGTATGAATTAAATAACTAAATTAGAATAAAAAGAGATTAACAAATGAAAGTGAAATATAATAAAAAGTTAAGGAATTAAATTGGAACAAAATCAAATGAAGGGATACAAATAAAATATGAGATACAGTTAAATAATCAAATTAAAATAAAATTAAATTAATGGACAAAAATAAAATTTAAAATAAAGTTAAAAACAAATATGTGTATACATATACACCTACGCACACATACATTTTATTATTTATTTTTTCTCTTTTTTTGGGGAGAAATGCCTCATATTTCATGGATAGTTTCATATTTGGTCAATTAAGGATTTATTTATAAGTTTAATTATATAAATACCGGGTGAAAGAAAATATTTTTAATTAATGAACACTCATTTATTTACTTTTAAGGTTAAATTACACATAATCCCAATAAATTTTAAATCATAAAATTTGTACAAATAACCCCTTATTGTTTGTTAATCCTTTATCTCACAATAGAACATAATATATCAATAGATTTATTAGTATATGATTTAAAGTTTAGGGAGTTATCTATGCATAAATCAAAGTTTAAGAGTTATGTATACAAAAAATAAAGTTTAAGGATTCATCATCACCAAGGTGTCATGTACTCTAAGTGGAAAATACAATAACTAATAAGAGAGAATTATCCACATAAATTTAAAAATTTAGAAGAATTTATTATTAAATTTTTATATTAAAAATCATATATACATAGGTTAAAATCCATGAAGTTGCGTGCAAATCAACTTATTGTTTAATATCTTATAATTTCACTTCAGTTCAAGGAAAAAAGAGAAACTAGGCCACTGGTCCATAACAGTAATCCCTCGTTTGCCTGTTTCCAACCGCATTTAATGTTTTTTTCAATTAAAAAAATGGTCATTTGTGAAGTCAATTGCTTAAAAAATATATATAGCAGTTTTTTTTTTAGTTTAAAAAATAAACATCATTATCCACTAATACATCAAATAATAATAGATAAGCTAAGATTACGAAGCAAGAGACAAAGAGGTCAGCACTCTAATCAGAATCCTAAGATTTTCAAACAGAACATTCCATTTTCAATCATTATTTTTTTCTCTGAAATGCCATTTTCAATCATCGTCGTGTGAGACACGCTGCCTGAGATCGCGTCATCCTACTCCCATGTGTTCACATAGTGCTCTGCTTCGCTCAACATAAATAGGCTCAGACAAATAGCCCACGTATTTTAAACCAAACCAAACCCGTCGAAATTACTAGCATAGAAAACTGAGAACGCACATTGGGAGGGAAAAACAAAAAGGAAGTCCAACTTTTTTCAGTTTCTCCTTGAACCAAAGAGAGTGAGATTGCAGAAGCAACCATAACTGCGAGGAAAAATGTTTGCGGAAGAGAATGGTCTAAAGGGAGACCCGAGGCTGCAAGCCATCTCGGAAGCCATTAGAGTGGTGCCTCACTTCCCAAAACAAGGTTTTTATTTGTTATTTTTTAAATAATGCTTTGTTCACAGTCTCTGCTACAACTGTTACCATTTTTTAATGTCCCTTTCACTTGGACTTGTTCTGTTTTTTTTTTTTTTAAATCTTCTTCCTGCAGTTTCTTTTTGAACTTTTATCGAACAGATCTGGAGCTATTATATTTGGGCTTTTTTTAAAAAATGGAATTTGCAGGAATCATGTTTCAAGACATAACGACATTGTTGTTGGATCACAAGGTCTTCAAAGACACTGTTGATATTTTTGTCGATCGTTACAGAGACATGGATATTTCCGCTGTTGCCGGTATTGTATTCTATATTGAGCTCCTCTATTATATTCATACCTTTTTAACCCCCAAAAAAAAAAGTTTTGTTAGGTTTCACGGGATGGTAAACAAATCTTATGGTATATTGATATTCCGCGGCAAGATTCTTCTTTCTTGATACAAAGAGAGCCAAGGTTGTCCATTGTCTTTAATAAAATCTGCATTCTTTCACTTTTGATCGGTTACTGGATCATTTTGCCTTCTTTGAACAAAATCATTTTATGAATGTTGTAGGTTTCTCATATTTATCTCCAACTTTTGTTTAAAAGGGGGTTCGCTTGCTTGTTTATGGAATGATAATTCTTCCCGCCCGTTCGGCGGCAGGAACTTTTTGGTTAACCTTCCGTTCATTTTTCTGCATAATGGTCTCCTTTCTTTTCTCTCTCTCTCTCTCTCTCTGTCTCGCCGATTAGATTCCCTTTTCCCTGTTAATATTATACTCTCCTACTTAAACAGGATTCCTTCCCTTCATTTTAATTACGTTGTGTCTCCATTTTCTAGGTAAGGCTCAGATTATTTTAGCGCGAGTAAATAATTATTTTTTTTGGTCTTCCTTCTTGAAAAACTTATTTGGGAGGATATTGTAACCTTGAATATAATTTCATGGTCCGTGGCATTTAAGGCACATATAGGTCTTGTAATAGTGTCTGATAGAAAATGAACTTCAGCATGAGTATTATTCTAAACATCAATTGTATCTCTGTTGGATCCAGTAGAGCACTTAACCATGAAGAGTCGGATGTAATGAACCTCAAGAGTATCATCACCGCTATTCAATACAATTTCTTGGATGCTATCATATGTTGCCTTTGTTTGGTTTGTGCTTACGGTATTGGAATTTGGATTTATATGTAGGAGTGGAAGCTCGAGGATTTATGTTTGGTCCCTCAATTGCGCTGGGCATCGGTGCAAAGTTTATTCCTTTACGCAAACCTCGAAAACTGCCAGGTATACCTATTTAATGTTGAAAAATAAACTTAGACACCATTGTTACTTAAACTTTATTAGTTTAAGTTGAAATATCAAAACTGTGGCCAAAACAGAATTGTTATTCTTTTTCTTTGGACTATAATGGTTTTATCTGAGTGGAAAGGCCTTGTCTTTATTAGTGACTCACTTCAAATGTTCATTGGAATTGACAACTAGTTGACATTCAATTTCAAATGAAATCTTTAATAGCTTTGGAAGTGTTAAGTTATGCCAATAGATTTAAGCTAGTCGTACTGATGCTTCTATTGGGCCTTCAAATTTATCCCTAAACTTTGACATGCTTCAAAATTTAGGTGAAGTCATATCAGAAAAATATGTTCTTGAATATGGAACTGATTGTTTGGAGATGCATGTTGGGGCAGTCCAGCCGGGGGAAAGGGCCTTAGTTATTGATGATTTAGTGGCTACGGGTGGAACTCTGTCAGCTGCAATAAGACTACTAGGTGATTTATTTGCAGCCCTTTGTTCTTCTGTATCTTCTCTTTTGGTGTATATTGTCTTCTCCTGCTTCTTCAATTCACTCATCATTGTTCTTTGTAGCTTTTAGAATGCTTTATGGTTTTTCAACCTTTTTTTGTAGAACGTGTTGGTGCTGAAGTGGTTGAATGTGCTTGTGTGGTTGGTGTGCCTGAGGTGAAGGTATTGCCAAAACTACTGATTTTACAAGTCGTTTGTTTTACGAGTTGGCTCAATTTTCTATCTTCCTAGTGGTATAGTCTATCTTGACAGTATAAATTGCTATGTATCTAACCCTGTTACAATCTTCTTAGTGGTACAGCCTATCTAGACAGTAAAAATTACCGGATATGGTAAAAAATCCTTGGTATATGGAGGCAGTATCATGCTTGCTTATTTGTGATGATATTGATTAGTTTATTTATCTATCATGTTGTAATTTCTTTTCAGATAATGGCTATTTTCGTTTTATTCAAATCCTAAAATTTGTGAAAATGACATTTAAATGGAGCTTCTTTTCAGGATACAGGAGACTTAATGGAAGCCACTTATGTATTTGATGTTACTGAGTTTGTCATCTGCCATATTGTAATTTCATTTAGATAATGAGTGGAAACAATGTTGTGTTATATTTTTATTTATTTTTAGAATTTCATGGAAATGAAATTTAAAGAAATCCCTCTCTTTCAGGGACACTGCAGGCTTAATGGAAAGCCATATCATGCTTGCTTATTTGTGATGATATTGATTAGTTTATTTATCTATCATGTTGTAATTTCTTTTCAGATAATGGCTATTTTCGTTTTATTCAAATCCTAAAATTTGTGAAAATGACATTTAAATGGAGCTTCTTTTCAGGATACAGGAGACTTAATGGAAGCCACTTATGTATTTGATGTTACTGAGTTTGTCATCTGCCATATTGTAATTTCATTTAGATAATGAGTGGAAACAATGTTGTGTTATATTTTTATTTATTTTTAGAATTTCATGGAAATGAAATTTAAAGAAATCCCTCTCTTTCAGGGACACTGCAGGCTTAATGGAAAGCCACTGTATGTCCTTGTTGAGCCGCGTCAAATCGATAATTGCCTATGAGGTGCGCCGATATTTCCTCACATAGAAATTCAAACACTGCGTAGAATGACTATTTGGAAAGCGCAGAAAGTCTCCGTTTTTTCTGTAGTTTAGGACAATTTATCATGTTAAATTGTTAATGTCATTGAGCCCTTCAAGCAACTTCTAGGTTATGCAATTATGATATTGATGCAGATATATGATTTCAACTCTGCTTGAGCTGACAAAAGAGAAGGGTGATGATTGTTCAAGAAAAGAGGCCGTAATATGCTGTGACCAGTCAGCAGATGATAGAGTTGTGCCTGCACGAAGATCATCATGGAAAATGTTCCCCCTGATGTCCGTAATATCTTGTAGGTTTTCATGTATGGCTAACAATTTCAAACAAGCATTCGTGTATGCATGGATTTTTCAGATATTCAAATGTCATTTAATGGCTCATTTTTCTTTGTCTTGATCTAACCGTGGAAACACGTAAAAAAATGAAGAATACTTTCTTTTTTTTTTGTTCAGCAAAAGCCTTATAGGGAGACTCTAGCCCGGTTTTTGGAAAATTTTGAATTTTGTCCGAGCCTGCTTGCTTGTTTAAAATAATCGTTTTTGAAACGTGGCTCACAATTTTCCTACGTAAAGACGTAAACTCTTCTATATGACAACAAATAGTAAAATAGCATCGTAATTTTGAAAACAATTGATGGTATAAACATCGATGCCAATGACACTTTTTCAAATTCAGTCCCTTCTATCTTGTTGGTAGTATTATTAATTTATACCATTTTTACTTTATGCCATAATTAATCATGAGCAAAAATAAAATTTCGTGTCCTAAATGATCCGAATCAGTAATCAAATCACCTGTATACAAAGTTGTATGATGGCAAGAGGAAGCACGAAATTTAGGACGAGAAAGTATGAAGTTTACAGAAATTTGGAATTAGGTGAAGGCTCGTATATAAGTGCAACTGCAAGTAAAAACTCCTACACGCGGATATACAGAACTAGGAAAGCTACTACAAGATTGACCAAGATTAATTCACCAAATAGGAAAAGCATATTCTCTTCGATCAAAATAAGTAATATTTTTAAAGTTGAATTGGTAATTGAATTGATAAAAATATTAATTTATAATTAATTAATTTATCTGTGATAAAATCATAGTTGAACCGATATAATTAAATATATAATTTAAATATTATATATTAAAATTTTAATATAATAAATAAATATTAATAAATTTTATATATTTAATTATTAATTTCATATTTCTTAAAATATTTTAAAAATTATTTTTAATTAAAAAATAAAACTTACTCATAATTAAAATTTAAAGATATTTAATTTTAAAATTTTAAAATTATTAAATTATATTAAAATTTCACTTATCATTAAATAGTAAAAAATTTAGAGATTATAAATTAGAAATAATAATTTATCAAATGAAAAAAAAATTAACGAAATTAAAAATATATTTATAAATAGTATATATATTAATTTAAATATTTTTAAATATTATATATATGATATAAATAATTATTTATTATATTATTTCTATAAAATGTTTATATATATTAAAAAATGTGTAACATTATTAAAAGAAATTTGTGGTTCAGATTGCAAAAAACTTGACACAATGAAAAGTGACATATTCGAATCTTAGATGTCACTTTTATAAAATAATTTCTTAAACTAGTTCAATTATTAACCTGACCAATTTTCTCCATTATTGACTAACTGAACTAGATTACGGAGGAGTTTTCAATCCAACCGATTAGACTGATCAATCCGATTTGATTTTCAAAACATGAAAAATGAGAAACTTCCACTATAGACTCCTAACGTAAAATAAAAGCATATATATATATATACATCACAAGCTAATTTTCCTAAAAACTTGTTACATTTTCTGCGGAAGGAGAATCGTCACTTGCTGACACGTCCAATTTGAGAGAATGCCTTGCAACGCAATTAATCTGTTTTCACAATCTAGCATTGTGGATTAATAGATCTGCTATGATTTTCCTCAATTCATCATCACAGATTACACCGTTTTCTCTGTCATTGATTTTTTCTCCATTGGAAGCAGCCCTTCCGTTGTCCTTCCCTAAGTTTTCTACCTGACCAAATTGTGAAAAAAAAAAACTCTATAATTATAGTAAGGAAATAGAGTTGCAGAATATAATAAACTCTTGTGCAGTTGATATAGAACCTGTTTGATTTTATTCTAATTTTGATGTTTTTAAAACAAATGTTTTTTAAGACAAATTTTGATAACAAAAAAATTAAAAAATTTATTTGAATCATTATTATGAAAAGTCACTGCTTTTTATTTTTATTTTTTTGATTCTGTAAAATAAAAATTAACAAAACATCTAAAAAATGTTTTAATTTTTTTGTTTCTGAAAATACAATTCTATTTTTATATTTTACAAAACATTTTATTAAAAACATATTATTAAACAAGTTTTTTATTTTTAAGAACAAAAAAATAAAAAACTATTCTAAAAACAAAAAATCAAGCAGGCCTATAACTTCTTGTACCCCCACTAATAGGAGGCTAATATGGTCATTAGATTTTGTTAACCAATTAGAAAGTGTCTGTTAGTGATGACAAATTCATGATCGTGCCATCTTTATTTTTCCTTAGGAAAACTGATGTCGCACCCTTGAAGCTGGTTGAAAAGATGCCTGCATTTCTGCAGCAGGTTTCTCCGTACAGTTTCTACATTGTCCTTCTTCTCTCTTTCTTGCTTAATAAGCTTCTAAATACACACAAGAAAAAACACAAGCAGATTATCATCATATATGCGCATTTTGTGTTTATAACTTGATTAGACTCCACATATCAAACAAGATGAATTTAAGGTGGAGTGATGTGGAAGCAATTGCTAGAAAATTCAAGCTTGCAAGATGATGCACTTCTCATTACATTACATATAACTTCTCATAGATAGATAAAGAGAAAAACAGTGTGTTTAGTTAAGGAAAGGAAAAATAATAAATGCATAACTGAAAAAAATAAATTTGACATAAGAGCAAAGGAAGATATAAAACAATATCCGACTGCAAGAAGCAAACATAAACAAAGCTAATGTACGCTATGTAAACACCCCCCCACAAAAAAAAAGTATGCCATGACTCTAGTAATTCAGAATCACAAAACAGGTAAATCAACAAAGAATGATATGTGCAGACTAATAACCTACCTCAGCTTCACATTTTTCCTTTATTGACTGACTAAGCTCCCTCTTCAATTTCCTTTGGGAATTTCGGAGGGATTTGACCTCTTTAACCAAGACTTTTAACATCTGCCCTGGATTTTGCTTCTAGCTCTTCATACTGTTTTGACAAGAATTCCAGCTTCTCTTGAGTAGCATTTGAATTTTGCAACAGTAAATCTTCTCCTGAAAAATTGATTCCTTTGTTGAAGATTTCTGACATGAATTTCCATCCTAGAATCATGTCATGAACCATTATTAATCTCAGTCTGACAGAGAGATATGATATCCTTAAAGCAACTACAAAAGTGACATACTAATTCAGAGCCTAGTTTCATCTCCATTTCCAATGACTTTGGCTTAAGTTCTTCCATATCCCATTGCAATTGGGTAAACCTTTCCCTCTCAATCAGAAGAGACTGCTGCAAGTTCTCTTTACTTTTCTGTTTGGTAGTTTCAAGTTCCACTTCCATATCCTTCCAAATCCTTGAACTGGACACGATACAATCAATTGTGGTAACATAACAATTCATAAAATTTCTGACCTATTGGAACTATAAAGATTCCACAGGGTTCTACAGATTGTAGAAATATTCATTTTCAGATCAAATACAGTATCACAGTTATTAACTGCAGGTGAACCAACAACATATAAGAAATTAGATTACAAAATTGCAAGATGAAAATACCTTTGTGGCAAGAAAATCCTTTGCAGCTATTTCTCGATTTAATCTAACAATAAAATCCTCCATATCAGCTTTTGCAGCGACTAGCCTTCGCTGCATGATTAAAAGAATCCTGTTCATTTTTTGGCATTGATCTAAAGGAAGGACTACTTGAGCATCGCCAGTAAACTGCAAGTCTGCATGGCCCAGAATATCTATTGTTCATGATGCCACAGCACCTCCAGGAAGATCAAGAGAGCCATCACCAAATGAATTTAGAATCCTTGAATTAGACATGTCACAACCTCGTAAGGAGCTTCCATCACTTCCAACACTCCCATTTGATAGTTTACGAACATGACCAATAACCTGAGCATTCTGGGGCTCAGAGAAGAGCTCCATGGAGTTATCAGCTAAAAGTGAAGCATTATCAGAATTTCCAATATTTGTGTTCTTCTCCACAATATAGTTGACAAGCTGGCAATTTTATGCATAGGCCTTCCAATTGCTCTAGAATAGTCTGACCCATAAACAAACCCTCATCAATGCTTGACATGCCATACTTCACAAGCTTTTCTATTGGATTTGTGATATCTTTGTCAAAAACTATATCATCTGCACCAACTTCAGAATTATCATCCCGTCCAACTTTTGGTGTGCCAAGTTCAGATGGCTCATATGTAGCATCACTACCATAATCTGATGCTATAGATGGACTGCCAGCAACTAAAGATAAGCTTGAATGGTGAAGTGATTGTACTGAATAAGCTGTGGTTGCACTAGTGGAAGCAGGATCAGTTTCTGAATTCTGCTGACTCGCATCAAGTGCTGAGAAGTATTTTAATATACAAAAATGTCAAGATTTGATAAAGTTAAAAGTACAGATAAGCCAAAACAAAAATCTATATATGCAATTCTTCAGATTCAGATCCAAGTATGTATGTCCTTTCACTAAAGGACTAAATGCAAAATGCAATAGACATGCACATACAAGATCTAGCTCCAGCTTTTAGTTCAAGAAATTGTGCCACTACAGCCCTTCTTGATATGTCGAAGTCAGACAACAGCTTGGTGATCCATTCCCCCAAAGAGCACGTTCTCTGCAGCAAAAGTAAATATCATCTTACATTTTTAAAATTGGAACAATGCTAGCTATGTGACTCTTGCATTCACAACTTCGCACAACTATATAATGCTACCCACACAATTGTGCTGCCGACATAAAAGCATCACTTTTTGTGTCTTTGGATACAACCCACCTTTACAGTTATGCCAGATAACAATACACTTAAATATATGCAGTGCTGTCTAATATTCAATCAGAAATCTAAAGGAAGCATTCAAGGCTTAGAAGAATAAGCAAAAGATGGTTGTTGTCTAAGCTGGATGTGCTTAATAGGCACCCAACCGCCCATACCTGATCTGGACTTCAACATCTTAGTAATTTTTAGTTGCAATGGCGCTTGTCATTAAATTAGCAAATTCAAGAAACATGCCATTTGTAGGTCACAATAAACTAGGGCATTCCCTACCTCTTTCAACAATGCCTGGCTTTTCAATCGCATGAGTCCCTTGGGTGGAATCGGAGGCATATTTTTTCTTGGCAACTTCTTTTTAAGCTACTAAAATAGCATGTAACAAATGAGATGTCTAAAAATCAGCATAAGTTAAACAAACAGACGCAGACACAGACGCAGACACCCACACACAATCCTTAATATAATAATGCTCAGTTGAGAACTAATAGTCCGAATGTGGATCAAAGTACTAACAGAGATAGGAAGAAAAACCAGTAAGTTAAGACACAGTTAAAAAAGCATAAACTTACATCAGCAAACAACTTTAGAAAATCGTTGAACCTTCTTAGAGCTCTATGGATCATTGTAATTCCTTCCGGTGATTGTACACCAATTTGAACCCTGTAGAACTGTCCCTTGATGATGTTAAAAATGAAAGTTCACCAAGAAGCTAATATTCCACAGCACACTGTAAATGGACAAATGACTGAAAGCCATTAAATAATCAAACTCTAACGGCCCGTTCGGTATCCATGGCAGAGACGTGGGAAATGGAGAAAAGGAAGGAAAATTGGAAAAAATTACAATTTTATCCTTATAATCATTATTCAATCATTATTTAATACTTTTTAATAATAATTATTTAATTATTAAAAATAAAGATATTATGGATATTTCCTATTTACAAAATTACCTTTTTATTTCTTATTTTCATTTTCATCCTAATTTTTCATTTGTCAAACGGGCCTAAGTGGTGGATATAATTTGAATATTAATAACTTAAGTACCACCGTCGAATCTGAATTTCTTGATTTTGGAAGGAAGACCCAAGAAGGTATTGTGACACAATAACTCTAACCAGTACAGTGACTGTTTGGCCAGACTGTATCCCGCCCATTCTGCACAATAAGGAACTTTTGGATAAAAATTATATTAAATACAAAAATAGCTGTACAAAGAAAAGTAAATTTTGCACTCATAAAAGTCATAAGTATGCAAGCTATCAGACAATAACTGAAAAAGGAAAAGAAAGCATGGAATTTGCTTGGGATACCAAAACTTCAAAAGTTTGAGAAAAAAAAAAAATATATTTGTGGTGAAGTCAAATAAAAATGATCCTAAGCATTAGAGTAAATTGACAAAATTGTACAAATGAACATCCATGAATAATTTGAAGATTAAGTGAGAATTGGGTTGACAAGAAGAGGTTCAGACAAAAGGACCGCCAGTGAACTCTCACGGACATTAAGAGAAAATTCAATATATAAAATGCCTCTTATACCTGTCCATACTCCATCCTAGAAGTGCATTAATAAAAATCACAAACAAACATGATATCCGTTTTTTGAAAAACAAAAGGAGTCAAATCCATTCCCAGAGGCTGCAAATTTAACTGAGGATATGTCATGCAACAACTATAAATAGTGGGTATCAGTAAACACTGCATGTGATGAATTTAGCATACAGTAAAGCTGGCTAGTCCAATGCTCATGACATAGTAGTAGATGAAGACTGCATTATTGCAAGTTGAAACATCTCACAAACCGAAGCAGAGCAGCCAAATTAACCCAACAACGGACTAGAGCATGCAATTACGTCTAGCCCAGTCTCGTTTGATTTAGATGTGAAAAATGACAAACCTTGTACATACAATCAAAATTATGCGAATGATGCCCACAGAACACAGTTCATCGTGATGAAACGTATTTCTTACGCAGATTTAGGGGGAGGGGAGTAGAAGAATCATAATTAAATCATGGGTATAGAGACCCATTAAGCAATTAAGGAACTCAAACTATCAGAGTTGACAAGATAGCTGACTACCATCAAAGAAATAACAAGATAAAGAAGATTGACCACAGAGTGGTAAATGAGGTCAAATGACGATTGTACGCAGAGTTGATCGGATAATTTGAAACCTAGTCATCCAAATTCCCATATATTGTCGAAATTAAACTATAAAAAAGCATACTAAGAAATTAAAAAGCTAACCCATTTTCGAGGCGGAGGACTCCAATCCATCCGCAGAGGCAGAGGGGAATTCCCATCGTACCTGTACTTGGGAGGACTCCGTCTTTGCTTCTTTCTTCTGATAGGCCATATAATGGATAGGACTTATATGTTTTTTATTTTTTTTATTTAGTACTTTCATAGCAATCGTTTTTCTGTTAAGCGCATTTCTCACCGCGTGCACGTGATTTATATATTCCCTCAATGTAACAGATTACACACATGAATTGAGTGGAATCTCTTCGGTATCTCTATTTCTCCTTTCTCTGCCTCCTTCTTCCTTTTCTTCTCTTCTATTGAGATCTTATCATAGGTATTAGAGTGAGCGATTCTGATGGCCGATGCTACTCGATCACAGACTCAACTTCGTGAAGTCGAGGATCGTTTGAGTCATGAGCTGCTGCAATTACAAGAGCAGGTTACTGGATTCCAGGACATGAGAGATCAGGTTTTAGAACTCCATAATTGGATGCGTCAGATCTTCCTGCAATTAGCGGACCGTAATTTTTCGAGAGATCGTGCCAGAGACGAAAACCGAGACGGTGACTATCACATTCCTCCACGATTCACGAAATTGGATTTCCCCAAATTTGCTGAATCGGAGATAGACTCTTGGTTGGCCAAATGCGAGCGTTACTTCACACTAGATGGCACTCCCGAAGCTCGCAAGACGACGTTAGCAAGTGTCGCTCTGAATGATGAGGCATATAAATGGTTTCAGCACTTCGAGCGTAGCTACAATGGAGTGGTGCCCTGGACAGTGTTTACGGAAGCTATACGGATTCGATTTGGCCCTTTGTATGATGATCCCATGGAAAAGTTGATGCATTTGCGTCAACAGGGAAGTCTGGCTGAATACCAAGCTGCGTTCGATAACTTAATATGTCGATTGGACTTATCTGAGGTAAGAAAGCTTAGCTGTTTCATTGTGGGGTTAAAGCCATTAGCTTCTGGTATGAAGGTGCTATGTTCACAGAACCTGCTGGAGGCACGCAAGTTAGCTCACTTGCAAGAATCTCATTTCCATGCACTGCAACAATATACAATGAGTATGATGGAAGGCAAGCCTCTTCCTAATCCAGCTAAAGGATTACTACCTACACCTAGCACACCTAAGGTTATCACACCTCCTGATAAGAACAAGGCTCTTATGGGTGATAGTAAGAAAGGGATCCCTAATTGTCCTAATGCTATGGTTTCCATTAGTTATAAAGGCTTATTAGGTCATCCTAATTACACTTTTAAACAGAGGTTGTCTCCTGCCGACTTAGAAGAGTGCAGAACCAAAAATCTATGCTACTTTTGTCATGATAAGTACTCACTTGGTCATGAATGTCCTCAAATAAAGATGTAGTTTTTTCTTATAGAAGTTGAGGAACTAATAAGGTGGTGACAAATGAGGAAATGCAGAACACTCTTGTGATTTCATTGAATGCCCTTTCATGCCTCTACTTACAAGACCTTGCGTATTGGAGGTAAAGTAGGTAAATGGACATTGCATATCCTCATAGACACGGGTACCACACATAATTTTCTTGATTCGTAGATGGCCATAGTTAACTTTGCATGTGCAAGTTAACTTTGCACGTGCAGCAGATTAAGTTTTTTACTGTTTCAGTTGATAATGGTAACAAATTATTGGGTAATGAAAAGTGTGATGGGATCACTTAGAGGTACGGTGGAATTGACTTTATTGTGGATGTGATTTTGTTGCCACTTGCTGGATGTGACATGGTCCTTGGTATGCAATGGTTGCGTGAATTGGGAGCCATTTAATTGGATTGTAAGAATCTTGTTATGGAATTTGTATGAAACAGAATGAATGTTAGATTCACTGCTACGTCAGCCCCTAAGGATAGGGTTATTAGGGAGGAGAAAATGTTAAGATTGCTGTATGTGCACCTAAATTTGATGGCTGTACAACTCATTCCTTATTCTAATGAGGTTGCCTGTCATACCTTGACTGCTTCTTCACCTACAACATTACCCCCTATTATTGCCCTACTGCTTCAATCTTTTAAGGGCAGTTTTGAAAAACCCAAGTCCTTACCCCCACGTTGAGGTAATCATGACTATCAGATTGTGTTGAAGGAAGGGACAAATCCAGTAAACTTGCGACTATATAGATATCCTATTGTTCAGAAAGATGTCATTGAAAAATTGGTAAAAGATATGCTTGAGCAGGGGATCATACAACATAGGTCATGGAAAATGTGTGTGGATTATAGGGCACTAAACAAGGCTACAGTGAAAAATAATTTTTCCATTCCTCTTATTGAAGACTTACTTGATGAGTTGGGTAATGCTCGGGTATTTTCTACACTGAATTTAAGGTCTGGTTACCATTAAATACGAATGAACGATGAGGATATTTACAAAACGGCCTTCCAAACTCACATTAGCCATTATAAGTATTTGGTCATACCTTTTGGCTTGACTAATGCTCTTTTAACTTTTCAAGGGATCATGAATCACATCTTTAAAGGGTTATTGTGGAAATTTGTATTAGTTTTCTTCGATGACATATTGATCTACAACTCTGATTTGGAGACTCATGTGATGCATTTGTATGCTGTGCTTGATATCTTACAAAAAAATCAGTTTTATGTTAAACAAAGCAAATGTGCTTTTGCTGTCTCAAGCATTGGATATTTAAGGCATATCATATTTGATGGGAAAGTAGTAGTTGATGCTTCTAAACTTAAAGCTATTGCTGATTGGCCTGTGCCTAAGACAGTCAAGGAGTTATGTAGTTTTCTAGGCCTATCTCGATATTATAGGCATTTCATTCGATCTTATGGGCTCATTGTAAGGCCTTTGACTGACTTACTTTTAAAAGATAAATACCAGTGGATGCCAGCAGCTGAGCAAACTTTTTTGCAACTTAAAATTGCTCTTGTGGAGGCTCCCATGCTTAAATTACCAAATGTGCAATAGCCTTTCACCCTAGAGATAGATGCTTTTAATATAGGAATTAGAGCTATTCTCACTCAACAGCAACACCCAATTACTTATATGAGCAAGGTTTTATCCCCAAGGAATCAATTGTTGTCTGTTTATGATAAGGAACTACTGGCACCAATACTTGAGTATTCAACCTTTTATTATTTTAACAAACCAAAAAAGACTTAAGTTTCTTTCAACCTCTTCATAGTATACTACCTAGATCACCAAGTTGATGGGGTTACAATACGAAATCAAATATAGGACGGGTAAAGATAATGGAGCTGCTGATGCTTTGTCCAGAGCAACCCATAGTGATTTGTTGCAACTTGCTATTTCTTCAGTTTCAACTAAATTATAGGAATTAATTCAATCACAGTGGCAACAGGATCCTATTCTGCATCAAATTATCATTGACTTATCTATTGATGCTACATCACACCCAAAATACAAATGGTCTAATAATACCTTGTTTCGGAAGGACAAAGTAGTTATTGGACCCTCCTAGAATGATTTGAAGTGACTCATTTTACAATGGTTGCATATGTGACCTCAAGGAGGACACTTGGGTACTAAGGCCACCTATAAACGTGTGCGAGCTCTTTTCTATTAGAAGGGAATGTTGCAGTACATCAAATATTTCATTAAGCATTGTGATACATGTTTGAGATGCAAATATGAAGCAGTTGCTTATCCAGGTCTTTTATAGCCTCTACCTATACCTAAGGGTGTGTGGCAAAGCATTGCTATCAACTTTATTGAGCAAATGCCTAAATTTGCTGGTAAAGATACTATATAGGTTATAATAGACAGGATGAGTAAATATGCACACTTCATAGCCATTGCCCATCCTTTTATAGTAGCTGACTTGGCACAAATGTTATTGGATAATATCTATAAATTGCATGGGGCCCCAGCAATCGGATAGGCTGAGTGAAGTTCTTAACTGGTGCTTGGAATAGTACTTGAGGTGCTTCTTGTGGTAGTCTACTAAAGATTGGGTTCAGTGGCTTTCTCTGGCTGAATGGTGGTATAACACCACCTATCACACTTATGTTGGTGCAACTCTATTTGAGATCATGTATGGTCTGCCCCCTCCACTCCATCTTTTGTGCTTGCCACATGAGTCAACTATAGAGTTTATTGATTGTTCTTTTACTGCTAGAGAAGTTACATTGGCCAAGCTAAAAAGTAATCTAGAGTTGGCTGTTAATAGAATGAAACAATATGCTGACAAGCATAGGTTTAAATGTCACTTTACTGTAGGAGACTGGGTATTTATTAAACTTCATCCCCCTCACCAAATTTTTGTGGAAAGGTGTCTATTTGAGAAGCTATCCTCACGTTATTTTGGGCCTTACCAAATTGAAGCTAAAGTCAATGAAGTTGCTTACACCCTTAAACTACCTCTATCTTCAAAAGTGCATCCTACCTTCCACTTTTCCCTCCTAAAGAAGTGTTTTGATTTTGCTGTTCCAATTTACCCTCTTTTAGATGAATTGGATATTACTATTTTTCTAAAGAAACCTTGTGCTATACTTGATCGACAGATGGTCCAACGCCATCATCATGCTGTCACTTAAGTTTTGGTTCATTAGAAAGGTGAGTTACCTGAAGAGCCTCATGGGAGACTTGGTTGGATATTTAGTATCGCTTCCTTGATTTTGTTGCATCATTACATCCTTGAGGTCAAGGATGTTTATTAAGGGGTAATGATAGGCCATATAATAGATGGGACTTATATGTTCTTTTTTTTCTATTTAGTATTTTCATAGCAACCATTTTTTTAATAAGTGCATTACTCACCGCGTGCACGTGATTTATATACTCCCTCAATGTAACAGACTATACACATGAATTGAGTGGAATCTCTTTAACATCTTTATTTCTCCTTTCTCTGCCTCCCTCTTCCTTTTCTTCTCTTCTTCTATTGAGATCTTATCATCTTCTTTCACCGCAAGGGTTCACTTTGTGTTGCTACAACTCGAAGATCATATTTGTTATAGACGCACAAGAACTCCCTTAATGGAATTAGGATGTAAAGTGAAAGTGAACACAGAGAACTAGGGTTTCGGTCAGACAAGTAGAGGAAGAGGGGAGTTGACCGGCGTTTGTACTATCTGTGCAATCGATGTTCAGCAACAGGCCACACGTCCGCGTGATCCCAACTCCTACCACTATCGCTTCTCTTCCAACCCATTCAGTTTATGAGAAAAGAGGGTGGGAAAAGGAAAGGGTCAAGGAAAGTTTGGTAAAATTTTAATTTTACCCATATAATAATTATTTAATCATTATTTAATACTCTCACACAATAATTATTCAATTATTAAAAGTATAGGTATTATGGGTATTTTCTATCTATAAATCTCTTTTTTTTTCTTTCCCTTTTTATTTCTATACTTAACTTTCCATCTACCAAACGAGCCCTCTAGCTTCGACAAGTCTCTCTTTCAGTCTTGTCCTCCACTTCATTCTTAATGAAACCTCCATTGCCATGTATAAAGACATCACATCACGTCTCAGGTCTTTTAGGGTTAGTACGTTTCTCACTTCTCCTTATCCCTAATTTTTCCCCTTCCATTTGATCTTGCTCTCCTATTGATCTTCCTATGTTGCAAATGTGGTTTTCATGTCTGATCGATAAGCTAGATTTGATCACATTTCAATATTTTGCTCATTGATTTTAATATGTTAGTGATACATTATTGCATTAATCAACAATGGTTTGGAATTGGAATTTGACTGGGATCATAGATTTAATTAATTATTATATATATGTATATTTCATTTTTTGCCCATGCATTTTTCGTGCAATACTCACATGTACCACTTATAATTGATTATTTGAGCTTCTTATACTCACAAGTGCTTTTATGTATAATTTTGTTTCCAAATCATTTTTGTATGGAATGTCTTCTTACACTTTTGTGGTATGAATATAAGTCTCATTATGTGAGTACTTTTACATAATCATAAAGGTGATTGTTTTGTTTTTGGTTTTCCTTTTTTCTAAAATACTTTGTATAACACCTCCAGAATGTTTTTGCATAGATATGGGATACTATGGAAGGTTAGGTCCAAACTGAGTTTGCAAACATCACATCAACTAATGCAACATGCATACATGCTATAGAGTGTCAGGTCTAGGCTTATGAATTACTTATTAAAATCGTGGTAAAGTAAATAAATATGATGGGTTAAAAATGGGTTACATGGGGACCCTGCAACACACATTGTATAATTTAGTTGAGAGAATTCTAAATATCTCTTGAAAATTTGTTATTATTTACTGTATATTGCTTAAATTATTGACCATAGATGATGTTCTTTTGTGGCTTATTGTTGAAAGATTCTTTTCAAATTTATTATTTCTTATTTTTAAAGATAACCAATTTCAAATTCAAGGCCTAGGGATAATTGATTTCTCCATAGGAAACCTTGTTCATTGATAATTATTTTATTTAGTCAAAATAGGATTCGTACTTAATTCCTTCTAAGCCTATTAGATATAAAGGTTGTGCTATATTCAATGGCCACAGCCTAAAAAATTGTTTCTTTGAAGAAATGTGAAGTGTCAAAATATGTTTTTTTTTAATTTTCCCTTCTTACATATCATAATCTAGGAGATTAGAATGCTCTATCATGATCACTAATTTCTAGCTATTATCTAAGGCCATATAAGCTCAGTAATTCGAATTTCGTAATCAAATGTTTCTCTTCCTCTTTATGGATTATGAACTCCTAGTTGTCTCTTTCATAGCTGATTAATAGGTGTTAGTGTTCACTTTTTAGTTAGCTTGAATATTTTGTTGATTGATTTTGAAACTTAGATTGGCCTTTTTAATTTGTTCATTCTATGAATTAACTCTATGGTATAACTTACTGTTTTAAAACATTTGTGCCTAAAGTACTTCTTAAAGATTATAAATTTGATTTTTACCTTATAGATGATTATAAATATAGCTTTCTCTATGATTTAAATTGTATCATTGAATTTATTTATTTGATTGAATGCTTAAAAACAAATTTTAGTGTGTTGATTTTTTTGAAAATATTGAGTAAAAGGCCAATTCATATATACTGGACTTGAAATGAATTTTAGTATTTTTTCTACATTTACCTCATGGATGGTCAAGACTAAAAGACTAATTAAAATTATACAACCTTTTGATTGAATATATACATGCTTGCCAATTAAATTTGGACATGTTCCTCACTAAGTAGAAAATATGGGAGAATTTGTACATATATCTGGTAGAACTTGAGTAAAAAATTTTAGTCTTTACAAATGAACTTGTACATATTTCTCATTAAGTATGTTTCTCTGCCAAGTTTTCACCGTCCCAAGAACTAAAACCTTCACAACACAAAAGTATGCAACTACTTGTAAAGTTTGCAATGCAATTGTGATGCTCCTAATATCAACTATTATTGTTGCACAATTTTACAAGCTAGAACAATTCAGCAGCTGCTTGAATAATTCTACATAAAACTAGACTATAAGCTTCCATGACACTTTTAATATCAACTGCTATTGTTGCAAAACCAAGAAAAAAAAAAGAATGAAAATGAAGAGATTGTCACTTGATATTGATTGTCGTTTTGTACATTGTTTGAGAATATATTTGGTAGAAGAAAAGTAGGCTTTTGTTCATTGTTTGAATATAAGCTGTGAGACAAACTTCAATGTAATGAAGAGACCATTATACCGGATGAATATATCAATAAAATAAATTCTTTCATTACCTCAATTTTATTGTTTCAAGTGACTCCACAAGATGGCCAAAAGATGTTTACATTACAAAAGAACCATACTCACAACACAAATAATAATTTCAATTTCAACATAATAAAATAGGCAATATATATCAAAGTGAATTTTATAGCTTACAATTTTAAAAAGTATATAACATACACAAGTTTCTTATTTTATACAAACAAAATATTAACTCCATACTTACTACTAATTTTGCAATGTCTGCTGAATCAACTTTGTACACTTTTTGCACTTGGACATATAATGAAAATTTAATATATTAAACACGTCATATATGTATCTATGACTCTAATTGAATCTATTATGCTAACAATTGTCAATAATAATAATAATAATTCATATATATATAGATGCATACATACACTTATTCATTATTAATACCAGATATGCACAAACCTATTCTTTTACAATATTAAAGCTTTTGCCATAGGCATATGAAATTCATTGTCATGTGCATGAGAGAATACGTGAGGTGCTAGTAGTGCTGAACAAGATATTTCCAATTACATTTGTCTATGTGCTTCATTGTGCTACGAAGATTAAGCAAAATTATACTTGTATTTAATGAAAGCATCAAAATTGGTTGGTAAACATAGATATAAGCATATTTTTACTTACCACAAAAGGTTGACTATCTAAATTGTTAACCCTTGTAGATGATCTTCTTTTTTTAGTTAGCTGCTCCTACTAACCCTTCATATGTTTCCTATTTTTCAAATTAATTCTCTTCTTAAAACCTTTAAGGATTGTTATGCTGTCACTTGGCAATAATGTAGTAACACTACTATCATTGTCTGAACTTTTATTGCATCAAACGAAGCTTTGTAACTTGCTTGCTTAATTCATCCATTACTTTATTCACTAACAAGAATTATTTTGGGAAGTCAGATATTTCAGTTGCTAATCTTATTTGTTTTGGCACAGAGCATGTGATATCTTTGCATGCTATCAAGCTGAGCATTTTCCTTGACTTTTTTCCCCTTTAACATCATGTATTATACTGCTTCTTGCATCTTTTGTCCACTTTTTGAGAATATATTGATTAGGAAGTACTTTAATGTCCATGACATTAAATACCTTCAAGGTGTGATAGCATATTATACCAAATGTCTCAAACTTCCTACAACTATAAGAAATTGATCTATTACACAGATTAAAAGACACCTTGTATTCTCCTTTTTGACCAAACATAACAACAACATATTTAAACAATGACTAACTTTCATTTCTGTGTTTAATACATGCAGCATGCACTAAATCAAACTTTTGTTGGAATATGTCAAAGACAGAAGTCATGTAAATCTTAGAAAGATGTCACAATATAAATGAATTCTCACTTTTCAATCTTGATATTTTTTGTTATGAATTAAACTCACATTTCAACTCATTATATTATTTTTCATACACCACCCATTCAAAGTGCTTAAAGAATTACATGATGTTCAATTATGGTTTCGTCCAACACTTGAAGTATGAATTCAGACTTTTAATGAGTTGTGTGCTTTACATACTAAGAGTGACAACTTTCTTTAGATGACAAGTTGTTCATTTTTTTTATGTGGTAAACTGATTTCAACCTTGTGTTTTTCTAAACATTATATTTTGATAGCAAGTGACAGCTCCATGCTACCTCAAATTGCATTTCTTTATTATAATCATACATGCATTACTTGAAGTCAATCAAGAGATGACTTCCCTCTTTCATCAAATTACCAAAGTTCTTGTTGCTATTTTGTATCAAGTGCTATATGCATAACTTATGTGAAGTTTTAGACATCACCACTTGTGATGCTTTTGTCATTATTTGGTCTTGATCAGTAAAAAGTGTCAAGGGCATTTTCTGTTTTTGTGCCTTCAAAAAGGTCTCAAAGAGCCATTTAAATGACTTTTTTGTCTCATCATATAGCTTTAAATATCACTACTTCTTTGTAATGGTTCAATCCACAAAACAAAGCCAATGGTCTATTTCCTTTATTAGTGCAATGTATTGTGTCAAGACATATTATCTCACTAAATAACCCATAGTTAATCAACATACATGCTTCAGCCCAAAAGACATTAGTTATCTATTCATTCATGTCCATTTGATAAGCATGGAAAAGTAATGAATTTTCTAACAATTGTTGTTGAAAGTATTACATCAAAGCCCTTACTTCTCTACAGACTATGCTTTGTTGTCTTCTTGTTCAAAGATAATTCTCGACATCCAACCACGTATACCTTAAGTTAGCTTTTCCTCCCACGTGCATACTCATTAATTCAAAAGATACTCTCTATTTAAGCAGCTTTTCCTTCCATGTGCATACTCATCAATTCAAAACATACTATCTGTTTAAGCTCAAAATCCTCTGCTAATTTAATCTTATAGGCTTGAACTTTGGATATTTTACGCTGTGATACCAACATGTAAGATGTCTCTTGTAGATGAAGCGAATGATTATGTTCATCGACCAAATCATACACCTTGTATTTTCCATTGACTAGTTGAACACCCATTCTTGTCAAATAATTGGTCCTAGTCTCGAGTTGTGGATCCATTACCATAAAATGTCTTTCTTCTTCATGGCGAAGACCCTCCTTGCTACAAACATATATGCACGAAGTTATAGAGCCATCTTTACTCCTGTTGAAATATTGTTTCTTTACTCCAAACTTGTTTCTCGTATCAAAGTCCTCTTAAAACTTCTATGTAGCTTTTAAGCTATCAAAATTTACCCCTAGTTTTAGCTTCCAATCAACTTCTATGATAGGTTCCATCATCAATTTCAAGAGACTAAGCGCAAACCAAAATGGTACTTGAAAAAACAAATAAAGTTTCTATATATGTTACTATAACTTAGTATGGGAAGTGTCCAAAGTAGAGAATTGGCTTCTGAAATTTCAATATGATTAAATTAAATATATCCTTTTAATATAAAAAATTGACTTTTATTGCCTGCCCATAAATATTTGATGAATATGAAACATAAACATGAAAACATAAAAAAGAAAATCATCTTATTAACCTTTTCCACTATTAAAGAAAACATACACATGAAATATATCTTTTTAATATGAAGTTAGGAAGTTTAAGAGAAGGATAATAATTTAAAAGTTAAGAAAATAAAGGGGCATGTAATTGCACCAATTGCAAAAATTAATTGGTATTTGTATGTTTAGCAAAGGAATGTAAGAAACCAAAAGGTTAGCTTATTGAAGGGATTAATTAAAATAAGTCTTTAAAGCTATATTTATAAAGATTTGAAACTTCTTTTTTACACAACAAATATTGCATAGTATGAATTAGCTTTAAGATTAGAAGCCATTAGTTTTAAATCAAATTGGGGACTTAGATATATAGCATGAAATAGCTATGCAAACTTATTCAAGTTAGAATTTTCTGATGCTTATTGTGCATACCCAATAACTAAATTTTGCTAAAAACATTAGTGATTATAAGGTTTAATCAAAGAACTATTTAAGATGCAAAACTCTCCATTTAGGTATTAGGTTCACAAATTATGAACAATAAATAAACCCATTATATACCTTCTTTTTCTCTATTTTAAAAGAAAAACAAAACCACCATAGGAAAAACTTCTTTTTCACCTCTATTAATCATATTTCAAACCTTATACTCATTCTTGTCTTTTTCATTAATATAGTTTCTTCTATATTTTTCTCTCTTAAACACTACACTTATCAGCTTATAAACTCCAACCCCCACAATAAAGCTTTTTTTGCAACTATAGAAACAGATCCATGACATGAAACAAAGGAACTACAAACCTCAAAGTATTAACAACAACTGCAAAAACATAACTATGCCATGAAAGTTTGGAACTTCGAACAAAGAAGGAAGGTACAAGGATGGAGAAAATTTTTGTGCCAACTACGTAATGACAGAGAGTAAGATGAAAGCATATAAAAATGGTTATGATGTCAACTCCAAAACATAGTGTTCTAGGAACGAAGGAAGCAATTTGGCTACTTGGTGAGTGTTAATCTCGTGGATGGCTATGATTTGGGAAGGACATTTTAAGGAGGACAAAACTTAATACACCATTTTATTAAAGTATTGGCAGCTCCTCATGTGGCAAATCTATTGAGTAGTTATGATGAAAGCAAATTGAGTGACTTATGTTCTCACGTAAACTTGAATAGATCCAGACTCTTTTGCCTTGGACCTTACATGTAAACAACCAATGAATCATGTTACATTTGACGCATAGAAATTTTTTTATGAAAATAGAAGGAGAATACTAAATAAAATATAATTAAATCAATTGAATTTGATATGATTAAAAAATATATTTTTTCTTTTGTCTAATTTGGTAAATAAAAATAATGATGGAATAAAAAGTAAGTAATAATAAATAACTAAAATATATTTAAATAAAATAAAATAAAATAAGAATAGAAAGATAAGATATATATATATATATATTAAATATATATTTATATTTATATTATATCTTTGTGGTTGACATTACTAAATCACTTTGTTTAATTATTTAAAAAAAATTCTTATAAATGTTTAAAGTGTTGTTTTACCAAGTTAAAATATTAAAATATCATTTATATATATAATTGTGAATTGTGTATAAGAATCAAATATATCATTTATTATTTGCTGAAATTCTATTGGAGCATTTTTTGATCCAAATGACATTATATTCCATTTATAATGACTAAATGAGACTATAAAGGCGAGTTTATATTTATCTATATATCGTAACATATTGATTTCATATCAAATTTAAAAAATATTGAAGTATTAGATAACCTTCTAATTACATCTTTTTTATTTGGAATTGAATACCTAATCTATCTTAATACTTTATTAAATGTATTATAATGTATAACTAATCTTGATACTCTTCTTTCTATTTTTGCATAATTTTGGACATAGAAGGTTGAGCAACTACAAAAAGGTTTGCTTGGCCTTATTAATCATGTATCTAAAAGTTGTGAATTTTTTTTTGACAATATTCTAACAACTATTCATATAGAAATATATAATTAAACAAAATGGTTTAGTTGACTTATCCACAAAAATGAAATTATTTCAAGTAAATATAAAAATTTTAGGGTTAGAAATATATCAAAGATCTTGTGCTATTTCTTAAAAACCTTTCAAAAAATACAAAAAAATTGAAACTTACTCATATATATATATATATATATATATATATCCCAAAAGCACTTCAAAACACTTCCTATTCAAATTTGTTGAAAACTTTGTTAGTTTGTAAGTTTTATTTTTGTATTTCCAATTAAAAATATTTTTTTGTTATATCTTTTGATATTATCTCTATTTAAGCTATATTTATTTGAATTGAATCCCTTATATATATATATATATATATGTATTTATATTATTCATATTTAAGTACATATATGTATATATATATATATAATATAATATAAATGTCTTATGCATTATATATATATATATATATATGCATGGCAGTGTCACAATCATTGACTCAGGGGATGAATTCACTTACTGAATATCTATTAGAATTGATTCAACTAACAATTAGTTAGATTAATTTCGACTGAATATCAAAATTTTATTTTATTAATTATTATTTATATAATTTATTGTTTTGAATACTAAATATTATTAATTTTTTGGTTTTGTAATTAATTAAAAAATTAATAAAATAATAATTTTATTTTCTTAATCTTAGGATCCCTCTTGTTAAAAAAATTATTATTTAATAATTAAAATTAATATTTAAAAATCATTTAATTTGAAAAATATATAAATTAAAAATATAATGTATCATATAAATGTATTTCAAGTGTTTTTTTTATTTGTTAAATATGATTTTTATATTCAATTAATAAAAGTATCTATTTCACGTTGATGCGTATCATCCTTCTTCACAAAGGTTCTGCTTCACCTTGTAACACAGAAGCATTATGGGCTTTTTTTTTTTTTTGAATTTTAGCTTTAAAACCCTTTTATCTTCCCACACTACCATGCAAAATAAGGCTACTTTTTACTGATTCCGTTTCTGCTATGTTTTCTGACTACTAAACACAAAAAACAACTATTTTTCTTTCATTTTCTATTTCCACCATCATACCAAATGAGATCTTACTATCTTATTTTGCGATTTGCATTAAGTTTCATAAACCACAGTGAAAACTAAGAGGATTGCTGAGCCAAGGAAATTGGTTAATCTAGAAGTTATTTTCACATAAAAATAAAAAGTTAGACTAATTATAAATTTATGTAACTTTTAACTAATGATATAAATTTATTCAAGTGTTTTAAACTTTAAAATGATATTATTTTGTTTAATTTTACAAAAGCTAACTAATACAACTCCAAAAATGATATTGTTGTGATTCTAAATGTTTTTGAAATTAAACAAAACATTGTTGGGGTTCAGTCTATACATATAAATTTATATTATTAGTTAATAGTTAAGCAAGTTCTTAGTTATATCATGTCTCTCAAGTGACTGAGGCTTTATTTAACAAAGAAATTATTCTGATTTAAAAAATATGGTTAAAATATTAATATAGTCTCCTATTTTACTTATTATTTTAAACTGGTCCCTTTAATTTAAATATTTTAAAATAATTTATTCATTTTAATATTGTCTCTTAATTTTTTTTAGTATAATTCGTTAACAAACTAACATTAATTTATTTTGCTGCTAACATAGAGATTATGTACATATTTTCCAATATTTTAAATTATAAAGTGACATCCAATTAGTGTTTGTTAAGAGAGAGAGAGAGAGAGAGAGAGAGAGAGAGAGAGAAAGGTTTGCTTCAAAGTCGCTTCTTGTGGTATCGGTCCCTTCTTCTGAATCCCGAGCTTCGATTTGCAAAACTAGGTTGCGCCTTATGTGAAAATAGCACTGATTAGTTCAAAGAGCACCTGTGACATGGATTTAGATGGAAAGATAAATTGAAAAACTAGTAGGGTCCCGATGATTTCACCTTTTACGTTCCATGACCAGTATGGAATGAAAAGAGCACCCTTAAGGAACACAGAGTTGCTCTTGAATTCATTTCATATATTACGCTACTCGGAGCCAAATCGATGCTCAAGAAAAAAAGGGACCGATGTTGCAAGTAAAGGCCTTGAAGCGAATATACATATACATATATATATATATATATATATATATTGCTACAAATGTTGATTAGATGTCACTTTATTTTTTAAAATATTAAAAAACATATATATAACCTTCATATCAATAAAAATAAATAAATAAACGTTAATTTTTTTTATAGGAAATCTACGTAGTATTAAAAGGAGGAAAAAATAAAATAAAAGATGATAACATACAGCGCGAGACGAGTTGATACTACTTATGATTTCAGAACAGTGCTGACTTCCTCTAATCTTTACACATATATATTGATATATTAATTTTATTAAAAAAAATTAGGAAACAAATAGATCAAATTAATATGTGGATTCTTTAATTTTATTTAATATTTTAAATCAGTCTTTTAAACATAAAATATTTCAAAATAATTTATTAAATTTCAAATTTGTGTCACAAAACACTATTTTAATAAAATCTGTTAAAATACCTATTTTTCGTTTGCAGAAAACACTGTGCTTTTCTTGCTTATGCACCATGTTTGCGGGTAGTACACTACCCCTGAATTTACAACTCCCCATGCCATCCCTCACAAATTAATGAACTTTCCTTTTGTTGTGAAAAATAGATATTTCAAAAGGAAGTTTCACATTGTTTGGAATAGAGGATTGTAAGTGCTTATATATGGAAAAGTTACACTAGGCTTGTAAAGGACTTGAAAGAGAGGTGAGTTTGCACGCACGAGATTATGCCAAGTTATCTAAATGCAGTGCAAAATTTTGATTTGCCCCCTCATGCATGTGAATTAACCGTGTCGGCCAACTTTTTACAAAATATTATTTTTATCTATTCAAAAATGATTAATTAATTTAAAATTAATTTTCCTACTTTTTAGATAGGTGGCTCTTCTATTATCTGAGCATTTTTTATTTTTTATTTTTAATTTTAAAATACTCCCACATTTTTGGATTATTTGTCCCATTATCTGCTCCATTATCTTTTTAACGTTAATATTAAAACGTTATTATTTTAATAATGCATTTAATTATGTCCACATACATTCCTTGGAATACTCCATCTCTCTCCCTCTGCTGACTACTGGGTTACGCACAAAACTAATTGTTGTTCTGTCTCCTGAGTTTTATCTTAGAAGAGCTTGTTTAATCTTGGGGAACTTTCACAAAAATCAGATAGTGTGGCGAAATAGTTCTTAAATACAGCATGTTCCTACACGACTCAAGCTGCTTTTCCTTGAAATTATTTCTTAGTTCCTCATATATTGACAACAATCTTAAGAACTATCCATGGAGTCTCATCCCAATACTGCCAATGCATCCACATCTACTAACAATTTTGCTGACACTACCGCTACTGCAGTCGTGGTAAATGTTACCGCCCACAGTCCAACCAAACTTTCTATTCTTGTTGTTCTTGTTGTCCCTTATGCCAAACCATTTCCAGGTATCTTAAAAATTGAGATATTTGGAGGAGAAAATTATCGAAGATGACAGGAATGCATCTTCTCTATTCTTGACATGCACGGTGTTGCTGCTACTTTCACCAATTGGAGGCCTACGCCAATAGCTGATCCAGATCAAGTGGAGGCTTGGACATATGCAAATAAGGTATGTAGACATACGATTATTAGCACCTTCTCAATGATCTTTTTTATGTCTATTGCACGTGCAAAGAAGCAAGCAAGATTTGGGAGTCATTGGTTACCAAATACACCGCCAAAGATGTTGGGAAGTAGAAATTTGTAATTAGAAATTACTATCGATAGGAGATGATCGAGGACAAGGACATAAAAGTGCAAATCAACAAATACCACAAGCTATTGGAAGACCTTCGAGCTGAGAACATTATCCTGCCTGACAAATTTGTTACAAGTATACTCATTGAAAAATTTTCTGACTCATGAAAAGATTATAAGCAACAACTCAAACACAAATACAAGCAACTGTCTCTATCAGACCTAATCACCCATATAATTATTAAAGACACCAATAAAAGGGAGTTTAAAGTAGCCAAAGCAAAAGAGATGACCTCAAAGGCAAACTTGATATAAGAAAAATTTCATAAATTGAGGTATGACAAACAAAAGTCTGGTTATAAGCCTAAAGTTACTAACCCCACCTTGAAAAAGAAGGCAAATTGTTTTGTTTGTGGAAAGTCAGGTCATTATGCAGCTCAGTGCAGAAAGAGAGCAAGAGATGACAATTCTCCTAAACTAAATGCAAACTTGGTTCAAGGAGATAATATTATTACTGTGGTCGTTTCTCAAGCCCTCCTTGTGGCCAATGTGAAAGAATGGGTGATAGACTCTAAGGCAACCAAGCACATATATGCAAACAGAGATGTGTTTACCTCCTACACACCAGTAGGGGAAGGAGAAGAACATGTGTATCTTGGAGATTATAGGACTGCTAAGGTCCATGACAAAGGAAAGGTTCTTCTAAAGCTCACATCTAGCAATACCTTGGTTCTAAATGAAGTGCTTCATGTACTAAAATTAGAGCAAATTTAATTTCAGTTGCACTGTTAGGAAAAACTGAGGTTAAAGTGTCATTTGAATCTAATAAGATTGTAATGACAAAAAATAATACTTTTGTGAAAAAAAGCTATTGTAATCAGGAACTTTTTGTACTTAATGTTTCTGAATCAATTAATGGAAATGCATCTATTTCTACTTATTTGGTTGCTTCTATTGATATGTGGCATGCTAAATTAGAACATGTTAGCATTTCTTATATTAAGAAAATACAAACACTTGGTCTAATTTCTGGAATTAACAATACATGTTTGGCTAAATGTGAAATTTGTATAGAATTTAAATTAATTAAAAAGCCTTGTATATTATACAAAGAGAAATTAAATTACTTAATTTAATTCATACTAATTTAAGAGATCTAAAGCAAACAATGACTATGGGTGGTAAAAGATATTATATAACATTTATTGATGATTTTTCTAGATACACTAAAGTTTATTTACTTTGAAATAAAGATGAGGTATTTGACATGTTTCTTTTATATAAGGCTGAAATAGAAAATCAATTAAATAAAAATATTAAAAGGGTTAGGTTAGATAAAGGAGGTAAATATACTTTATTTAATAAATTTTATGAAAAAGAAGAAATAATTCATGAAATTACTCTACCTTATTCACCTGAATCTAATAGGGTAGCAAAAAGAAAAAATAAGACCTTAAAAAAATGATGAATGTTATGCTAGTTAGCTCCTCTGCACCAGATAATCTTTGGAGTGAAGCTTTATTATCTGTTTGTCATTTACAAAATAGGATTCCTTATAAGAAAACTAATAAAACCCCATATGAATTATGGAGAGCTTATGCACCAAATTTAAAATATTTGAAGGTGTAGGGGTGCTTTGCAAAGGTTATGTTACCTGAACCCAAGAAAAGGAAAATATGCTCTAAAACTTCTGATTGTATGTTTATTGAATATGCTAAACATAATGCTGCATTTAGATTTCTTGTCCTGAAAAGTGATGTGCTTAATTGTAATACCATAATAGAGACAAAAAATGTTGGATTTTTTGAATATATTTTTTTTATGAAAATTAAAAATATTTCTCAAGTGCCTACACACAATAATTTTGAAAATTTATTTGAGGATTTAAAAAGAAGTAAAAGACAAAGGAAAGAGACTTCCTTTAGAGATGATTTTTATACCTTTATAATAAGAGATGAACCTTCAAGTTAGACTGAAACTATTGCATCATCTGATGCATATTTTTGGAAAGAAGCAATTAAAACTGAAATTGATTCAATTAATAAAAATAATACATGGATTTTAGTAGATTTATCCCTAGGAGCAAAAACTATTGGTTACAAATAGATTTTTAAAAGAAAATATAACCTTGATGGGTCAATTGAAAAATATAAATCAAGGTTAGTAGCAAAAGGCTTTACTCAAAAACAAAATATTAATTATTTTGACACTTTTGCTCCTGTTGCTAGAATTTCTTCTATATGATTTTTGATTGCTTTAGCTTTAGTGTATAGACTTTTTATTTACCAAATGGACATCAAAATAGCATTTTTAAATGGTGATTTAGAAGAAGAAATTTATATGGTACAACTTAAAGGTTATGTTATTTATAGACAAGAAAATAAAGTTTGCAAACTTTTTAAATCCTTATATGGCTTGAAACAAGCTCCAAAACAATGGCATGAGAAATTGAATCAAATATTGATGGATGATGGTTTTTCTTCTGTTAAAGTTGATAAGTGTGTGTATATAAAATTAGAAAATGATGAATATGTAATTATTTGTTTGTATGTTGATGACATGCTTATTTTTGGTACTAGTTTAGACATTGTGCTTGAAAACAATTTCTTACATATAAATTTGATATGAAAGACATAGGTAAAACAAGTGTAATTTTGGCTGTTAAGATCATAAGGAATGGTGATAGTATATCACTATCATAATAACATTATATTGAGAAACTTCTTAAGAAGTTTGGTCATTTTGATGACAAACCAGTGAATACTCCTTATGCTACTAACACTCAACTAAAGAAAAATAAAGGTGAACTTGTTGCTCAATCTAAATATGCATAGATTATTGGGAGTCTGGTGCATTTAATGAATTTCATCTACCTGACATAGCATATATTGTGTGTAGATTGAGCAGATATACACATGGTCCCAATCATAATCATTGGGTAGCATTGGTTAGATTAATGAGATATTTGAAAGGTATCATGAATTATGGTATCATGTATAGTGAATTTTTTACTATATTAAAAGGATACAGTGATGCTAATTGAATCTCTGATTCAGATGAGACAAAATCCACTAATGATTATGTATTCACCTTTGGTGGTGGTGCAATAACTTGGAAATCAGCTAAACAAACAATTATTGCTAGATCAACTATGGAGTCGGAGTTCATTACTCTGGAATTAGCTGGTAATGAGGCTGAGTGGTTGAGAAATTTCTTAGCAAATATTTTGTTGGGTATAAAACCAACATCGTCTGTGTCTATACATTATGATTGTCAAGCGGCAATAACCATTGCAAAGAATAAGGCTTTTAATGGTAAAAGTAGACACATACGTTTAAGACATAATGTGGTAAAGCAACTGTTAAAAGATGAAATTATATCGATCGATTATGTAAGGTCAGAAATGAATTTGGCAGATCCTTTGACTAAACCTCTGGGAAAGAAATTAATCATTGAAACATCGAAGAGAATGAGACTTAAGCCAATTTGAAATTAACAGTGATGATAACCCAACCTTTGCGATTGGAAATCCCATGAAAAAGGTTCATATGGGTAATAATATATCATTTGTTAATTCTGCTAGCACCATTACTTTAGTCCCTTCCTATGATATGAGAAAGTGCTAGAATGTATTGAATGAGAGGATAAGCAAAATACTTTTAATGATTTTCGTATCTCTTATGGGTGATGTATTCATTACAAATATACTTGATGAAATCACTTATATGAGTGTGGAGTGGGGCTGTTCCTATGAGATTATGACAAAATCTCTAAAGTACTCATGAACTACTAGGTGCGCACATGCCCTTTTAGCGCAAAATAGCATTAACAGCAAAAATTATGGGGAGTATAATATAACTGATAAGACCTCTAACGTTCCTAAGAGTTATTGGTTCATAGAAATTGTAAATTTCACCAATAACTCTATATGTTAAGTCTTTTCTGTCTAAGTCTGGTTTATAGTTCAAAAGACACCATATTCAAAACATTTACCCTCAGTGTATAACTCAATAAAACCTTTTATCTTTACTTACCCTTTTGAAATATGTGGGGGATTGTTGTGAAAAATAGGTATTTCAAAAGGAAGTCCCACATGGCTTGGAATAAAGGATTGTCAGTGCTTAAATATGGAGAAGTTACATTGGACTTGTACAAGGTTTGAAAGAGAGGTGGGCTTGCGCGCACGAGATTAGGCCAAGTTGTCTAAACGCAATGTAAAATTTGGATTTGCCCCCATGCACATGAATTAACCGCGTGGGTCAGCTTTTTATAAAATATTATTTTTACCTATCTAGAAATAATTAATTAATTTTAAATTAATTAATTGTGACTACCTTTGAATTGGTCAAATTTAGTTCCTACTTTTTTAATAAGTGGCTCCTTCATTATCTGAGCATTTTCAATTTTCAATTTCGAATTTTAAATTACTTCCACGTTTTCAAATTATTCGCCCCATTATTTGCTCCATTATTTTTTTAACATTAATATTAAAATGTTATTATTTTAATAATGCATTTAATTACGTCCAGATACATTCCTCGGAATACTCCCTTTCTCTCCCTCTATTGACTACTGAGTTGCGCACAAAACTAGCTATTATTCTGTCTCTTGAGTTTTATTTCAAAAGAGTTTGTTTAATCCTGAAGAACTTTTGCAAAAATCAGATAATGTGACAAAATAGTTCTTAAGGACAACGTATTTTTATGCGACTCAAGCTATTTTTCCTTAAAATTATTTTTTAGTTCCTCATATTTTGACAACACCTTTCCCCTTTTTATGATATTGAAATTAGAAGTCAAAATAAAACTCACACAACACACGATGGGTTAATAGCTGCACGTTCCACTCCACCCTTTATGAGCTCAAGCTTCTCGAAAAAATGAGGGCAAGTATAAACAATTGTAAAGTTGCTTCCTACTGGATATACTTTGGTCACCACTGCCTGCCATTACTCAAATCACAACAATTAAACAGACTATCAATTAAATATATAAGATTCCTTATTGACTTGATGAAAGATGATGCAAAGGTCTTTTTTTTTTTTTTCTCAAAACATGCTCTGTTTTCTCTCCTTTGAACTTAGGTGCTACAAATCCTGTATCACCTCACTTTCCTTTCTCAACTCCCTTAAGCCAAATATCTGGCCAGAGGAAAAAAAGAAAAATCTCTGGAGCTGAATCAACTATATAAACAAAATGAGTTTAGATCTTTCATATTCACAAATTGAACGCATATAATTTATTCAAATAGAGAGATTATTAAAAAAAGGAGTACAAAGAGAATAAGTTCTATATACACTTATATTCTTTCGCATCATTTTTTTTAAAATACATAAATATAGAGAATCTAATTTATACAATACACTCTCTCCCACATTCATGTGCTTCTTTTTCCATCACCACCTACAACTACTACGCCCTTTCTCAATAATCCTATTCTTATTCCAATTCCAAACCCTCGCTGTCTCTCATTTTCATTTTATCCTACCTTGTTTTCCTCTATCAGACATGAATCCCACTTGCCACTTCTCTTTATCCCAACACACAACTTCTCCATAAGGCTTTCTTTTACGAAATTCCCATCCCCACCTCCCCAACAACAATTCCCCTTTTCTTTTCAAGCCTGTTCTATCACCACGAAGGCCTTTGTTTGCCATTCTTAGGATTAACAACTCCAAACTCACACACGCATTTGCTGCGTTATCATCTTTCGCTGAAGCCAAACGTGAAGAGAAACAGAAGCGGGAAATCCAGCTCAATGAACACAATCAATAAACGGACATCAGTTGCTTTTGACAGATTTTATTAAAATAATTTTTTATAAGACAAATTTGAAATTTAAGAAATTATGTTAAAATACTTTAAATTTAATAAATTAATTTAAAGCATTAAATAAAGTTACGAAACTAAAATGTTTATTTAATTTTATAAATTATTTGGAAACACTTTAAATTTAAGGAATTAATTTAAAATGGTCAATAAAGTTAAGGACTATATTATCATTTCAACAAAAAGAATAAGATATTAAATTAAAAAATTTATTTATGAAAGATCAATTTTTTTAAAAAAATTAAATCATTAATTTACTTTTTTTTGGGATCGTTTTGGAACTAATTTGTGTCGTTTTAGTATGGCCCCGAGCTTAATCAATAATGTTTGGCTCTATTTACTAGTTCGACTTATCCATCCATTTTTGTTTTTGACATAACGATATTGGACACATTTAATATATAAAATGTAAAAATAATATGATTGTGAAAAAATTAAAAAAAAATAATTTTAAGAACAGAGATGACCTTTACACCTCTATTTTAAAAAAACAAATAATAATAATAATAAAATATTTATAAGTAATAATTACAATGATATATTAGATATTACACAGAAATAATGTAAAAAGCTATCTCATTTTGAAAAAATTATCATTTAATTTTTATGATTAATTTTATTAATTTAAAATACATTTTTTCACTCAAAAAATTTTGATAATAATTATTTTTTTAATCATTTAGTATTTGCTTTTGGCCAACATCTTTTAGTTATCAAGACTGATACAATGTCAGTTATTGTTGGAATAAATTTAAGTACAATTCCCTAAACATTTATCATTAGATTTTTTTAATAAGAATATAATATGTAAAGAAATTTTTTTGAATACCCAATTATATTGTGCTAAACTATAAAAGAAAATTCGTAATTGTGTTTTTATTGAAAAATCATACAATAAATATATAAAAATTGTATCTAAGTTTTGTCATGGTTATTTTAATTGAAAATTTTAATATTATTCAATAAAAAATCATAACTAATTTTATTAGGAGTTGAAGGTAGGTTCGCGTGGATTAAAAAAAAAAGCAAAAGTAGAAACGTTTATTAATTAAGTAGATAATAAAATATTTCTTAAATAAAGAAAAATAAATAAAAAAAGATAATAGATGAGAAAGAATAAAAGTAAATATTATATATACCTTCATTATTTACATTTGACAATTTACTATCTACTTTTTTTGATAGCATCCAAATTAAAAAATAGATAATAGATGAGAAAGAAAAAAGTAAATATTATATATACTTTCATTATTTGCATTTGACAATTTACTATCTACTTGTTTTGACAGCATCCAAATTAAAAAATTGAGTTGAGAAAAGCGACAATGACAGAAGAATGAGTCACTCCGGTGGTCCAAGTCCAACAATACTAAAACATGATTGGTTTGATGAGGTGAGGTTGTTCTGGAATGAATGGCATCCTGATGTCAGCGTAGAACTAGAACAAGAATCTCATCTCACCTCATCCATGGTCTCACATCTGACACTCCTACACTTCCTGTGCTGGATTCCACTGTTTTAGTGCTCATCTTTCTGGATTAATTATTCAAATTAACTTCTTTTTTCATTTTTGGGGATAATAAGAAACCAATTATCTTCCAAAAGTTATCAGCTTTTCAAGCAAATCAAGGCCATGTAAGAGGATGTTCCTGACTCCAGATTCAATTCCAGAGTGTATATATGCCATTGCCAATTATGTTTTATTATAATTTGCTTTTTACGCAGAGACTATCATATCCAAACAAAACATCAAGCATTCGCTGGTTTTCTTGTGAGGTTAAGATTGAGATATTCTAAAATTCTTTTTCCAACAAAAACAACCAAATCTCACACATGTTTCTCGCTTCCCTTATCGTTTCAGCATGGCAAGAGATCTTCACTCTGCCTTCCTCTGTTTACGATAGGCCCCATTACCCAGCAACCACCAAAAACAACAGAGGATTTGTTTTTGTTTATCTTTTTTCCTATGTAAAACCAAACAAGGGTTTTGATTTGAGGATTGCAATCTTGATAAGAGATCAGTCACAAGACAGAGACCACATGTGTGTTGGAGTTGAGCCCAAGTACCTCACATCACAGAAGTGCTAGCTTGCCTGTCACTAGCAACCAGCCATCATATAGAAAAAAGAAACCATGTGTATGCCCTTCTGGAGGGATGGCCTTGTGTTTCTCCGCAGGACCATTGCAAATATTTCTCAATTATGATAAGAAAATCGCTGCTCTGGAACTCATAATTAAATTAAATTAAATCAAGCAGAAAAATACAAGAGCTTTCTTCATTTTGAAAAGAGAGAGAGATGGGGAAGAGGAGGGTAATATACTCCAAGCTTGCTTGTGCGTGTTGACACTGAGTGACACTTAAGGCACTTTAAAAAGAAAAAAAAAAAAGCCTCCACTTTCGTCTTCATTCCTCTACAATTTTCACTTCTGCAACATGGCTCAGGGTGTTTCTAACTTTCAACTGGGCAATTCAAGGATGCCTCCAAAAATGAGAACAGACGCGCACGCACGAATTAAAACAAAACCACAGTTCATCTATGGTCAAAAAGATTTGGCCTAATTAGATGATCTAATTTGCCACCGGATCAAACAAGATTCTCTAATCTGCATGTATGCTGTGATCTTTGCAAGATGAAGACGAAATCGCCATCAGTTCATTAATTAGCTCTATGTGAATAAAGGATCAGAGAAGGAAAGAATTCCATATAAAGGGAAACAAGTACATCTATCTGATATGGACGAGTAAATACAGAAGATACACAACTATATATATAATTCAATGACCAAAAACTGAAATTTCGGAACTTAAATTTTTGTACCGAAAAGACAGATGCTTTAAGAGTGGAACGATTCACAGACGATACAGATCATCCCGGTAATTTTCCACAGCTTTCTTGAATTGCGTTCACGAGAATTCTGTTGCATGAGGGATGACCTCCCTTGCAGAATCCTTAGGAGTTACAAAACAGTTCAAGAAAGCTGTGGAAGATCACAGAGAAGACCATTCATGAGGCACCCTTCAGAAAAAAACTGATATTCTTGTGAGAGAAGGAGAAAGGAAAGGAGGGGAGGGATGGGGGATTCTGTGTGAACTGTACGTTGAACTCTTGAAGTGACTTGTATATGTTATATGTAGTCTAAAGAAAGAGAAATAAGAATTAACTGTGCAGCCCCAATGGTAACGATCAGTGGGGCTGGGGTGGAGTTTTTGAAGATTCTTAGGTATTGGTAATAAATACCTATATCAAATTAATTATAAATAAATATATATATGTAAATTAAACTTAGATATGTCTTAATAAAAAAAATATGCTTAATATGCTTTTTTTTAATAATTGATTTGATTTGATTTATTTTTTTACAATATGCCTTGTTAAATGAGTAAATTAATGAATTAATTCTTGAAAAATTACTCATTTATCAATTTGATCTTTTAAAGTTGTTCAATTTAGTTTTTTTAAAAAAATTCTCAATCAAATAATCCATTTATAGGGCCAAGTTATAATTACTTAATAGACTTGCTAATACATGTAAACAAGATCTAGTACAAAAAATCTTACTTGAGTCAAAGTCATAATTTAATGGTCACATGATTATTTGTTTATGTCACATTAATAAATTTATTAAGTGATTATGACTTTCCTTGACTGAGGAACCAATTTGATTAGAAAAAATAGTTGAAGAACTAAATTAAAAACTTTATCATTAAAAAATCAAATTGAGAATGAAATAATGTTTTATGTCATTAATTTACTCCTTAACCTAACATGGGCAAATAAAAACGTAATCTTATTCATCTATTTTTCTTTTCTCTTTCATTTAGACATTTTTAGTTTAAGAAATAAGTAAGAGAAAAAATATTTATTATATCATTATAATACATATTTTTTAATTATTTTTTTAATAAGTATTATTTCTCATCTATTTTATTTACATTTTTATTTATTTTCATTCCTTTCATTTTCAATTCTACCAACCAAACATAGGATGTGAGACTTCCTTTGTAATAACATATTTCATAGATCAGTCTATGTGATTTTTAAAAGTCTGCCTCATTTTCATGTCAACTAACGCAACGTGTTAGGGAACGGTTTCAAAAAAATAGTCGTTTCATATGTGTGACGTATGTTCTGGGAATCTTAATCTCATTCAACATCCTCGAAATCAGTGAGTGTTTAGATTAAAAGATGAGAATATCATGAATAAAAAGTTTCGTTGGATTTGACACATTTGTTCATTATGTAATTAAATGTATCTTATAGGGTCAAGATGGGCGATTATGAACTTCTATTTCTTACCTTGTGACAGGCCGAGTCAACCCATTTGGCACTACTATCGTTGAGCCAACAAGGGTGTTCAATTTGCAGGATTAATTGAGTTACATCAAATAAACTGTTTTCAGTTTGATTCGTTTCAATGATCCTTTGTGTTACTGGTAGGCATTCACTAATGCGATGCTTTTTGGCATGGATAATTTATCTAATTCTTGAATTTTTTTATTACTTTAGAAAATAAATAAATAAATATTATAATTATATATATTAGAGTTATTAAACACGTGTCAAAGTAGCTAAGAGTACTAAAGAAGAGCACATGAAAAGGAAAAATAGAATACAAATGATAAAAGCAAAAAAAAAAAAAAAAGATTTCAAAGAAAGAAAGGGAAGAGATTAAGAGCAAGTGCCTCTTTGATTGACACCATTCTCCTTCAAAGTTTCACAAATTAACAAAAGATTTATTTTAATTCAGTTAAAAAAATTTACACTTAATCCCCTTATTAACAAATAAAAAAAATCTATTACTCAATTATTAAACATGTCTAGTATTAAGTATTTTTATCTCAAAAAAAAATTATACACTCAATCCCCAAACCAAAGAAAGAAAAAACTACATTCAATAAGCCTCTCTCTAGTATCAAGTGTTATTTTGTTTTTTATTTTTTTTATTTGTTTCCATTTGAATCCCTTTATTTTTTGTAGCTAAAGGCTCAACCTTTGAAAAGTAAAACTTAAAAAGGATATGATCAAATAAACCAATTAATCACTATGGGGTGGTCAAATATAACAAGTCAAGTGATTGCTCAAATTTGGCCTTATTTATTAGAATTTTGGACTCTACGTTTAAACTCAGAGGTCGGACTAAAACAAAAATTTAAGATCACTTTTAAAAATAAGGTAAGGCTTAAATTTTAATTTTAGAAACAAAGCCAATTTGACTTAACCTTGTTATTAATATAATATATTATTTAATTTTAGTTTTTAGTATTACATATTAAAACATTAAACCAACCTTAGTTTTTAGCTTCTTTTATATGTGTGGGTGTGTGTGTGTTTGAATTTTGTTTGATTATTATGTCATTAAATTCAATGTTGAAATATTTATTAATTTATAAATTAGTATTAATTAATTGTCAGGCTAATTAATATATTACATTTTAATAATATAAAAAATTAATTTTATAGTTCAGTACTATGTAAATGAATTGAATTTTAAATGTTATGAGTAGTTCATAATACATCAAGCTATTTATAAACCTATTTAGAGAAAAGCTATAAGCCCTTATCTAAAACTAATAATCCTACTTAATGCTAAATAGAGTTTATTAGTTAACATAAAAATTATTATGATAAACTCTTAAGTTCCCTTTAAGTATTATGAGTTGTAAGTGTTGTTCCTCCTATCTCTTAATGTTGCTATCTTTTTCACAAGGATTCAAGTTCATAGATCATTACATTGTGTCAGGTATTATATAAATTAATCTCCCAATTATTTTTAGCATTTGATTTAATTATTAAAATATTAAAAAGGTAGTCACACTTGAAAATAAAAACAAAAGTTAGTTTGGAGTTACACTTTGAATAGTTTTCATACTAGCTAATAGAGGTGTGTTAGAGAGCATATTCAAAAAAATAGTCAAATGCATGATGTGCCTTTTGGGAATCTTAACCTCCTTCAACATCCTTGAAATCAATAAGAGATAAAACTAAAAGATAAGAACATCAAGAATAAGAAGTTTCATTGGATTTGATACACTTATTCATTCAATCATTCATTAAGTAAAGCACAATAAAAAATACACTTAATTCATTTAATTTACCTATTGAATGGCTATGATTTAGGGGTTTATTTATTTTTAAAATGAAATCCTGACAAGCTAGTTTAAATTGCAAGTTGGGCAGCCAAAAAATAAAAGATAAGTGCATACACACATATGTGTATGAATGTACATATGTATATTATAAAATTTAAAAAGTCAAGCTAGTGCTATTATCATTGAGCCAATAAGAATGCTCAATTAGTAAGGTTAATTTACATCAACTAATGTGTTTTCAATTTAGTTCCTAGCAATGATTCATTATTTGTTGGTAGGTATTCACTAATTGAAATGTTTCTTGCTAATAGAAATAGTTTATCTAACTTTTAAATTTTGTTTATTACCTTATAATATGAAAAAATTTAATTAATGAAATAATTATTTATAAATCAATATATAGTGGAGTTGTTAAACACACATTAAAGTAATTGAAAATATTAAAAAGAAAGAGCACATGAATGGAAAAAAGAATACAACTTATGAAAATAAAGGAGGATTTCAAAGAAACATAAGGGAACAAGGGGAAATACTCAATCCTCTTGTTTTTTTTTTAAGTTACACTCAATTAATAAACATGTCTAGTATCAAGAATTGTTCTCCAAAAAAAAAATCTTTATTTTATTTTATTTTTTGTTCCTTGGATCTTCATAGATAAAGACCCAAACTTCAAAGAAAACTACACCTTAAACAATAAAACTATCTTTGCTATCAAGTCTTTTTTTTTTTTTCTTTGGGGTTCCTTGGATCTTTGTAGATAAAGGCCCAAGCTTCAAAGGGTTATTTAGGGTGGTCAAATACAATTAAGTTGGTTGATTAAACTTGGCCTTATTAATTAGAGTTTTAGACTCTACATTTAAACCTAAAGGTTGGTAAAAATATTCAAGTTCTCTTTTAGAAACAAGATAGGATAATTTCACAAAGCTTGTGAGCTTGCAATACAACCAAATAAGGAGTTTTTTTTTTCAATGATTTTTTTTTTATCTTTTTTGTGCTATACAACATATTATGCAACACATCAAAGGTTCCTACAGCTAATTTTACAAAAATAACCAACTTGACTAGCTTGTTATATATATAATCTAATATATTATTTGATTTTAGTTTATAATTTGTTATATTAAAAAAACAGCCTTAGTTTTTAGCTTCTTTTATATATGTATTATTAAATTTTGCTTGATTATTATGTCATTGAGTTTGATTTAATTATTAAAATATTAAAGATATTTAAATTTATTTAAATTTATTATTAAATTATATAAGTATACTATAGTTAGGCTGGGGCAAGACTTTAAAATTAAAATAAAGGTCGGGTTTGGAGTCACACTTTTAATTTTAAAATCCAAGGCAAAGCTTAGCTTCAATGATAAATGTTATTAATTAGGTTATGCTCAACTCAATTATGAGTGTCCCCACCCTAACTCATGATATACATCTAGGCCCCATTTGGTATTGTAAAGGCAACTGAAAGTGAAATGAAATCTGGTGACAAATGCATTTGGTTAAATAAAAGTCACAGGAAATGGAAACAGATAGAAAAAGTAAAGATATTATGCACTTTCTTTTCTATTCCACACTTTTTTGTGCAACGTTTTTCAAATAGAGATATATTGACTTTTTCACCCTTTGATACACACTTTTATTTATTTGTTTATCTTTTCTATTGAGACTTATTCAGCATGATCAACCCTCAGCATCATTGGGAAAATCATTCAAGTTCTTATCCCTTTACTTTTATCGGTCTACTATTGTCCACCAAACAAGTATGTTTTTGGCCATAAGTTTCATGGAATGGCTAATCCATTCTCACCGATTACTTGCTTCTACACTGTTTGCAATGAAATGCATAACTATACCTATTTTTAATGGCTTCTTTTCTATGGCTTGTTAATCTGCTGTGTTGTTGGTCATGTGTACTTTCTAACTGTTGTTATAGCAAAATAGTTTTATGCATTATATATATTAATAGAGAAATTTTTTTTAGTAACTGTTACATTTCATTCTTGTAAATTTCTTTTTACACTTTATAATTTCTTGATAGAAAAAATTCAAATTAGTCTTTTATGCTCTACCAAACTTGCATTTTTAAATATAAATTATTGTCATTAAGCATAACCATTTGCTATAATTTTATATTAATGTGATTTGCTCAGTTATATTGTGTTGTAACTGAATAGAGCATCGTTCATTTTATATTATTCTAAGAATACAAAACAAGTAGTGTGCACCATTTGGATATGGATGACATTAGTTGTAATGTCATTCTTCATATACTGGTTTGGTTTTTACTTATCATGTAGTATAGATGTTAATGGATGATAAATATATGGGTCACTGTAGCTTTAAGTTATCATCACTTGACATATAAGTCATACACCATTGACTTCTAATTAAAGTGAGCCTTGAAAAGGTTGGTATATAATAGTGACTATGACCAACTTAGAATGTATAGGGTGACATTGGTATACTTTGTGCCATGCTTGATCAAATTGGGGGACTCAATCCTACAAAAAAATATGCTAGTTGATGAGCAAGTAACAATATTTTTATCTATTCTAACACATCACGTTAAGAATAGATCAACAAAGATGTACTTCGAAAGATCAAAAGAAACTATTAGTCGATACTTCAAGCTAGTGTTGAATGCAATGACGTGTTTGGATATAGAGCTTTTAAAAAAATTTGAACCTGTAGTTGAAATCTTAAAGGATGAAAAATGAAAATGGTTTAAAGTAAAAAGAGTGAGAAATAATATTAATTTTTCTAAGAATTTTTGTCACACTGCCAATCAATTCCTTTGTTTTTAGAATTGCCTTGGTGTACTTAATGAAACATATATTCTAATTTAAGTACATGCAGTGGACAAGCCTCGATATCATAATCGAAAAAGGTTAATTATTTCTAATGTTCTTGGTGTATGCTCACATGATACATAGCTTATTTATGTGTTGTTGGGCTGGGAAGGTTTTGCAGCTAATGGTTGTGTTTTATGGGATGCACTTAATAGGAGACATGGATTAAAGGTTTCTCATGGTAAGTATATTGGTGATTGTCTTTTTTGACATTATAGGTTCATAATTATAGTTTTAAGTACTTTTCTTTACTTCCTATTGATTTCTAAACTAATTGTTTAAATATTTGTAATGATATAGGTAAATACTATTCAATTGATACAGGTTATACTAATTGCAATGGATTTTTTTGCACTATATAAAGGACAAAGGTATCACATGAGTGAATGGAAACATAGTCATTACTCATTAAGCCCATATGAACGTTTTAATATGCGACATGTATTGGCTCAAAATGTGATTGAGAAGGCATTTAGAATCTTGAAAAAATGATGGACAATACTTAAGAGTCCCTCTAGCTACCCAATAAGGACACAGAATAAAGTAATACTAACTTATTACTTGTTACATAATCTTATAACTCGAGAAGACAATGAGGACAAATCCATAGATGGAGTTAGTGGACTAGAATGTAGAGAATAAAATGATGGTATGGATGAACTAAATCACGTTGTGACAATAGAAACATCTGAGGCATGGAACAGATTTTAAGAGCAATTAGTAAATAATACATTTGTAAAGTTCACAGCACATTGGGCATGCAAATAACATGCTTGCATTTATAGAGAAGTTAACTAGTTATTGACATTATTGTTGTTATTATTATGTAATGTTAATATGACACTTATAGTCCTTGAGTTGAGTACTTAACATCGTTGAGAAATGTTGATATATTAGAATATTATGCATTTTGTAATATTTAATGTAATTGGTAGCTATACTTGGTAATTGTTTGATTCCAACTAATATCTATTTGATTATCCTTGATATGTTTAATCTTCCTTTGTGTTGTAGCTTCCTTGCATGGATCCTATTACAAGCTTTGATTTTTAACCCAGAAACCATCCATGGACTCCATCTGAAGGTGCAGTGCTTGTTAAATGCCTTGTGGAGTTGCAAATAGACCAAAAATATATAAGCAATAGTAGTTTCAAATTTGACCATTTGAAGCAATTGGAAAAGATGATGGATGAAAAAAGCCTAAGATGTGGCCTTAAGGGAGTTTCTCATATTCAATCTTGATTGAAGAGACTAAAGTATCATGGTCCAAACTATATGATATGGTACATGGTTCCAACACCTTTGGATTTGGATGGAATCTTATATCAAAATACATCATAGTTGAAAAAGATGTATGAGATGACCATGTTAAGATAAGTTGTGTGCTTTTTCCCAAATAAGTGTTGTCCAATTCATATATATATATATATATATATATACAGTTATGTAATTTATAGGTCCATAAGCATGTGACTGCATTTAAATATAAGTCATTTTCACACTTTGAAGATTTATGCATTGCCTAGAGAAATAATAAGGTTAGAAGACAAGATGCATAGGATACTAAAGATATCAAAAATGCATCCTTAAGAAGAAACCATGATTTTAGAACTAAAGACTTAGTTGACAGCCTGCTAGATATGGATATCAATCAAGAGTTGGTAGATTCTGATGGTGCTCCAACACTTACAAGTAAAGCTACATCATCCTTTCAGAAATGAAAGAAGGCACAAGGGTAATCATGCAAAGCAATTGTTAGAAGGGTTGAATGATATAACTGAAAAAATAGATCAATGACTGATACTTGTTTTAGAGAACATATGTCAGGGTATCAACTATTTGGCACATGATACAAACCTTAATGAGAAAGCAATTAATTTATTAGTTGATTTGCTTACAGTTAATGGGTTAACTACAGATGAAGTATACTTGGCTCATATGCAGATATCTTGTGATAATAGGTATTATTGTACTTTCCCACTATTCTGGATGTTTTGAAAGCAAGGAGAATTAGAAAGTTGATAGCATAAGTAGTCATTTTTGTGATGTTAGTTGTTTTTCATAGTAATTTTGATTAAGTATCTTTAAACAGACAATGAATTTTTTTAAGTGGGTGATGTCTGTTAATAGTTAAAATGTTATGTAAGTGTTATTGAATGACTGTAAATTAAGTATTAAGTAGATCATAAAATTTTTGGAGTGATATCCATTTATAGTTAGAACCTGGTGGGTTAATGGTATGTAAGTGTCATTAAATTATTGTAAATGACCTATTGGTCGTTATAACTTTTACTAATTAAACTTTAATCAATCATCTGTTATCTATTGTAGCTCAATTGTTTGTTTGACCTTTTAGGAAAATGTTATAAAGTCACCCATAGAAAGTATTTAGCTATTTAATTGTTATTATTTATGCAAGCAAAAAATTGTTTTATAAATTATGCTATTTTAAAATTTAAATTCATGAGTGGTTTTTTTTAAAGGATTATAAAATGTTGTAATAAAAATGTAATCCAAACAATAGGAAAAAAATTAATGTTACATTGTAATCATAATATGAAGTTGAAGAATTATGTAGAAAGAATGGTGATTTTTTTTTACTTGTTTGCATTTAGAGAATGAAATAGTAGTGAAAGTCGAATGATTTTTTACTGCAATCATTCAAACGTTACTTTGACTACCATGTGGTCTATATACTTAGTATTTTCTAAATCTTTAGACATAAAAAAGAAAGATAATAAATATGATAATGAGGGACTAGATGCTCAGATAAAATAAATAGAAAGGGCCAAAAGAATAAAAATCATAAAATAAAAGGAAAAAAGGCTAGTAAAAAAAAATGGATTTAAATATAATGAGATTTAACACAAGATACTCATGTTTTTTACCATAATATGATAAGATAAGGCTAATGGATTAACTAGGTGAATTCGTTTCAATTAAATCCCTAACTGTATATAAATTACGATTCCCAGTAATAATATTTTCTATTAGAATTTTTTTGGATAATTATAAATCCCAACAATTCCAAAGTATATATTTTTAATAAAGTATAAAGCTTAAAATTTAGTATGAAAGGGACAATTTCTAAAAATGATTAAAAATGAGCTCAAACAGAAGGGTTAAAATGAAGGGACATAAATGAAAATTTTAAATTTGTTTTAAAATATCTTCCTTTCTCCTTAATTAAGCCACACCAGCTATTTCATCATCTTGGAACTGACATATTCAGATCTAATTCAGGTCTCTAATAGTGTGAGAAAGAAGAGGAAAGAGAAGGGAAGAAAGAGCCAAATAGGTAAAGTTATGTGTATAATTTCATATTATGCTAATTAAAAAGTTTTTTCTCCTCTTCAAACTCTTTCTGATGGTGATTTTAGTTTCTTTAAAGGAGGATCTTTGTGGCTAACCTCTTGAGGAAAAGAGAGATTTGAAGTAACTAATTATAGCACAAGAATCACCATTTAAAGAGCTTTCCATTAAGGTATACAACAAGCTAGAAATTTGCTATTTTCTTGAACTTTTTCTTCTCTTACATTTTGGTATAGAGAGAGAGGCAGAGAAAGAAGCTTATATTTAATGAAAACTTGTTAGAAATAAGGATTTAAAAGGGAGTACAATAAGATTATACAAAGAGAATTACAAGAAAAGCCATAGAAAGTAAGATAAGGCCATTTAGGGTTTTAAATGAACTACACAAGATGTAAAACTTTAAGAAGATAATTTGAATTTTCTAAAGGCATACTTGAACTAGAAATGAGTCCTAGATATTTCATATCCCTAAATTTCCCATCAAAATGGCAAAAACTTAATGTGTGATATGTGAGTATGTGTTTTGGCCATGAAGTGGAAATGACACCTAGGAAGTAGTTTCATGGATTCTAAGGTTATGAATAGTCTAGATATGAGTCTTGAACATGGAACTATTGAAATGAATTTAGAAGCTATATTTTGAAAAGTGAAAATTCAGGGTTTAAAAAGGACCTAATGAAACAACTTAGTGTTAAACATGTTTAAACTTATATATAATGACCTCAATGAGTTCCATTAGAGTTATATGGCTTATATAAAGTGAGACTTGAAGCTTAAAAGATGAATCATGAAAGTTCTCTCTTAAGTTACTTAAAGTAATTTGAATTTTCACTTTAAGTTCTAATAGGCCTATATAGTAATGAGATGAGTTAGAACTAATTCTAATGAATTGCCTTGTATTTAAATTGATGTATTTAGGCCAAGCTAGTGCATTCACACCTTTGTGTGTGTCTAAACCTAAGAAGAATCAAGGTCAAAAAGAAAAGGAACAACTGGGTTAATGGTGCATCAAGGCTCCTAGCATTCCAAAGGTAGCATACTCTTTCTTTCTTGCATGCATTTGGATGCATTTGAGTTGATATGCTTGTATGATTGCATGAGTTTAACATACTATTGGTTACTTGATGATTGCATGAGTTATATTTTGAATTGACACTTTAACATGAACTTTTATGCATATATGTGTTAAACTTGGCTAGTAGTATAAGGTGGTAGAGAATTGAGCACAATAGTTTTTCCTTAACCTAAAAATGAGCCTACATAGTATGTTTTCATGCCAGGGCTAGATGAGTATAAAAGTTTCATGCCAATTTTATGTTTGAGTTACTTTTATGCGTACAACCTACATGCTTGCATTTCCTTATGACCATCTATTATATGCAATGAATTGAAATAAGTTTGGCTACTCAGATTTTTTCAAAAATCTCGCTCCTTTACCATTAACCCTAAAAAAAAGAACTGAAGAAAAGCTAGAGCTTAAGAGTGTGTAATAGAATGCTTTTGCAAATTATTATAGGACAAGTAGTAAAAATTGATGTCTACAATGTTATTATGTAATAACACTTCATGCATAAGTTTGAGACAATGAATGTATATTATTTTGATATAGATTAACATAAATATAATATGTTATGGTATATGAGAAGTGCATGGTTCTATGTGCCTTGTTGCAAGTATGATAGTAATTTTTATAAACTAGCCATATTTCTTGCATTGATCCCTATGGAAATAAAGTATGAAAGGATTGAATTTTGCTCAAAGAAAGAGATTGCACTTTAGAGCTCAATTAGACAACTTTAAAAGTAAATTTTGGTTCAAATAAGCCATTAAGTGTAACCTCACCCTTGACAATCCAAATGATCTAATCTAGAGCCAAAATTTAGTCGGCAACTAGAAGGCCTATAGAGCTATCTAGCAAGTGAAAATTTGTATTTTTTTACCACTATAAAATATTTTGTAAATTTTTAAAGTTGGCTCCAAAAAGCTATCAAATATTAGTTATTGTTCATACTATCCAACTCTCAAATTTTGTGACTTTTTAGAGGCCATTAGATTTATTTGAACTCAAAAATTGTAGAGCATAAAGTTAAGATCATAAGCTTATGTTTAATGAAAACTTGTTAGAAATAAGGATTTAAAAGGGAGGACAGTAAGATTATACAAAGAGAATTATAAGGAAAGCCATAGAAAATAAGGTAGGGCCACCTCGGGTTCTTAATGAACTATGAAAGATGTAAAACCTTAGGAAGATAATTTAAATTTTCTAAAGGCATACTTGAACTAGAAATGAGTCCTAAATATTTCATGTCATCTAAATTTACCATCAAAATGACAAAAACTCAATGTGTGATGTGTGAGTATGTGTTTTGGCCATGAAGGGGAAATGATACCTAGGAAGTAATTTCATGGATTCTAAGGTTATGAATAGTCTAGATATGAGTTATGAACATAAAACTATTGAAATGAATTTAAGAGCCATATTTTGAAAAGTGAAAATTTAGGGTTCAAAAAGGACCTAATGAAACAACTTGGTGTTACACATGTTTAAACTTATATATGATGACCTCAATGAGTTCCATTGGAGTTATGTGGCTCATATAAAGTGAGACTTGAAACTTAAAAGATGAATTATAAGAGTTCTCTCTTAAATTACTTAAAGTAATTTGAATTCGCACTTTAAGTTCTAATAGGCTTATATAGTAATGAGATGAGTTAGAACTAATTTTAATGAGTTACCTTGCATTTAAATTGATGTATTTAGACCAAGATAGTGCATTCACACCTTTGCCCTCATAGGTTCATTTAAGGTATTAAATAGCTAAAAATCGCTATTGAAAATCTTATTGCAATTGGTTTATTTGTATTTGACAATAAATAATATGAAATTGACTAAGGAATGAAACTTGTAACATAGTCAAACTTGTTTGACCAAAATGCAGTCAGGCTTATACCAACTATGATGCGGTCAAACAATATTTTGATTACATCGCTATCAAAAGATGTCTAACCGCTATTTGGTTGGACATCTCCAACCAAATTATGGTCAGACATCTTCCATGTAACACCATAATAATTTAATTCTAACTAATCTCCCTCTAAACTTGATTCCATATGATTTCCAAAGAACAAGTATAACCGTGGCATTTTCAATGCTATAAAACGAGATTCAAACACTTATAATTTGTCCCATGGGTCCCGTGAACCAAGCAATCACATACTCCACTCAAAATTCATTTATACAACTTATACATAGCATCAAACAACCTATAAACCATGGATATGAAGCCAAAAACTAAGAAAATGCAATTTCTCAAATGGACCAAAAAGTCAGATTTTTGGCTCTAACTTTAGAAAATCATAACTAATTCTAGAAAAATGAGAATCAAGCAAACCATTGCTCTTTGGAAAGCTCTAGATGTTAACTTCATACTAAAAATAACGCCTAACCATAATCTCAGTGTTTGGACCATGTTTGACATCGAAAAAGAGACAGGTCCAGCTGTCTCTGGTACTAGTGCAGTTCGCTGTCATGAACTTCGAAAATCCATAACTAATTCCACAAAAATATAATTTAGGAAAACTATATCAATTTGGAAAGCTACAGATGTTGAATAGAGGGTAAAAATAAGTTCAAATCGTTTCAATAGCCCTTGGACCTCGAAAATTGATGGAATAGTAATAAAGGTCGGATGACTTTCCTAATACTGACACAGAACTTCAGAAAGTTCTTTCTCCCTCTATAAACCTCCGATTGAGGTGCTTCTAGTTGGTATAGATCACTATAGATATCTAATTTATACCCATAAAATTTCATGACAATCGGACACCGTTTGTTCTATGAATGACATAGATTCATTTTTGGACTTAGTTACACAGTTCAATAACCAAAACCAGAAAATTCTCCAACTTCAACAATTCACTAAATATTTCCTAGAACTCTAAATATTACCTACTTTAGCTTCTCAAGAAGCTCTCAATAACCTCTAGAGGCATGCCAGATTTCATATCAAGAAGAGCTCATTTGGTCATACTTTAATGGAGTTCACAAATTTGGCGGTTTTAGCACCCAAAATAGTTCAAAGTGGGTCCAAATAGCCTCCCACATGTTCTAGCACCTCTTGGGCAAGTTTTAAAGTATAAACATAGTATATATGAAATGTCTAAATGATCCAAATCATCATACATTTCAAATTTACTATGTTACGGGCTAAAATGTACTATTGCATACCATCCACAAAAGGGCCAAATTTTACATTTTTATTGTTTTAGCTCTCTACATAGTTCATACATCATTTATACATATTTCTACATTTGCTCAAATATTTACATCTAAAAAAGAAATATGTATACATAAGCACTTTAGCTTTCCTATACATCAAACTATGTGTGAGTGTGCAAAAGTGACAAAACAAATGCCTTCTATGCCTCATGGCCTCCACTCTTAGACTCTTAAGCTCCACCTGGACCATATGAGATAGGAGAGGGAAGGGGGTGAGATTCAAGGAATCTCAATAACTCATACACTCATTTAAAGAAGCAATCAAGATATATAAATAAGTCAAAGCATGTAAATCATTCACAATTACACAGCACATTGAGTGGGTCTGTCGCGCAACCCTCAAAATAAAATTAGGTTAATAAAATATACAACTAGTGGCACAACCTAGGTCATCTCCCTTGGAATTGGAGTTCAATGCTTAATTGAGTTTTCCAAATGTTAAAAGACTCTAAAAATTTTTAAACTAAGGGGGATTTTTGATTGAATTAAACTAACCTAAAACTAAATTGAATCAAAATTCCTAATTGCTACCTAATTATATGAATTATGGGTGAAAGATGGGCTTGTAACTAGCTTTGGAATCATCCCTTGGTGTCCACTATTCTTATCCTAATCCAATTGTGACTAATTCTAGCCTAAGAATTCCTAATTGTGTTCAAGGCAATTGTATCTTAAGTTAACACGCAAAAATCAAGAGATTAATAATCTAATGTTAAATTGAAAACTCAATCCCGCATTAAATTATTAATTCTTATTTTTAAGATCAATAAACATCCAATTTGATTGATTAACTGATTAATTAACCTTTGAATCATCATCCAAAGATATTTAATTAAACAACTAAATACCAAGGAGTCCTCAAATTAAATAATTAAAGACTCAATCTCTCATATGTATTTCATCAAACACCTTGATTACATACATAAGTAATTGTAAAAAATTAAAAAATTCAGTATTTAATCTAACCAATTAATTAACAAAAGACTTCTTAATTAGTGTCTAACCAGCCACTAATTACAATTACACAAATTCTCAATCCAATACAATTTAAACAAGATTGTACAAGAAAAAGGAAAAAAGTATAGGAAAGTAAAAGTTTTTAGCCAAAAATTCTGAGTTCTTCTCCATGGATTCAAGCTTGCACCAAGGGTCTTCCTCCTAGCTAGCCTTAAGGTGGATTAGAGCTTCATTGGAGAATGGATAGAGGTGAGAATGGAGGATGGCATGGAGAGGATGGCTGCTGGACGAAGGGGTGGAATGGACGAGGGTTCTAGATGAAGGCGTGGTGGATGGAATGACGATAAATGGAATGGATATGGTGTGAATGAAGTGAATGGAATGTCGTGTGTGAATCACGTGATTGAGGCCTGAAATGGGTGAATGAACGATAGATGGATGAAGGGCTATGATGTGAAATGAAATGTGGTGAATGGACGAAGGGCGTGGATGACGTGATATACGATGGATAATGTGTGACTATGATGAATGGATGAATCCCCTCCTGGAGCTTGCCCGAATTTCTTTTCCTTTCTTACGTGGTTTGCTTTTATTTTCACGTGCTCAGCCCTCTTACTTTTGTGTATCACGCTCCCTTCATATGTATATAAGGTGGGCCCCATTGTGAATATAATAATCCACGTTGCTTCCTTCTATTCTGTCCAAGCTTCCCATTCCACGTAAATCTCTATTATGCTCGCTTAGCTTCTGCTCTTCTAACCATTCAAAACCCAGCGTTGTAGTGTGTTTGTTTGCTTTGCTTTTTGTGTGTGTTTTTCTGCTCACCAACCCGTTGCTTCCTTGCACGTTCCAGCCTTTTTTTGTTCAGCTTAATGTGCTGCTTCCTTCCATTCTGCTGCTATCCAGACATAGCTTCTTTACTCGAGCTGTATGCCTCATGCATGGTTCTATCACACGTTCTGCATCAGCTCCAACCCTGTGGCTTCCAGTCGCATTACTTCTTGCTTTCTTCGAATCTCCTTCGTGCAGCTTCCTTTCCTTTGTTCAACCATATGCTGCTTCAGCTTAAGCTCTATCACTGTTCACGTGGATTAATTACTTGCTCCCACGTCCATTCTTACGTGTTCATTCCGTGGCTTTGCATTTCGAGTCTGCTTCTTCCTCATGTAGCTTTTCTCTTTGCTATTTGGCATCTCTTTCTCCTTCACCACGTGCTGCAGCTGGTGCTACCTTCTCCATCCATTTGCTCGAGTGTGTATTCTTCCACGTAATATCCAGCTCTAGCTCTTGCTTCATACGTCTGCCCTGTAGCTTCTTTTTGCTGTGTGTTGCCTCTATGTGATTTCCATGTTGGCTCCTTCTGCTGCTCCTACATACAATTGGATGTTGCTGCATGGTTGAGTGTGTTTGGCAACCCTTCATGCTTCATGCAGACCCCTTCTTCATTTGTTTCCCATTTAAACTTCAGCCTAAGATCTCTTTTGATGCTTCTCCAAACCAACCTCCATTCAAGCTCCAATTGTCAATTGAAAAATCTGCATAAAAAGAATGGAAGAGATGAAATAGAAAAATTTATTTAAAATGATTTATGTATTTAAAATCAATTATTTTCCCAATTAATTCATAAAGTGCAAAGAATGGCTATTAAAAAAAGATTCCATCTAAATAAACCCCTAAAGCCATATTTGGTCACTAAAATGCTTAAGTTAAGAGAATTAAAACATATAAAATTCATGCTTATCACACATGATTTTCATGCCATGATTTCATATCAATGCCAAAAATAAACTCTAGGGATTTTTGGTCTAGTCTCACCTGAGTTTTTGGGACTTTCGGATTGGCCTCATCTTTGGCTTAAGGACTTTTGGCTCCACCTCGCCCATCTCAAAGGACTTTTGGTACTACCTCACCCGAGTAATTTTCACAATTCAAAACACAAGTATATTGGTACCAATGCATCAAGGCAATAACATATCGCATGTCTCACACAACAAGCACTTACACAAGCATACAATGACTATATACATCCAAGAATGCAATAAGAAAGAGTGGAGAGCTACCTTACTAGTCAACATAAACCTTCCCTTTCAATTTCTCTTCTTCCTTCTTAGTCTCACAAGCACAACTAGATGGAGTTGCTTCTTTTAAGCCTAGGCACAACAAAGAGTATGGAATTACTCTCTCATAACTAAACAATTATTCACAAAGCTAAGGGGTTCTTTATAGCAAACCCTATAAAGCATATAAGAATCTAGTGGTTCTCTCTCTCTCTAGAATTTCACCCACTTTTCTTCTCTCTCAAGCTCTCAAGTTAGTAGAACCAACATTCTCAAGGAAAGCAAAAAAGAAGAAGTGAAAATACATGAGTTGTAACCTTTTTCAAAAGTGATTTTTCACTTTCCCTCTTCTGAACCAAGCCCAAAACCCAACTAATTCAACAATCAAAACCATAGAAAGAGAGGACAAAGAGAGAAAAGCAAAACTATAAGAAAGGAAGAAAAGCTATGGAGATCTCAAGTTATGCTTACCTTTTTCCTTGTTCTTCCTTTCTTCTCTTGGTCTCTCTCTCTCTCCATAGCCCTTTTCTCTCTTTTGGTCGAAACTTAGGTTGGTTAAAAGAAAAGAAATGAATTGAGACGCTTTAAGAAGTCAAATTCTCTTTTTTCATATTTTTTCGGACTAACCCTCGCTACAGCAAACACGTATCCGTCTCAAACCCCTGTTTTCACTACAGCGCGCGCTACGGCGAGCAGCTCCCTAATTTTTGTATGGGATGCCCGCACTCGCTATAGTTAAAAGTATTTTCGCTATAGCGAAAAGGTACTCTCACTAAAGCTAGACCCTTTCTCGCTATAGCGAATAGGTACATTCGCTATAATTAGACCATTTCTTGCTATAGCTAGCAGACTTAGAAAATTTCAGGCCTTCGAAAATTTTTAGCTTCTCTTTTTTTTCTTTTCTTTTTCTGGTTGTTACATTCCACAACCTTGTAGTCAAAAGAGGTTCCCAGTCGGATGGTAAAAAAGTATCTCTGCCCTTTTTTTTTTTTTTTATCATTTTCCCCATTAGCTATAACGTTTTCCTTTTTTTCCTTTATAAAAGTTTTTTATTTAAATTTGTTTGCTTACAGAAAGGGTAGATAATAGATAAATTATATGAAAAATAAAAGTGTAATTGTCATGTATCATTATATATTTATACATTTGAAATTTTTTTAAACAAGTTATGTTAATAATATTAAACTTTTAGCAAGTACATAGTTTTATATTATGTTATAATTTTATACAATTAATATTAAACTTCTTTAATTATTTACATGCTACAAATTAATATATATATATATATTAAAAAAGGACATATATACATATGCAAAATTACTACAAAGAGTATATATATATATATACTTAGAATTAAAAAGATTAAAATATATTAGCATATGTTCATTACAGAAAAATATTACATAACCTCCTAACCTTACTCCTCTTCCTCATCATCGTTTTTATCTTCATTATCTCTCACTTCATGTGTAATACGAGAGCTGCAAGTTTATTTTTGTTGGGATGAGCTTGCTCTAACCGTAGATTGTGATTTAGAGTAATGAGTTAATTCATTTATTTGTGATTAAAGTTCATCAATTTCTCTTTATTGCTCTTGAAATTGAGTATGATAAAATTGTATTGAAATGTTGATAAATTCAATTCTTATCATCTCTCGTATGTAGGCTAAATGGGGATATGATGACACTTGACTAGATGATGCTTCTTCTGTGTATATGTATTCAGTATTAGAATTTCCTAATATTTTACATGACATATTGTCTAGTCTATGAATTGAGCCTCACTTTTTTCCACCAACAGCTTGTACAAATAAATTCAAGTATGAAGATTGTCACTTGAACCTTCTACATGATTTTTTCTCCATAAAAAGTTTCTACCAATGCAAATTGCAAAAGAATAAAAGAGTTAAAATAATATATATATATATATATATATGTGTGTGTGTGTGTGTGTGTGTGTGTGTGTGTGTGTGTGTGTGTATTTGTTACACACATACCTAAATAATTTTTAATTTTTGATCCATCCAAGTATTAGTAGAGATCTTAGAATATGAAGAATCTCTCCTTAATTCTCGAGCTTGCATAACAGAAAAAAGTAATAATTAATTGGAATTATATAAATGAACCCTAAAATAAATGTGTCAAATAGATACCAATCTTTCAACATGTTCTTCCATATATAAATGGATTCTCCTTTATGCAAAGAAGCTCTAAACTATGGAGGCATGATTCTTATTTTTCTGTTCACTTATTGATTAAAATTCTTCAAAGTTTCAATGGGTACAAAGCTCCTTCCAAATAAATTCTTTAATCCATTGTATGTATAATTATATATTGTAATCACAATATAATATACATAAATATATATAAAACTATATGTGTAAATTATATTATATAGAATATAATACATATATATACATATACATATATATATAGAAATATATATTTATATATTTATCAAAACTTATTTATTTAATTAACTAACTTCATACAAATCACGAGATTGTGGCTAATTATATTACATGAATGATGAAGGAAAAAGTGTATATAATTAGATAATTAGTATGTATATCTATATATATTTTTAAAGATATAATTAGATAATGACAAACAAAGAACTCAGATTTGGACTTCAATTTTAAAAGGAAGGTTCAACAAAATAAAGTTCATTAAATTTGTGCAATAAAAAATAGAAAAAAGAACTTATAGTACATTAAATAATATAACAATAAGTTTCCCATAATTTATCAACTTAATGAGAATTAAATTAACATATACTTAGTTGTCTACTAATTCATGGGTCATTTTAAGTGCTTCTTTAGCTTGTTTTTGTAGGGCAAGTTTTTCATCTCTCAAATAAATTGCATTGGCTATAGCCACAAATGCAACTATAAGACTTTATTTAGCTTCCACATAATTTGCAAATAATATATCAAGATGGTTCTCCAATTTAATGTGATCTTATTCAAAAGAGATTAATTTTGCTTCAATATAATCCTTCAAAGCTTTTATATAAGAATATGCATATTGAAACTTTTGTCCATGATTTTTATTTATAGGCTTCAAGCATAGCCTTAGTGTGTTGGAAACTAATTTGAAGTTTTGCAAGATGGACTAACTCTTTTTCATCACTACTTTGTTCGTTTGTGGCTTCAATAGTTATTCTCCTATTGATAGTAGCAAATATTATAAGTATTTTTAATATTTGGTTAATTATTCTAAAAAAAAACTTGCCTAATAATCATAACAAATAGCATATTATTGTGATATAGTAAAATAAAAATTAAAAAAATAATAACATATATTATTATAATTATGAAGTAAAAATTAAGGTTGTCCCAAAAAAAAAAATTTCTCCTTTTAGCTCTTGTACAATTTTCACTAAAAATAAATAAATAAATAAAATTTATGTTGTCAAAATAAGACAGGTAGAAGCCACTCCAACCTAAATTGTGGAGCCAAGCAACGTACCTATTTGAATTTTGTGAAAAAAAATCGTGAAAAAGCCAAATCTTTTGATGGAAAAACGAGAGCTGGACGAGTGACAGCCTACAAAAGTAATGAAAATGCAAATATAGATGGAATGTGATGGCCTCCTAATCATAATACGCATATATATATATATATATATATATATAGCGCTACGATGTTACTGTGATGTGAGTGCAATTCAATATGTGGGTTATGTAAAGGCATTTTGGTTGTTACATTTGTATTACTTTCTATTCCATTTTAATTTCATTCAATCAAACAAACAAATACAAATATAATCTCTTTCTTTTTCCACTCATATCAAACATAATTTATTTTATTATATTTCATTCATCTTTCCATTCTTATTTTTATCATTAAAAAAATTTGCATACCAAACAAGGTGATAATGAAGCTGTTGTGTAATGCATTGACAATCAAAAATTTGTGGGTTTTACTGTTTCAAAATAAACAATACATTAAAAAAATAGTTATATTAATCTACATGCTAGGAATAGTGTTATATTATGAATTTAAGTTGCAAGAATTCTGTTAAGATAATAAAAATAAGAACCTGTGATTGAATTTTTTTTCATGGAAAAAGTTGATTTGTGTTCAGATAAATATTCTAAAAAAATCAATAAAAATAATTGTGAAATTATATGCCCATTATAGTGAGTATTTATTATAGGTTAATACAAATATTATAATTATTTTTCTAATTAGTTGTTGTTAAAGGAATTAATTGAAAGCTTCATTCCTTAAAAATTGCACCAGTCTACTCATAGTTGAATAGTGTAGCGTTGTCTTTCAAATCTAATAGATCGATCGATGTGCATAATAATCATAATAAAAGCACTAAACCGAGAAAGAGTAACGCAAGCCAATGTCACGTTTTTCTAATTATTAATTAGATAGTGTATGCTCAAGCAATTAAAAAGGACTTTAAGGCTTACTGACGAAATAAATGAAAGATATATATATCATATTCAGCTAGAAATGACCGAGGCTACAAATGAAGGCAAAGAGGCTTGCCCGATTATTAATTCAACTAAATAAAACACCTGAACTAACGTAAGACAAACATTTGATACCCCCACAAATAGCAACGACAAGACTATATATATATATATATCTACACGAAAACAAATATATAAACACGATACCAACAGTACTATAGCAGACTAAATAATTGACCTATTCTTGCTTTCTATTTTAAGGACATTGGAAACCAGGAGGAACTGTTTTCTGACAAGCACTAAGGATTAAGCTGAGACTGACGGGGACATTCAAGTTGATTCCAAGCACGTTGGCCTTGATAGCAGTGCAAAGGCAAAGTGCTGCCTCCAAGTCCACCAAACCATCTAGCAATGCACAACACTTGGCCGAAAGAGGAGTTCCCACAACAATGTTAACAAGTCCAAGAATGTCCGCACACACCGATAGCTTCAGTGCATCCTTCGGGCAATACTCCCTCGCCGGTGCCGGAGGAGTAGGACAAGGCTTTGGGGTGGGAGGACTCACCGGCTTTGGCGGCGCCGGCACTGGCGATGACGGTACCGGTGGCGTCTTGGATGAACAGCAGGCATCGGTGAAGGTTGAGTGAGCAAGGAGGGATAGCACTAGAATCATTGCCCAGAACTTGTTGGAAGCCATGGCTATTGGGAACACAGGCGCATTCAAGGTAGAATATGGGAAGAAGAAGAGTGGAGGTGGTCCGTTTTTAAAGAAATTGTGAGGTTCATGATAGGAATCATTGAGTGGAAGAGAGCGAAGGATGTGATAACGTTCCAGTTGGAATTTTTTGTATGCTTCTGAAATAAAAAAATAGGTCCCCCAACCTTCTGATTGCCAATATCTTGCTTGCGTACTTAGATTTTGTCTCTTGTCTATTCTTGATATTTTTACAAGTGAAAAATTACAGGTGCATTATAACATTTACAGGCTCTCATTCCTCGGGAAGTGATAACCTTTACAAGGCTAATCCATTTCAGAAGTATCAAGAATCATATTTGCAGATTATTGCACAGCTCTGAAGAAAAGGGTAGCTTTGGCTTATGTGCTTTGATAGGTAGGAGAAGTAAAAAACAGGAAGGTACGTAGAATTTAAAATAGCATGAAAAATTGTCCCAGTTTTACTTGTTGCAAAACTCTTGGACTACATAAATATTAGCTTGTTTCTCGGGAGCATAGTTACCAGCACAATCCATAAGAAGAGAGTCGTCTGACAATTGTAGGTAAAATTTATATTTAATTTATGATATTTTAAAGAAAGATGAAGTAAACTAATGCCAAGAAGGAGAGAATAAAAGGGGAAGTTGAAGTAAGAGATTTTTAGCCTATAATCTGTTAATAGCGTCAAATATGAAGCTGCTTTAAAACAGTTTGTCTTGTTTGATAACAGTTGTATGAATTATTAAAATCAATTGGACATATTGAGAGCAGCACATGCATGATTCTACTTTTACATGATCTGGCGCTGAAAGGTCTGGGTGGCTGTGGAGAGAGCTCAGCATCCATAGACGGTGATGGAAACTCTAGATGTAGCACAACCTTTTTCCAATGGAAAATGATTTCTCATTAGAAAGTCAGTTACAATCCTTTCATTTTCTCGTTTTTTTTTTCTCCTAATCAAGGTGGTTTGAGATAATACATACATATATATATATATATATATATATATATATTCCCCTCGCGTCAGGGAAACGCTAGATTCCATAGTCCATGTCATCATGACGTTATACATACTCTTCATCATCATAGTCTATTTAATTGATGTAGAGATTGAAATTGAATTTTCATTTCGCATAAATCAGATGAAGAAAACATACATAAAGGTTGAAGCATTGATATTGCTTAACTTTAAAGGATATTTGCGAGAACGAAAATGGGATCCAAGAACCAAAAAAAAAAAAAGGTTTTCATAAACCAACAATATACAATCTGGTTTCTTTGCACTGTATTGCTTAATGTTTGGAGTACTTAGATTAAATTTAAATAGTTTAAATCTTATTATTATTATTTTAGTATCTAACATTATTTTTTAATTAATAATTAGAAGGCTATTTTTATTTTGTCTTCTATTTTTTTACAACAAAAAAAAATTAAATTATCTAAATTAATTTTAAACGATTCAGATGCCCTAAAAAAAGCAACATGACGTGTTGCTCTTTTCTAAAAAAAAAATTCAAATTAATTTGATATATTAAACGAGCATCTTACTTTTGGGGCTATACTTATGATAAATTTAAATTAGTATAAAGATGAGAATCTATTTACAAGAAATATCATATTTTTTAATTACTATTTAAATTTTTTTTAATATAATCAATTACTTTTCATTCTTAGTACTTATATAATACTAAATATTTTTTACTAATTTTTTTATATTTTTTAATATAATATAATATAATTTTTTAATAAGTTACATAATTTACTGATAAATTATGATTAAATTGAATTTTAAATTTTAGATAAGAATGTTATTTATATATTAAAATGTGAACGATGATAATACTAGTCTTTTTAATATTAAATAGAGTAAATATTTTCCTTCTTCTATGCATATTAAATTATATTTACCATTTTGTGGTTCTCTTCTCAATGTTTCAATAGGTAGGGTTTGCACAAACCTTGGTTGAGCTAGGCATTGGTCTAATCTAGTATTTAGTTTGTTTTGCACCAAGTTTCAAATTTCAAATTTAGTACTTAGATTAAGTTGGTTGAGTCATTTTATTTTATTTTATTGTATTAAATTAAGACTAAATTTAGATATAATTTTTTATTTTTTTTTACTATCAAGATTTTTAATTAAAACATGATAAATATATAATTTTTCAACAAACATATGACAAATGTATGGCTTAATTACAAAATTTCACAATTGTAAAATTTATATACTTATTATATTTTAATTAAAAAATTATACTATATTTTAATTAGGCAACCTGATAATAAGAAGATAAAAAAATGCATATAAATTCTTTTAATTGAAAATTGATCTTTAAAAAAATAAAATTTTTACATTAATTTCTGTAAAATTATATTTTATCTTTTAAAAAATAAAATTTTTATACAATTTCTCATAAAAATCATTTTTAACTAATAAAATTAGAATAAATAAGGTCAAATTAGCCACCAAAGTCAATCTAATAAGCAAATATTTTTAACCCATAAATCAATCCAGCGTGCTGTGCCACTCAACTAGCGACCCGTGCCATTCCAAAAAATTTAGTTCAAATTACTGACGATGCCAACAAGAACAAGCTAACAAAAATACCAAAAATGGAATGAACAAGTACGCATATCCTCTGCAAGTCTCGACCTTCGTCATGACCCATGGGTCAGGGTAATCATCGAGCTAGGTATAGCCTTACAGGTTTCTGATTTTGGGCCTGTGGTTTAGACATTTAGATTTGGACAATGTTCAAACAACATCTTTTGGGGGCCCAACTCTATATGCGTAGATTATTCGGATCTCGGAGAGGGAAAAAAAAAAAGAAAGTAGAACCTCGATTGACAAAATCAATATTATTGGCATGGGAATGCGGCTCTAACCAAGTCACAATACGAATGGGGAATAGAGCTTGAAATAAATATTATGATTATAACATTCGAAACAGGGGACTTTTCTAGGCATACAAAATAGAAAAAAAACAAATATATCTTTGGTGATGTCGATACTCCATAAAGTGCATATACAAGCAGTAAGTTGTCATACGAAAAATTACTTGTATCCATAATTTATTCCCTAATGTGCATGCCACATGCATTGGAGCTTAGAAGATTCATCAAGAAAAAAATGTCACAACTCGTGCAGAATGTAAAATAAATGTAATTAGAGGAAATAAAAAAAATTTAATATAAAAATAATTTTTGTACTCATATTAAAAAATAAAAATATTATTAAATAATTATTACAATGAAATATTACTCATAGATTAATAATCTCTTTACATAAAAATTACCATAAGGGTTCTAAAAATCCAGCTCTATTCGGCTTTCTTATTAAAATTGATTCCATACAATCCTTTTAAAAACGTCTCATGCTGTGGATCTCTACATATTTATGTGAATCTTATGTGTTTGGTCATTCGCTACAGGAGTGTCCTTTCGTAATATACCAAGCTTTCTAAACTTTTGTTTGCCCTCTGCGGTATTTTGGTCAAAATTCGAAGATACTTCTAATACAATGACAATTTTTTTATTTAAATTTCGACAAGAACTAAAAAGTCAGCAGGTAAACATTTATTATACAACCAGCTAGTCTTAAATGACTTTTCAATTTTTAGAAAAGAGTTTTTTTTTTTTGTGATATAAATTATTGTCAAAGCGATTTTACAAAAAGGGAAAAAAAAAAGACCAAACATGAAACATTTTTACACAATAAATTTGAAATTTAAATGTTTTAATTTATCTTTCATTCCACCAAAAAGACCCGACTGTGCCGCTGCAATCATTCTGTATCGATAGATGAGGTGGTGAATTAAGCTATCATTTGATTGCTACAAAATGAATGGAATGGAATTCTATATTTTATAAATATGTTTAGAATCACATAAAAAGAATTTTTTTTATATTTAATTGAATAAAAATAATGTAATAATAGAAAAAAATAATTAAATGACTATAATGTCTATGGTATACAAAAATAATAAAATAATTATTTTTAATTACTAAATTTAATAAAATAATTATTTTTAAATACCAATAATAATAAAATAATAATTTGTAGTTTAAAAACATTTTTTAATGACAGAAAAATAAAAAATATATATTTTTTAAATTTTTAATTAAAAATATATAATATTGAAAATCATTTCACCCAAACCAAGAAAATTCTGAAGCATCACATAAAGTATTGTTAAGGCTTCTCTTTTCAGACTTAGAAATTAGAGCATCATTGAATTGGGAAACAATGTTTTTCATAAACAAAGCATCAAACCCAAATTCTCATATTCTCCTTTCCAACAAAATTTTTTTAGTTATAGTGGTTGTTAAACTCAAACTAAAAAAGTGAAAATTTTCAACCAAAATCTTTCAACAAAAATATCATTAAATTCAAACCCAAATTTTTATTTGCACTAAAACTTTGTAAAAAGAGAAAAAATAGAGCAAGTGTGAGAAATAAAAAGATGAAAAAGGGAAATCAGAAGTCAGAAGTTTCCTCACACCCGAATGGGTTCCAAAACTTGACAAAAGGTGTTGTTAGGGATCAAGTTGAACCAATAGAGGACAGTGGGAATGTAATCGACATGTGCAAGTTGAAGGATGAGGCACTTATGTTTGACACAAAGTTACAAAGTGTTTCTTGGCGGGTCAAAGACAGTGAAATGGTAGAAGTGGTTGTTGACTATCTAATAAAGGGAGGCCAATGACGACAACGATGGAGAAAAAGAATTTTTATAAATCTTGGAAGGTATTTTTATCCGAAATAAACCATTCCATCAAGCTTAGTAGCATTCTAGAGCCTCAACAAATGAATGCTCACTTCTTCGTTTAAGGGATTTCAACCTTTTCCATGGAATGCTCCTATGTTCCATTCTTGATACCAAACACATGAATCGATGGAACAGTGCCCCTAATTCCATTCCTTAGGCATTATTCTCTAACAACCAAATGCAACCTAACATTGATTTGATCTGTGAAATATTACCTTCTCTTTTCTAACTTAATTGTCTAATAATAAAGTTTTTTAATTGAATCAGTAAAAATTAATCTCTTTTTTTCATTTTAGTCCTTTAAAGATAAAATATTTTAATTTAATTATATAAAACTTTTTAATTAAAATAGTCATTTAAAAAGCTTTTGTGAAATTTCTTAGCTTAAAAATAGTATTGTGTTATCTTGGTTGTTGAATGATCTTAGAAATATTTATAATTTTATGACCCATTTGATATGTGAACTAAAATAAAAATAAAAACTTCTCAATTAAATCTATTTGGCCAAGAGAATTGGAGGTACTTGGAGAAAGAAAAATTGAATGGAGTAATTTTAGTGAATAAAAAGAAGTTTGGAGCCAATGTGAGGAAAAGTCACTTATGCCTTCCTAGTCATTCCCAGAGGCCTGTTTGATATGTTAAAAGAGAGTTAAAAATAACAATTTTGTATAATATTTATTTTGTTATTGTAATCATTACTCCATCATTAGTTAATATTATTTATTAATCATTATTCAATTATTAAAAATTAAAATATTAAAATCATTGTTTCTCTTTAAAATTATTTTTTTCATTTTTATTTCTATATTCAAATTTCTACCTATCTCAACCTGTATTCTTTTCCTCCATTGAACACTCCATCGTTGCTTTCTTTGTTGTCACTAAATGCTCAATTGTCGCTCTAAGTGATTGCAGGGGTAATGAAGTTACCTTTTTATGATAAATCAACAGAACCATCCCTGTGTCACAGCATTCAACTAGCAACCTTACACTAGACATTTATATGCTCAACTCTTTAATTTTTTATACCTTGAGGGTGGAATACAAGGAATATATCAATAATAAAAGAACATATTGAAAACCTAATAATATTGGATGAGTGAAGATAAAATCAAGAATCTTGATCATTATAGCCAAAATCTTTGACTATAAATATTTATAAGAGTTATGACTTTCAACTTTAATTTCTCCTTTGTGGTAATCACACATAGAGGGGTGAATAGGTGTGGTATGCAGAATATACTATTTTAATACTTTTTCAAAAGTAGAGGACTAAATATCATCTATCTCAATTACACTAAAAATGGAGGATCTTTGTACAAAACAATTTATAATAAGTGAAACAATTATACTAATGTCAAGGTGAAAGTGATGTTGTAAAATAGTTTTTGTGAATGTAGTTAATAATGCAAAAAAAATCAAAATATGGTATTCACAAGAGTGGAGAACCAAATATAAGCACAGTTAAAAGAACGCATAAAGAGATTTATCTCAGTTTGGTTTATCTTAATATACGTCCAGTCCCCTTAAAATATTTAAAGCATTTTTTACTAATTAACAATAATCTTATAAAGGTGTAGATAATGCCACTTACAAACTTCACCACAAGGTGAATTCTTAATAAGGTTTTTAATAGTTCACCTTTATTTTTTTTTTAATAGTCAACAATAACTATTTAACAATAAATTTCAAATCCTTACTGAAATGCTTCTTACAAGCAAAAACACTAGGCAAATAATCGATTTAGCACATTTCTCAATTTGTCTATACATATACAATATTCACATATTTAAATATTTATAAACTTCTTGCATTGACTATTGAGATAACTTGAACTTTATTATTTAACTCTACTGGCACATCCTTGAATTATCTTTAATGTTTACAACTTTTAGTCTTTGCAAGTTTTGTTTTTCCATACCACTTGTCTGGTCTACTCATATTAAATGTTAATTACGGAGCTTGAAACGAGGTTAAGAGTAAAATGTGTTTTTGAGTAAGCTGTGACAAGTACTGCAAGTACTTTTTTGTTTGTTTTTATTTTTTGTAAAGAACCATTACTTGTTTATTTTTTTTACATAAAATAATTTGTTGTTTAGTATATAATCATAGTCTTTCAAAAGTATGAAATAAGATTAATCAATAATTCCGTAAAAATATTGCTTAGCTTATTAGACTGAATCAGATCATAAGCTTTCACATAAGTTTTATTATTGTGTTGTTATCATCGATGTCTTTGGGCCAATTAACCTTGAGCCATCACTTCGGTTTTTTGTGCTAGGGATTTGAGAGATTGTGCTTTCTTGATTTGAGCTTTTCTTAAGGATTGGGACTACTCATGTTCAAATGCCCTGAGTTTCTTAGGCACTGTCAATGACTTCTTGGTCTGAGCTAAAGATCGCAAAGCGATAGACAACCGACGATGAAAAGCCGAAGAGTTTGGTGTTTTCTGGGAAGTGATGAAGAACTTCTGGCAAGAGGATTGGAAGTTGAGGTTGTGAGAGGAGTGTTTGGGAGTTATGAAATTGAAAATGTTAAGTCCCACATCGGCTAGGATTTGAGTTAAAATATTTTTTATAAGGCTTGTGACAATCCTCCTCCTATGAGCTAGCTTTTGGGATTGAGTTAGGCCCAAGCTAAATTTATAATATGTTATCAGAGTCTCGATTTGATGTTGGGCCCACCCGTAGATGTCCAGTCCTGCAAACTTTACGCTCTAGATGTCCAATCCTGGGTATGAGGGAGGTATGTTAAGTCCCACATTGACTAGGATTTGAGTTAAAATACTCCTTATAAGGCTTGTGGCAATTCTCCTCCTATGAATTAGCTTTTGGGATTGAGTTAGGCCCAAGCTAAATTTATAATAGAAAATGTTCTTGAGAAGCGAGGAAGATGAAGCATACAATGACGGACAAGGAGGCTTATTTGGGATTGAGTTAGGCCCAAGCTAAATTTATAATAGAAAATGTTCTTGAGAAGCAAGGAAGATGAAGCATACAATGACGGACAAGGAGATTTATTATCGTACAGTAATAACTCTTCAATTTACAAGAATTATGGCTCTCTCTTGTGATTTGATCCATGTTCTTTTTCTTTGTCTTTTTTTTTGGTTGCTTTAGACTTTTAGTTTTACTTTTTAAATTTTATTTATTGTTACAAAAATATTTATATTGTTACATTTTATTTTTTATTATTATATTAAACATATAAATAGAAAATAATTTATTTTTTATATTATATTAAACAAATTTTTATTTTCTATTCTATTCAACATTTATTTTTTAATTTTATTAAGATATATTTTTATACCAAATGAGTTTTTAAAAACTATTAATGTAATATGATGTTGTCACAACCATTGAAGTAGATCAAACACATGCATGCCCTTAAGGAATGCCATAATAAAGATATTTAAAAAAATCTTATGTGATTAATTAATTATCATGTAAGATTTTTCTTTTTTTAATAAAAGAATCACTTTTAATTGAATGAAAATGTTTAAGAAATTAAATTAAAATATTTTATTTTAAAAGACTAAATTTCAAAAAAATAAATTTTCATCAATTAAATTATTAATTTACAATTCAATACTTCCAATCATTAGATAATTCTACAGTCTTAGCCCAGTTACAACGGTGAGACAAAAGAGACAGAAAAATAGAAGCTTCATCGTTCGTTTGGACATTAAAGGCAATCCAACTCGACCATTCTCCGATTTCCCGGAAAATTCTCAAAACGGGGAACGCTTTTTCCTAACCATCAAACTTCCTTTTTACATGCAGAAAGTCTTCGGATCCGTCGCGAGGAAGTGACGCGAGAACCGAAGGGAATGGCCATACTGTACGCGCTGGTGGCGAGGGGATCCGTGGTTCTGGCGGAGTTCAGTGCGACGTCCACGAACGCGAGTGCGATTGCGCGGCAGATATTGGAGAAGATACCGGGCAGCAATGACATGCACATCTCTTACTCTCAGGATCGGTATATCTTCCATGTTAAGCGCACCGATGGTCTCACCGTCCTCTGTATGGCCGACGACACCGCCGGCAGTAAGTTTTTTCCTTCTCTTTCTTTTTTGGTTTCTTTTATTATTATCTAATTATCTTTATGAACCATTTTTGTGCACTGTCCCTGAAGTCAGCGTCTAGCGGTGAAATTTCATATTGATTTCTGAGCTGGAACAGTGATTCGGCCAATCTTTCTAAATCTTTTCTGATCTTGGTCAATATGCCAGTAGAAAATGTAGATGGCTCTTTGTAATTGAACATGAAGAGTGAAAACAAGAAAGGCCTGACATGGTTTTTTTTGTTTTTGTTTTGTTTTTTTGGGTATATGAGGAGCAAAGGTCTCAATTAAATTTACACTATTTGAGAAATCTTCCTTAAGATTGACAATTCTGTATATTACTATCTCGTGCAAATCTGTATGCTATTATTTATGTTGGTTTGGACTTTGGATTGGTTTGCAAATTGGTTAGAATTGAGTTTGGAAAGCTGTAGAATTTGACATTTACTGTGCTGATGAAACGAGGAACTCTCTGCTAGTTTGTTATATACATTTGTTGAAGAAAACTTCCTAATGAAACTCTTCCATGTTTGGTTCAATATTCGGATATACAAGGTATCTAATATCTAACCGGACCATTGAAACATAATTGGTCTCTTGTACTTTATAGTGTAAGCTACGTCTCTGCAAGATGTTCGGCTCTTCAAGACCTGCAGATGTACCAATGAGATATGGATTTCTTTTGCTTTCAATCTTTTAAGAAATAGATTACGATAGGAGTTATCTTGTAAGTTTGTAGCATGTATATTCATGGTGTTGCGATACCATTGTCTTACATATGTTGGGCTTGATTATTATATTCACACCCTGTTGCCCCTCTCATATAGTAAATTGTATTTAGTTTAGGCTTGTAGCGCCTTGCATGAAGGGGGTGCAATTCTATGTATTTTGCTATACTTTCATTTCAATTTATTTTTTCCCTTTTGCAGGGCGAATTCCTTTTGCATTTCTTGAAGAAATTCACCAGAAATTTGTGAGGACTTATGGACGTGCTGTTCATTCAGCCCAGGCTTATGCAATGAATGATGAGTTTTCAAGGGTTCTAAGCCAGCAAATTGAATATTACTCAAATGATCCTAATGCTGACAGGATAAATCGACTAAAAGGTGAAATGAGTCAGGTAATTATTGAATTCTTCTAGTAAACCAATAATCAAAGATAACAAATTAGCTTTGGATAAAAATGCTGCATGGATTCATACTTCTCTGTTTGACATATAAGTTTTCATTCTTTTGGGCTTTAAGTGGTTGATATATGCGTTGAAATTATTCTGATCAACTAGAGCCAGTTGGTAAAGTCCAAAGTTTAAACATTAGTTATCTGCATCTCTTTAAACGCATCTTATTTGAATATAACCATGAAAGTATTATGACAATGACATGATATATATGACAGTCTTCAAATGGTGTTACAATTCTGGCAAGAACTGCTATTATATTAGTTTTAGTATTATTATTTTTGCCTACAAGACATAATTAATTTTGAATCATCTTTGGTGTAGGTTTTATTGGTATGTGGCTTCCATATAAACACTAAACTGAAAAATGATAGGCACAGAACACTATATTGTTTAAGGATGAAATATGTTGGCATGGAATTAGTTATGCTATCTACTTCATTTGGGTTGATAATAAAATCAAGCTTAAAATGAATTTCATATAAAATCTCCAACAATATCTTTCTGTAGTAGTAAAATATAACACATATTTCGGCAACTTTGCTTTTGACCATTCATTTGGTCAACTGGTATATTTGATCAAATTATGTTATTAAGCAACATCTTTAATGGGAGGATTAGGTTTTCTCATGGAACAGTTGTTTATCCAAATTTCTATAAATGCAACATCCTGAATCTTGACTTTTATATGTTGTGTTTGGTGAAATCTTTTTGATAACTACAGTCTTGGATATGGGTGTCTCTGATATGTCTTTTCTTTGCTCGAGTGATATAATAGGTACGAAATGTCATGATAGAAAATATTGACAAAGTTTTAGATAGAGGTGATCGATTGGAACTGCTGGTGGATAAAACTTCTAATTTGCAAGGCAACACCTTTCGCTTCAGGAAGCAAGCTCGTCGCTTCAGAAGCACAGTCTGGTGGAGAAATGTCAAGCTTATGTATGTTCTTCATCTAGAACTCAAATTTTCTTTTGTGCACTTTTACTAGTTGCAGTAGTTTCATTATTAATTATTTATAAACAATCTAACTTAAATCTCCAATTCATTGGCCTGACTTCTAGATTATTCCGTTTTTCAGTATGCATTATCCTGTTCTATATATGATAAAGTCATAGAACAAATTAAAGTAAGAGCTTCCCCTCTTCTGTCCCAGTGAGAGTTCAATTAATGTATATTGAACTATCAGTTGATAGTAAATTTTGTTACAAGATTTTAGAATAATTTAGAGTAGTGAACAATGAACATGCTATCATATATCATCTTAGCACAATCATCGATTTTTCCTTTCTGTTCTGAATCCCTGTTATGATCTTACTGCTGTTTTTGGGGTTCTAAAGGACCGATAAAATGCTTGCATGTTGCAGGGTTGCACTTATAGTCCTCCTGCTAGTGATAGTTTATGTTGTGCTGGCTTTCATTTGCCATGGGCTTGCACTACCATCTTGCTTGAAGTAAAGGGATTGGCAAGTGAGTTTTGAATGTGCTTCTTTGTCCTTTTTGATTCACTCACAGGCGTTACATCCTTAGCTGCCACTACAGATTCTCATCTGTTCAACATAATTGTTGGGCTGTCTACATGTGTTTTATTGTATTTCTTGCGACAGAATGGATATATTTTGGATTGTATTTTTTATCCTATTGCTGAGGCTTGATTGTTCTTTAACAATTACTACTCAATCCTCAGAAATTTTGCATATCCTCTATTGTTTACTCATACCACAATAATTGGATTGAACAGGAAAATGTCTTAAAGAAAATTTATTTATGTAATTTATACCACTGCAACTGAGTGTTGAAGAAGGGGTAGAGGTAAGCATTTGAAATTTTTGTTGGTCTATTCAAAGCTAAATGAAGGTTATTTCTTGTTCTGCCCAGTTCTGTTGTTTGATATGTCAAATTGCCGCATGTGGACCAGTTATGATATTTATGTTTATATTTTTTCCACTTGTTTTTGATGTCTGTAGATGTCGCTAAGGTTTTTTTTTTTGTGATAAGGTGATGGTCATTCTTTCAGAGACACCTCTGTCGCTTGTCTTTACCATTTGCTTGTTGAGTGGTATTGTATATCATAAGCAGCATGATTTCTGGTCTATAATTTGGGAATTTATTTAACTTCTATCCACCTATGATGCTACATAGTAGCTTTTATCGTAATTCCATTTACAATCTTCAGGTCTGTCACATCCTGCATTGTAATGTTCTTTATGACAGTTGCGATTTGCAAGGTGATTATCTCAAACAGTTTAATCCTGAGTGCTTCAGTAGTTTACAGTAGCTGCTAAAGTAACTGAAAATGTTGTTCATTTGTTGGTCCTTATTGGATTAGTGATCCTTCAAAAGTGGGGTGATAGTTGATGGAGGGCTTTAGCATCCCAGATAAAAAGAAATCGAGCATTTTGTTTTTCCGTGACAATCACAAAATTCAAATTATTTAAAACATAACAGAGATATTGAAGAACATTATTTAGTGTTGTTTTATATTCTATGTTGTACTATATCTTTGTATGAAGGCCTGCATTGAAGGTATTGGGATATCTTCTGTACAAGTGAAAATAGTGATGTGACAAGCACTGCGCCCGATGGTTGATATCCTTTGTAAATTTATCCCGAATGATTGGGGAGACATACGGGTCCACAAATAATCTTCCCTGCAACTGCTGACGTCTTACCAACAATGATGTGTATTAGTGTGAGAAAATTCTAAAATAAACCAGTTATTGATGTTAAGTACTTTAATTTGTATCATGATATCCGGACCTAATGTTCACATGCTTTGAAATGCACATTTGATAATGATTTTTTAAATTTTTTTTCAATTTCCGGAATTTCGATGTTCCTATTTTTACCATTGCGCTAAAGATTCACACAATCTCCATTGGTACTGGTTACTCTTTTCTATTCCATGTAATGTAATATCAAATATGTATTATTTAAGGAGGGGTTCTTCCTGCTAACGAATGACAATATGAATCATTATGTCAAAGATCTCAATGGTAAGATAAAATTAAAATTTTAATTGTTTGAAAGTATTAACATTCTTAATCTCTTGTTATTATAAGTATGTTCTTCCTTTTTAAAAGATAATTACCCAACCGGCCAAAGGCAAGGAAGACCATAAAAAAAGGCCACACCCAATATCAACATATACCTTTTTTGGGCCAGTGACCTGTATAACATCAAATCTCCATCGCTGTTCAGGATTATCAAAACGGTGGAAGGTGGATACTGGGACTCTGGGAGGAAAATATCGTGCGAATCAATGCTATTCGCGGTGTCGCTGACGTGGCCCTATTAGAATATCTCAACTCGAGAGACTCCAATGAGGAATGGAGGATCTTCCTGCAAGCACGTGCGGCCCCGACGGGCCCCAACACCAGTCGGGCCTAGTGCACGTGCAATCACTGGATATATAGCTTATTATTTAAGGTTGCGCGTTAATTTTTATTAAATATATTTTTAAATAATTTTTAAAATGAAATTAAATTACAGTAGCTTATTTATAAAAAAGTAGTGGGAGTCGTATAATATTTCATTATATATATTTTAATTTCTCTTCTCTATGTTATAATTTATATATTAGCATATATTTTTAAGATAAAAATATCAAGTCTTAAAGTTATATATATATATATATATATATATATCATTGTAAAAACATTTTAGTGTATATGGATGGAACAATCAGAATTACATTCGTGAGATTCAAATGCAACGCAATCTTAAGCATTCTATGTATGCACCATAATACATCTAGGAATTGCTCTGAAATGCCTATAACAAGAAACATGGCTAGTCTCTCGTGGATGTGATCGCTGTTCGTATTAACTATTAATTAACTAGCCATTGAGATTTAAATTTTACGAACGCAGGAAATAATCTCAGAAAGGAAATGGAAGGCGTAAGATAACTATGATGCGCCTCCTTGTGACGAAAGTCCAGGAAAGAAATGGCGCAAGCTTACTACAATGCGCCCTCTATGTCCAAAGCTCCCTGTGCTACCCTCTAACCACATCTCAGCCCCTTTCTTCCCCTTCCCTGAGTCGTCTCGTTCTGGTCTCTTCCCTGGTACTCGGGATTGATCAAGAAGAACCATAAACTAGAGAAAGGAACCCGGGGACAAATCTTCATGACAATGAAGCAGAGTTCATCTGAGGCAGTCCCGTCTTTTTCTTCTGTACCCTCTTCAACAGACCAATCACGGGCTGCAACCTCATCGTCGTCTTCTTTGGCGTCATCGGACAAGCCCGGGGTAGTGTCGTCATCGGCGGCGGCGGAGGACTTGGCTATGGGTTCGAGGGACGGAGGCGGCGCCCAGGAGACCGTCACCGTTGATCGCCGGGGCGAGTACTCCGCCGTTTGCCGATGGACGATACATAATTTTCCGAGAATAAAAGCTAGGGCACTTTGGAGCAAGTACTTCGAGGTCGGAGGCTATGATTGCCGTCTCTTAATATACCCTAAGGGTGACTCCCAGGCTTTGCCAGGATACATCTCCGTCTACCTCCAAATCATGGACCCTCGGGGCTGTTCGTCGTCCAAATGGGACTGTTTTACTAGCTATCGTCTAGCAATCATGAATGTCGCTGATGATTCCAAGACCATTCATCGGGACTCGTGGCACCGGTTCTCAAGTAAGAAGAAATCGCACGGGTGGTGTGATTTTACGCCTTCCTCAACTGTATTTGATCAGAAATTGGGTTATTTGTTTAATAATGATTCCGTATTGATAACAGCTGATATTCTTATTCTTAACGAGTCTGTTAATTTTACACGAGACAACAATGAGTTGCAATCATCGGCATCATCTTCGTCATCCATGATATCTTCCTCCGTGGTTGCGGGCCCAGTGTCTGATGTCTTGAGTGGGAAATTCACTTGGAAAGTGCATAATTTTAGTTTATTTAAGGAGATGATAAAAACACAGAAGATAATGAGCCCAGTTTTCCCCGCTGGGGAATGTAACTTGAGGATTAGTGTGTATCAGAGCTCGGTTAATGGGGTCGAATATCTGTCAATGTGTTTGGAAAGCAAGGATACGGACAAGACGGTAATGTTGTCTGATAGGAGTTGCTGGTGTTTATTTCGAATGTCAGTCCTGAACCAGAAGCCAGGCTCCAATCACATGCATAGGGATTCATATGGGCGGTTTGCAGCTGATAATAAGTGTGGTGACAATACCAGCTTGGGTTGGAATGATTATATGAAGATGTCGGATTTTATTGGGCCTGATTCAGGGTTCCTGGTGGATGACACAGCAGTTTTTAGTACATCATTTCATGTGATCAAGGAGTTTAGTAGCTTCTCTAAAAATGGGGCTTTAATTGCGGGGAGAAGTGGGAGTGGCACAAGGAAATCAGATGGCCATATGGGAAAGTTCACGTGGAGGATTGAAAATTTCACTAGGTTGAAGGATTTATTGAAGAAGAGGAAAATTACAGGTCTTTGCATCAAGAGCAGGAGGTTTCAGATTGGTAATAGGGATTGTCGTCTCATCGTTTATCCCCGAGGTTTGCCACTTTCTCACTCTGGAAATCTTTTGTTGTCAGTGTCTACCACTTGCTTGATTATGGGGTTCCAGCAATGAGAATTTATAATTATTTGTAAATTAAGTAGATGGTGTCTTATCAATAAATTGTCATTCCCTGAAATGTGATTCTTTGTGAGTATTTTGGTACAATTTTTACCTATACTCTCCAAATTGAAGGGGTGTTGTTGCAGTCTATACACCTTTTTATGTAATTTTCAGCTAATTTGATGCTTGTATTCTGTTTATATGGAACTAGCAAAAGCTAATGATTTAAGGCTTACGATTTAGACAGTTACGTGAGGAATGAATATGGTCTGGTCCTTACACTCGAGGAATTTTAAGTAGATTGGAATAATGTCAACGTTGTGATTAAAAGAGAAGTCTGATTTTTTTTTTTTAAATATGTTTTGATGTGAGCAGGGCAGTCTCAGCCACCATGCCACCTTTCAGTTTTTCTCGAAGTTACTGATTCAAGAAATACTTCCAGTGATTGGAGTTGTTTCGTTAGTCATCGGTTGTCAGTTGTGAATCAGAAGATTGAAGAGAAGTCTGTCACTAAGGAATCCCAGAACCGCTACTCCAAGGCTGCAAAGGATTGGGGCTGGCGTGAATTTGTAACACTTACAAGTCTCTTTGATCAAGATTCAGGTTTTCTTGTCCAGGACACTGTTGTATTCTCGGCAGAAGTTCTTATATTGAAAGAGACATCAATAATGCAGGATTTTGCTGATTATGAGTCTGAGTTAAGCACCAGTGGTTCCCTTATTGATAGATATCAGAAAAGAAGTTCATTTACATGGAAAGTGGAGAATTTCCTGTCTTTTAAGGAGATAATGGAGACTAGAAAAATCTTCAGTAAATTCTTTCAGGCTGGTGGATGTGAACTTCGGATTGGTAGGTGTTTTATCTTTGCATATATTATTTCCCATGTTTCAGTCACCAGAAGTAGTGATTGCAGATTTTTGCATTCTTCCTCATTAAACCAGTTATTCTTCTTTGGCACAGGTGTGTATGAGTCCTTTGACACCATATGTATTTATTTAGAGAGCGACCAAGCTGTTGGTAGTGATCCAGATAAAAACTTTTGGGTGAGATACAGGATGGCTGTTGTGAATCAAAAGAATCCAGCCAAGACAGTGTGGAAAGAATCATCTATCTGTACAAAGACTTGGAATAATTCTGTTTTGCAATTCATGAAGGTATCTGATATGTTGGAAGCAGATGCAGGGTTTCTTGTCCGTGACACTGTTGTTTTCATGTGTGAAATATTGGATTGCTGCCCTTGGTTTGAGTTTTCAGATTTAGAGGTAAGTGTTTATGGGTTTGCTCTGTCTATATGTTACCTAATGCTTGGGATTATTTATAGATGCCAAGTATTCTCTCTCTGTGTCTCTACTGAAGTTTTTGTCCTCCCTACTTCTGTAGGATGACTCCTCCTTGTCTTTAGATGTAAGAATAAGATTACTCATATTTTGCATGGCTATTTGTCTGACCCTGAGCTTTTCTACCTCTTATGTATTACTAGTTTAAAAGGTAAGATCTGGTTTATCATCGATCATATATTGTGTATGGAAAATTGGAACAAGCAAGTTTGAAAATAGGACCTCTTCCTTGGAACTTCTGATAATCTTTTATTGATAGGGTGCATGCAACAGCTCAAAACTTTGAAGGTAAGTATTTAATATAATGAAATAATCACCTTCCTCGAAACTGATATTTTTATCTTCATTTCTTGATAGAAGCAATAGAAGAGTTTCTTGCCATCAATTAGTCGATCAAAATTATTTTCCCTCCTAATTGCACCATTGCTGTTTTACTTACAGAAGTTTGATAACTGCTTCAGCTTCTCAATCTTGCATTGCTTTAATTGTACTTATTTAAAAATAAAACTTGTAAGTCAATATGTATCTCATACTTGAGCCATATGATATAACTAAGTGACACAAAGGGAAACTAGGAAAATAACCAAAAAAAAACTAACAAAAACTCATTTATTCTCTTCATTCAATATCATAAAAGGGTAATTATAAGAAGACAGCAGGTATATATATAGGTAACCTAAACAAATTCAAATTGAACTAAAATTCAAATAATCCTAATTTGGCTAAGGCACAACTTCGGGAATCCAAATAAAACACCACTGTGGAATAGGACATCCCTAGGCCTGGACACCTTTATTAAAATCCTGACATGCTGATAAACAAACCTTAAATTACCCCAAATTCCTAATTGCAAATCCCAGTTTAAATGACAGTTACATAATAAATTAATGGAATATCATCTCTTCCTGCATTACTAGGTCTAGGTTTAAGTTATATCATTGTGATTATCTATGCTCTACCTTTTAGCTTCTTACTGGTTGTAATTTGTGAAGTTTGATAGAAATTTTTATTATGATTTTTTTACAAATACTGGTGGTATTAAATTCTCATTGCACTTATTGCATGGTTGCCTGTGCCTTTCTTATTTACTTATTCATTTTTTGTTGTCTCAGGTTTTAGCTTCGGAGGATGATCAGGATGCTTTGACAACAGATCCTGATGAACTCATCGACTCTGAAGACAGTGAAGGAATAAGTGGAGATGAAGAAGATATTTTCAGAAATCTTCTTTTGCGAGCTGGATTTCACCTAACATATGGGGATAATCCTTCACAGCCACAGGTTACTTTAAGAGAAAAACTTCTAATGGATGCCGGTGCAATTGCTGGGTTTTTAACTGGACTCCGGGTTTATCTTGATGATCCTGCAAAAGTAAAGCGTTTGCTTCTTCCAACCAAGCTCTCTGGTAGTTGTGATGGGAAGAAGGTCACTAAGGCTGATGAGTCTAACCCCAGTTTGATGAATTTACTGATGGGAGTTAAAGTGTTGCAGCAGGCGATCATTGATTTGCTTCTGGATATAATGGTGGAGTGCTGCCAACCCTCTGAACGGGGTTCTATTGCTGATTCTCTTAATGCATTAAAACTTTCTCTAGACAGCAATGAAGCTGCTAGTCCTCTGGAATGTGATAGAGAAAATGGAGCAACAGAATCTGCACAATTTCCTGTTTATGAGAGATTGGATTCTGTTGCTGAAGGAAATAGTAACGCATCTGCTGTTCAAAGCTCTGATTTAAGGAGTGATGGCATTCAGGAAAAAACTTTTCCTGGACAGCCTATTAGTCCTCCAGAAACGTTTGCTTCTGTTTCAGACAATGCATCCCTTCGGACAAAGGTACAAATCTTTATTCCTAAGAGGTGATTTTCATTAAATATATCTAAATGGTATTAATTTCGTGATTTGGAATTTCAGACCAAGTGGCCAGAACAGTCTGAGGAGCTCTTAGGTTTGATTGTAAATTCACTAAGGACCTTGGATGGGGCTGTTCCACAAGGCTGTCCTGAGCCAAGACGGCGGCCTCAATCTGCACAGAAAATTGCACTTGTACTAGACAAAGCTCCTAAGCATTTGCAAGCAGACCTAGTTGCTCTTGTACCGAAGTTGGTTGAGCATTCAGAACATCCACTGGCAGCCTTTGCACTTCTTGAACGACTTCAAAGGCCTGATGCAGAACCTGATTTACGAATACCTGTAAGATAAATTACTATCTCTTTACACTATGCCATATCTAAATCATTGATTACATTATTTTCTTATGTTGATGGCTTGTTTTTGTTTCATAGGTTTTTTCGGCTCTTAGTCAACTGGAGTGTGGTAGTGAAGTGTGGGAACAGGTTCTGTTCCAGTCATTTGAGTTTTTAACGGATTCAAATGATGAACTCCTTGCTGAAACCATAGATTTTACGTTTAAAGCAGCATCTCAGTGTCAACATCTCCCTGAAGCAGTAAGTTTGAAGATAGATGGAAACTTTACTGTGCTCTTCATATTATGTCTTTTTTCCAGGGTATTTTATGAAGCATTTCTAACCTTAATATTTCAACATTTATTATAGGTTAGATCTGTTCGTGTCAGGCTGAAAAACTTAGGTCTTGAAGTGTCGCCTCATGTCCTTGACTTTTTGAGTAAGACTATAAATAGTTGGGGGGATGTTGCTGAAACCATACTGAGGGACATTGATTGTGATGATGAGTATGGTGATAGCTGCTCAGGGATGCCTTGTGGGCTTTTCTTATTTGGTGAACATGGAACTGCTCCTACTGGATTGCACGTGGTTGATGAGCAGGCTTTCCAAGCTATTCATTATTTTTCTGATATTTATGTACTGATTGAGATGTTATCTATACCCTGTCTTGCCGTTGAAGCTTCTCAAACATTTGAGAGGGCTGTAGCTCGAGGTGCAATTGATGCTCAGTCTGTAGCCTTGGTCTTGGAAAGGCGCCTCTCCCAAAGATTGAATAATAATGCCAGATGTGGTGCTGAGAGTTTTAACCATTCGGATTCTGTAGCAGATGGAGATACTATTGAGCATTTGGGAGTTCAAAGGGATGATTTTGCTTCAGTTCTTGGTCTTGCCGAAACGTTGGCCCTCTCGAGAGATCCATGTGTGAAAGAATTTGTAAAATTGCTCTACACAATATTGTTTAGATGGTATGCCAATGAATCTTATCGGGGAAGGATGCTGAAGAGGCTTGTTGACCGTGCTACCAGCACTGCAGATAATGGTCGTGAAATAGATTTGGATTTGGATATCTTGGTTACTTTGGTCTGTGAGGAGCAGGAGATTATTAGGCCTGTTTTGAGCATGATGCATGAAGTTGCTGAACTTGCAAATGTTGATCGTGCTGCTCTATGGCACCAATTATGTGCTAGTGAAGATGAAATTATTCGCATTCGTGAAGAAGGAAAAGCTGAGATTTCTAATTTGGCTGGGGAAAAAGCTAATATGTCACAAAAGCTGAGTGAATCTGAGGCTACTATCGATCGTCTTAAGGTATTTTATGTCATAGTCGATACTATATTGGAGTTATCTCATGTTAATTACCCTTGGAGAATTTACATATGATGTTCTTCATGAATTGACAGTCTGAAACGAGGGCTGAGATGGATAGGTTTGCTCGGGAAAAGAAGGAGCTATCAGAACAAGTACAAGAAGCTGAGAGTCAGCTTGAGTGGCTTCGCTCAGAGCGAGATGATGAAATGGCAAAGCTCTCTGCAGAGAAGAAAGCTCTTCAGGACCGTCTGCATGATGCAGAGACACAACTTTTACAATTGAAGTCCCGCAAACGTGATGAATTGAAGGTATTATAATATAAATCTTTAAATTTGTTAAATTATTAAGAAAAGACAAGTAGTTATGATGTTAAATGCTGCCAAGTATTTTTACTGTACAACTTCAATCTTCTTTGCATCTTTTATGAATATGTATCTTGATTAAGAAGTGTTGTGGCAACTAATAATGTTTTAGCAAATTTATGATGTCACTGGCGTATATTCATAGGTATTTCAAGATTTCCAAAATCTGACAGTTGTTGACACTCAATTCTACAGGTTTCCCCCTCTCTAACTCTTATGTGAGCAAATGTAATACCGATGCTTAGTTTGTGCAGGTTCCTGAAGGTAGATAGCCTTCAAACCTCTTTTTTATCCTAGATTTTCAACTTATAGGTTACTCCTCTGGGCTGCCGTTTCCTTGTTCAATAAATGCACTTCACATTTATGGTTCACTTGTGGAGGCAAACTACATAAGGGAGGGTAATGTAGTAACTTGGGACATATTCTTAATACCTGAGTCTCTGTTCCAAGGTTGAGTTCCTAATTATTATAAGCCTATTGTGAATTATCTTGAGCCATTTGGAACAACTTAGGTCTGAGAACTTTTTTGGTTATGGCGATTCTCTTGAATGACTCAGCAGAATGTTTAGAAATCTCTCTATAACCAGTCTCTGTCATCTCTTATTTGCTTGGGAATTGTTAAGAGATTCAGGGAGCAGAACTTTCCTTTTAAATATCGTTGCTGAAATGAACTCAATTCCTACAAACTTGCAGTGTGGGCTACCTGATTATTTTATTCATCTCTGAGTTGTACTCTTGGGAGCTGTTCTTTGAGGTTTGCACTGTTTGAAATCCTTTATAACTGTCACAATTTATTTTGGTTTAGAAGGAATGCTATGATATTGGGTTTTATGGACCAATCTAGTTGTTCTGAAGGCTCAACTTGGATTTCTTCCTCCGGTTGCACTAGAGTGGCATTTGAGCTTTTATATTGGGGGATTGATTAAAACCTAAAAAGCAGTAAAGGGGAAATAAAAAGCTATTTCAAACCTTAAGTGGTGGGTTGATGAATGAGGGTCAAAATATACGAGTCATTGATTGGCTACTAGCTAGTTTTACTTTATCTCTATCTAAATTCTTCTATCCCAAACTGCTGACTTGATTGTGAATTTATCTCATTTCATTATGTCTTTTGGCTATCATATTGTTATCATGATTTAGCTTATACAGCTATCTTTCTGACTTGTATTTTATTTCATATTTATAACTTCCGATTTTTTAAATAATTTTTATATTAAGGATTATCTCTCTCTCTCTCTCTCTCTATATATATATATATATATTAACTAAAAAAATAAATCTAGACAACCCATGCAATGCACGGGTTAATTGACTAGTTTAGAAAATAATGGGATAAAGTAGTATAGCTTGTTTTCTTCTACTTATTTGTCATCAAGGCATGCTTTTTTTTGTGGGGGGGAGGGGGGGGGGGGGAAGGGATGTTCTTATCTTTTTTTTTTTTTTTAATCTTTTTCCAAACAAGTGAAATCATACATTGATAATAATTTTCATCCACAATGATATATCTGGAGCATCAATGAGCACTTTAAAAAAATTAGTTCAGCAAAGATTTCATTTCTCCTTGTCCTGCATTGATTACTAGTTTGCTGTGGTTTTGTCTAATGGAGTTAAGTCATGAATTTACATCAATCTGTATTATTTACAGAAAGTAGTCAAGGAGAAAAATGCACTTGCTGAAAGATTGAAGACCGCTGAAGCTGCGAGGAAGAGATTTGATGAAGAACTGAAAAGATATGCAACAGAAAATGTGACTCGGGAAGAAATCCGGAAGTCACTTGAGGATGAAATTCGTAGATTGACACAAACAGTTGGACAAACTGAGGAAGAAAAGCGAGAGAAGGAAGAGCAGGTTGCAAGGTGTGAAGCATACATTGATGGCATGGAAGCAAAATTGCAGGCCTGCCAGGTTTGTTTTAAGATAGAAATTGTGCTTTCTCATTTATTGTTTTAATAATTTGATTGTTATTATTTTTTCTTCTTAATTTTCAAGAACTTTGTTTTGCCCAAAATGTTACCTGTATATATTGAATTTGTTCAGCCAACTTGATCTTCAATTTCAATGCCGTCTGAAGTTTTCAAATATAGGCTTAATGGGCGGGTTTTTTTTGGGCACTCTTGAATAATGTAATGTAATCAAGTGGATATAATTGGTATTTATTTCATGAGGTTTACCATGTATTCTATTTAATATTAGGTTGATGATGCTCGAAAAGTCTCTTTAGTTCAAAATCAGCTTTAAAGTAGTATTTTGTTGGATGGCTTAAAATAAAATAGTATGCCTACTATTTCCCTGACTAGTGGCTTTCAATTTGTCCTGGTATCATTCTTTAGAAGACGTTTGAACTCCAAAACCCTTGTCAATTCTATCTTTCTAGCAAAATTACAATATTGGTTTTTTGATTACACTCCTGAGAGAAATACGGTTGGATTTTGCAGCAATACATTCACACGCTTGAGGCTTCACTACAGGAGGAAATGTCACGACATGCCCCTCTATATGGTGCTGGTCTGGAGGCGCTGTCGATGAAAGAGTTGGAAACACTATCACGTATTCATGAAGAAGGGCTGAGGCAGATCCATGCCCTTCAACAGCATAAGGGGAGCCCTGCTGGCAGTCCTCTTATGAGCCCCCATGGTCTCCCCCACAGCCATGGATTATATCCTTCTGCATCTCCCCCGATGGCCGTGGGACTTCCACCCTCACTCATTCCAAATGGGGTAGGGATCCACAGCAATGGGCATGTGAATGATGCGGTAGGACCTTGGTTTAACCATACTTGAAATTCTTGGGTCATAGGCTTCTTTGTTCTGAGGATGTGACATCTCAATATCAAGGGATGTTGTTAATCTTGTCGAGTTATTTCTTTGGCATTTCGGCTGGTAAATCTGTTGGAGCAAGGATGCTGTGTAAAGGGAATAAACGAAGATGGAAAGGGTTGGATGCAAATTTGTCTGTTAAATGTGAGGAAGTGAGTCCCATGGAACTAACAGTTGCAAATGCCATACTCATTTGCGCCTTTTTTTTTGGAGGAAAAAAAAGAGAATTATAGGCTTTTTTGTTTTTTTGAAGTTATTTGTTGCTCTATAGTTTTTTCTAATTGGTCTCCATTTTGCGTTTCTTGCAAGTGAGGCTCCTCAATTGAGTGTCTAATCTTGGTTGGGATTTTTCACGAAAAAGAAAAAAAAAACTCTTATTCCATTGGAAAGATGAGAAGAAAAGAAATCTTGCTGCAACAGATTTGGACTATGTTTGTAGTGTATTTCCACTCAGTTGCATTCCTATCGGTCCTCCACTTCAAATTCAAATGTGATCTTGTTCATTTTTACATAAATCATCCTCCATTCTGATAATTGCTCCTGACCTGGTCAAAAATTTTTTAGTTGATGAATGTGGACGAGTTCTTACCTTCTTTTGTGGGTTTAACACTACGAACTCAGGTTGCAAACTGAAGTGGACAATAGGTTTGCCCTTGTCATCAACTGACCTTGGGACCTAAGAATCCTGAGGTCAGATGATTTTTAATTTTCAAACATGAAAGGCCCTGCACCGAAATTGCAGGCCACTACCGGTCAAATAGATGCCTAAGCCTGCATTTTGACTCAGCTGGATATTGGATAATGATCAATCTTGACACAATCATGGGATCAATCGAAATGAATAGGCGGCTTGCGTATCGTGGGGGGGAACATAAATATCAACACGTTTCATGAAATAATATAGCGTGTCTGAAAGTTGTGATAATAACTATCTAGATGTTTCCCAATACAGGACCCTTCTTATATGTTTTCATGACGTCCAAAGGGAAAAAAGGAAAAAGAAAGAAAGAAAGAAAGAAAGAGAGAGAGCGTTAGAAAGACACGCGTGATTTGGATTTGAAGTGCACAAAAGCGTTCGCCATAAGAAGAGAAAACTGCAAAACAAGATTGTCTCATATTTTATGTACTATTCAAGCCAGTGTGGCGCTAGGAATGAAGAGCAGGGGCAAAAGGGAGAGCTCATGTGTGGATCACCCAAATGCTTGGGGGGTGTCTATATTATCAGGGATGCAAGGAGAAAAATAAGTACAAGACGTGGCTTGATATGTCTCATTTGACTTGGTACGTGTCCTTTTCTTGCCGTTCCCAACTTTGTCTCAATTTTCTACGATCCATTCTCTTCCACATATTTGGGTCACTTGATTTAAACTAATCATCGTGATCATCTTCTCTTTCTCCCTCTTCATACCCAATATATTGACAGAAGAATCGTTCGCATTTTTTTGTTTCGAGAGAGGGAACTCACATTTTGATTCGTCTCTCTCATCTCATCGATCTGGGCATTGCTGGGTTGATTATAAGCCGGGCTTCTCAAGCCCCACCCCTTGCGTTATCTGTGTAAGCTCATTGCACTTTTTGAGTCATTATCATCGTCATTATCTTCTTCTTCCTCTTCTTATTCTTCTTCCGTCTTCATAATCTTCATATCCCTTTCGAAATCCATCTTTCTTGTTAGACCTGGACAATTTCGCAACAAAATTTATTAATCCTTTAATCCACATATTTTATTAAAAAAAAATCTAGTTCAATTGTTTATGGCAATAATTTAATGTTTTTTTCTACATTTTTTAAACGCAATGGCATGCCCCAATCTAATACATTATACTGCATCAGTTTTTGTTTTTTTTTTTTTCCGTTTTTCAGGAAGTGCAATGAATTCTTAATCATCGTCCCAAATTTGACTAGGACAAAATTAAGGCCGAGGGGGAAATAAGCACATTTACATTGTTAGGGCAAAAGAAAAGCTTGTAAATTTTGACATGGCAGAATAAGCTCTCTAAACATTATCGAAGTATATTTATTGACGACCTCCTTGCCTGGATATAATACTATCAGAATTAGAAGGACCCCGCATAATAGCTTTTGATGAGTTGTCATAAGTCATGGATAATCATCTAGATTCCCATTATGTCATTTTCTTTTCCACAAAGTGTGCTACAAAATTAGAAATTTAAATTCCATAATTACAAGCTACCCTGGTAACTTTCAGCTTAGAAATTAAAATTTGCTCTTCTTACGGTTGGTAGAGTTGACTACCTCTTTAAGCATGTGATGAGCTGTTAATTTGGCCATGAGCCATCAGTTGATGCCAGGTATAAAAGTTCGTTCGTTTTCTTAACTCCCCACTTTTGTCTCTAACTAATCTCTGTATTTAGAATTTAGAAGCAGAGTTCCTCTGCCTTCAGTTGGAAAAAAAGAAGAAGAAGAGAGAAAATTAAATACACTGTTTCATATCCCATTGAATTGCAGCATGAAGGAAGTTTGTTGGCCTTACTTTGATCCTGAGTTTGATACTCTCCCAGAAAGGATATATGGTCCCACGTAGGTGTTCCTTTTCCCAACCCTTCAAATTTCAACTTGTTTTAGCTCCAAAAACAGATAAATCACACGTGTTTCTGTGCCTCGCAGTTGCAGAGCCACCGTTGACAATGAATGCATGGAGGGTTGTACCGTAGTAAAGGTAAGTATCAGATAATGGAAAGTCCAGTAAGTGAATTTAATGATTCACAGATCCAGATAGCTAACGAGATCATTGCAAAATATGGAATCATGTCAGGTAGATAGCGTTAACAAGCAGGGTCTCCTTCTGGAAGTGGTGCAAGTTTTAACGGACATGAACCTTCAAATCTGCAAGAGCTATATTTCATCTGATGCTGGCTGGTTCATGGATGGTATCGAATTAATACCAATCTCCAAATTTGTCTCATCCTAAATAAAATTTCAATGGATCTACTTCTAATATGCGGTTCATGCAAAATTTGCAGTGTTTCATGTCAGAGATGAACATGGCAACAAACTAAAGGACCAGAAAGTCATTCACTATATCCAGCAGGTACTGCAATTTCCTTCTTCCTCTCGCTTTTTTTTTTTCTTTAAAAGTCTGTCATACCTAAAAAATTTCGTCAAACTTAAAAAGTAAATAAAATATGATACAAGTGTTTGCTACGGATCAAACTTGATATGATTTTATTTATAAAATATCAGTGCTTCCTAACTAGCATCAAATGCATCATGAGTTATGAATTGTGAAGGGTAGAAAAAGGGTTTTTTTTTATTTTAAAAAAGACATTAATTAATTTTTTGAACGTTCTATATAGCGTTCAGAGAAGCAGCAATCCCGCCCAAAGAGGGACTGTCCCATTTTAACTTTTTTTTTTTTAAAAGCAACAAAGAATTTATTTGCTCTCTCTCTCTATATATATATATGAAGTGAAAGAGGGTAAATGCGAAACGCATACATGCAGGCCATAGGAAGATCAAGGGGATCTCCACATTCCTTAAAGGCCAAGACCTATTCCAACAAGGTTTTCCCATACGTTCACCCAAACGAGCACACCGCCATCGAAATGACTGGCGCCGACAGCCCCGGTCTCTTTTCAGAGATTTCCGCTGCCCTCGCCGACCTCCATTGCAACATCGTTGAAGCTCACGCCTGGACCCACAACGCCAGATTAGCCTGCGTTGCCTACATCTCCGACCAATCCACACATTCCCCAATCGAAGACCCTCGCCGCCTCGCCTATATCGAAGACCGCCTCACCACCGTCCTCCGCGCCACCAACAACCCTAATAGTCCGACCGCCAACCAGCAAGAGGTGAAGACGGCGGAGTTCTGTGGCGGAGAAGGCACCATGACCACCGTCGAACGGAGGTTGCACCAGCTCATGCTTTCCGTTCGGGATTTTGAAGCGCCGTCGAGTCCGACGGTGACGATGTCGGAAGGTGGGGAAGAGATGGGAAGGAAAACGATGGTGAGAATTGAAAGCTGTGAGCAAAAGGGGTATTCTATAGTAAGCATAGAGTGCAAGGATCGTCCCAGGCTCATGTTTGATACCGTTTGCACTCTCACCGACATGCAGTACGTCATTTTCCATGCTTCCATCAGTGCCCACGCAGGTTATGCCTTTCAGGTAGTCTTACATTTAAAATTTCTATAATTTCATGAAAACATGGATTTCAAAAAATAATCGTCTTCACGTATACACATGTTATACATTTGTATCTAACGTAATTTTTTAAAATTATACTTGCACATTTTATATTTTATCTCATTGAAATATGCTTGTATTCGTCTCATCTCCTATTTAAAACGTGGCTTTGAAGTTTTTGCATGAAGCATAGTCACACTTTTAAAAAATGCGTTATGTTTACGTTTGACAAGTGTGGGACACTCTCCATTATACACAAGATGACTTTTTAAATTATTTACATACATACTTTATATTGATCATATCATAATGCTCGCGTTCTTTTTATATTCTATATGTATTTATGCTTCTTATAAGATTTTATTAAAACTGGGCTTTGATGTTATTCATATGATCGTACTCTCAAATGGTTACATATATATAGGAGTATTTCATTCGGCATATGGATGGGTATGCTTTGAGTACAGAAAGCGAGAAGGAAAGAGTAGCGAAATGCTTAGTGGCAGCAATAGAACGCCGTGTTTGTGAGGTTAGAAAATTGCTTAGCCAAAATTCTCATCGTTGAATGCCATTGTGTCATCAATTTGGTTAACAACTAATAACTCTATAATTTCGTGTGATTGTTATATTGGAAAAAGGGAGTTCGGGTGGAGTTGTGTGCAGAGAACAGGGTTGGGATGCTATCAGACATAACGAGGATGCTGAGAGAGAATGGGCTAGCGGTGGTTCGAGCAGATGTAGAAACGCATGGAGAGAAGTCAGTGAATGCTTTCTATGTGAGAGACGTATCGGGGAATTATGAGGTAGACATCGACTACTTCATTCAGTCTGTGAAGAGGGAGATGGGTCCTACGGTGCTCCACATCAACAACGATATTGACACTACCAATAGGACCCCCACCCCACTCTCCTTCGGAGACAAGCTAAGATCTCGGATTGAACGTCTTTCTCATGCCTTCATCCTCTCAACTCATGTCTAAATCTTTTCTTCTAACTCTACCTACTCCTCTTCCTCAAAACCGCTAGCTTCTATTCACAGCTACTTCTGAATACATGCTCCCTCTGTAAATAATAGCCAGTCTTTAGAGCAGCTTCTCTTCAGTCCTACATGTCCATTCCATGTCCAGCCAGGTCATGTTCTCCCTTCTCCCCCTTTTTTATTTGTTTATTTAAGAAAAAAAGGAAAAAAAAGGACCAAGTGGCTTGACCGGATGAAGACTGGATACCGTACGAATGCGGAGGAGCTAAAACCCAGTTTTTACGTTTCTGTCTCTGGCATCAAAACCTCAGTTGTCAGGCAACCAAACATGTCCCATGATGACATCAATATATATACTGTACATATATTATCCAATTTGTCAGTAAGCGTTCATTCATATGTTACGAAGCAAGATTAAACATGAACATTCATTTTTAAGAAAACATTAATTAATTGCTAGTCTCGACATCAAAGTGTCCTTCATAAGGTCAAATTCCGTAAAATTTTTAATTAGGCACTTAATTGCTCTAGGTTATACATTTTCCAGCAGTTAGCATGGAAAGGAAAGTGTAAAAGTAAATAATGGTTGATTCAGGTTCTTTTTTTGGGGGGGGGGGGGGGAGGTGGAGACAAATTTGATGTACAAATTGTATATATAGGGTACATGGATAAAATTATGTGTATATATTCATATATATGTATATATATATATATCTCTATTCTATATTTTCAATTTCGTATAGAACAATGATACTGCGGTACACGTTGCGTTTGGTATAGTATTTTTTAAAAAAAATTTCATGAAACCTACGAAACTAAGACTATTACGTTTGGAGTGAGTTTTTTAATTTGAAAGTTTTATTTTTTTTTAAAAAAGTTAGATAACTTAATCCTAAGACACTTTTTAATTGATTGTTAGGGTACTTAATTTATGTGATTTAATTATCTAAACAAATAATTTTTTTATAATAAATTTTAAATCTCTACACCAAACATCTCTCGAGTATTTTCAGTATGGATATTGCCTGGGAATTAAAGATTTAGACAATGCTACAAAACGAATAAGCAGTGGGTTATACTAACGTTAAATCCAATCCTCACAAAAATGTAGTTCAACGACAATTGGTCGTGAACTTTACAAGTACAAAACTTATATTTGCTTCTATATGAAAATTAATGGGTCCCTATTTGAAAGCGAGTACAGAAAAAATGAAAATTAAATTACTTATCCATAATTACAAAATTAGAGGGGAAAAGTGGAAAAGTCTATCCCAGTCCCACATTCAATCTCCTTAGCCATATTGAGTGCAGGATCATGTGAAAGACGTCATATCTTTCAGCCGGGTGATTCAAAGTAAAATGCCTCCTCACAGCCCTTACTCCCTCTTTGAGCTTCCAATATTTGCTCTCTGGAATTGCACTGATTATCTGCTTCAACCTTGGAATATCTGAAACATCCACCTGCACTGAAAACGACTCCCATCTCAGCACATCACTAAACGGCAACACATAATACTCCGATAGAATCACCGGCACGCATTCGGCATAAATTGCCTCCACGATTCTCGGGCTAGCCACTTCATACCCACTAGGGCAAAGACAAAACTTGGAGCTAAGCATCAAGGAATCGTAATCAAGGTCTTTGGGGAGGTATTCGTAGACGCGAAGGTCGTTGTCGCGGTCCTTCCAGTGATGGAGGAGGATGGGACGGATTGGGCCATGCAGTCCACCGGCGAAAAAGGCTAGATGGGGACGCGAAGCGTTGTCCGGAGGGGGTAAAAGGAGTTTAGGGGATACTTTGCCTCCGTAAAGGTGGATTTCTGGTAGGCTTACATCTTTTCGAGGGTTGAAGCCTTCGGTAATGTTGGCGTTGCACAAGACCCTGATGGACGTATTGTAGAGGAAAGGGTTGCCCTCTGATGCATGAGGACCCTGCATAAATACGGAAAACAAAAAGAGTCAAACATACTATATTCTGCAATATATGATTAATTGGTCCAGTTAGGCAATAAAGGATATAAGTTAAACCGCGGCATTTTTCAGTTACTTAATACGTAACAACTGAAATATGTCATATTTTATGATGTATATTAAGAAATTAAATATAATGCTATAAATAATAATGGTCTCCAATTGTAGGAGTACTAACTTTAAAATATGCTACTAACTAGCACCTGCAAATGCTAATAAGCATCTCGCATAGACCGTTGTCACAAGAAATCGTTGCTAATTACAATCTCAAAGTATTAATAATTATATATTATTATTATTAGTAAGTATTAGTTACTAACACATTAAAAAGTTAGTATCTACACCATAAAAGTTTATTATTAATATTCAGTAATACACTTGATTTCTTAATGTGTAGAAAAAAAATCCAACCTAAAATAAATGCATTTCAACCATAAGTAGAAAGAAGAAAAAGAATAGAGGTATAAAAAAGGGAATCAAACTAACCCAATCATGACAGGCAAGCATGAAGTGGTCGGCACCATGAGTGCTATTCCAGTAGGGGTACCTAGTAGACACCACCCTCACATAATCAGATACAAACCGCCTTAAAGGGCTGATATCGTTCGTGGGCGGAGTATAGAGGTACTTGACCATCCAGGTCACACTAAATGGCAGAAAGTATACGTGAGCGGCATCAGGATTATCGGTCCTAAACTTCCCAATGCCGTGTTCCATCTCATGGAGGAACCTTCCTTCAATTGAGTATATGTCTTTGCACGGGCCATAGTGAACAATAGGCGGTTCCCCTTCTTGGTAAACGTACACCTTGAATCTTTTCTCCATCTCCAAATAGCTCCTGTAATATTTCACCTAAAAACTCATTAATGTAATGAATCATCATATATATTGACCAATAAAATTAAATATACAGTTTGTATCATTGTAATTTGTTAAGAATTCTTTTACGAAAAAGAATCCATCGATCTAACCAAACAATGCGATTATTTATTTCAAAATGAAACTCAAATTGAGTGGCTAATCACTTTACATGATTAACTATTTGATTTTCGTAGACAAATATTGGCATATATTTATCTATAAAAATTCCTCCCTCTCTAAAATAAAAAAAAAAAATTCGACGAGAACTTATGGCATATGGTCTATTTGGACTTTTGATATATTTGAGATCTGCAAGTGCAAACTGTTTATAGAGGCAGCAAAATCTGAAAAAGCAATAGCATAATGAATTAGTACTAGTAAGCAGTAACTAATAACCTGCTTGGTTTCGGATCTGGCTTCTCTGCAGTCCAGGGAGGGAAAATGACATCCAGTCAGGCACTTAAATAATTTTTATTTTATTTTTATTTTTTTAAAATTTTAAAAATATCACCATCCTCCTCTTATTTGTGAAGACTGGACCGCATCCCGTCACCGTACAAATGCAGAGAAGCCAGACGCCTTGGTTTCCGAGGTTTAATATTTAACATCAAAGTCAAATTTAAGAATTGCTCCCTTACAGGTGATTTCGTAAAAATTAATGACGATTGTAACAGATATATAACAAATTGAGGGGTTTTCTTTTGGCTTTGATCATAAACTATATATTGCCCCCAGATATCAGATTGGCATCCATTACATGTATCGATTAATTATTGAAATTAATAAATTGTGATTTGAGGAGAATGGGTAGTCAATAAACTTTAAGGTAATTATAATGATAAGATCAAGATTTCAGTTACGTATAAAGTACTTATGGTCCCCTTGTGATCGGAATCATGGGTCTGAATGGGACTGACAACAACACTACAAATCACACTGTCCATTTGTCCTAACAAGTATATTTTCCCGATACAAGTTTTAATGAGTACATAGCAAAGCGGCTTTTCACAAAAGCTCTATTTAAACTTCGAATCGAATGAATGCTAGCGCACTTCGCACCCCCTATCGTCAAGTAGAAGAAAAGAAATTATGCCATCATAAAAGGAAAAAAAAAAAAAGCTCAAAAAGTGAAACATCGCGGGATAGAAATTTTACGGTGGCAGTGACTCAGAAGCAAAGTAGTGAATAAGCTTTCGACTCCTAATAAATTTCATACTATCTGAAAGTAGAAAGTGCGGAGGGCTTACTGGTGAAATAAGCGCGGGTTGCGATATATGTCTTCGTAGGGGATGTAATCGTCGCCGCCGTTGTCTGTGGACGCCAAAGGGAGATTGCTTTTCCTATCGGCCATTGCCCTGCGAATCGAAGCTCTTGCGCCAGCGAGTCCTCTTTCGAGCTTTTGTTTTCTGCTCAGTATTTGTTTCGTCCTCTGCTATGTATTTCGTTGATTATCGCATAATCAGAGACGGAGATTGAGACCATATAAAAGCAACAAACTCCACCATAACCGATAGATAATTCATAAATAAAAAATTAGCTACAAACAAAATCGAAAACTAAATCAAAGAAAAAATTAAAAAGAAAAATCAGAGACACAGCATTAATCAATGCGTAAATAAACACTCCGTTGGATGAAGAGAGTGAAACTCACGGTTACGGTTGGGTAGCTGGATTTGTTCCGGTGAAGATCATCGCCATGTTCATCGGAAACAACAGCTTGGAGTACTTTATCACCGGAAACCGTGAACTGAATCTGACTTATTTGCACGTTATATCCCTGATATAAGCCATCAAATGTGATTTGATTTAAGAACCGACCCGGAAGAAACATAATGACGATGATCGATATCGCAAGCAGCGAGTAAATTACAAAGAACAAGAGTTTATAAGAAAAGTTCATTGCGTTCTTCTGTGAAGAATTTCGAAGTGTTTGGTTTTCTCGGGAGAATGAGGAGTTAGGAATGTGAAGAAATATAAAGCATGGAAGGCGTAATGATGGAGACCGGCATGGAGCTATCTGTGTGTTTCAGTCACACTCAAACTCTATTAACGAAGGTGGAAAGTGTGAAGTAGAGGATACGCAATGACGGATTTGACCTTCTGGATGTCACTTTGAATGACAATCTTGTCCACGTGAGGGAACTAGAAACGTGATCACATACGCGATTCATGTTTGTTAGGAGAGCGATAACTTCCTTTCCCGCCAAAGTTAGCTCCGAAATTTGCCCGTTTTGAAGTTCCTAAGCGTTAAAATCCTACGAAGTCGTTCTAAAATTTAAATTTTAAAAAATGCTTATCCTTCGTTTTCTCCCAAGGAAAAAAAAGAGAGTAAATCATAAAAATTTCTTTTAAATTTTATTAAAATTACATAAAAATTTTTAATTTTTAAATTATACACGAGCATCTATTAAAATAAAATTTTAATTTATATTTTTGTCTAATTTTAAAATTTTTAACTAAAATATCTCCTATTTAAGTTTTTTAATTAAAAAAATATGTATTTTAGTTTAATGAAATGCATTTTAATTAATTGAACTAAAGTGTATAGTAACATTTTATTTAAAAAATTTGTATATATTTTAAAATTAAAAAATAAATCTATATAATTTTAGTTAAATTAAAAAAATGTCAGTATAACTTTAATAAAACTTTGATAAAAATCTGTGTAATTTACTCCAGAAAAAAATTATTTTTGATTTGGATTATCTTGTCCTCAGTTTCCGAGAGCGAGTGAATTTTAACTAGAAGATTATCTTTTTGCTTTTCTTTGCTTGATACAATCAATATTTTATATTCAGGATAACGGTGATATCGTTTATCAAATATGACTTTGTCCGCAAACTTGAATAGGAGAGTCTATAAAATTATTTCCTTTTTAAAAAAGATTAACGTATGATTTATGTATAATTTACATGTTATTAAATATATTTAAACAGACTCATTTATAACATTAAATTACTAAAAGATATTTCAGAATATCACTTTTCATATCTGAGATTTTTTTATATCAATATGATGTAAATTTTAAATCGAATTTAATATTAATATATAATTGGCTTTAAAATCTTCAAAAGATTTTACAATTGGTATTAATTTGAGTTTTTTTTCTTGTCACAAAAAAAAATCTTCAAAAGTGTATAAAATTGAAAAGTTTCTTATACGTCTTTATTGTTATGAGTAATTTTAAAGGTTTAACGAAATAATATATCTGGTCAAAATTTCCAAACGTCAATGAAATTTAAAAACTTTATATAACGAATTTACTTTGTTCTGTTAAAAGTAGTATACTTATTTTTTATTTTAAACATATGATGAGATAATGAAAGGTTGTAAATTATATATATAATTACTTATTATCCATTATTCTTTTATTTTTAAATTGACCAATACGCTGAAAATTTTTAAAGCCATATGTATTACATTACATAAATATAGATATATACTTGTAATCAGATATAATCGGATATTATCACCGGGACTCAATCTGCGTAGTTCCTATTTCATAGAACTAGTTTAAACTCGAGACCATACAATTATTTATAAGTATTTTAAATTTGAGATTTAAACGTTAAGATATGCTTAACATGATTAGGTTATAGTTTAATAATGAGAGATTTGAGTAAGTTATAAGAATTTATGCAGTCATGAATTAGACTGTACCCACTTTCAAATACTTGCTTAAATTAGCCTTCAATGGCGTGCATGTCAAAAAAATGGGTGGCTGTTCTTCCTTGTACACTTAAATTCGGAAACACCTCCATCATCATCCCGGTACCAAAGTGGAGCTAATCATTCTCCGAAGTCTCCAATGAGAGAATGGTCACGTTAGAAACTTATAAGTCACACTAGTTAATGACTTCCTACAATTCTCTGACTAAATCTTCACTAACTCTGTTATCAATGACTGGTTATGAGTTAAGGATATACCACTTATACCACTTGACCATATAGATCATATTTGTCAATCAGCTTAAGTATTGAAAAGGAGAGAGAGAGAGAGAGAATGGAAGAGTAGGTACAAGGTTGGTTATGTTGGCCGGGGCGAATAGAAGGTGCTATGACAGAATTTGAGAAGCTATATGCTGTGTTTATTAATAGAATAAAGGAGGTTCAGTGTTGGTTATATTGCTGGGTTTATTGCTCCCTAGGCGCTCTATTGAGTTCATGGACTGGGACAAGAATTTGAGAAGCTTTAGGCCTTGTCTGTTTTGGATTACATTGATATTTTGGTTCAAAAAAAAACGCAAGGTTTGATTCATATGTTTTAATTAAAAAAAAAAAAAGCTTTGTTTTTCCACCAAGACCACTACCATATGCATTTGAGGAAGCTCTACCAATCATTGGGACGATTATCATAATTGATCTGCAATTGGGTATAAGGTAAAGCTGGAAGTGGAAGGAGGATTGAATTTTTTAATATTAAAGTATAAACGTTGCTTTCGCAGTATGGTATTTTCGGGTTAAGGGATTCGCTAATACTTTAAAACAAAAAATTGACATGTAGTTTTGACATTGTTAATATTAACAACATTTTATAATTATATAGTCATACTGTGAGAACCCGACGTGATGCAGGAGAAGAAAACCGACGTGAAGAAGAAGCCATGCAGAGAAGCTGACTTTTCCATGCAAAACTGGACAGCTGCCACGTTGGAATTTTGCTCTTCCAGAAATTACATATGTACCCCTCCTCTCCTTCTTCCTTCAGCTGGATTTTTCGGTCTTCTCCCATCCAGAATATATCCTCCAGCGCAGCATCACAGAACCGCCAGAGTTATGCTTTTCATCCTCTGTTTCTGGACGCTGCTCCCTCTGTTCCTTCGAGCTGCTAGCGTTGAGTTTCTGCTTCTTCACGCCTTGAGTTGCTTCAGTTGAGTGCTCCAAAATTGATGCTCCATCCAAGTCGCATGGAAAGCTCTCTGCTGGACGAACTGGGTGTTAAGTGAAAACTGCAAATTTTTGCTTCTCTGTTCAGCGCTGGGCTGCCCTGTTCAGCGTCTTTGCTATTACTGTGAGTTGCTCCTTCAGTTCCTTCATGCTGTGCGAGCTGTTCCCATCTGGTAGAATAGCTTCATTCCAGTCACATATCTCCTCTGGTTGAATGAAGACTAAAGCTGACCGAAAAATTCCTTTTTTTTCTTCCCTGTTTCAGCGCTGATTTTGTTCAACTTACAGCTGCATGTTCCTCCTTGAATGGGTTTCATTTTGCTGCTGGTTTTGGGTGAGAGCATGCCAGAAAATTCTGATTCTTCTCCTCTGTTTAGCGCCATGGTTGGCTAATCCAGTTTTCACTTTCTACTGCAAATTTCCTCCTCTGTTTCAGCGCTATATGGGTCCAAAATTAAACTGCAAGTTGCTCCTTGAAGTTGCTAAGCCTTGCTACTGATTTCTGGTGAAACCAAGCCAGAAAAACTGAATCCTCAGGTCCGAAATTCTGCTGTACAGATTGCTTGTGTTGGATTCCTTTTTCTTCTCTATTATTCACGCCATGTGCTTCTGCTGGTTTGAAATTCTTGCAGCTCACTTCCTCTTTGTTTAAGGCTGAGTCACGTGGCTGGGTGAGGGTGGCAGGAGAGTGACGCTGTACTGTGTTTGTTTTTAGCTTGGAACTTTCGGATGTAAGTGTTATTTTTGGTCAGCTTGTTATGCATTTTTCTTCCCTGTTTATTAAGGCTGTAATACGTCCTGTGTTGTGGCAGTTTGGAGGGGTTCAGCGCAGGAGAAAAGTGAGGAAGGAAGATGACCCTAGTTGAAAAAAAAAAATTCTGATCCAATCATACTTAACTGTATGTTCCCTCTTTTATACATTAATCCTTCCTAAAAATTCTGCATATGTATACACACCTAATTGAATTAAAGATCAAACCCCCACTATGCTCCTTTCTTAATTGTTAAATTAGAATAAATTTTTCGATTAAAGATGGTGGACATTTCTTTTAATTTTTGCAATTGGGTTTAACTCCTGAGTGGAACCAAGGAAGTGAAGGTACAAAATATGTATAAGAAACATACTGTACGCGTATGGGAAGCGTAAAAAAATTAGTAGAGAATTTGATATTAAATTTTGATAAGTCCAAGTCCTTTATGGAATTAATTGGAGTGCTTCGTCTTCTAAACTCTGGTAAATGGGTCTTGTAGGGTATTCAGGAGACTGAGATATAGCCGAGGAACGAATCAGAGAATTTCTGTAGTATCTCGGAAGGTGAGTAAGTAATGCGGACCAAAGACTCAGGAAATTCTTATTTCTGTTTTTAAGTTTCCTTGTAGTGTTTTAAGAATTTGATTCTCTATTTATGGAGATATATATATTTCAAAATGTAGTCATAAGCATATTTACCAAAATTTGATTTCAATTGGGAATTTTGCAAGTTTACGGATGTTGAGTTAATTGGAAATCCTACTGTGAACTTGATCTGAACGATACCTTGTCTGAAATGTTATTTGGAAATTTATGGAGTTATCTGCTCAGAACCCTGTAGCTAACAGCAGTAGATGTTAGCCCTGGTGCATCATGATCTAAACCTCAGCTAGCAGGGGTGGTGCTAGCCCCGTGTGCAGGCCACCACACGCGGAGTTATTTTATTTTCGCAAGATGAAAGCTTTGCGTCTGTAGTGATTTTCCCCGCGAGCTGTGTGCTATGCGTCTGTGTTCCAATTGGTTCTGTTTAGATGCGTTCAGTGTATTTTGAAAAAGGAGTTTGTTTAAAATCTGTTTCATATGATCTATATCTGTATATATATATATATATATATATATGTAAACCTATTTGATCTATGTTTATTTTAAAAAGGGTCGGTGTGCTTATTCACTGAGTATTCGACTCATATTTTTTATATATATATTTTTCAGAAAGCAGTAGGGACTCTAATCTGCCCCCAGCCGCCTTCTAGTGGCCAACCCCTTGAGACGTTCTTTGGCGAGCCTGCGGAGCTCCTGTGGGTGTATTTGGATTGTATATGTATTTTTTTGAAACTCTGTAAAAACCTTGTAAATTTAGCTCCACTGAGTCATAGTTAGGGTATCCTCACACCCCAGATATTTTCTTTTGGTCTGATTGTACCCCTGTTGGGATATATTGTACTAGCTGAGCGTTTGTAGAAATATCGGGAGGTCTACGTTATAGAGGAGACTCTGCCGAAATTTCTACAAATGTCTTCTAATGAAAAGCTTATATATTCTATATGATTCAAATTAATGCCATAAGTATTCTCTCTGTCATTCCGCTTCCGCGCATGTGTATTTAAATTGTGGGGTGTGACACATACATTTAAAAACAAAATGACGTAAAGAAATGAAAGTACATACAAAACTCACTTTCTTTTTTTACATTCATTTTCTTTATTCTTTTTATCTTTTTTCAACTGGTTTTTATATAATTAATTAGTAACTGTAAAAAATTTAAACTTTCTAAAAACAACTTTAATGAAATGCACCTGCTATTCAAGTGAAATACATCGTTTTATTAAAATTGCCCTCAACTCTCTCTACTTTGGAATGGTGGCAAAATGCGACCCAAAGATGAAGAAGTGACAAAGACTTGTTTGCAAGTCGCTAGAGGGAGCAATTTGTATCCTTTGTTAAGAGTTAATTTATATGGTGCAGTTAAAAAGAAATAAATATAAAGTATGAAGTCAACATTTTAAAAAATATATAGTGGAGTGAAAAGGATTCATTTGCCTCGTGAGACTGGCCATGGAGGAGACGACTGAGAGAGAGAGAGAGAACAAAGGTGAGAAAGGGAAAGGAGGAAGAATATAGAATGGGGCCTCGTAAGCACAAGTATGCTTTGTGTGACTACAATAGGGTTTTGACCTTTTTTTTTTTGGGAATGAAAACATTCTAGTATCTTGAGCCATCTTATTATATTATAAAACTAAATCAGACTTCCATGTAGCAGTTGCTGCTTGGCAGTTTTATCTCAAGTAATAAAGATCCGTACTGTAACGGATATTATAGATATTGAACAAAAGGGAAAAAAAAAATTGGGACGAGAGCAGAGCACTGAATATCAAAGAAATTGTTCCAACTGTAGAATCATTATTAAAGGAGAAAGCATGGGGGATGATTAAGAAACACCATCAGCTAGCGATATAGCTCAATGCTTGGGCCAGAGAATGACGGAGCTTTCTGGTGAAGGAACTTGGCTTGAAGGCAATAGTGACGGCCAAGCCATCTACATATATAGAACACATATTTCAAAGCGGATTTATCACATAGGCACTTCCTCAAGTAAGATGTAGATGAAATATGAGGTCTATTGGCAAATGATCCCTAGTTTCTTCAGTGATGCCCGTATGTCATCGATATCCTTTCTTTCAGCCCGCACAACACTGGCATTTTCCAAAGGGAGAACATCTTCGAGTGGATAACTCCTGTTGTTGTGAAGCTTACGCGCATCAGAACCACTACCCTTTATTATCACAGTTTTGTGGATCCCTCCCACCAATCCTTCATAGTCGGTGTCTCCACATTCTCCCACAAAAACCACGGTATTAGACAAATCCATTCCCCAACGAACATAGAGGTACCTGAAGTAATTGTTAGTATGATAAACGGAAGGATAATGATTGCAATTATCAAAGAAACAAACACATGGGTCATCAATAAATTGGTAATCCAAGATACCAAAGAAACGTTAGATGATAAGAGGCTCAATAAAGAGGGCAGGTAAAATTAGGTTTCTTGTTCATGCAAATTAATGATCATAGGCTCCCTGTTTTATGTAAAGAACAAGATGTTTTCACGACATGTTAATATAAGTATGACCATATGACTAGCCTTTTCAGTCTCATCAATGGTTGTCCACTTTTCTGATGATAATTCTTGTCTAACCCTTGAGAAGGCAGGAATACGACTTTTTGTTCCACTACAAGTCAACATCCTTATTCACATGTGCCTATTTAGTTTCTCCATTATTTACCTAAAAATCAACAGATAATCATGTTGATCTTCCAGCTGCAGCTGCTATTCTCAAATTAAGAGACCATTATTTGAAACAAAAAGATCAATTAAAATAAGTCACTACGTTTTAAACATGAGAACCACACCCAATATTTAGAATAAAGAAGTTCTGAAGTGATATATTTCACAAGTTGTCATCATTTTCTAGTAATCTTCTAATTTTAAATAGTATTCATAAAAAACCTAACAGCAAAGGGTTCTCAATTAGTTGTTGAAACATTGACTAAAATCTTCAATAGAGAATAGTGAAGCACGAGCTGAATTATCCTTTATACATAGTTTGACCCTCAATTTCATCAACCTAGGTAGCTGCTATTAGTAAAAAGAAAAATGCAAGACTGACCAACTGATTTCACATCTATACCTGAGTGCTTGGCATCTGGAAGCTAAGACAGGGATGATGTTCAACCTTGTCCCATTTTGACAGTATATAACATGGCAACGAAGAGCTTGGATCCTCATTAGTTTCCGAAGTTCCGTAACTGGAGGAAGCTGTCATTATAGAATAGGAATCAAACTTGTCAAAATGTTATAAATATTCCACAAGGATTGATATGCTTAAGCACTGATGCTTCATGATGTGATAAACCGTACACGCCAGAGAATAAGGAACATTACCAATGTTGGATCCTTCACTTTAAAAGCATAGCAATGTGCAGTCGATCCTGCTTCATCTTCAGAGATTACTGGTCCCTCTTTCCTTTTATCATTGATTGAAGCAACCCAACGAACCAAAGTCTTTCTCATATCCTCTCCCCCCCATCGGTATTCGGTGTGAGATTGATAATCTGAATCTACAACAAAGGGAAGTCCCGTAGGACTCTTCTCTGAGGTTGGATAATAGAGCTCACTACCACTGTTACATATAAAAGCATCAAAATCTGATGGCCTAAAATTTCCTGAAGCTATAAGAGAGTTTATCTCGGTTATTGTCAAGGAAGTTGACAATATGAATCCTATGGAGCCAGCGTCCCTGTCCTTCTGCACTGCCTTGACAATTTTGTTGAGAATTTCAAGAAACTCTGAAATTTCATCAGAAGCAATTACAAAAATGTATTTCCTCCTTCTCAGTGTCAGAAACTTAGTTATTGCATTGCTGTCTTCTTTATCCATTGACCCTACTTTTCGCGTGCTGTCAATGACATTCTTTGACAATGTTGACACAGCATGTTCTGTCTTGCTCTTTCCACTAACAGTATATTTTTTGGAGGTATCTAAAGCATTATCAAGGTTTACACTCTCTTCAGTTTTTCCACCATCCAGTGAAAGCTTCAGATTCAATGATAGATCATGTACATCTCGCAAGGAATCACCAGGTGAATCTGATTCTGAAGTTTCGCCTTCACCATCACTTCTCTGCCATTTTGGCTGCCTTGGCTTGCAAGTAGCTATTCGAGATAAGTAAGTCTTACAATGCTCTGGCCAAGAGAAAAGGTGAATATTTTTCAGCCCATTCTGCCGGCACTTTGCCCAAAGTTGTTTATCAGAAACAAGCTTCAAAAGAGCATCAGCAATGGACTGTTGATCATGGGGATCAACTAGAAGACCATTGTCAAGAACCTGAAATAAATTAGTCATTATTCATCAACAACAATAAGCTATTATAAAGCATCAATTCATCATGTATTCAATTATCAGGGGAATTTGTGCTTCCTAAATTCTGGAAAGGTCGCAGCAGATTGACAAACCCGATGAATATCAACAGGGCCACCATTTTTTGTTGCAACAATAGGCAAACCATGAGCTGCTGCCTGGAAGAAGAGCCTTGTATTAGAATTTTCTACTTGTTCATTTTTAAACACAACAGAAACTGCAATGAAGGATAAGAGAAGCACCTCAATCAAAGTAAGCCCAAATGGCTCAATAAAAGCTGGATTAATGAAAACACCCTACAAATATTAAAAAAAAAAATAGTGGAGAGTGAATACATCGTGTAAAAATTGGGTGATGAAGGTATATAAAATTTTGTAAAATAACTGTAGTTGAATCATCTAGGATTTTATGCAAAGAGAAACAATTAATTTATGGTGAATTTTTCCGTGCATGCTAAGAAATTAGATGCATTGGTATGATTTGTAACACGCTATGTAACGTAGTGATAGCGCTTTACAATGTATTGTTAATGTTTAACTAATGTGTTGAGAACAGTTAATAGTAACGTAATAGTAGAGTTATTAACATTTTGACAGTTTGTCGCCAGCTTAATAAATAGTGTGTTAGTAACTTGCTAATGGTGACATCTAAGTGGAGTTATTAGCATCCTGAGTAGCCATTACTAATTGTAGCTAAGTGTACCATAGAATCCGCCTTAATTCATGTCTCAACATTATTTGATAAACAATTTAACTAAGCTACCTTGGATTTTGCGGCTAGACGATAGATATCAGGAACTTCTGACTGCTTATGGTGTTTAGGATATGCCACTTGACCATATAGATCATATTTGTCAATCAGTTTAAGGATTGAAAGGAGCACAGAAGCATTTGTTGTGGACATTTCTTCAATATCATCTCGATTTCCCATTATCAATGTCTGGAACAACAGAACAGTATAGGAAAAAAAAAAAAGGGAAAAAAAACTAACGGATGAGAAATATGCTACAGAATAAACAGTGGTAGCTCAACGAACTGAACGTACAAGGTTTGCTAACTCCCTGAGAGGGCGACATTCTCCAAAGGCTTTGACTAAAGTCGTGAGATTTTTTTTGGGGTCTGGCCGGGCAAGCGCAAGTATCATAGGCTTGCGTGGATTGGAGAAAAAACGCATGATCTGGTAACTCAATCAACGGTAATAACAATATAATAAAAATTAAATCTACTATATCCCCAAAAAAAAGTTTTTTTGAAGTGTTAAAAAGTAGCCACGTGTTATCACCAATCCAAAGTAAAGGAGGAGTAGCTTTGACCTCAGACCAAATTGGTGAGTCAGGAGTAGACTTATCTTCGTTCTTTTCCACTTCATCCAAATCGGGCGGTACGATATGACTGAATTCCATTCCGGGAGGAATCACCTTGACGAATATGATAATTTAGAGCATGTCAAACTTCAGTTAATGAAATATATCCAATCATAAAGATGATAAAAAAAGAAGGTTCAAAGAATTTGAACTTGGCACGGGTCTCTTGATACTTACAACCATACGAGGCATAAACCTGCCATGACAGCTTACACCCCTTTTCATCCTCGCTCTCAATTTGCGTTCTAGGATTGGATCAAAGCCATCATAAAGACGCCATTGCTCCTCAATCTCCTGTCTTGTGCTGGTTATAACAATTTCAGAGACATCGAGAGTTAACTCCTCTGCTTCTATTCGCCGCATTATTTTGTAGGTGGCATTAATTTCTTCTCTTGACTGCCTTCCTTGTTTTAAAAGTTGTTCAAGCTTATCCCGTCCGAGTGAATGGCCAGTGAAGATCATAGGAACATTTAAAGATCCAGATAGAAGAGCAGCAGAGTCACCTGCATCAGCGTAATGTCCATGAATAGCAGCTGGCCAGACTGGATCTCCGCCACTAACCTGTTCACCCAGAACTTTGGACATTTGGATGATGTGCTTCAGTGCACTATCAACAAACTCAGGTATATATGGCCAAAGGTGTTCTTTTGGTATATACTTATCTTTTGGGCCAAACGGTATACGGATAATATATGCCCCGCTACTCTCCCGACACTCTTGAGGTAAGTAGTCTGAGCCTCTTGGATTCAGCATCTCTGTTGGTTCACCATAGCTCCAATCTACATCAGGAGCTGATACTTGTCTTGTTAGCAGGTCAACCCTATAAACACCTGGCATCATTCCTAATGCCCTTGCAAATTCTACGACATACTTAACCTAAATAAGAGATATGAAAGTTTAAAATAGAGGAAACAAATTACCGAAAAAAAAAAAAAGAGCACCAAAACCCGATAGTTACCTGACCACCTGTATCAGAATCACGACCTAATTCCATGTTTTCCCCTCGTATCAAGCCATGAAGGCTGCAAGATGAATATTTGAATCCCACTAGTTAGATATCGATAAATACAATTGGGTTAATGTGAAATATATAAATAGGCTATGAAATCAAACATCGATACTAAGATTTTGTTTACGGTTATGAATAAGCTAGTGATTTCACTCACTATAAACCTCTATATAATCTCATGAGGAGCTACTGCAAGGAAAAGTTTATGTTAGTGCCTGATTAAAACAATGTAGAGTTTCTTTTCCTTGTGCTGACTAGCCCAGTTCTCCATCGCATCAATAGAACGGACCCTAGGCATTCTTCCCCTAATGCTATCACCATGAGCCGAATTATCACCTACAGCATCCCCTTTCTCTCCTTCTGATAGGTCTTCTGACATGTCAGCAGTTGCCTCTCTACGTCCTCTTTCACGTTCAAGACGACGCTTAGCATAATACCCGGCTTCGTCTCCCTCAAGCTGATAAAGAAATCAGAGGAAATTAGATGGCAACCACATCAATTTAGGGTTATGAAAAAAGATGTGATAAGGAATGGTTGAACACCATTTTGGTTTCATTATGTTTATTTGACAAGTAAATTGACAAAATGTGAAGCTCCATTCTGATGTTGAATTTGACAAATCAAATACTAAGTGGAATCAGGTAGCCACAGGGGAAGCATGTAGATCTTCTAATTTCCTCAATCAGATATGGCATAAAAGCGATAAATCATTAAAAATGATCAACTTCAAAACAATTGTAAAGATCAAAGACATGCAACTCTATTTACCAAATACTAGTAATTTCTATTGAAGACCTTTGATGTAGAATCCCAGAGCGAAATATTGAAGTTAATTAGAAGATAGTTATAAAGACTAAAAGCAAAATCCTACTTCAATGATTCGTAAGATAAATTTATGGTTCACCAACATAGGCTTCAGTCTTCTCAAAAGACTTCTCCTGTTAATAAGATCTCGAACTTGGAGAGTGATGATCTAATCATCTAGGACTAACGTCAACCTAATTCACCATAATCAGCTTAAAACTCTGAAACCATGACCAGAGAGCAAGCAATGTAATTCTAAAGTAAAAGTTTTGCATATTACTCACTCTCACCATGTCGTCCTTTTTTCATTTTAGAATGAGGCTTAAACAGAGCTGGAAGAATAGCAATCATATTATGGAAACACATTTCCCAAATTGATTATAATACAAAACAATCACCTACCGTGTAATTTTTATAGAATGGCATCTCCACGATTTCAAGAAGGAAAACATACAGTTTGTAATGAAATGAACATACACTGCTGCTTTGTGAGTCTTACTAGGATAAAATATCAACCTCTTCGACTAAATAATTCTGCTGGAATTCAAAATTTCAGATGCTATGTGAAGTCTTCATTCATAGTTACATACACAGACGTACGGGAAAAAAAATGTAAAGCTAAAAGTAAACGTAAATAAAGACAAAGAACCTGCTTCTTCTTGCGCGCCAAATTCCAAATCCTCCAGCACATGTTCTCCAGTCTCGTATTCCTCTCCTCCGTCCTACCCATCGACGCAGCCTTAATAAAAATTAATAAAAAAAGAGAGAGTAAGACAAATCTTGATCATACTAGATATATGAGTATGTATATCACGTGCTTAAATGGCAGAGAAAGGGAATCGTAAGGTGAACGTACTCGAATCCACGAACGATGAAGATCGGTCTCATCGAATCCGGTGATGACCTCCTCGACGAAATAGCGGGTGGGGCTGAAGCGACCTCTTTCTCGAAGCAGCAGAGATGATTTTGCTTTATCATCGGCGATCCCAGGCCCAACGTCAAGGATCGCCTCCAAGTAGCTGTTGATCCAATCGTTTCCCGCCATTAGGCTCCAGAGGGTTCAGAACAGAAATATTCACGTACAACTGAGCCGATACGATTGAGCAAGCACACGAAAAGAGAGTGTGCCTCTACGTTGAAAAGAGACAGCGAGTGCTTTTACAAGTGCGTACAACATTAGATCATGAGAGTGGTGATAACTGATTCGGAAGGAAGTGAAGGTAGATGTGGCGCGGATAATCTACGAGAACTTCCACGTTCTAAGCTCTGCGACTTCTCTGGAAGAGGTTGGAACCTGTGCTTTTGCTTTCACGTGGATCGCTCCTATTTTACTGCTTCTTCTGAGTTCTTGCCTCCATTTATAGTGTTGGACTTTCGTCTATTATTTTCAAATTTATGCCATCCCTTTTTTCAAACCACAAACCATCGGTGCTGTTTCACATGATTCCCAAGTTTTTTTTAGAATACACTTGTTATATCATGATTCTCTTCTATGCTTGTTTTTCTAAAATTCGTACTTTTTAAGGTTCCATATTCTTATTGTCACATCAAAATTATTAATAGGTTAAAAATTATTACGGTTAATCAAAGTGCATCTTTATTAACTTGGCCTATACACGTTCTTATAGAGTATACTCTTAAAATTCTTTAAATAGGGAAGTTTAATCTCAATTGAAATACAAACTGACTTAAAGATATATTTGTCAAAAAAAAAATGCAACTTTATTTGCTTAAGACAACAAATGACTATAATGTAGAATAAAAGCTAAGTAAACTCCAAAAAGGGAAAAAAAAAAAAAAAAGAAGACAGGGTTAACCTTTGATATACCAACTCTTATCAACAAATTTAAATTGAACCCCAAAAAAAAAAAAGCTATGTGCACGTTATTATAATTTTTATGTGGAATACTTAACTACATTAAAAAGTGTTTTAAACTCAACAATTTCTATAATATATATCATATACGAAAAATAACGTACATGAGTGCACGAAATTTACAACAAAATTTAGAAACAATAAAATATGAGTATAATCCTTACATTAAAAAAAATTTCTCAAATCTTTCGGCAAACGGCATTAGTATTTACCACCGTTGTCAACCATCTAATATTGCCCAACTTGAATGGAATCCACAAGGCATTTTATTGGTTTGATTAGGGTGAGCATTTAAATCCAGAAAGGTTTCTCTGCAGTCGCGGTGCAGTCACGTTATTTAGAGATTTTTGTTTTTTTGTTTTACTTAAAAATAACAAAAAAAAGGTTGGAAATGACATAATGAATTGAATGGATATCATGTTGGCGCCACCAAATTGAAAGACGCCACATCCAACGTGGGTTCGAAAGACAATAACAGTAAACTGAGAAAAAGAGTGGAAGAAAATAAAATAAAATAATGAGTAAAATAAATAAAAAATAATATTTTTATTAGTATTTTAAAAAATAATAAATAATATTAAATAATAATAATAATAACAATAAATATCATATACTCTCTCTGGTCTCATATATAAAAAACAAATAACTAATTCACAAGTATTAAGAAAGTTAATTAAAAGTAATTAATTTTTTTTAATTTTGTCTCAAATAAAAATTATTTTTTAAAAATATCTATATTTAATATATGTACTTTCTCTTTAAAATTAATGACTACCACTATTCATAATTTGAATAACTTATTTAATAAATGACATAATTAAAATATCGTAATTAATATGATAGTTTGTTTTGTTATATATAAAACCAAATCAAACCTCAAAAAAATCTTTTATATATATGAGATTGAAGAAAATAATAATTTATTTCCTACCCTTTTCTCATTTTTGCCTCTTCCTCGTCTCATGCTTGGCCAAATAGTTGCGGAAAAGGATAAGGTCTGGAAACAAATCCTCTCCCATGCTTCTCTTTCTCTTACTTTTTTCATAAGATCTGGATTGTTTAGATTTTAATCTAAATGGTTTAAATTTTTTTAAAAATTTTTTAAATTTAAACAATATTTTTTTAAAATTTTATAATTAAAAAAATAATTTTATTTTATATTTTACTCTTTTTTAAAAAATTATTATTTTTTAAATCTGAACCGTCTAAATTAATTTAGACCATTTAGATTTGACACCTCAAAGAACAAAGCAGAGATCATGGAAAAGGATCCAAATCCGTCGGAACTACAGCATTTAGACGGTTTAAATCTGACGCTAAAAAGAACAAAGCAGAGATCATGGGAAAGGATCCAAATCCGTCGGAACCGGCTGCAGTCATATCTTCCACTGACACCAACGCTCATATAACCATAGAGGAGCAGGTAGGTAAAATGAAATGTCTAGTGAATTGAATTGTACGCTAGAAATATTAGTTTCATTATTAAATATTCTAATTCTCATAATTATAAAAGTAATTATATAGTAAGTATTTTTAGCATTATACGTAAGTTTAATTGACTTACTTAAAAATTGTTGTGAGTTAATTAAAATAAATTAAAATAAAAACAATTATATCAATACAAAGATTGAAAAATTTATTTATTTAATCTTCTAAAAATAATTTTTTTTAATTTAGTTCTTTAAATATCTCTTTAGAATCAAAATATTTTATTTTAAAAAATTTTGTAAACTCTTTAAAGGGATCCTTTTGATTAAAAAAAATGTTTTAGAGATCAAATTAAGATATTTTATTTTTAAAGGGCTAAATTAAGAAGAAAATAATCAATCAATGATTATATTAAAAGCTTTATTTTTAATTAACTAAATTTTTTAAAAAAGTAACATTTACATCATTAATTTAGTCTTACTTTCATGTATTACATATTGTCAAGGTGCTTACTCTATTTCTGCCTCGGCTGTCATGTTCGTTACCTTGTATTCGTTGCCAAACAAAATAAGGTGCTGTCAGTGCTCGATCATGTTAGATGATTTTATGCTGTATAAATAATTAAATTTTTTTATAAAAAATAAATTAAAAAATTTATAATATTTATCAGACAAGTGAAATATAACTTTTAAAATAAAAAATGTTAATATAATTTAGTCAAATTTTAAAAAATTAATATAATTTGTTCTATAAAAATAATTCAAACAAAACTAGTTAAAATTTTTGACTATTTGATTATCATATTTTTATGTAAGTTTGAATTTTTTTATTTTTTATTAATTTTAGATAAATAGACAAAACATATAACGTCATCATTTAAATAAATTTTATACTTATTTTTTAAGAAATTAATACGAAACAAATAGAGAAAATCAAGAGATCCAAAATCATTGGGCCTGTTTGAAATTGTTTTTGTTTTAATGTTTTTAAAACATATATTTTTAAGAACAAATTTTTAAAAACAAAAAAAATTAAAAAATCAGTTTTAATCATTATTTTAAAAAGTAATTATTTTTTATTTTTTATTTGATTCTGTAAAACAAAAATTACAGAACACTTAAAAAGTATTTTAAGTTTTTTATTTTTGAAACCAAAATTTTATTTTTTTTTATTTTATAAAATACTTTATTAAAAATACATTATCAAACAAATTTTTTATTTTTTTATTTTTAAACATAAAAAAAAAAATTATTTTACAAAATTAAATCAAACAGGCCATTATCTCCCTTCGCTTTCTCGTCCACAGCCGCATCTTTCGCTCTTTTGGCTTTTGGGTTGCCCCCGACAATTTCACGCTTGTACCCGTACCCTACATTCCAGACTCCACGTCTCCCGTTTCATAATTTACTTGTACACCAATTTATTCTATATATATATATATATATATATAAGTTGAATCCCTTAATATTTTTTGTTATTATAGATTATTGTAGCTAATTATTCATGGATCTCACTTTTTTGAAAAATTTGTCTTATTTTTCTATATTCTTTTCTAAATTTGAACTAGATGAGATCCCATTTAATTGATATAAGTCTTCATACAATTACATAAAACTTACATATATCAATCATTAATATCAATATCAATCAATTAATCAATGTCAATATCAATATAAAAGATGTATCCTCTTCGCTGTTAATTATTGTTTACTCTATTCCCCCAAAAAAAAATAATTACTGTTGACTTTTATTATTTAGAAATTATTTTTTCTCTCTACATTTATTACTTATAAGCCCTTTGAGTTATTATAGGTTACGTGGTTAATTATTATTATTATTTTCCTTATATTGGCGCCTTTCAACTTTTCCTTCCTTCTTCCCTGTGCCTTTCATTAAATGCATCTATCTCTCTCCCATCAATAGATTACGAATCATGGAATATAAAATCTTTTCAAATTTAAAATACAAAATCATCTTATCAATCTCTCATCCACTGTCTTCATCTTATCGATCTCTTATCCACTTTCTTCTTCCCTTTTCCTAAAACCCTGTTGCATCCTCTTTCTCAAAGCTTCAAGCAATTTCAAAAAGTGATTCAACAAGTGAAATTTTCAGTGAGTAATAAATAGTTTCATCACAATTGTATGTATACTTTCAATTATGTTTTTTTTTTCTCACTCCTTTCTTGAGACCTATAGATTTCTTAAAGAATTTAACCCTCATTTTCGATTATACTAGGTGTCTTCTCAACATTTTTCAAAGACCCAGAGCCATATAGCCAACCCATTTTCTTCCTCTTTGATTTTATCACTTCACTTTTTTTTTTCTGTTAAACTGAATGTATTTTCATTAAATTAAGTACACTTCTTTTAAGTTGTGTACTTTCTCTATTAAATTGAGGATACATTTATTAAATTTAGTGCACCCTTAATAATTCAAGTGCATTTTCTTTACTAAGTTCAGAACACCTCTATTAAATTGAGGACACCTTCGCCTTTTTTCTACAAAGTTAAAGGTATTCCTATTAAATTGACTGCACATCTATTAAATTAAATGTAAGAACCGACGTGAACTCGTGATGCAGGCAGGAGAAGAAAAATCGACGTGAAGAAGCCATGCAGAGAAGCTGACTTTTCCATGCAAAACTGGACAGCTGTCACGTTGGAATTTTGCTCTTCCAGAAATTACATATGTGCCCCTCCTCTCCTTCTTCCTTCAGCTGGGTTTTTCGGTCTTCTCCCATCCAGAATATATCCTCCAGCGCAGCATCACAGAACCGCCAGAATTGTGCAGTCTTCATCCTCTGTTTTCGCTGGGCGCTGGATCCTTCATCTTCTTCGAGCTAATGGCGTTAATCTGCTGCTCCTCACGCCTAGAGTTTGCTTCAACTGAGTTGTTTCCTTCAGTTGCATGGAAGCTCCCTGCTGAACGAAACTGGTATGGAGTAAATTCTGCAGTTTATCTTCCTCTGTTCAACGTTTCTTTTGCTCTGTTTCAGCGCTGTTTGGTCTGAATTTCAGCTGCAACTTGGTCCTTGAATCTGCTCCATTTTTGGCTGCTTCATCCAGACGCAGGAGGCTCTTTACTGGACGAACTATCTGCTGCATAAACACTGCAATTTTCTCCTCTGATCAGCGCCTCTTGCTGCCCTGTTTCAGCGTTGAGTTTGTTCAGAATTTCAGCTGCAGCTCTCCTTGAATTGGTTCTGTTTTGCTGCTGATTTTTGGGTGAGAGCACGCCAGAAAATTCTGATTCTTCTCCTCTGTCCAGCGCCTCCCATATTCACTTGTTTCAGCGCCTTTTTACTGTCTCTGTGTAGCGTTAATTTTTCTGGTTCTGGGTTGAATTTCAGCTGCAGAAATCCTCTCCCTGAGTTGCTAAATTCCAGCGCTGGTTACTGATAAAAATCATGCCAGAAACTCCTCTTCCCAAGCTAGCTGTTCTGCTGTACGTATTTCTTCTGCTGGATTTATTCTTCAACGTCTCTGCTCCTTGTTTTTAATTGTTGAACGCGTTCTGTATGGCCAGCTAAGGGAAATCTTGTACAGAAAAAAAAAAGTGTGGCAAAAGGATGATTTGGTTGGATAAAATTCTGATTTCAATTATATTAAACTATACGCCCATTTTCCTATACATGAATTCCCCCCCAAAATTCTGCATATAGGTATATATATACCATTTTAATTAAGGACCAAAACCCCCCTGTACTCCTTTCTTAATTGCTAAATTAGAATAAATTTCTCGATTAAAGATGGTAGACATTTCTTTTAATTTTTGAAATTGGGTTTAGCTCGTAAGTGGAATCAAGGAAAAGGAAGCACAAAAGGTGAATATGGAATATATTGTACGCGTATGGAAGGCGTAAAATTAGTAGAGGATTTAATATTAACTTTTGATAAGTCTGAGTCCTGTATAAAATTAATTGGGGTGATTCATTTTCTAAACTCTGGTGAACGGGTATTATAGGAGATTCTGAAGGTTGAGGTGTAGCCGAGGAACGGGTCAGGGGATCTCTATAAATTCTTGGAAGGTGAGTAAGTAACGCGGACCAAAGATTCAGGAAATTCTTATTTCTGCTCTTAAGTTTTCTTGCAGTGTTTTAAGAATTTGATTCTCTATTTATGGAGCTATATATTTCAAAAAATGTAGTCATAAGCATAATTACCAAAATTTGATTTCAATCGGAAATTTTGCAAGTTTACGGATGTTGAGTTAATTGGAAATCCTACTGTGAAACTGATCTGAACATACTTTGTTTGAAATGCTATTTGGTAATTTTATGGAGTTGTCTGCTCAGAACCCTGTAGCTAACAGCAGTAGATGTTAGCCCTGGTGCACCATGATCTGAACCTCAGCTAGCAGGGGTGGTGCTAGCCCCATGTGTAGGCCACCACACGCGGAGTTATTTTATTTTCGCAAGCTGAAAGCTTTGCGTCTGTAGTGATTTTTCCCGCGAGCTGTGTGCTCTGCGTCTGTGTTCCGATTGGTTCTGTTTAGATGCGTTCGATGTATTTTGAAAAAGGAGTTGGTTTAAAATCTATTTCATATGGTCTATATCTGTATATATATATGTGTAAACCTATTTGACCTACATTTATTTTAAAATGGGTCGATGTGCTTATTCACTGAGTATTCGACTCATTTTTTTTGTATATATATATTTTTCAGAGAGCAGTAGGGACTCTAGTCTGCCCCCAGCCGCCTTCTAGTGGCTGACCTCTGGAGACGTTCTTTGGCGAGCCTGCGGAGCTCCTGTGGGTGTCTTTTGATTGTATATATATTTTTTTGTTTGAAACTTTGTAAAACCTTGTAAAGCTGGCTCCACTGAATCATTGTTAGGGTATCCCCATACCCCAGATGTTTTCTTTTGGTCTGATTGCGCCCTCTCGGGCTATATTGTACTGTCTGAGCGTTTGTAGAAATTTCGGGAGGTCTACGTTATAGAGGAGACTCTGCCGAAATTTCTACAAATGTCCTCTAAAGAAAAATCATATGTTTCATATGATTCAAACGAATGCCATAAGTATTTCCTCTATAATTCCGCTTCCGCGCATGTGTACTTAAAATTTGGGGTGTGACATTAAATGTATTTCTTTGTGTTAGGTTCAAGGCACTTAGATTAAGTTGAATGTATCTCTTTCTCTTAAGTAGAGAATATTCTATTAAGTTGAGTGCACTTTTTTTACTAAATCTAGTACATCTTTGTTAAGTTAAGTGTACTTCTATTAATTTAAATGTATCTTTTTTATTAAGTTAAGAGAACCTCTGTTAAGTTGAGTGCACCTCTATTGAGTTGAGAACACCTTTGTTAAGTAAAGTGCATGCCCTTCTGTTAAGTTGAATGCATCTTTAGCACGTTGAATGGACCTTCTCTGTTAAATTAATAATACCTTTGTTATGTTCAATGCACCTCTGTCAAAGTGAGGATATCTCTATTAAGTTAAGTGTACCCCCTATTAAACTGAATATACCTCCTCTACTAAGTTAAGGACATCTCTGTTAAGTTGAATGTACATCTCTTATTAAGTTACGCATACTTTTATTAAGTTGAGTACATCTTTTCTCTTAGGCTGAAGGCACCTTTATTAATTTGAATACACTACATTTGCTCAGTTGAAAGCACCTTTATAAAATTGTGTGCACTTTTGTTAAGTTAAATGTATTTTTTGTTAAGTTGAGTATATCTCCTCTTTAAAATTAAGTGCACATCTGTTAAATTAAGTGCGTCTCCTCTGCTAAATTAAGTACACATCCTTTACAAAGTTGAAGGCACTTTCATTAAATTAAATGCAACTTTATATACATAAAGTGCATCTCCTTTTATTAAGTTGAAAGCACTTTTATTAAGTTGGATGCACATTCTTTATTAAATTAAGGGCAACTCTGTTATGTCCAGTACGTATTTATTAAATTGAGAGTACTTCTATTAGGTTGAGTGGGCTTCATTTAGTAAGTTAATTGCATCTTTGTTAAGTTAAGAACACATCTTTTACAAAATTGATGACATCTCTATTAAGTAAAGTACACATCTTTTTTGTTAAATTGAAGATACTTTTATTATGTTTAGTGCACTTCCTTTGTTGCGTTGATAACACCTCAATTAAATTGAGTACATATTTGTTAAATTAAATGTACCTCCTCTATTAACTTAAGGGTATCTTTGATAAGTGTACATCTATTAATTTAAGTATACCTCTCATACTAAGTTCAGAGTATGGTCTGTTAAATTGAATGCACTTTTGCTAAGTCGAGGATACTTCTATTAAATTGAGTGCACATCCTATATTAAGTTGATGGTACCTATGTTAAGTTGAGTGTATTTCTTTTTATTAAATTGAAGGTGCCTCTATTAAACTAAGTACACATCTTCTACTAAATTAAGGACATTTTTATTTAGTTTAGTATACTTTTATTAAGTTAAAGATATATCTGTTAAGTTAAGTGTACTTCTTCTACTAAATTGAGGGCATTTTGTTAAGTGTACCTTCTTTGTTAAGTTAATGGCATTTTTGTTAAGTTGAAGGTTTTTCTATTAAGTTAAGTGCACCTCAAGTAAAAGTAGCTGATTGAATCAACTTGTTTATCATCGAATCAAAAAGGCTATTAATTGATTTCTTATATTCGATGATATAAACCCCATTAATCAATACTATTCTCAACCATCTTCTACAATTGATATTCTACCATGCAATTTATATTATAAACCAAAATAGATTTTGTAATGTTATCTACAATATTACCTTATAAACTATGCTTTAAACAAAAACACCGATCATCAAAGTAATCCAAAACTTTTTTCCAAATATATAAACTAATATTCTTTTAGATTATAAATATTTATATATATTTAAACTAACTATATATAATATATATTCTTTTTTCCATACACATAAAAAAAAATCAAACATCCCTATGCATCGCAGAAAGGTCATTACTAGTTGTCTTAACACTTCAATTCTTAATTTATTTGTATACAATTATAAGTAAGAAAAATAATTTGAGTATATCTCACAATTTATAAGATCATTATGGGAAAAAAATTATATGTGATAAAAAATATATATACCACAAAAGTCATATGATTACAATATCCCAGTTGTGTTAAAAAAAGTTTCTCATGATCTTTTTTAACTATAATTTATTTATAAATTTGATATATAAAATTTAAAATATAAATCATAAATCTTTATTCTTTAAACTATCATAAAAAATAAAAAATTACTTTAAGTTATCATAACAAATAAAAAATTATATACCAATTAGAATTAATATTTAAAAATCAATTTGTTGTTTGATATCTTAAATAATAAATATGAAAAAAAATTTATATGCTATTTTTTATATTTTTATTATCAACAATTTAATTAAAATATAACAAATATATAATTTTTAATAATAATATAATAAATATATAATTTTTACCAAAAAAGCGTATAATTTCTCAATTAAACATACCTTTATTATACCTTAAATGAAAAACTTGATAACAAAAATATGAAAAAAATTCAATAAACATTTGAAAAGATGAAAGAGACAAGGTATTACATGATTTATAAATATTAGTTTTAATTGATATGTAATATTTTTCATTTTATAATAATTTAATAGATTAACTATTATTTTATAATTTATATGAAAATTATAATTTAAGTAATTATATGTAATTTTTCTTTTAGGTTTTGGTATGAACGTAGCTCATGTTCAACGGCACCAAAAGCAGTCTCAACGCGAAGGAAAATGAAAGAAAAATCGTTTTTTGGGGCAAACCCGAAGATGAGAGGTCCATCAACAGGAGTGATGCGGAAACTTTAAGCAATTTATTTCAGTATCTCCCGCCAGAACACTCGCACAGCATAACTAACTTCGCGACTCTCTCTCTCTCTTCCTCCCTCTGTTCGACAAATGAACTCTCGTTTCCAACGTGAACTCTCCATCATCCAAAAGGCATATTTGAGCTAAAGAAGAACACCTCGAAGCAGATACACAATTTGTGGTTCCCGCATTTGCTATAGCTAGCGTCTCTGTAACATTTCCGGAAAATGGGCTTCTTCAGCGGCATGTTCTTTGGCATCTTATTTGGTATCGGGATTATCGTCGCTTTTGCTCGCTACGAAGCTAGCCGATCAAGGCGTCGCTCTGATTTGGTATTTTCTTGACACTATATTTAAATGATTTCGAATCATTACTTCTTCTTCTTCTTCTTCTTCCTTTTTTTTTTTTTGGCTTTTAGGAACTCTTCTGACTCTTCCTTTTTTGAATGCTCCCAGGCGAAGACGATCGCTGCTTTTGCAAGGATGACAGTGGAGGATTCCAGAAAAATTTTGCCTCCTAAGTTCTATCCACCATGGGTGGTTTTCACTCAGCGACAGAAGTTAAATTCATCTTATTGTCTATATAATCTCTTCTATAAACACTTAATGCGCCTTACATTTTAGTCTGGGCTCTGATATTAATTCTTCATCAAATGCAGTTAGATTGGCTTAATACCCAACTCGAGAAAATTTGGCCCTATGTTGATGAGGTACTTTTATTTCATATTTTCATCATGAGAAATCTAATCCGATTCCTTGGGCTGTTGATATTTATTGAATTTGTGTTTCGAAAAATAACGTTATCATACTTTGTATCTGCGGTAATATGGCATAGGCAGCATCGGGGTTGATAAGAACCAACGTGGAACCCATTCTTGAACAGCATACGCCAGCTATCTTAGATTCACTCACGTTCTCTACGTTGACCCTTGGTACCGTGGCTCCACAATTTACAGGTTAGTTTCATCCTTCCTATCATTGAATCTGTTGTTGTATGTAATACTAATGGTATGAAGTAGACATTCAACTTATGCATCAGGAAATTTTGTCATTAGTTATGGTGATTGCATAATAACACACAACATTATTGTTTTGCTCATCTAAATTCATGATATAGATCTGTTAATCTTCGAAAATATTTGTGTTTCTTTATCATAGTAACCGAAAAATCTTATAATAGACTTGAAGAGGGATCACGAATTGTAATTTATGCTTATGATTTCTCGACTTCTTGTCTCTCATGACACTCATGATCAAGCTATATAGAGTGAACTTGTTAAAAAGTTGGTTTAATTTGTTCGTTCCTGGAAATATTATGCTGCTGATGTAAGTTGCTGGAAATATGTAGGAATCTCGATTCTTGAAGAAGAAAGCGGGCCTGATAAAGTGACTATGGAGTTAGAGATGAAGTGGGATGGTAACCCAAATATCGTACTTGACATTAATACTCATATTGGTGTTGCACTACCAGTACAGGTAATTAATATATTTTTGCCAACTGCTGGTTTTTTTTGGCATGCTGATTATTTTGTGTAAAAGTTTCATGTAATGTCTATCTGTTGTAGAGTAAGAGGGATGAAAACCAATCGCAAGATAATAAAGATAATATAGAGATAGGAAAAATGTTTTAACTAAATCATTAGTTTTAAAAATTATTCAATTATAACTGTAATTTATTTAAATTTGTATAGCTATTAATCAGATATATCTTGTTCATCTTGGACTTTAAATTATTGTATATCAATATCCATATTTTATTACACTTAAGATAAAACTTGATACATCTACTAAGTGTGATTTTGTGATAAGGGGTGTGGATAGTTAGTAAAAGATTTTGATACAAACGTCTATCATGTAGTATAAAAAATATTGATCCAACGCAACAAAATATTACGGCTTCTTTGGTTACAGGCCAAGAAAGGTATTCTTTTTTATTAATACTATGCAATATTTATTATATCTTTATAATTATTATTTAATAGTATTTTTTTATTTTTTCAAAATAGAAATACAAAAGTAATTTTTCATCCTCAAAATTACCTTTTTCATTCTATTTTCCATTCCATTCCTTTCCATTCTGCGTTTATACGCATTGGCCATTCTGTCTGCATAGTTGTCTCAAATGTTCAGATGAGTCCTTCCCTATAACTTGCTCACAACATAGCTGTTAGATGGGGCAAGCTAAAGACATGTATCGTCAGATTTTTTTTCTTTGGCCAGTAGTATCCTCAAATTTATTATTATAGAGGTGGAGAAGGCAGATAACACATCTTAAAGGGTTTTCCAGGTCTAATAGAAATAAGTCAACACTGCTCAATCACACCTATTTAACATTGATTGTGATTAACATACTGGAGAGAAACGTATATATATATATTTCCATGCATTTGTCCCTGTTTGCTCATGCCTATACGTAGGCATATTGATACAGGATTCTGTAATCTTTGTCAGCAAAAAATATGCATACTTTTCATTGATCAATGTGTTGGATTGTGAAAATAAGTCTGCTAGTGAGATCATTAAAGACTTTGCATCGGTCAGCGATTCTTGTAAGATATTCCTTATTCTTTTCTTGCTCTTTCCTGGCAACTTGTTCACACAGGTAAAAGATCTTGCATTCACTGGAGTTTTCAGGTTGATCTTCAGCCCACTAGTAGACGAGTTTCCTGCTTTTGGAGCTGTTTGTTATTCCTTGTTTCAAAAGGTGAGCTGTATCACCTTGTAACTTAATGCCTTCAGGAGAAAATTAGAATTCACAGCGGTCAATGAGAGTTAATTAAAAAATGTGAGAAACTGAAAATTAATACAACTGATTTAAATTTTAAATTGATTTTTTTTTTATTTGAAATCAGAAAGATCTGGATTTCACTCTCAAGGTTGTTGGCGGTGATATTTCAAGTATACCAGGGGTATCTGATGCTATAGAGGTATAAGCAAATTACATCTTTATGGTACTTAATTCGTTTATACACTTGATGCTATTATGTGATAGTTATTTGGAAATAAACTACCAATTTTAGAGGTTAATGAACCACATATATAATCTTTATGTGTAACTGGGATTTTTTTTTTTAATTTCTATCCTTCAATAATAAGGGGTTGTAGTTTTTTTATCTATTTAACAATCTAGAAAGATTTCAATGGTTTATTGAGTTTTCATAATTAGTGTCACTTGAATATGGAAAACCTTCTTCATTTATCCAATTTTAATTAAGATATTACTTCTTCTTACTTTGCTTTAAAATTTCTTTCAGAAATCTCCTCCGTTGGTTCTGAAAGTTGTCCTAATATTTCAGTATATGAATGCATTTATGGTTTATGAAGTTTGACTATTTAATCATTTATGCTGCAAGCATAACTAAACTTTGATCCATCAGGAGCTCTTAAGTCAAATCTCTTGAGCGAACCTAATGGCCAACTAAAAGTAATGAGCTCCAAAGATTTGAATATATACAGGGGGCAATTTAATCCTAATACCTTAAGTTTTGTGTTAATCAATTACAAAAGTTAGGCAGATTAATCCTGCATTGCATTGTCAATGGCCCTTAAATTAACTCATACAGCACTATAGAGTATATGATAATAAATTTTTCTATGTCATTTATTCAGGAAACAATTAAGGATGCTATTGAAGATGCTATAACTTGGCCAGTACGCAATATCGTACCAATTATACCAGGGGATTACAGGTATGTAAAAACTCATTTCTCAGTGGAGGAAAACGACTTATTCAGTAGCTAACGCGCTAGGAATGTATAAAAATATTGACAACAATTTTGAGTAAATTCCCTTATTTCCTAACTGGGACCTATCTTGTAATGATGAATGCTCTCCTACCGAGACTCAAAGGAATGCCTTCGAGGTGAAAATAATATGCTTGTTCAAGTAATTATGAGGTCCAGCCCTTGAAGAACATGACGGGATAGTGAGAATTAATTATAGGAAAATGGATTTCTTCTTGCACCATATGGATAGGCTTTTGGAAGCCTTTACAAACTATCAGATTGATAGTATTGCGATAAAATTTGAGAAGTATCTTTTCCTTGCTGAAGAACCTTGATGAATAGAGGTTAGAATTTCTTCAATTCCGCATGAGGCAAAAAGTTAAGTAGAGTAGCAAGTCAAGAAAAAGAGAGAGGCTTTAAGTGTGAGAGAAAGAGTGTGTGTAAAACTCAGAGGGTAAAGTATGAGAAACACATTGGGAAATTTTTTTAGTATCATTTCTAGTATCTCTTAGTACTGCAATCAGAGAATTGGAGAATTTAAATATTAAGGTTATCACAGTATATCACTATAATTTTTGTACATTTTGTGAGTATAGTGAGATATTACTATCTTCAATCTCATATATAAAAAATAAGTAATTAACTCATGAGAATTGAAAAAGTTAGTTAAAAATAATTAATTTTTTTAATTTTATCTCAAATAAAAATCATTTTTAAAGAATGTCCCTATTTAATATGTGTATTTTGTCTTTAAAATCAATAACAATTACTACTCATAATTTAAAAGACTTATTTAATAAAATATATAATTAGAATATTATAATTAATATACTAGATATTAGTAATTTGTTTTTTATATTTTAAACCAAATCAAGTTTTAGAAAAATCTCTTTTATATATGAGACTGATATAATATATAATTATCCTAGATATGGTGGAATTCTTTTGGAATTCCACCTGCAATTATTTCCTTAACATTATAACTGGGTCAGTCAATTCGATCTAAGTTACGAGATTAAGCGAAACCTATCTATTCAATCTAGTTCACTCAAGGTCAACAACAGCAGAAGAGCATTCATTTAAGGAGTAGGATACAAATAGGTCTAATGCTCGAGTCGCTGGTTCAACACTTGGACCGCCTGTGCCGGTCTAGGTTCAATAACACTATTCCAAGTTAAATTGGTTTTTTTTTTCTCTTGTGTGTGTGTATTTATTTTTTGCGCAATAGATTAATCTGGGCAATTATCATATATTATTTTGGGTTGATTTGTTACATTTGATTTTTAATGTGTGTGTAGGAATCGTCCCTTTTTTTTTCAAACATTAATCTTTTAGATGTCTTCCATGTATAATTTATCAATAGTAATATAACTATATCCAGCCTCAATGGAGTTCACAATAATTTTAAAACAAAAACGGAATCAAGTAAACACAACTTCATCTGGAGCACCGTTCCAGTTAGAACCCGTGCCAATATGTAGGTAAGTAGCAAGGATTGATGATTAAAACCCCATGCTCATTTATCATTGTGTTTGGACTTTGGACACGTCTCAATGGAAGACATTTGTGGCTCCTGTTTCACTTAGATATTGAAGTCAAATGAAATCCATCTCAACCTGGAGAATAGCTTCTTCGGTTGCAGAATGCAGTATATATCGTTCAACGTCGGCACAAAAAACGCTATGCATGGTTGTCGCTTAAACTTTTTATTTCATCTTTCTTTGTATCTGTTTCTTTTGTAATTCCATCACAAGTACCCTGCATATCCATTTAGCTTATTAGAAATGATTTGATGGACTTTTCTGTTGAGCTTAATATGGAAAACATTTTTCTTAATTTTTACATTCCAGTGCTTATGAATTATTTCTGTCTTGTCACAGTCACCTGGAGTTGAAAGCGGAAGGAACACTAGAAGTAAGAGTAGTGCAAGCGAAGGAACTATCAAATAAAGAATTGATAGGCAAATCCGATCCTTTTGCCGTATTATTTGTACGTCCGCTTCGTGACAGAACCAAACAAAGCAGAACAATCGTAAGACATCGTTCCCCTCTGGAAGCTTCATTGATTAATTAATTAATTAATTTTGGTTGTTCATTTACCAATGGTCGGGCATCTTCAGAATAATGACTTGAATCCAGTATGGAACGAGCACTTCGAGTTCATTGTTGAAGATCCTAGTTCGCAGAGCTTGACGGTAAGAGTTTTTGATGATGATGGCATTCAAAATGCGGAGCTTTTAGGCACTGCCCAAGTGCAGCTAAGGGAACTTGAACCTGGTAAAGTCAAGGAAGTATGGTTAAGACTGGTTAAGGAATTGGGGGTCCAAAGAGATAACAAATACAGGGGTGAGGTAAGAATCGCATCTGACTATTGTCTTCGTAATATATTCATCCAGGCAACTAGCTAATAGATACCAAATTTGTATGTTACTCGGTCTCAGTGGCATGCACAGATACAAGAATCAAGAAGCATTCGAGTTTATGAAATTGTGGACACTACCTGATCGATCTTTAAGATATCTGGTCAAATAAGTAAACAATTGGCACACATTTTATTTGCAATGGGCATCAAATCCGGTCTTGTCATTTTTACACGAACTTAATGTTTTCGTGTTATCATACAATATTCTATTTGTGTAAATTTGTGAGTCATGCAGTAATATTTCATATAATCTTTTTGAGTTTCCAGTCGTCTTACATATATCTGCCGTCCATAGGTGCACTTGGAGCTCTTGTACATCCCGATTGGCCAGGAGAACCACTTTAACAACCCTTTCAACCCTGATTACTCGTTAACTGCTTACGAGAAGACCCTTAAGGGTAAGGTTGCAGAGGAAGTTGTACAGAAGAAAAATGTTATTGTTAGAGGGGTACTTTCTGTGACAGTGATATCGGCTGAAGACTTGCCAGTAGTGGACCTCATGGGGAAGGCTGACCCTTTTGTAGTCGTTACGTTGAAAAAATCAGACAGAAAACACAAGACTAGGGTAAGACTCAGTTCAACAACAAATTAAGTGTAATTAAAATGTTATCCTTTTTATAACTTTTAAGTTTTGAATTAAAGTAAATCAGTTTTCGTAAAGGTTACTAGAATGTTTTTCATTTTAAATTTTGCCAAGCATGCGATACTTTTAGATTGATTTCATTTATAAAGTAAGATTATAATTTCTGTATAGTTATAAATCACAATAGATTAACTATTAACTCTTGTATTTTTAGGTTGTAAACGAATGCCTAAACCCAGTGTGGAATCAAACGTTTGACTTTGTTGTGGAGGATGCCTTACACGACTTGCTAATTGTTGAAGTCTGGGATCATGATACTTTTGGAAAGGTGATTTCTCTTGAACCTGTCTCACTAAAGTTGTTTCTTTTAAGTATTCCATGATCTAGCTAGTGACCACATCCAATAAGATTTCATAGTCTCGTCATATCATTTTTCATATCTAACGTTCTTGGTTTTTATAAACTAAACTGGCGATTTACTTGACAAAAAGGAAAAAAAAAAAAGGAATTTGAAAATTTTCGGTTACCTCTTTTCTTTTCTCTTTTTTTTAGTTCCCTTTGTGTGTAATTGTATAATAACATATAGCCAAGAACTAATTTGAACGTTTCATGTTTTAGTATAGTGATCATAGGCGGCTAATTACATGTTATGGGGAACTGATTTAATGTTGCAGTACATAGCGATTTGCTAGACTACAGCCATGAGAGTAACAAATGTTGATAATTTGCTGGCTGAGATCATTCATAAGCTAGTTTTTTGCATTAATGTTCTGGAACCGGTGGGTCACAAAAGATATAGTACTCCTATAAATTAATGGAGGTTGAGAACTTTTTTATTGGTGGGAACCTCTAGTTCTCTATCAAAATACAAGAGTTACAACCCAGAAAAGAAGAGAAAATCACGAACAGAAAATATCAGAAGAAACTAGGCCCTCACCGAAATCCTCTGAAAATCTGCCCCAACCTTACTCAGCCCATTCCGCCCCCTCCCCCACAAAAACAAAAGCTGCTTTCTTTATTGCCCTTCAGCCCAACTTTCTTCTAAAACTCTTCTCATCAGCTTCCACGTGCCCCTCCACTTGGCCCCCCTCCCGTAGTCATGCTGGCTAGGCTGTCGCGGACTCTGAAAGAAGTTTTTTTGAATGCATATTTTTATAAACTATCTCATATATATACACACACACACACACACACATATAGAGAGAGAGAGAGAGAATGAATTTTAAAATACTATTCTTAAATCATAAGTCTCACAAATTGACATGGGTCCCATTACATGAGGCTCGCATCTAGTTATTTAAATAATTTTTTAAAAAAATTTAAATTAAGTTAAATGAAATTAACTTATTAATAATATTTTTTATTCTTTTCTTCTTAAATTCAAAAAGAAATTTGAATGTAAATGAACATTATATTAAACCTGACTTTTTATATTAATAACAACAATTTTATTATCCAAATACTTATAGTTGTGTATCTATTCAATATTCATGTTATGCATAATAAGGATACATAAAAAAATATCATCAATCAATAATATCATAATAATTTAATAAATAACTCATAAGAGCATTTTGAAAAGAAAAAAAAAATCTAATAAAGTACAAAAATTTATAACTATCAATTTGCCAAAAAAAAACTATATTTATGAAACATGGCAAATATTATTTTATCCAACATTCCAAAAGGATTTGTAGTATTTTTACAGACAATTTTTCTAGATTCAATTGAAAATAATATATTAACATTTGAAGCGACAAAGATGCATGAAAAACAGGGGAACTAGCTGAATGAAGAAATAGAGATAATTCAAACACATTGAAACAAAGATGAGAAGAATATGAATGATGAAGCAGCTGAAAAATAAAATAAAAAATAAAAAAAATGTTGGGCAAGGGGCTGTAGAGAAAGAGATAAGAAGCATTCTGTAAAGTCTAACTAAAGTTAAGGTAATTTTAAAAAAATGAGAAAAAGTAGGAAAAGAGAAGAAAAATAAAAAGAAAATAGAGAAAAAATTATGTGCAAGTTGAACCAGTTTAATGAATCTAGTAAATTTAAAATTTTAAGAAATATAAAAGTATAATATTAAAATTTAATATAATATGCTTACAAATTTAAAAAAGTTAAAGAGGACTCTCAAACCAACCTAGTTCTGACTAGGTGTATAAGTTCTCCTAATTGGAGACCCATCATCTTATATATTTCAGAATTATATGTTGTCTCCAGCTGGTATCCTAGTATCATCAGTTTGCCATCTTCATCTTATAGTGCAGGCTTCTTAAAATCAATATTACATTGAGTGATTTTCAGTGAAATGTGTGGATCTTGCAGGAAAAAATTGGAAGGGTCATCTTGACTTTCACTAGGGTTATCTTAAAAGGCGAATTTCAGGACACGTTTACCTTGAATGGTCCTCCGTCCGGAAGGATTACATTGCATCTTAGGTGGAAACCACAGCATAAGAAGCGGGACCAATAATAGACTTTTGCAGTTCACAAAATAGAGCGACAAAACCAGAATTATTTAATTTGCCTATCTATCTTTGGCAATTCTGACTTGGCACACCTATCTGGTTGATTAATTAGCGAACCCACAAAAATTTATGGAGATCGGCATGACTACGGGACGAAAGCCCAAATTACATTTTTTCCCGGAGTATAGAATATTAAACAATTTTGTTTCTTGAAAGAAACTATATTAATTTTAGTTTTAGGTTTTGTGAGGCTATAATCGTTTATTATGTATAATATTACATAATTATACGGGAAGGAAAATATTTCCGTTCTCTAATATTCTTCCCTAACACATACTTTTTTAGTCAGCCCAAACCGTGCATAAATGCATAATTTTACATAATTATATAAAGGGTTTATACTTGAATTTACCAAAAGAAATTATATATAAACTACTTGATTCAATAGAGCAACTTACTTATATGTGATTTTGTATTTTAAAAATTATGCAATTTATATCAGTGGTGGAAAAAATATCTCTAAATTGTAGCTGCGACATGTGTAGCTAGAATTTGATGAGATAAATCTTTCTATGATACTATATATGTGTGTGTGTGTGTGTGTGTGTTTGTCACTATTTACGTAGTAAAACCTTAATTATTAAATTAATAAGGTTAAATTTTAAAACTATGTGACTAAATTAATGCCGTGGATAAAATTTTATCATGTACGCGGGTCACACCATGACGAGATATATCGGATCATACTTTAATTAATATAGGAGGAAACATTTAACATTATTGTGGATGGAGGGAAAGCAGGGAAGGGAGAAAGGATCTTGGTTTTGGTGGTAATGTTTCAAGATTTCGTATGGAATGAGTAGTGGGGAAAGTGTTGGTGGTCAGAAGAATAAAGAGGGTTTGAATTGGAAATTCATATGTAAAAGTGATGATGATGGAGGAGACTTCCCAATCGCATGCGCACAACGCGACTTGGCACCATTTTGCTGACTACTGCTCAACCTGAGGTACTACGGGGTTCTTCTTCAGCGTAGCTAATTTCCCTGGTGCTGCTTACCCAACTCCTCGTTTATATGTTATTGTTGCTGCTCAATGTGCTCAGTGATTAGAGAGGACGCTGACTTGTGCCACTTCGCGGGTGGGGGGCTGCCAATGGTTTTGTTGGTTTACTACTTATACTGGAGATGAGATATGGTATTGGTGGACATTTTTCTTCCACTGTACATATCGTATGCGTTACACCACCTTTTGTGGGGTTGACTCCCTACTGCTGAGACTTGATACTAAAGTTCGGTAGAATTGCAGGTAAAACCATTTGCAGCTGATTACACAAATTTGGTTCATGATGTATACAAGAGAGGGGGCAAATTTTTTTAAAATAAAAAATTATAAAATAAATTGAATAAATTACGTAGATCATTTTTTTATTCTTAAAAATATATATTCTCCTTTCATAAAACAAAAAGTAATGCTATACTTTAATTCAATTAATTAAAATATCTTCTCCTGGATTTGTTGAAATTACATAACCCTATCATTTATTTTTAAATAAATACTCTTCTTTCTTAAAATAAAAAGTAGCCCTACATTTTAATTTAATTTTTTTAACTAAAATATTTTTTATTAACTTAAATATATATTGAGAAATTTTATTTTTACAAAGAATTAGAAGTTACGTTGTTTGGTAACCTAATTGTCCTCACTTTTATAATGGTTTTTTGTTAAAATTATATGTAAATATGCACAATAAAAAAAAAAGGAGTAGATCTTATTTTCATTAAATTTAACAAAGCCTTAAATTAATTATCATTTATCAACTAACAAGTAATATGGCACATGCCTTTCACATGAAAAGAACACAGTTTTAAATTTTTTCTATTTGCTTTTTAAGCAAATTGAGCAGCTTATGGTTAATTGTTATGGATTATAATTTTTAATTGTACATAGTTTTTTGACGTATTTGGTCAAATTTGGTTTAATAGCGAACCAATTTTTTAAGATTAGTTTTAAGTTTAATTTTGGCTAAAAGTAGTAGATTTCTTTATTATTAGATTTACTCTCTTGAGTTGTTGGATTTAAAGAAGAGTATTTTAATTAAAAAAAACATGAATTTATGTTAATTGAAAGTATTTTAGTCATTTGATTAAAGTATAATATAACTTTTAATTTTAGTTGGAGGAGAGTGTGTATTTTAGATATAAAAGGAAGGGCTGAGTAATTTCAACAAACTTAGGAAAAGATATTTCAATCAACTAAAATAAAGTATAAAATAATTTTTTGTTTTAGAAAAGAAGAGTATATATTTTAAAAATAACAAAAAAATCCATATAATTTACTCAGATAAATTTCAACAACGAAAAACAAATAAATTAAACTAAATGGTCACAACCCAAAATCATAAGCTGTAATTGGCACATAAGATAAGCTAACAAATTGATAGCTTAAGAGTAAACGAAAGCATCACACTCACATAGTCCCATAACATTATATCACAATATAGCTATTATTGAGTATCGTCACATGATATATATATCACAATCAATGACACTTTTAGAGTTTTTGACTATTTGAAAGTTATAATTTCTCTTTATCTTCAACTATACCTTTTAATTTTTCATATACAATATGTTATTTAAAAAAAAAAAAAAAAGAGGGGTCACAGTTTTTGACTATGTGAAAGTTATAATTTCTCTTTATCTTCAACTATACCTTTTAATTTTTCATATACAATATGTTATTTAAAAAAAAAAAAAGAGGGATCACGATTTTTGAAGAACCGTGACCCCAAATTTATCAAAATAATAATAATTAATGTTAACCCATATATATTTTTTGAAAAGTTAAAAAATTATAACTTTTTTATATCTTAAATATATTTTTTGAAAATAAAAAATAATTTAATATTTTAAAAAATAGTTAGTTGTAATAATTTAATCATTTTATAAATAGAGGAATTAAAAATTAATTTAAATAATAATTATAATGTGTAAAATTATTAAAAAAAATAAAATATATTTTTTAAAAAATAAAGGTTAAGTATGTTTAAAAAAATAAATGTGAAATAATTTAAATTTGATAAAAATATTAAAAAAAGTTTAGAAAAAATGAATGATTATTATTTAAGAAAAAATAAATATTAATTCTTTTATACTTGATAAAATGATTTAAGAAAAATAATTTTTTTAAAAAAATTTAATTTAATTTCCTTAAAATTTGATAATTAGTAAAAATTTTAAAAATTGTAATGAGAGTATTGTTGAACTTAATATTAAAATAATAAAATTTTTAATTAAAAAATATATAAAATAATAATAATAAACTTACATTGTTAGTTCACCTTTTGGTTAGTCATAATTTATTTCCTCAACTATGATATGAATTTTTTTATTGTTGATTTAATTTTTTTTTATTTTAATATGTAAAGAGATTATGACTGAAGGCCAATTGTGGCCCCTAAATTAATTTTTTTAATCTAATTGTAAAGTTAGTATTTGTAAAAAAAACTAAGTGAAGTGATTTATGTAATGAAAATATTAATTATAATAAGTAAAAAATTATTTATCATGAAAGTCATAAAAATAATTTAGGAAAATAAAAGTTAATTGTTAAATTTAATTTCCTTTAAACTAAGCTAGCACTTGAGAGACCCTTACCTTCAAACTTTCACCTCTTGTATAAAATGTGCTCCCTTTATTTACTTATAGGTATTAAGCGTATTCAAAACTTATTAATTTCTTATCAAATTTTTAAATAATCTTACTTGTTTATCTAGTTTAAAGGAAATTAAATTTAATAATTAACCTTCATTTTCCTAAATTAATTTTATGATTTTTATGGTAAATAATTTTTTACTTATTATAATTAATATTTTCATTACATAAATTACTTCACTTAAAATTTTTTTCACAAATACTAATTTTACAATTAGATTACAAAAAATTAATTTAGGAGTCACAGTTGACTCTCAATCGTGATCCTCTTACATATTAAAATAAAAAAACTTAAATCAACAATAAAAAAAATTTATATCATAGTTGAGGAAATAAATTATGACTAATTAAAGGGTGAACTAACAATTTAAGTTTATTATTATTTTTCTATACATATTTTTATTAAAATTTTTATTATTTTAATATTGAGTTCAACAATACTTTCATTACAATTTTTAAAATTTTTACTAATTATCAAATTTTAAGGAAATTAAATTAAATTTTTCTAAAAAATTATTTTTCTTAAATCATTTTATCAAGTATAAAAGAATTAATATTTAATTTTTCTTAAATAATGGTCATTCATTTTTGTAAACTTTTTTAAATATTTTTATTAAATTTAAATTATTTCAAATTTATTTTTTAAACATACTTAACCTTTATTTTTTTGAAAATACCTTTCATTTTTTATAATTTTACACATTATAATTATTATTTAAATTAATTTTTAATTCCTCTATTTATAAAATGATTAAATTATTACAACTAACTATTTTTAAAATATTAAATTATTACTTATTTTTAGAAAATATATTTAAGATATAAAAAAGTTATATTTTTTTAACTTTTGAAAAAATATATATATAAATCATGGTTGCTTAATAGCTGTGACCCTTAACATTAATTATATATATATATATATATATTTGAATAACTGTGACCCCTCTCTTTTAAAAAAAAAAACATGTTGTATATGGATAATTAAAAAGTACGGTTAAGGATAAGGAGAAATTATAATTTTCTTTATTGCAACATAGTAAAAAACCTGGCACTTTTATCACATCATTTCGCCACCAAGTATTGCTACACAATAAACATATCACAATCAATGACACCTTTATTGTATCATTTTGGCATCAAGTGCTATCATATGGTATACATATCATATCACAAATAATGTCACTGTACATTTTGTATCACATTATCTCACCATTGAGTTATACTTAAAGGAATTCAAAAATCAATCCTCTAATTTTTTTATTATTTAAATTTGAACAAAAATAAAATATATAGAGAGAGGTGGACAACTTCACACCCTTCAAGAAAGGAAAAAACAAAAAATAAATCATAAAAAACTAATTAAAATTTGACTGCAATCATATAAAAAAAGAAATAAAATGTTAACCCAATTAAAAGAAATGAAGAAAAAAATAAAGGTACTACAGTATAAGAATAATCACATGTTAAATATGATTTCCAATATTGTCATACAATAGATATATCACATTTCAAGTAAGTGCTCCATCACTTTTAAAAATATAATAATTGAATAACTTGTTAAAAAAATAGAATAAGTGATTCAAGAATGCGGCTAGAAAGAAACAAAAATAAATCATAAATCAAGTAGAAGAAATGGTTTGGAAACCAAAATTGAAACAATGATTCCATAAAATTAATAAAAAATAAATCTTAAGTAAATGAATAAGTAATCAAAATTTATTATGAAAATAAATATAAATTAAGAAAGACATGTAAATATTAAATTAAAGATTTTACTTTTCTAATCATCTTATATACTCGCATACATATATAAACATATATACAAATGACCACTTCCACTTTATATTTAATAGATTTTGGTCTCATCATAGTATTCACATTTCACATAGCTCAATAAATCAATCTTTATCCACATTTTATTGTAACTCATATAATTTATTTGTTATAATACCATTACATTTTTCACATATTCATTCACATCATAAAACACAATTGAAGGTTTTAAGAACAATTTTGTTTCCCCCATAATGGTAGAGTGTGGAAAACTTAAAATGAAAGTTAGACAATAAAACATAGTTATGGGATAAAATCAAAGTTGTCACTTTGCTATTTATACATTCATTGATAAAGACTGACAGTTAGATCATCTTCTCTTACTATTTAGGGTTAAACTTTGATTGAAGGAGTATCTTTAATATTACCTAAAATTATATCTACCTTAAAATTAAACATCTTAGCTATGCAGTTTGTATTTATAATTATCAATTTAACTAAATATACATTTTAACACATAAAAGCCCTAATGTTTTATCTTATTTTTCAATCTATACTACAAACCTCAAACTTGGTTTTTTTAGATAAACTTCTATAACTCAAATTAAGCTTAGATTTCATCTTTATGAGAGTTGTGGTACGAAGATTGAAGTGTAAATTCACAATTTAAAGATTTGAAGTGAAGAACCTCAAATTTAGAGCTCACCTTTGACCATTAATGGAAGAAGGAGGGTTGCAACATTTAGACTATTAATTAAGAATAATTTAGTGAAAAGGGAAGAAGAATAAGAGAAATGAATAACCCAAAACAAAAGAAGAGAGAAGGAGACAAAAGAGGAGCAAAAATTGAGCTCACCATTTTCGACTATCCCTCTTTTTCTTACTCATGGCTAAATATGGCAAGGAGATGACAAAAGCACACTGACGATGGGAGTAGAAAGCCAGTGGTGACATGAAGGTGGAGGATGATTAGAGCTCACAACAATGAATGTGTTGAATAAGAAAGAGAAGTTGCTACAATGAAGGAGCAGTCACAAAGCTTCTTGGAAATGAACCATAAATGAGAAAAAAGAAGAATAAATAAAAAATAAAAGAAAAAAATGAAAAGAAAGGAAAATAGGAGTAATGATAAGTCCTAATTATAAATAGGTCATTGAGGTTTTTGTTTAGCAACTATGATGGCAATTATCATGAGGAGGCATGGGTAATGCCCCCAAGAATTGTTGAAGTGTCATTTGGAAGTTATAAGGAGATGCTAATGTTGAGGAGTAACTAGGAACTGAGCTATATTACAAATTTATAGTCTCTTATGGTTCCCTCTCTTCCTCCCCCATTTTATTTTCTATTTGTATTTTTTCTTGTATTAATTTAGGATTAAAGATTTAATACTAATGTATAGATTGCAGTGATGGTATGTTTTATAATTTTATTATTTATAGATTATGCATTTGTATTTAATGCCTTTGTCGTTATTATTTTTTAATTAGATTAATTATCACTTTTTAATTTCATCCGATCAAAAGTTGTTAATTAGTGATGTTAATATTTAGAATAATTTTGCAATTAAGTCTATATGATGTTGGGTTTGCTTTTTCAATTATGCATAGGGATGATTAATAATAAGTGCATACCATCCATTATCTATAAGAGATGTAACTAGGTTAATTATAATTTACACTCATTTTAGTGGGAGTTTAAACATGTATAATTAATTTAGAATTCAATGAATTTCGTGGAGTCTTATAGTTAATCAAATCTAAAAAGATCTGCATTCTTCTTGCTCAAATGGAAGTGGAAGTTAATTATGGAATAATTCAATAAGATTGCCTTGTTGGCTTTTAGTATAGTAGGAATTTGGGTGTTTAACACATTATAAGATTAGCCCAACTCAAGATATCCTATTTATGACTTTGTAGGGGAAGGTTAAGATCTATGATAAGATATGAGATGATCAATTGCTATGACATTAGATAGAGCTATCTATAATAATAAAACACAGGATATTATGCACTATGCTATCAATTAATCCAGTATAAATCACCTAGTTTGCTTTTTATGTCTTTTCATTTTGAGTTAGAATCTTTAAATCTTGAGTTTTTTGTTTTCAGTATTTTTCCTACTATATCCTTTAACTCTGGTCATTAATACTTCGAAAAACTTAAGATATTGATATGTATATATAGGTTATAAGTAAATGACAATAACTGACTCTTTTTACCTATTAAACTTCTAAAATTATAAATAATCAATTATTGTGGAATCAACACCTTTTATTTGAGTTCACTTTATTACTTATCTAATTAATATATTTGCTAGCTTATTAACCTACTATTAAAATAGTAATAGCCACATCAAATAAGTAAGGAAAGGTATATGATATTTTTTATTAGGATCAAAATGAAACACATGAAAGATTGTTTGTATATACCAAAAAAAAAAGCTCACAACAATTTTTAAATTGTTAAGGTCAACTTATTTTAAGATTTTAAAAAGTAAAACTATTGTAATAGATACTGACAAATATCAAAATAACTCTTTAAAATATTTTTCAAGTATAAAAAATATTCTAAATTATTTAGGCCTTATTTTCTACTTTAATATGACTTTTTTAACATTAATAAACATTATTTTAAATTTTCATAATTTAGTTATTATCCATCAGAGACTTATTTGTAAGATTTAAACATTTTCATTGTCTGATTAAAGGATTAAAAAATCGAACCAAACCAGCCGATTCGACCAGTGAATCGGTGGGTTGGTCGGTCCCCATAACATAGAAAACCAGCTTATGAGAAAACCGGTCAAAAACTGGTCTGCCCACGATTCCCGATTCTCATTAAACCAAAACCAAAACGCTAAGTCTGTCCGAGAGTGAGATTAGATTCGGGAGCAAGTAGAAACGCACGCACACACAAGAGTAGGACCACGAGGTCTTCCCCTGCAACTCGTCCCCATCTGAACCCTAAATCTTACCGATAAGTCCCCAGCGAAAAAGTCGTGAAGTGAAGAAAAAAGTGAGCAGCGAAGAGCGATCAGGAGGAGGATGAAGCCATGGCTGACATCGAGAGCTTGGAGTCTTGAACTAGTGAGTACACACGAAGCTCCTCTGCGACAAAAGTGAGACCAAGAATGAGAGGATGAAGCTGTGTCTGAGATCGAGAGCGTGAACTAAAGAAAAGAGTAAGCAGCGAATAATGATCAGGAGGATGAAGCTAAGATAAAGAGCTTGAACCAGTGAGTATACAAAGCTCCTATGCTCTGCGAAACCAAGAACGAAAACCCAGCAATGAAAGTGAGAGCTCCCCTACCATTGGGAACCCATCAACGAAAGTGAAGGTCCTGTGATTGAAGAAGCCAAACTAAGAGCCTGAACCAACCAGAGGAAGAAGCTTTGAAGCCCTTGAATCATCTTTCTTAAAGGAGAATAGAAGCGCCTAGAATTGAGGTAAACAATAATAAAAACTTTAAATTGATTGGTTGCTGGCCTGGTATTGATTCTGGTTGTCTGCTGGGTGCTGCTAGACATTAGTAGAAGCATAACATCTTTATGAGCTGAAATTGCACACCATGTGTTCGAAGAAATGCCTCAAAGACCAACATTCCTATGTATGATTGACAATATCCATTCCTATGATTGTAATGTAACATAACGAGGTTGGCTACGTCTCCTTATAACATTGAATGAAATTTGTGCAATATTAGTAAACAAAAAAGAAGCCATAAGCAATGAATTTGTAAATAGACAAAAGATTATTGTTGAGTTCATATGGTTTAATAATCCGAGCTTTTAATGGATTGTAAGAGTGGTTACTGGGGTATTTTTAATGTCAATCAATGTCTGGATCTCTCTATTTGCAAAGACAATAATTATATTACATTATAAAGCCATTTTAATTTATACGCTACTATGAATTCTTTAGGAATGAACATTTCAATTGTAAAGTCTGCAGTAGGAGGCAGTAGGGCTTGAATTATTTGAAAATGACCCAATTTTCCTAGCGCCTCAACTAGTAGTTTCAGTAAGATTTTACTAGTTCCAGACCTCAAAGTTAGGAACTAAGAAAGAATGAAGAAGCACCACTTTGCCTACTTTCATTTTGAAAACATAGGAAAAAAATCAAAGTTGGCCATCGTTCTCTAATTTCATGAAACCATATTTGCATACGGCTACTTTACTTCCTTGTTTTACTATCTGTATTACATGGATAGTATTGGCTTAAGACCAAAAAAATTTTCAAATCTCACTTAACGTGAATAGTTAGTTTTTTCATTTCTCTTTTATGGAAGTAGTTAGTGAAAATCTTACTCTAATTCTAACAAAAACAAAAGATTATTCCAAAGACAAAAGATAATATTCAAAAGAATGGTCAGATAATTAAGTGAATGCTAACAAACATAATGTTCTATTGCTGCAATCAACTTTTTGTATATGATTTCAATATTATGGTTTTAGAATAATGTGTGCTCTTTTGTGCTGCATGTTAAAAGGTATGGATGCTCCAGATAGTTCCACTCCTGACACTAATAATAATGTTGGTAGTAGTGATGCACCATCATCAGATAAACAATCTACAGCAGCATCTTCTATATCAAATCGTGGGAAGACTGATCCAGCATGGGAGCATTTTTCTTTTAAGAAAGAGAAAAAAACTGTTGTGTACACTTGCCTGCATTGTTTTTCAATATATAAAGGGGGAGGCATAAATAGGATGAAGCAACATCTTGTCGGAGTTTGTAGAAAAGTTTCTCATGATGTTCGTCACAGAATGCAAGAGTTATTAAAGCAAGTGCAACAAAAGAACAAGAATGAGGAGGTCAATGAAGCATATGGTAATGAAATTAAATGTGGAGAAGAAGAAGAAGCTCAAGAGGTTCAATCACTTAAGAAGCAACCACTTGCTCCAGCCAAAAGAAAAAGTAATGCAATAATGGGAAGTTATTTTGCTTCAAGAACAACTCCTGGTTCCCAACCAAGTTTGAAAAGTGTACTATCCAGTAAAGAAGCAACGCAAAAAGCTAAGATGGCAATAACTAAATGGTTTTATGATGCTTGCATTTCATTTAATGCAATTCAATTTCCATACTGTCAACCTGCTGTGGATGCAATGATGGCAATAGGGTTTGGGTTTAAAGTCCCATCTTATTATGAATTAAGAGTTAATTTGTTGGGAGATTGCAAGAAAAAGTGTTAGCTACTTGTTGAAAGCCATCGAGTTAGTTGAAAATATATTGGATGTATAATCATGATTGATGGTTGGACAGATCAAAGGCAAAGAACCTTGATAAATTTTTTAGTTTATTCTTCACAAAATATAATTTTTGTGAAATCTGTTGATGCCTCAGATGTGGTGAAAGATGCCAAAACATTATTTCATATGTTTTGTGAAGTCATTGAGTGGGTTGAGCCTGATAATATTGTTCATGTGGTGACCGATAATGCAGCTAATTATGTAGCAGCAGGCAAGTTGATACATGAAAAGTATGAGCACATCTTTTGGTCACCATATGTTGCTCACTGTTTGAATGTCCTTTTGAAGGACATTGCTAATATGTCTAATGTGGCAGACTTTGCATCAAAGGCTACAAAGATAACAATCTTTGTGTACAATCATATGTATATTTTATCTTGGCTAAGGAGAAGGAAAGGTTGAAAAGAAATTGTACGTCTAGGAGTAACTCGATTCGCTACTACTTTTATTACATTGAAAAGTATTTATGATCGTAAGCATGATTTGCAAGCTTTGATTATGGATAAGCACTTCAACAATTATAAGTTAGCAAAGACTATAGCAGGAAAAATTGTTAATGCTATCATACTAGATAGTAAGTTTTGGAATGATTGTTTAATCATCATAAAGGTTATGGCTTCCCTTATTCGATTGCTAAGAATTGTAGATGCGAATGAAAAACCTTCTTTGGGCTATGTTTATGAAGGCATGCGAAGGGCAAAGAATGAAATAAAGGAACTGTTTAAAAATAGAAATAACTTGTACAAGCCTTACACAGACATTATTAAGGCTCGATGGGATAAGCACCTGAAGCGTAATCTTCATGCAGCAGCTTACTATCTGAATCATGCTTTCTTTTTGGATGGAAGTGAAAAATTTTGTATGAAGAACCGCATTATGCAATCAATGCTTGATTTGTTTAAGATACAAAAATATTGTTCTAACATAAACCAAGTAGTTCAAGAGATGCTGACTTATCATACTCGCCAAGAATCTTTTAATTGATCATATGCTTTCAATGTGTCAAAGACAACACAGCCTGGTAACTACCAATTTATACTTTAATAGTTGTTTTTTTATTTTTTAAGATTTTTAATATTTTACCTATGGTTAATTATATAATGTACTCTAATCTTTATGTAGATAATTGGTAGCACTTGTTTGGGGCTAGTATTCCAATTTTACAAAGGATGACAATACGTCTTCTTAGCCAAACGACTTATTCTTCGAGATGTGAGTAAAATTAGAGTTTGTTTAAGCGCATTCATACAAAAAGGAGAAATAAACTAGAACATCAAAGATTAAGTGATCATGTGTTTGCCACTTATAACTTACGATTGAGGAATAGGTACGTAAATATACTCAAAATATAATTTTTATTTATTCATATTTGCATTATTGAATCTCTATTTGATATTTTAATGCTTTATATTAGATTGCAAAATAAGAAGAGAAGTTGTGATCCTATTAATTATGAATCCATTGATAAAGTTGAATTTTGGATTGTTAAAGAAGAAACACTTCTTGAGTTTATTAGTGAGGAGATGGAGATTGAGAATTTTATCTATGAAGAAAATGCAATCCCGATAGTTGGAAATGAAGAAGTGGACGTTGCAAATGAACCAATTATAGAATCGCTTGATGATTTAGAAGTTGGATTCGATGATGATAGTGATCCTAGTGTGGATGCTAATATATTGGCACATGATAGATTTGATATCAATGAATGTTATGACTGAGAATGATTACTTGTCAATTGATTACTTTGTCAGTTTGTCTTATGATTGTGGATGTTGTATTAAATATTGACTTGTTTGGATTTTAGTATTATATCTCTTGAATATTATATAATATTATTTATTATATAAAATTTTTTTATATATAAAATTATCACCGGTTGGACCATAGTTCAACCACGGTTAAATCGCTGAACCGTGAACCAATGCGTATACCGATTCAATGACTGGTCCGATTTTTAAATCCTTGGTCTGATTACATCTCTGACTACGACATCCGCATGGAGCGACACCCCTACAATGGGAACTGCGGATGGTGTTCGTATAAATTCATGCTTCCAATTATTCTTTAAATGCTTAAGAGATGCCTAATTCTTAGAATATGAATGTTTTTTCTTCTAGCTAGGAAATTGGTTGAGAAGAAAATGGTTTGAATTTCATTCCAAACTTTTTCAGCCAATGGCATATTTTAATTAATTTTAAAAATAACTTTTTTTAAAAAAATTAAGCTACTAAATATAGTTTAATAGTAAAAAAATTGCGAGATTAAACAAAAATATACTAAATTTTAGGCTAAATATTCGCGCAATTTAAGCAATATATACCACTATTATGTTGACCTATCTCCCAAATACGTGGAAATACAAAATATAAGCGTTTTTACTCTTTGACTTGGAGGGTTATGATAAATTCCGACGACACGAGGGTCGCCGCGAAATGAAAATAACACACATAGATTTCCCATTTTTCCTTTTTTAGTTTAAATCATTTAAAGAATATGGCACCTAATTAATTTTATGCCTCAGAATATTCTCTTCAAAATCAATCCAAAAACTAAATGCGGGCAATCTACGTCATCAGGTCCGAGTTCACTGCCCTTGACACCCCGAGGATCAAGCGGCATCTGACCTGACAAATATTTTGCGATATCCCTATTTGGTTATTTACATATTTTTAATGTTTGATTTGCCAACGCCTCAATGACCTATCAACCAACGCAATTATGTCTGGAAAATTCCACTTTATCTTTTGGTCGCTCTACATAATTTACTTCCGAATGTGATGTCATAATTTCAATGATAAAAATCGCTTCTGGTGGAACTAGAAAAGCAAACTTCAAAAGAAATTATTCAACAAATTCGCTGACTTTTAAAAGGTAGTTGATTTTCTATTTTCAATTTATTATTTTTATTTCTAAAAATAATATATTTTTTTAAAAAAATTTGTCTACACTAAATACATGTACACCTATTAATTAGACCTATTTTAATACGTGTATATATATATATATATACTATTTTATATATGTACAAAACATATTTTATTGTTAATTGTACATGCATCCAATAAATATCAGTTTTTTTTTTAAAAAAAATTTCCCACATTAAGTGGTCTGAGTCGCAAGAGATCTATTTTTAAGTTTAAATACAAATTTAAGATATGGATGGATGTAAGAGAGAGGAGAAACGGGAAATTTAGGACGCGGTGATGAATAACTGGAAAAGAAAGCATTGTGCAAGAATGGCATTGAAGGCAGGGGCAGGCGGAGGCCTCATTAATGTATTTGTTTGGTAAATAGAGATTTGAGGACAGAAATAAGTCATATTCTATGGTAGGGACACGTGAGAGATGATTAAGTTTTAATTTGGAAAAATTATAATTTAAGATTTTAAATTAAAGATATTTATAAAAAAAATTATATAATTTAAATTTTTAATTTTAAGATTCTTTAAAATAATTTTAAAAATTAAAATATTTGAATATAAATATTTTTTTTACTTTAATCCTCTCATGTAATTTTAAGTAATGACAAATTGACAACCGAAACTTAACACTTCCCTCTCTTCCTCTTTCTCTTCCTCTTTCCCTTTCATCCCCATTACTTTGGCTTTTCTCTTTTGCAAGAATCCTCCCTCCGCCCTCCGATCCCTTCCCTTCGCAACATTGTTTTGGACTTGCTGCGAAAGGGAGATTGATTGTTTCTTATTCTTCCTCTCTCGCTCCCTATTGTAGAATTAGCAAGCACGCTAGATTGACGAAGTGACGTATTGAAGGGAGTTTCAGAGATCTCGCAGAACCTTGCAGATCTTTGCAATCCCTGAGGTTGCTTCGCCTGGGCATACTTTGGTTAATGATGGGTTGGAGATACAAGGCTGGATTGTTCCTTATAGCCGCCGTTGTTCTTATTTGGGTCACCTCGGCCGAAGTCACTCAGGTGACCTTTTAACAAATCTATGTGCCAAATAAAAATAAAGCTCTTCTTAAGTTTCTTTTGGAGTTTCGGTGGGATGTATTACGTGAATGTGCTTATGTATATGTTTCTATTTGCGTGCTTTATCAGTTGAAACTTGTTTTCTTTTTCTTTAATTCCTTTTGTTGATACTCGGGCTTCTTTGATACCTATTAAATGGGATTAAATGGTTCTGGGGTTTATATCCTAGGCTCATAGCTTAGGACAGACTATTAATCACGCAATCATTTAGGAGGCTGTTGTGCTTGAGAGGTGGATGCAAGCTGATCTTTTGGCTTAATGTGACTTGATGTTAAAGCTTCCCAAAAACTAAGATTTTTATCGATACACCATTTGAAACTTCATATTTCAATCATAAAACCCTCTAGCCAAGATCAAAGTTCTGTTTACGTAACAATGGATACGAATTGCTAATGTGTCTCTTGGATGCTATAAGGAGATGAAAGATACGTCTCCTGTCAAATCTCGTTGTTATATTTTACATATGGCCTCCAGAACCAGAAGACTATGCCTGAAAATTCATAGTTGGAAGTTACTGGGTTCTCTTAAAAGATGGCATTTCTCCTCAGTTTCTTAGTAATTCATCCTCTGAATCCTGATCCACACATGATGAGGCAGTATTTCGTTAAAACACTTTAATATATTGAAATTCAGCTTAGGGGGTATCTTTTTGTGGTAAACATCATCATGCAGTGTGGTAGCATCTAAGCTTTATGCCTATGTATACTCTCCTATAGAAAATATATAATTCTTGACAGGGTAAGGTATTTTAACATATATAATCCTGTTCTGAATGGTATCTTTCTTAACAGGATATTTTTACAGATTATAAACAGCCATTTGCAGTGACATATCTTGGAGCTTCTCTCATGGTAGTTTACCTCCCAGTAGCATTCATCAAGGACTGGTTGTGTAACTTACTTAAACAACACTCTTCTAAAAGTGGTAAACATGTGCAAAGTATGGAAGAGCCTTCTTCTGGGATTGGGTCTCCTCTCAAAGGCAATGGAGTGCAGAAAAACTTTGAACTGGAAATTTTAGAAGGTAGTGAATTAGACCTTTCAGCTCTTGCAGAAGTAAAGCCATTGGTAGCTAGACATAATGATAATCATGTGCTGAAGGCAGAGAGAGAACTTACTTCCTGGGAAGTTGCTAGTTATGGATTTTTTATTGCCCCTATCTGGTTTGTAACAGAGGTAAGTAACTTCAGAATGATATCTTCATATATGCAATAGATTTTGGATTCATGTGTTTATATTGTCATATATTAGCACTCTTTATTTTTGTCAGTGCTGACTTGCTTGATTATCTTGTCCATTAAAAGCAGCCATGAATTGACAATTAAAAATATATCAGGATTATATTAGTTATGCTCATCAATTAAGTGTCTTCTGCCGCAATAACTGCAGTGTTACTGATTTCTTACATGATTAAATGTTCTTAGTTCTTACAATTAATGGTTTTTCCTCCTGGTTATTTGACATGTCATTTAGTAGGGTGCTGAACTGCTGATTGATTATATAAACGGGTATTCTTTGACCTGTACTTGTGGTGCAACACACACCACTTTAAGTCTTTAACACACCGCAAATAAGTTGTTCAGTATGTTTATGATTGTATTATATAAAGAGGTATTCTATGACTTTCACTTGAGGTGCAATACACACACTCCTTGAACAAGTCTAGTACGTATGAACACTTCATCACAATTGTTTTAACCTGATTGAGTTCTGCCCGAAATGGTTTGACCACTGGATAGATAACTGTCATAGCCTAATAATTTGGAAGCTTTACAAATTTGAGAAGCTGAGGTTGACTTGTTCTTAGTGCAGTTAGATGCCTCCTTGTATGGACCACTGATTATGTTGGTAAAAGGAGATTTTTCCATGCCTTTTCTCTTACTTAAACCTCTGTTATTTGCTAAATCATACCTAACTGATTCTATTAATTAGTCTACTTCTACAATACTTGCATGGTAGGTCCTTTTGTCTGCCACCAATTTCTTTGTTTCTTAAGTCATCCATGGTTAACTATGAATTTAATATTGTTCTATGACAAACGTCAAGGGAAGGAAATTTGAGTTTTATTAACTTTTGTTTCGGTTGCTTTCAGTATCTATCAAATGCTGCCCTTGCACGTACAAGTGTTGCAAGTACAACAGTATTATCATCTACTTCAGGACTTTTCACTCTTTTCATTGGCGCAACCTTGGGCCAAGACTCTTTAAGTGTAGCCAAAGTAGTTGCAGTTTTTGTCAGTATGGCTGGGGTTGTCATGACAACTCTGGGGAAAACTTGGGCTGCAGATGAGTCACAATATAGTACTGAGTAAGCCTTTGCTCTGTCTTTTCATGACCACATTGCTTATATTCTCATCTAATTTTATCTGATTAATTAGTGCTCAACCAAACTAATGTGGAATGTAGTAGAGTATTTTATCCTTTATGCTCTATACTGGTTGACAACTAGTGAATTTCTGCATAGATATTTTGATTTTGAATTGCTTATGTCTGTCATTTAAAACAAGACAGAAAGTCGCTCCTTTTATAGTTGGTTTCAAATTGTATGAAAAATTATCATTATTTCAAATATGTGTTGTTGAAGTACTTGCTGAGACCTTGGTTGCGTGTTAACAACTATATTGTACCACTGATCTCAGTTTATATTTTGAAAAATATAATTAATTCGAAGAAATAATTGTTGACTGAGCTTTCATATGATTTGTGATGGCCCTGCTAGGTATTAGTGGAGGGTGGGTCAGTTCTGTCCATTTCCTTTCTGTCTGTCATTCTGTGAATGACACGTTCGTCAGTGAACTAATACAGACAGAAATACATTTCTCAGAAATGACAGGAAAAAACCATATCTGCATGAGAAATTAAGAATGGGAGACGAGAGGATCTTTAAACCCCTCCTCCACTAATGTTCAGTAGGGCCATTGCAGATCGTATGAAAGCTTAGTCAACATTTATTTTTCTTGAGATGATTAACTTGCGCGATGAGTGTCATCTGTTATGGAGCCAATTATTGTTCCCGAAGATATTCACATTATGCAGACTTAACATATCATTACCTTGCTCTTTGTAATGCTTTTCCTTTTGGGCGTTGACAGTTGATATTTGTGTTCAGCAATCAGAAGCGCTCTCTGGTTGGAGATCTTTTTGGCCTTCTCTCAGCCGTCACATATGGTCTCTTTACTGGTTAGGCAATATCTCAGCTGTTAGTTGACTTAATTCTTTATTCTGTCGGATAGTTTTGGTGAATCACAGTCGCTTCTTTTATTATTAATGCCACAGTTCTTCTGAAAAAATTTTCTGGCGAAGAGGGAGAAAGGGTTGATGTGCAAAAGCTATTTGGATATATTGGATTGTTTACACTGGTAGCACTATGGTGGCTTAGTAAGTCTTCGATTAGCGATGCTTCTGCGCTTACTCATTATGTTGCTTTACTATATAGAATACTAATTCTCTTTTATACATTTTCTTTCAGTCTGGCCACTGATGGCCTTAGGAATTGAGCCTAAATTTACAATTCCCCACTCTGCCAAATTGGAAGAAGTGGTTCTTGCTAATGGATTTGTTGGAAGCGTACTCTCAGACTATTTATGGTACATGAGATTAATCTTAATAATTCATGTACTCGCAGTTACTCAAAATCTAATGTTAAGAAATTTTTCTCATCCACGCAGGGCACTTAGCGTCGTATGGACAACCCCCCTTGTGGCCACTTTGGGCATGTCACTCACCATTCCTCTTGCTATGGTGGCTGACATGGTCATCCACGGTCGGCATTATTCAGCAATATATGTTCTTGGCTCAGCTCAGGTACTTTGTTATCTCTGAAGATATTTTCAACACGCTCAAGTTCGTGTTGGATGTTAAAACAACGTTTTCATGTGCTAGGAAATTTTGTCTTATGTCTAGACCATCTTATATTGTCTACGGAATCATATATGGAGTTTTTTTTTAAACATATTAAAATCACAATTGTTTTGGCAGGTGTTTGCGGGGTTTGTGATAGCTAATCTTTCAGACTGGTTCACGAAGAAGTTGGGATTATAGCATTATTGTGTCGTGCCTTGTCTTCATCTCTCTAAAACATATTCTTTTTCTGGGCGGTCCACTGTCCTGGTTGGGTGCTATACCACGAATGCCTCAGTCCTGGTTTGGCATCCCCAAAGTAGAAAGATTTAAAAAAAAAAAAAGTACGAGAGGGTGTATTTTTCCTACTGTATTCGTTGGCTGTGCATATGATTACAGATTGAGGAGGTCTTTGTTGTAACTTCTGTAATCATGATTAGGTCGTGCTGCTGGCAAGGCTGTTTGTTATTTTTTTGATAATTCGTCAAATTCAAATTTACATTTTATTTTTTCCTGTTAAACATCATAAGTTGCGAATCAGCCAAAGACCCATTGCTGTAATGTGATTATGTGAATGGGAATATAATTCTTTTTAATCTTTTTTTCAAATGTTTTCAAAATATTTTGTTTCGATATTGAATATATATGATTAGATAGATTTTTAGCTAGTTATATCAGACAATATAACCTAATGAACGAAAGCCAAAACAAAAAGGAATTATATAATTTGTTTTTATATTTTTGTTATTAAATTTTTTAGTTAAAATATAATAAATATATAATATTAGTGAGACTCATTACAGGAAAAAAAAGGAACTAAATGAGACCGGGTGAAATATGATAGTATGATATACGGAATTTGGCCTTTTAGCATTGTTACTGTACCGTCAAAAATTAATGCCTCCTACACGTAACCGTAATTTTCATCTCATACACTTCACTTTTTTTTAAGCCAGCAATCAGTGTAGGGGGAAAAAAAACGCAGGGTGTTTAGTAAAAGGGGAGGGTATGGGGGAGCCTGGCTTCTCTACAGTCCAAGGTGGAAACATGATGCCCTGTGAAGCATTTTGGCATTTTTTATTTTGCTTTTGTTATTTTTTAATTAAAAAAAAAACTATCAATCGCCTCACATTTAAAAAGAATGTATCCTCTTTAGTCACTGTATGATTGGAGAGGATCCAAAACCAATATAGGGGGCATTGGAGAAGTGGGGTGGGTGGGATACATAAATATATTATTATTTAAATTTTAATTTAAAAATTAAAATATAAATGATAATAATAAATTTATAAATTATACTTTTATTAATATAATTATGTTTTTAGTTATAATTTAATTCTATTTAATTTATTTGTATAAAAAATATTCTTTTGGTCTTATAAAATTAAGCTTATATCAGAAAAAAATCTCAACTTAGTTAGATGTGTTGATTTATAATAGAAAGAAATTATAAATTTAGTATTTCATTTTATTTTTAAATATATAGAAATTAATAATAAAAAATGATAACAAATATTTATTAAAATCATTTTTATTATAAGAATTATAAATTTAGCCTTTTAATTTTTTTTTGAAAAAATTTTAGTGCTTGGATAGTTAAAGATAAACAAGGAGATTCAAATGAGAAATAATGTATTGTATTATTTAGAATAATGATGGAATTATAAGTTCTTTCCCCTATCGGCTAAGAGAGGGGGAAAAAAAGATAATTTGTAGCCACTAAAGAATAATAGCGCCTGTTTGGTTGTTGGAATAATATTCATAGGAGTAAGTTTTAATAAAATAGAATCATGTGGCCTATAAGTATATTTGATATGATATGAAAAGTAATAGACATTTTATGTCATTCCTATGTTTGATCGAATGAAAACAATGTATGAATAGAAAGAAAAGTTGAACAAATAACTATAATATCTATAATGAAACAAATATTAAAATATTTTTTAATTATTAACTTGTAAAAAAATTTAAAATATTCATAATAAAAAAATATTAAAATATTCATTTACAATTTTTTTAATTTGTTAATTTTTTTTGAATTATCAATAACAAAGAAGAAATATTTAATTATTTAAGGGCATTTTTGTCGAATAAAACTTTATTCCTTTCCTAATGATTGGATTTTATCAATTTTGAGATAGTTTCCCTTTCCATTAAATATAGGAATAGCCTCTTTCTCAATAATGGAAATAGAGTGAGAAAGCTCCAAACAAACATGCTTAAATGCCTTATTTATTTTCTTTTTTCTCTTTTATACTTTCAGTTGCTCCAAATCAGATGGGACCTAAAGAATGGTAAGGTTATGAATTTTAAGGATTGTGCTTTAGTATCAATGTATTTGCTTTCTTATGGATGATTACGATTAGTTTTCATTTTATATTTAAGGATTTGTGCTAGTTGTTATTAAACTCTTTTAGGATTAGTAAAGTTACTTTAGTAATAAGGACCTTAATAATGTACGCCAATTCATTATGGATCTATGAAAATATTATACTTGTAAAGTATTCATAAATTCATAATAAAAAATTAAATTTATAATTTTTTTACAATAAAAAATTATTTCGATAAATATTTGTTATCATTTTTATTATTAATTTCTATTTATTTAAAAATGACATGAAATACAAATTATATAATTGTAAATCAATATATATAACTAACTTGAGATTTTTTTTATATGAGATTCTTGATTTACAAAGCTAAAAGAATATATTTTTTATTCAAACAAGTTAAAGAAAATTAAATTATAGGTAAAAACATAATCTTATTAGTAAAATAATCATTCATAAATTTGTTATTATTAATTATCTTTTAAATTTTCATATTAAAATTGAATAATAATATATTTATATATCTCATACAACTCTTTAAAGGAAAAAAATTTATATGCAATTTCTTATATATTTATTATCAAATTTTTCAATTTAAACATAATAGATGTATGATTCTCTAATAATAACATAGCAAATGTATAATTTTTATAAATAACTATATGATTTTTCAATTAAATCATAAACTTGTCATATTATTATTAGAGAATCATTCACTTGTCAAATTTTATTTGAAAACTTGATAGTAAAAATATAAAAAATTATATATAAATCTAATTCTTGTAGAAAGTGAGATGTCTAACTCAACTTTCTTCCTTTGAAAAAAAATAAACCATTAATTTTTTTAAAATTAAGTAAAGAAAATTAATCATTTAGTCCATGTAATTTGCCTCAATTTTTAATTTGGTTCTTATAGTTTTTTTTTTCAAAACTAGCCTTTTAATTTCAACCATTTTAGAGTTAGCCCTTACAATTTCTTAACATTAAAATACCAGTCCTTATGATGTCTACATGGCATTAATGTCATTAAAATCCCTATGAGGTGTCCAACGACAACTGATGTGGGTGACACATAATCCATTTGAGCTAGGCATCATCCCGTGCAACGTTGGGAACAAAATGCAAGTAATAACAAAATGAAAAACACGAGGCACTAAAAACAAAGTATGAAATAAAATGAGGGAAATCAATAGACCTTTTGAGAAAAAGCTCGAGACAAAGACTTGTCTCGCTTCATAGCTTCCTCTTTCCTTTGATTTAACATAGCTTTAATTTCTTCAACTTTGTGTGGGCGTTCATCCCAATTACTTGTAATATTGCTTCTTTTTCTTAATTGTCATAAGCAAAGCAACATAACACAACACATACCATTCAAACACACAACCATCAGAAGTTATAAACTATGTAAACCATGTGTCTGATGTTATTCATAATGAAAAAGCTCCTAAATAACCTACCATTAATTTCCTATTTGAAATATCCAAAAGATACCATGATTGCAAGAGGCTATGGTAATAAAGTTTAGTATAATATGTATATATAAATACAATGCTTAGGTGATTTTCATATGCTAATTATGGATAAGCAGGCATTTTGCAAGTGGTTCTGCTGATTTTTTGAAGTCGCCATTAGTGGAATTGGAGGATGTCTTGAAGCTCTATGATTCTTATCGGTTTAAGATTGAAATCTTGAAGGAAACCCCAAGTTCATCAAAATCAACAAGTTCTAAAGTAACCCTAAATGATTGAAGTTAAGTCAAATAAGATTAAGCAAAACTAAAACTTTCACACATCAAAACCATCCACATGAGGTCCACGAGGGATGATAATCACACATAAAGGGGGTGAATAAGTGTGTTGCACAAAAAATTAAATAATATAAAATTTTTGATTACATAGAAGTAGAGGAACAAGCAACCTCCACAACTTAAATAAATAGAAGTGAAGTACATAAACAATGACAAACAAATTATTATCAAGCTAACGAAGCAAGCACACTAATATATATAAGTGCGTGTGTGTGTCTGTGTTTGTGTCTGTGTGTGTGTGTGTAAAATAAAACAATAAACCTTACTAAAAATAGAGGATACAAATAATAATGTAATGCAGCTGAATAATGTGCGATAGTGGAACGAGTAAGTGTAGCACAAAGTAAACTATATTTATGAGAAATAGATCTTCCAAAAATGGAGGAGGCAAGTTTAGCAACATGTAAAAGAGAGTAAAGGGTATATATATATACATAGATTTATCACGATTCAGCCTCTTTGGTTTACATTTAATTTCCTTAAATTTTAAAAGGATTTTTCTTTACTTTAAACACCAAAGTTACAATAGTAATAGTTTTTTATGCTTATCACCAATACAAGTTTCCAAACTTACCTTAAACTTACAATAAGATTTTATACAGCTAATTATCAACTAAATCATTCAAAGATTTTACAATAAAAATTGATAAAAGAATTTGACTCTTTTTTTCAATATTCTTTATAAGCTTAAAATTTTGCTTCTAATAAGCAGATAGAACAAATATTAAGTACAAATATTACAAAATATTCAAAGCACTTTCTTTTTTGTTTTCTTTACTATTTGTTACATTTGCACTTGATCCTGATATATAAGCTTTCAACATTTCCTAGTTGTTAAAGATGATCTGGATTATATAGTATCCTTTTTGGCTGGAGCAGACTTATTATGTTTCTAACATCCAAAACCTTTCATCCTTGCAATTATTATCAGCTTAAGAAACTTTTCTCATGCAACCAATTTGGTATACTCATCATAAATGCTATACAAAGCTCAATACATGGGTTAAAGTAATATATCATCTTTACAACAAAATTGATACAGCTACAATAGAAAACATTTCTTTTTCAAACTCAGATTATGTTTCATTTACATGAAAGCTATACAATTTTTGTCATATATGTATTAATAGTTTTGTTATTTAGTTAATGATAGAGGATTAACAAATTGGGCCTTATTATTCAATTAACAGGGAATTTACAAACTGGGCCAATAATATTCAAGTGAACTTTTACATAAATAACATTGGATCTTATTATCATTAAAGTCTTAGACATGTAACCTTGAGCTAACAAGTGACTCCATGACAAGCCTCAAGCTCGATTCTCTTTCCTTAAGCTCCATTCTTCTTGTTCCTTTGAAACTTCAAATCATTCTATTAGGAAAAGAAGTCACAGACCCATAAATTGAGGACCCAAAGTAGACATATCTTAAAGATTTGCCTAATAATAAGAACATTAGGAGAAGGAAGAAGAAAAATGAAAGCAAAAGCCTATTTGATCTTAAATTTGAAGAGCTAAAAAGGTTCATGGATCTAGGTTTTGTTTTCTCAAAGGGAGATAAAGTTTCAAGATCGGCTTTAATAATTCTTAGGTTACAGAGGTTGGGGAAGAAAGATGATAATGAGGAAGAAGGGGATCTTGATGAGTCTGAAATCCCAAGGCCTTATCTTTCAAAAGCATGGGAGGTTTAGGAAAAAAGAAAAAGAGTAATCATAATCCTTTTCGAATGAATTGGAAAGTTATTGCTCTCAACAATGAAATTGACATGAAAGATAGTCTCAAATTATAGGCTCTTTAAGCATCGAAAGGGCTGGTGAAATTGCAAGCATTAGAAAGAGGTCATAATCTTTGAAAGCAAGCAAAGATGATGTTTAGGTGTAAGTAGTATCGGATGGATTATGTGGTAGCCACATCAAATGCCATTAGACACCTTAGATGGATTTTAATAGCATTAATGCCACTAGACATTGCAAGGACTAGCATTGTAAGGTCAAAAAATTGTAAGAATTAATTTTGAAATAATTGAAAATTATAGGATTATTTTTAAAAGACAATTAAATTATAGAGGTCGAATTCAAAACTGAGTCAAATTATATGAAAAAATAAAAATTAATTAAATATCAAGTATTAAGTATTGACTTTTAACATTGTTGTAATAATGTCAAAAAGCTCACAAAATCTTATTTTAAAAAATCCTATTTTTACATGTAAATATAACCATTATAATTTTTTAGATAAATTAATTAACATTCTCATATTAATCATCTTAAGAAAAATAAGGTATTATTTTTCTATTTTTTTTTATTTTTTGGCCATTAACATAGTGCACAGTAGACTATTGCTTTGTACACTAAAATAAGGGTTAAGTTATTCTTAAGTTTTCTTTTGCCAGATAGTGTTGTTTATTTGACCTTTTATCTCACATTTTCAACCAAACTCATTATTCAACTGTGCCATTGTTGTCTTTTTTATATTCTTTAGACCTTACATATATAGTAGATGATCATTTGCTACTAAACTTAAAGTATTTGGCAATAAATAAGCCATGAAAAATGAAGATATCCCTGAGAATGCTAATAAGCATATGCATTTTGAACTTTTCTATATTTTTATTTTATGTATGGAAAAATTATTAGGTTTGCTTATATTATTATCTATAATTCCATATTTTCATTTTCAAATTGCCCAAGTCCTTAATCTAAATCTACAGGAAAATCTGACATATGCAAAGGATGCCCCAGTCAACAAATTTGTGCCATTGCCCTCAAAGGACTCCTTTCCTCTCTTATTTGCACCTTTATGACTACAATCACATTAAGCTCTGCTTTCTTCTTCCTTGCACCTTCTAGTTTAACTAACTTTATTTATTTGAGAAATATGTGGTTTTATGTTGGTTTAATCTCTCTTCTTACTTCTTCCTAAGTTAGAAAAGAAGACACTTGATGTGTTCTAATAATTTTACTAACAAGTTTTAGAATAAGGTTATGATCAATAAAGACTTATAAGAAATTCCATGTATGCGTGTATGTATGTGCATGTGTGTGTGTGTGTGTGTGTATACAAGGGAGAAAATGATTAAATAAGTTCTTTTTTGTTGCCTTATTGAACACCTCACATGTACAAATAGTCCAATTAAGAATAATCTCCATGTATGCATGTGTATGTGTGTGTTAAAAAGGAAGAGAATGATCTCCTTCATACCTATGTCATGTGCAAAATTTGCAGATGTCCATAAGTACTTTGTTTATTGCCTTATTGAACAACTTACATGTATAAATTATTTTGGTAGTGTGCACTTGACTAAAAATGTTTAAGTCTAGGTTATTATCACAAATTTGTTTCCTAATATATAGTTCCCATTAGGGGTGTACATGGGCAGGGCCGGGTCAGGGCGATGCTTGGCCCAGAGCCCAGCCCGATTAGGGTCTTGGGCGTATTTTTATGCCCGTGGCCCTGCCCGACCCGGAGAAGCCCGATTTTAGGGCGGCTCGGGGCGGCCCGAATAAGTAGGGCTGTACATGGGTAAGACCAAACTGAACATCTAGTATATCCGATACCTGACCCGATTAAGACATGAAACTTGTTTTTATACCTGTGGCCTTACTCAACTCTAATAAGTTTGATTTATGTTGAGATAGGGCGGGTTAGGGCCACCCAAATTAATTTTTTTTAATGAATTGATACTTGTAATATAAAAATATTTTTACACAAACTTATAGGTATATATTTCAAAACAATGGACTTTTAGAACTCTTATATTTGTATAAGTAATAAAAAAATAATCTAGTATTATCAAATAAAATATAAGATATACTAACATAATTAGTCTTAGGTAAATATATATTTTTTCATTATTTAACAAAAAAAATATCAGTAAGGATTCACATCAATGATAAAAATAATTAAGAAGTAAAGAATATTTGAATAAGTAATAAAAATTGCAGTATGCAGAGATAATTAAATGAAATAAAAAAAAAATAAGATGACAAGATATTAATAACTAAAAAAAAAAGAAGTAACTATTAGGGCGAGCTAGGCGGAACATACCTTCGCCCGTGGCCCGGCCCGGCTCGGAGCAGTCTTGTTTAAAGTTATGCCCATTTATACTTTTAGCCCGGCCCGGCCCGATTAGACTGGGCTAGGGCGGGCCCCTAGGGCCAACTGGGCCGATGAACACCCCTAGTTCCCATTTGTTCACATAATTTTGTCCAATTAAGAGCTAATCATAGAAACCTTTTCAATGTGAACAATCTAGGAGAAAACATGCAAGGCTTTATTTCAATCCTACATATCCAATTTATTAGTTTTCATGTATCAGTGTAACTTGTAATTGTCCTGCTTTAATAAACAACAAGCTTACATAATGACTTAACTTACGACATGTCCTAACAGTTTGTATCACATTTGTCTTGAAAATTTTAAAACAAAATACTCAAAATTAACATACTAAATGTGGATTTTTGTGAAAACTAAATAGGCGAAACTGCTTTTGAAATAAGGGTTAAGTTAGTATTAGGCATCATTTATTTAACCTTTTATCTTATGTTTTCAACCAAACTCATTAACCAACTTTGCCATTATTATCCCTTGTATATTCTCTTGACCTTGTATATATAAAGGAGGATCATTTGTCTTTAAATTTGAAGTATGAGGTGATGAGAGGTGTGATGGAAAATGAATATATCGTTGAAAATGCCAATAAGTATGAGTTTTGTACTTTTTTTTGTCTTTTTGTTTTATGTATGAAAAATTTATTAGTTTACTTATACTATTATCTATAATTCTATGTTTTCATTTTCAAATTACTTAGGTCCTCAATCTTAATCTATAGAAAAAATTGAGACATGTGAAGGATGCCCCAATTAACAAATTTGTGCCATTGCCTATAAAGAACTTGACTTGAGTTCATTTGTTATCCCATTTGCACCTTTATGACTATAATCATGTTAAGCTTTGTTTTTCTTCTTTTTTGCACCTTCCAATTCAACTAACTTCATTTGTGAAATATGTGGTTCTATGTCAATTTAATCCCCCTCCTTGCCTCTTCCTTAGTTAAAAAAAGAGGACACTTAACATGTTATGGTTTTACTAATGAACTTGAAATAAGTTGTTATGATCAATAATTACTTGCTAGGAATTCCATGTATGCATGTGTGTGTGTATTGAAGGGAAAGATTATGTTTTTATTGCCTTATTGAACACCTCACATGTACAAATTACCTTATTAAGAATGATCTCCACGCATGCATATGTGTGTGTATGTTTATAACGGAAAAATGATTTACTTCGTATCTAAGTCATGTTTTGATTTAGGGGATTTCTATAAGTACTTTATTTATTGTCTTTATTGAATACTTTACATGTACAAAATATTTTAGTAGCATGTACTTGACTAAAAATGTTTAGATCTCAGTGATTATTACAAATTTGTTTCTTAATATATAGTTCCCCTTTGTTCACATAATTTTGTCCAATTGAGAGCTAGTCATGACAACTTTTCTATGTGAACTATTTTGGGAGAAAAACATGCAATTCTTTATTTCAGTTCTACGTATCTAATTTATTAATTGTGGTATACTATACAATTTGTAACTTTCCCACTTTAACCAATGATAGGCTTGTATAATAACCTAGCTTTTGCATCATATTCTTCTTGAAAAATTAGAAAAAAAATTCAAAATTAAGATAATAAATATGTTTGACGTAGGCCAAAGTGCCTTTGAAATAAGGGCTAGATTATTCTTGGGTTTTCTTTTGCTAGATAACATTGTTTATTTAATCTTTTATCTCAAGTTTTTAGCCAAGTTCATTAGTCAACTCTGCCATTGTTGTCCCTTATATGTTCTCTAGGCCTTACATACATAATAGAAGATCATTTGCCTCCAAATTCAAATTATAAGGCAACAAGATGAGCCATGGAAAATGGAAATATCCTTGAGAATGCCAACAAGTGTACAAATTTTGTGCTTTTTTTTGTATTTTCATTTTATATATGAAAAAATTATTGGGTTTGCTTATATTATTGTCTATAATTCTATATTTTCATTTTCAAATTGCTTAAATTCTCAATCTGAATCTACAGGAAAATTTGACACTTGCAAAGAATGCCTCAATCAACAAATTTATGCCACCACCCTTAAAGGACTTGACTCATGTTCCTTTCCTCTCTCATCCACACCTTTATGAATATAATCAAGTTAAGTTTTTCTCTTTTTTGTTGTACCTTCTAGTTCAATTGATTTTATTTTTTGAGAAATATGTGGTTTTATGCCAATTTAATCTCCTTTCTTACCTCCTCCCTTATTAGAAAAAGAAGACACTTGATGTGTTGTTATGATTTTACTCACGAATTTGGAATAAGATTGTTATGATCAATAATGACTTCTTAAAAATTTAATTAATGTGTATGTGTGTAGAAGGGAGAGAATAATTTTTTTTTAATTGCCATATTGAACATCTCACATGTACAAATTGTCTTACTGAGAATGATCACCATGTATGCATGTGTGTTTATAAGGGAAAGAATGATCTCCTTCATATCTATGTCACATGTTGAATTTGAAGAATATTTTTAAGTACTTTTTTTATTTTCTTATTGAACACCTGGCATGTATAAATTATTTAGTTACTTGTACCTAACTAAAAATGTTTTTATTTAGATAATTATCACAAATTTGTTTCTTGATATATAGTTCTCCTTAGTTCATATAATTTTGTCAAATTAAGAGCTAGTCATAGCAACACTTTCAATGTGAACTACTTTGAGAGAAAAATCATCTTTATTCCAGCGCTAGATATCCAATTTATTAGTTGTCATATATTGTTGTAACTGTCCTGCTTTAGCCAACAGTAACAAATATGGGCTTCCCATTGTGGGCCTGTGGAACCCATTGGATTTCCGTCTATTGGTACCATACACCGAGTCTGTGGCTTGTGTCTATAATAGGGAGAGCCCCATTGGAATCAGCGTGGCCCGATCAGTCCACCCCGAACATTGCTGCAGCGCCGTTGGGCGTTCACGTAGGACATGTTTGGTACGACGTATAAGCCCTGATAATATAAGATAATACAATACGTTAAAAGGTTATCAGGTGTTTGGATAACCAATGTATTGTATTATCTTATCCATCATATTTTTTTATCCATCAAAACACGGAATAATTTAATCAGGCCTGAGGAGGTAGGATAAGCCCTGATTAGATTACAATGTATAAGGGCCCGTTTGGTACACCGCATTGGATAAGGCCTGATAGGATAAGGCCTGATAAAATTTTAATACTATACAGTGTTTGGTGCAATACTGTATAAGATTGGATAGGATAATTTTAATACTATCATATATTTGGTGATACACTGTATAACATTGGATAGGATAAAGAATAACTATTTTGACAACAATACCCTTTACTTATAAATATGTATTATTTTTTAAAATTTGCGATGTTATTTTAATTTTTTTAAAAATAAAATTTCTCATATATTAGAAATAAAAAAATTTATGCTTCATATATACATTCAATATTTTTTTTTAAAATTGCTTTTCATAAAGTTCAATGTGACAACAAAATTTCAGAAGAATTTATATGGCTACCTAATTTTTAAATGCGTCACATAATATAACAAATATCTTAATTTTATTTATCAAAGAAAAAAGAAACACTAATAAATTTATTAAGTATGCAAAAAAGGTCACCATCACCAAGGTTCTACAAACACCACAAAAGTGTAAATACCACCAAATTTTAACAACAAGTACTATAAATTTTAGTTATCTTCAAGCAAATCCTTTACAAATTGAACTCTATATTCACCTTGAAAGCCCCAAAATAAATGCACTAGGGAGAGGTTTTGCATAAGTAAACGGCCAGTCTTATTGTGTTGTCTAGGTGTAAGGTCCTCTAATTTCATCAGTTCATCAGCAATAGCTCGTGAATCATCATAAAAATCTTTCACAACCTTCACACCTTCAGCCATGGCACCCATCCTCTCTGCAGATTTTCCAACAACATCCACAAGTTTATTGGCAAAATTGTCCATACTATTTGCTAACATATCTTCTCCTCTTAACTTCTTTCTCACCCGTCTACCTTCAGAATGACTTATTTTTGCCTTATTTTTAGTTTCACCCATAGACATTGATTGATTGACATGTTCAATGTCATCATCACTCAACCTAATGACTTCTTCTGAAAGTTCAGTAGTGTCATTTTTTCCATTGCTATGTTCTTCGTTATCCAAATCCTCAACTACATCAGTAGGAGTTTCAGCACTTTTTCCAGTAGCACGATCCTTTCCAAAGATGACCAACAAGTGCTCATAGTAAGGAAAAACTTTGGTCCTATAATTCTTTAAGTTTACATCGCTCTGCATACATTTAACACAAATATATAGTTATATTGTTGTTAAAGAAAAGAAAAGTAAAGGAACATATAACACAACTATTTTAAAATTTAAAAAACTTTATTCGCTTGGATGTAGGCATTCCAAACATCATCACTATCAACTAAAATCTTCTTATGCACATCATCCCATCCAAAGCCACTTGTGTTCAACATGTCATATAAATTACTATACTCTGTTTTAAGCATCCTCATAATTGACTCAATATGTGGCTTCACCTTTATGCCAAATTCAGGAAATTTTGCCTCCAACTTTTGTTCCAACCATTTGAAAGTACCTGGTTTAAATTGGCCAGCATCAGCTCTTTTGTTTAAGGCAACTGCCTCCTCTAAGAAGCATAATAATGCCTCAAACTCCTCATCACTCTAACCCCTACGTTCTCCTTTAACTTTACTAGCTTGTTGAGTACTTTCAGATGCCATACCTATCAAATATATTACAACTTCAACAAAAAAATATAAGTAGATCATAAACTTAATAAAATTCAATAACTAAAACTCAACAAAAAATTTAATAAAATTTAACAAAAGTACATTACAACCTCAATTGTGAAAATGGTTATAAAAGTACACCATAAACTTAATCAACTAAAACATAAAAGTGCAAAACATCTTCAGGGTACAATAACTAAAACTCAAAAGATACAATAACAAGTCTAAGAATACCCTCGACGAACAATCCATTCATTATACATCTCATTTGCCAATGCATCTCTCCATGTACTCCATGCTTCACTTGGTTCAATGGTTTCTATGGTATCATGTGGTTCTGCCTCGATCTCTTCATCAATTGGCATGTTATCTAGCTCTATTTCTAATAGATCTACACGCATCTCCCTCCTAATCAAATTGTGTAATAGGCAACAAGCAATAATAATTCGATTGTGAGTTCTAACAGGATAATAACTTGGACTCCTAAGAATTGTCCAACGCATCTTCAATAGGCTGAATGTTCTTTCTATCACATTCCTAGCTTGTAGCTTGAGCATGTCGCTTATTAAATATTTCTTAAAGAGTTGCTAGGACATGTCCACGTCTCCACTCACTGAGATGGTAACGGGTTCCTCTATAAGGGGCAAGGAATCATTCTCCATTAGTATATCCAACATCTACCAAATAATAGTATCCTATTTCATGAACCAAATATAAAATAAATTTTTTTTATTATAATAAGGTTATTAATTTAAAAATAGTTTTAACATTCTTACCAGTTGGAACCTTAAGGTCATTTCTCCTATTAATTGCATCGCGTAATACCCTAGCATCTGATGCTGAACCCTCCTAACCAGGCAATACATATATAAATTTCATGTCTCGTGAGCATACTCCTAACACATTTGTAGCAATTTCGCCTTTTCGACTTCTATATCTTGGTTTATCAACCTCAAGAACATTAAAACTAATATAGGTTCCATCTAAAGCTCCAAGACAACACTAAAAAAGATAAGAAAACAACCTGTTACAATATTAAATCAAAATGAAAAAAATCTAAAAAAAATATGATTCCCTAATATAGTTCATACCTTGAACCATTTCCACCTATCATCAATGCAATCCTCAGGAACTAGCTTTGGTGCCCTAAGTAAATTTCCTTGCAACCTTAACACAGAATTCAACACTAAATTGAAGTATCTACTAATAGTTTCCCCTGAACGTTGGAATTTAAACTTGATTACACGATTTTTAGTGTGGTGAGCTAATATGTGTAAGAACATAGCAACTTGTTCTTCTATTGATACTAACCCATCTTCTTTTAGCCTACCTTCAACACGTAAAAGAGAACACAACACTCAAAATGTATAAGTATCCATTCGGAGTTGTTCCACGCATGCAATATCATCATTTATTAACCTCCTTATAAATTCTACCCTTGATTTTTCCTTTACCTTTGGTATCACCCGTCGTCTTAAGGATAATTTCTCATGTAGTCTTTGAGCCACACGAATGACATGAAGGTACGATATAATACATGCAATTACCATCTCCAAAAAGGTTTGTTCCAACATCAAATACACTGACATGACGTTAAGTAGCTCACTTATATCATTAAGCTATCCATTTGGGTCATTTAGCCATCGATTTGGGTCAAGCTTTTTATTAGGATCCATAACACCTAAAAATTTAAAACTACTCATTAATGAAAGTAAACATTGTTTTCCAAAACCTGTAATATGAGAAACAAAATTATAATATGGTAACTTTCTCATGATTACAATATAAGATATAAAAGAAAGACTAAAGAAATGTCACAAGTAGAAAATTATTAATATACAAAACAAATATAAATGTGGGCATATGAATTATTAATATACAACACAAAATATGAATTAAAAATATAGTGTATAGGTTCTGTGAGTATATGAATTAAAAATATGAATTAATATACAACATCTAAAGCCACAACTTGGTCTTGGCCCCACCAAAAAAAAAACCCACAACTTCTATGAGTATATTGTGGGTTCTGCATAGCTTTTCCACTGGTGTAGCTTGTATCTGTTTCAATCAATTGTTGGTTAGTCTCTGCAGCCACAAAAGAAGCAAGGCAAGCAATGATAATAAGTTGGCCTAATAAGAGCAAAGAGCAAAAGGACTTACAAGGGAGGTGGCAAGTCTCCATTGTTGTCTGTAACTTTGTTGAATATAGTAGCCTAGTTTAAGGACAAATTGGGCTAAGGATTCCAGGGAGGTGGCAAATGCACCCACTAGCACAATATGCAGAGAAATATCGCAAGGCAAGGTTCCAACAAGGCAAGGGGCAATTAAGGAGAGGCTATATATTATAGCTTTCTTGCGTTATTATGCTAAGAATGAAATCTATAATTTTAGTATGGGCCTAGAACCAAGCACATATTAATCATATTGTTATAGTCCAAATCTAAGCTTAGTCTATTGTCACATATTATTTTTTAAAACAATAAAAGATGCATCAATCTTTGTTATGCAGTATAGATACAATTTATAATATAATTATTTTATTTAAAATGAAATAAAAATCCAATGATCATTAATTACATTTCAGTATCAAATTAAATAAAAAACCCACAACCTCCTTCTGCTCTTTCCTTTTTGTTTGGTTTGGAATTTAAAAAAAAAGGTTGCGTGCCGGGTCAAAGCAAAGGCCACTATTTACAAGTCCAGGACAAGCCTGCACATTAGAAGATGCTGAGATAGAAAGCTTTCCCACTTGAAACTACCACAGTTCCCACTCGAAACTACAAAACACGTGATTGAAAAACCAAAAGCACTAGCATCAGTGTTGTCCCACCACCGGAAGCAGAGGAAGCTAACCGAGTTGACTAAGAATCAGTCGTTTACCTCAACTTTGAACCCCAAAATATGCCTGTCTACCTCTATGAGGTAAAGCCAGGAGTAATAAGTTCACCCCCAACAAAGCTATACTCCTTCTCTGCCAGTTCGAGTTACCATTGTTGATCCATTAGCTTCTGAGCTAGCAGAGTCAAACTAAAAAGGTGTACAAGTCACCTCTTCTCTTGGATATCCGATCGAGACATAATTGCAGTGGTCCGAACAGCAACTCCTATGCCATATTCGAACCCACCAATAGCTATGGATGAGGCACCACCGCCGCTTAGCATATCCACTTCCAGAAGCAGATGGGAATGGAATAGAAGAAAAAAATCTCAGTCAGGTTCAGATTCAAGGGGAAGGATTGAAATTCACTTTAGGAAAGCAATGGACCTTTAGCCGACAGATGGAACCCCCGCTAAAACCGAAAGGAGGACATTGCGGGACGACAAGCCATAGCCTTCCTTTGTCTCTGCAGGATCTATTGATGGATCATGAGCATAAGACTCTTCATCTTTTTAATTAATATACTTAGTTTTTTCCAGCTACATATGCTTCTAGTGCTAGATATGCATTTGGTTATGCTTTTTGCACCTATATGAATATAAAAGAAAAGATTTTTTTAAAATAAAGAATTCTTTACTTTAAAGGAAGAGATCCTTTAAGGTAAGGAAGAATTGATTGAAGGGAATCAAAGAAGAGAGGAATTGGAGGAAACTGTCCAAGGAATGGTCTAGTAGTACACGTATAGTCTTCTAAGCCTTCGCTGCTTTCGATTCATGCTACGTCTTCGTTCTTTCTTTCTTATCGTACGTATCGTATTTAGTCCAGTCTCTTTGCTAGCTACCCAAGCTGTGCATTAGTCTTGCAGTGGTCTATGTCCTTCTTTAAGCCGAGTTGGCATATTCTTGTAAGCATTCTAAGCCTTCGAAGTAGTCGCTAGCGAGTGAATGTGCTTTCCTGGTGGATCACCAATCCCGATCGTCTTTCTCTAGGCTCAGTTTAACTTCACCCTCTATGTAGGCAAGCTGCCCCATAGAATAAAGAAGTTGGGGGTCGCTTTCTGTTCTGATTGTAAGCTCTTCGATTGGTCCCTCAATTGATGTATATATCTATACCTAGCGAACCCCCCAGAGAGAATGCTCTCTTACCGTTGCTTCAGAAATAGAATTGCAACATTCCACCTTTTTCTGCCCAGTTATTGAGAATTACTATTACAATTTCACTTGTACTCTGAAGGCCAAGAAGGATAAAGCATCTATGAGAATGCAAAAAATGAGAGCATATGCCACATGAGCAAGACATAGAGAACAACAAAATGTACCATTTGCAAGCCCTTCAGCTGCAGCTTTTAACTTCTCCAGGTTAATAGGGGCATGCCTGTCTCGATGCAATTCATTAGCAGTTAAGGCTGAAACCGAGTTCGACAGCTCAGGCAATTCCCGCCTGCAAAGTTACAAAGCATCACTGGCAATTGTGAGGTCCCACCTTGTCCAAAAGCAGAGCCTTTGTGAGGTCCCACTTTGTTTTTTGTGTTCGTCCTTTTCCTCTGTTTCTTTGTCCAGAAAAAGAGCTCAAGTGTTTATCTTTTACAGTGTTGAAGGGGAAAGGAATAGACCAGTTCAGAGTGAGGGACAACAAACTTCGAAAGGCGCAGGAAAAGGACGAACAAGCAGCGGATCAGTGAGCAGCGTAGAGCATCATTCATGTTTGGGATATCAACTTCTACCGGTATCAGATGACCACTGGGCTAGGCTTATACGATCTCGTTGAGAAGCTATTCTAAGAGCTAAGAGGAAGGAAGAAGCAGCGGATTAGCGACATCTAAGACTAGTTTCGCTTCCTTACTCGCTTACTACAGCAGCTTATTTCCTCTTATCGACAAGTCAGGAGTTTTCTCACCAAATAGCAGCTGCACCGATGAAACAAGGGAGTTCTGCCTACTTTTTTATTTCTAGTATCTGAGAAATTTTGACTGTTTATTGCATTAAAAGTGATTAACTGTAAATTTTTATTTCTAGTGATTAACTGTAAATTCCCTTTTGTGTGCTTTAAACTAGCCTAGCCTACTTTTATTCTGCAACTTCAATTCAATGACTCAAACTGGATTGATTATTCTCTAAACAGAAATTCTATTCAATTTCAATTAGGTTTACGGAACTATTCAATATCAGATATTACTTACTCTACGAGCAAGCAAGAAAAGGGAATAACAGAGAATGGAATGATTCTTATTCTCCTTCGTGCCAGCAAGAAAACGGACAGATACAATAGAAGTGAAGCATAAATTGAAACCCCAACAGATAAATTTGCTCAATATAAACCCAATAATCATTTTTTTCACCTTATAAATTGAAACCCCAAGACCGAAGAATCCAAGATAGGTTTGCTTACCAATAAGAAGGAGAAGCAGATGTAGTTGTGTCGCCGGGAGATTTGCAAACGGCTGGGAGGTCTGCGATGAGCAAGCCAGAAGGAGCTTCAACGCCTGCGAACCAGAAAGCTGAGAGAAAACGATAGAGTTAGACGGAAAAGATGATAGAGCAAGCCAGAAGGAGTTCAACACCTGCTAACCAGAAAGCTGAGAGAAAACAATAGAGTTAGACGGGAAAAATGAACGATCGTAAGGAAGAGCTACATCGAGAGCTGCTATTCTCAATAGACCATATTTTCTTAATGCACTCACTAGTTCGATGGTTAGGCCTTTCACCCTTTCATCTAGCCACTCGTCCATTGGATATTTGAATTCATACATTTTTGGTAGATGTTGTAAATAGACGACGTTGTTTCCATTCGTGGGTAGCTCGACTGAAGGGATTGTATATTTTAGGGGAAGATAATCCTGATATCGGCTTTGTTTTAATGAAGGTAACATGTTGTTTCCACACTAATAAGTTGGCCAAAAACTACAGAACACAAAAGCACTCTCCATTTCTTTATTTGAAATTTATTACCCCTCCACCGAAAAGCTTGAGGATAGTGTTTGTTTGCCATGCGGTGGAGGCAGGGCTTCCTCCCTAATTACGGTTAAGGGAGGGGAAAAGAGAGGGGGGGAAGACAATGTTATGGTCCATTATATTTTCAGGCACACCTTTTAAAGAATTATTGCATCTTGTACTGAGAGTGGGCTTGAAATAACCATGAATACTATTAAATTGGTGGTTTCTATCAAAGGCTGTCCTGTGAAGGTTTCAATAATACCCTTTCTCTAAATATTGATCAATAGTTTGATTCTGAGTTGTTATTGTGAGTTTTATGGAGGCTAATGGCAGGGCTTTTTGTTAATCAAGATATGTTGTATTTCAATCTTTTCTTAACAAGTTCAGCATTTACTTACTTTCCACCCTTCAGTTAAGTATATTGAATAGAAGCAAGTAGATTTCAAGTAATATCAAGATAGTATTGTATTATATCTCATCACCGTCCAAATTATTTGTCATTTTTATGTTACACATTTTAACTTACTTCTATCTACATGGCAGCTGAATGGCGGCTGATTTAGTGAATGCCTATATTATAAAGTTAACTCACTGAAGAGGCGTTCTACAGTTATCTTTATATACAGGATTAGTGTATACTTGTTTTCCTTGATAAGTAGCTGCCACTTGATAATAGTAGTCTTTTTTTTTTCTTTTTTTTTTTTCAAGTGGGAAGGAAGGAGGAAACTCATATTGTTTTCTTATGAATTATGAAATGAATCGAATGATGTTAATGACTGATTGTTAGTGCCTAGTTCCATCTAAGTCTTACCGTACGTGACATAATTTAGTATTTATAACTGCAGACAACACTTTATTGTACCCAAATCAAGTTTGCACAAAAAAGATGAGCCCAATAACACGTCACAGAACAGACTTGGGCACCCCACATGAAGCCTCCATTGGTTACGCCCAGGTAGCATCAGTTCATTAACCACGTCGTCTAGATCAAGATCTCACCACTGATCATATACATACAATACTCACAATCACGAATGATTGCGAGGTGGTAGAAGTCTTAGATGACCTACTCAGTGATGCTTAGTATGCGCCCCCAAACTCGGCACTAATGTTCTCGGCAAAAAAGTGCATTGGCATAAAATTCTCGAACTACTAGAACCACGGCAGCGGCAGGTTTTGAACATAAGTTTCTCCACCCGAGGATATAGCTGATCAAAGACTTCTTGGCTTTCGGAAGGAAGGGTGCTGAATGCTCACTCCTATATCAAAAACTTGTGAAACATTACTTCATTGTAACATTCTTCTTGGGCTGCCGGGGAGATGAAGCGGCCTTGATCGAAAGGGGCTACAGAAGAAGATGAAGTCTTTAGCCCTGGCCTTCTTTGTGGCCATGATCAGTACCTGAAAAAGAAAAGTAGAACATTTAAATACTACAAGCAATAAATCAGTTGCTAACATACAGCCAAACTGCATGAAGCGTAAGCAGTCATTAACCAAAGCAGCAACCCCAAATGGCCTATATGTCCTTTTAATCAATAGGATCTTCCAAACACAGTAGGCTAAATGCGTAATACAATCCCAATGGCTCAAAGTTAATCAATCAAGCAATTCGACGATATAATTTGGCATTTTTAAATAACAGCCCTACAAGAAGACCAACGGTCACAATCAAATTAGCTCAAAGCATGCCCAAAACATCACGTGCGAGCTAACTTAATTGGTTAGATTACCAAAGAAACAATATGGGAGTCTTTGAGACATTTCTTCTAGTATTTGGTAGGCATATTTGAAATCCTAACATGAGAGACATAGTAAAGCAACAAAAGCACCCGCAATTCAACAATAAATCAACAATCATTTACCAAGATATGCGTACAATAACCCAGAAGCTTAACATAGCCATAAATCAACCGCCCCAATTCAGCTAGGAAGAAAAACTATACCTCAGAAGCTTGGAATGATGGAGTTGGACTGACGCACATAGATCAAAAAGAATCATAGAGGTAAGTTGGGTAGGAGTGATGACCGAAAATGGAGGTGGGTGGTAGAGGGGTAATGGAAGGAGAGGTGGAGATCGGGTGCGTCTGGTAATGAGGGAATGGGAGTTGGGTTCTAAGGGTGAAAAGAACGGGTAGGTTATGGCAAAATGGGTTTGAAATATTAACTCTGAAAAGCCAACCAAAGTACCAAACCTTGATGATTCTCCCCTCTCCAACAAGTGCCCTAGTTTTTGAACTAGAATCCTGTCCTTCTATAATGTGCTTTTAAGGCTGTCTGATCTCTCTCCTCATATTAACTGCACCCCCAGCATAGCTCCATATTTGGCCTATGCTTCCCCCTAGACGAGAAATTCTTTCTTCTAAATATTTCCACAATCATTTGCTGGAGAGGTTAGTGTAGAACTGTAGATATCATGCTATAAAATAAGTATTATGTTACACTTTTATTGATAATTTCCATAATAAATTGGAAAATGATTCACAAAAAGTACTTATAATTTATATCATATCATGCTATGCATAGGAATACCTGGTCCTTATAGGAGACAAGCTTAGTGGTGTAGAGATGATTGCCTGTGGCCTTGCCACTCACCATACACTAAATGCTGTATGTTTTTTACTTTGATTTTGTGCTTTTCTTTGTTTAGTTCTCCTGTCACGAGCGCCTGACAGAGGCTTGACTTGAAGAATGCCTTGGTGAGCCGGTTACTGATGATGCTTCTGTTGTAGAGTCATCCCTTGCGCAGAATGGTGATCTTGTTTTTCCTGACAGTAGGAGCATTATTAGCAAGTAATGTTGTATTAACACTTTCTGTGACATTCTACTTCCTGATAAAATATAATTCTGTTTTATCAACATGTTATCTTGTCAAATTTTATGCTGTCAGAGTTTTTAATACAGCCAAGTTATGGCTCCAGAAAGTCCTCTTAATTTGTTGCAGCAGTATACTATTTCAAATTTCTTTGCTATGAATCAAATGGAGATGTTTGAACACTAGTAACATTTCTTAAAACATGGATTACACAATCATAAATTTATTTATTTTGGTTAACGAGCAGCAGTTAACATGAGGATATCATGTAAAGTATAAGAGTGAGTGAAAAAGTCCCCAGAAGCTTTGGCTAGTTGGTGCACTTTGATGAAGTAGTATTCATTCAAAAAAGAATTGGGAGAAAAAGATCAACACCTATCAATTAGCTGACAAGATTCATTTATGACTGCGATATGTTACAAACAAATAAGTTATTGTACTGAGAGGCAATCAAATTACTGTTTATGCGTGATTATATTACTACTGTTACTGTATGCTTTGAGATTTATATAACTAATATTTTGTTTTGTTAAAGAATGTCGTTGTAAAGAAAATGTAAAATATGAGTAAGTAGGGATAGATGAAATAAGAAATGACTACTTTATTTTTACTTTTAAAAGAGTGATTTGATAGATAGAATAATAAATATAAAAATATAAGAAATATTATACAAATTATATAAAGAGATTACGTTCACAGAATATAATAATTATAGATTTGTTATGATCCATCATTCATGAGAACGAAGGAGCTAATGAAGTTTTGAGGTTTCCATTTAGACAGGGCAAACATTGCTCCATGCTTACCCAAAATGCTGTCCTATTTCTGACACCTTACATCATTCTCTTTTCCTTTCCTTTTGGGACCATCTGGATCTGATATTCCAAAAACATTATAGTGAAAAGATAGAGGTCACCAATTATTGAACCAAGTCCCACCTTTGGCACTTGTGCTGCCAAATTTACGTAAATTTTGTGACCTGAAAAACTTGAGCTAGGTAATGCTGTCGGAGTTTCACATATTATTCATTGCATCATCCCCGCCCTAGCCCCCCTTCTATCTGGCATCTTTTTGTGTATCTATTTGTATTTTTGTGTTCTCTTATATACAGTCCTGTATGTGAGTTTTCTGCTTCTGAGTGTCCTGTTCCATTTTTGACCGAGGATTGATACAATTGATAGATGTTTCAGCCATGATAAGGTCTGAGGAAATTATTGATGCTCTGTTGAGCATTATATGGCATATTTTATACATGATTTTTACTTAGGCTGAGAGAAATTACAAATTTAACGGAATAACAGAATTTCCTTGACCCGCAATCAACAACAATTGTAAGATTATGTAGACTCATCTATTTGATAGCCCCCTAGCATATCTTTCAGCCTTGATCTTATTTTATGCTGACATGACAATTTTCCTGAAAGTTTGTAACTTTTTATTAGGAAATTTATTGGTAGTTGGTACATTACCAAAGATCAAAGTTGGAGTTCCATGGTCACAACTTGGCTGTAGCCAAGCCATGGATTCAAACATCCCCTCCCACCACTCCCCAAAAAATGAAATAAACAAAACGGAAGGAAAATAAGTGGTAATGTATTATATGGCATATTTTATACATGATTTTTACTTAGGCTGAGAGAAATTACAAATTTAACGTAATAACAGAAGTTCCTTGACCCGCAATCAACAACAATTGTAAGATTATGTAGACTCATCTATTTGATAGCCCCCTAGCATATCTTTCAGCCTTGATCTTATTTTATGCTGGCATGACAATTTTCCTGTAAGTTTGTAATTTTTTATTAGGAAATTTATTGGTAGTTGGTACATTACCAAAGATCAAAGTTGGAGTTCCATGGTCACAACTTGGCTGTAGCCAAGCCATGGATTCAAACATCCCCTCCCACCACTCCCCAAAAAATGAAATAAACAAAACGGAAGGAAAATAAGTGGTTCACTAGACAATTCAGTTTGTAATATTGCTAGTGGTCTACACCATCTGAGGGAAAAGACGTACTCTTTTTGTGCTTGGCTGCCCGTCTCTTCAACATGAATTGCAATTCGCTCAGGCGAAGTAAGCCATGGGGTCTCATGATGAATGGTGCATAACAACACTTTAAAAGAATACGAGAAGCCTCGCTATTGAGTTTGAAAGTTACTTTAAGATATGTGAGTAACATCTCCCTAGTACATCTATAAATTTCCAACCCAGTTTGCAGTTGACCTCTGCTTTAACTTTTGCTATTGAATTTAGATTTGTGAAAGTAGATTTCAAAATCTTGATAATTGTTTTGTGCGTAAATAACGGATATCACCTCGTGGAATTTCTTAGCAAGTCTCCTCTGATTTCCTTGAGGTAGGACAATTTTTTTCATCATATAGTGCACCTTCGTTTGGTTTGTGTTTGTACTTGTTCTCCACGTATGGTGTTCGAGCAAGACTGGTCCATTAAGATTTGGCACCCAAGATATTCAATTTTTTGGCCAAGAATCTATGAATCTATAAATTCGGTAAATTCTTTTTTGGGGGAATTATCTGAAACCTTTCAAACTAAATTTCCAGTGGGACCCGCCTAGTTTAAAAGAAGTATCCAAGGACATGGTTGAATACTATTTCTCTCCATGTAATGAAGTTGAGTCCGAACTGAAGCTGCCCACCCCTTTGCGGGAACCTTATATGTGAGGCATGAAGACTACCTTTTTTCAATGCCTGTAAGCAGCAAGGGTAGTCAATTAAGACATAGTATTACTTTCAAACTCTATAAGAAAGTATGTTTTACAACTTTGTTGTAATAGCATAAAAAAGTGGTGGTCTTTTCTCTTTATATCTTTGGAGAGGGTTGAATGAATTCTGACTAGGCCTTAATTTTTGGTCTTGGGTTGTCGCTTATACAGAATAAGTAGCCGTCTCAAAATGATCCGATTTGCTCATTTTAGTCATTCCATTAGCTTGCCTAGGCTTTATAAGCTTGTAATCCGAGCGTATTGCATCTTTAACTATCTATTTAATTATTTCTTTTTTTGGTTTTATAAAACAATAAAAATTGAAAACCGATGATTACAAAGGGTTTATTACAAGCGGGGCTGAAACTGTTGAAAATGCATGTAAAAAACGATAGGGTAAAGTTAAATTTAAGAAAAGGATGAAGTAGACATTTGGTTGGAAAAATAGAATTTAGAAAAAGGAAAAATTGTAATAAGGACGTCCTATAATATTTTACACATAGATTCCATTGCTCCTACTGTATTTTATCTAATCAAATAAGACGTAGGATTAAAGTAACGAAAATATTCTCAAAGTAAAATGTCTCATCCTTTGTTCTAATATTCCCGAGAGAATCAGATCAAGAAACATATATATATATATATATATATATATAATTTCCGAGTGAATATACGATGACAAGGATAAATAGTTTACAGCATGCTCGTCTCTCGTGGGATAAAAAACAGTACAGAAAAATTGGAATATTTTCTTTTCCCTGGGTGGAAGCGTGTGTTTGTTTCAAATATTTATTCTTGTATATTTGCAGTGCAGGTCATAGGCTAGTACCACAGATTTCTTGCCTCCCTTGAGTCTTTTTTCCCAGAGCCACATGCATTTCAACGCATGACTGTAGTTACAGGCAACTGTAACATTTCGGTCTCTCGGGAATCAAGCAACTTAAAAATGACCATGTCCAGGATTTTTTTTTTTTTTTAGATTTTGATTTACATACATCACTTGTAAAAGCAAATTCTCTATGCAACACCATTGGGAGACGTTGATAACCCTTGATTTTCCATCAATTTCTCTATAATCTTTTTCAACGCAGGAGCACTCACACCACAATCTTTACCAACAAAGCAGGATCTACCTTCTTCAGCTGCCTTACAAAGCTGTGGATCCAATGGAACCTTACCGAGAAAGGGCACCCCCATTTCACTGCACATCTTTGCTGCACCACCACCACTACTGTCAAACACTTCAGTGCAAGCAATCAAATTCTGCATGTCTGGTGCTTTTTCTCTCAAGTATTCCCTAACCCATTCTGTGACATCTTGCTGCTCCCCTGTATCTGTCATCTTCATAAACTTGATATCTGTGATAGGCTGGCAAAGACCACTCATATTCTCTACAACCCCAAGAACTTTCACTCCAACTTTCTTACAGAAACTCACCTCTTTCCTCACATCAATCAAGGAGACTTGTTGGGGTGTGGTAACTATGATCGAACCATCTATTCCAGTGGCATCAAGGCACTGGACAATTGAGATGTGCTCATCGGAGGTACCAGGTGGAGCATCAACTACGAGAAAATCAAGTTCCCCCCAATAGACATCCTTCAGAAACTGCTTGATAAGCCCATTTTTGCGTGGACCCCTCCATATAACAGCTTCATCGGGATGAGGAAGCATGAACCCAATTGACATGACCCCCAGGTTGGACTCCACATAGACAGGAGACCAACCAAGGTTGCTCTGGTGTATCTCTTGCCCTTCTAGGCCAAGCATCTTTGGGATGCTTGGACCACAAATGTCAATGTCAAGCAGACCTACCTGAAAATCCATTGCTGCTAAAGCAAACGCCAGCTGGGCAGAGAATGTGCTCTTGCCAACTCCTCCCTTTCCCGATAGAACCAGTATCTTATACTTCACAGTAGCCATTCTTTCTGCAATGGCTACCAGGTCTGCAGAAAACCGCAGTAAAAATTTCTACTAGAACTGATAGAAGATAGAAAGAAAGATTATATTTGTGAACTTACAATTTCATTTCTTATCACCAATAAGCATAACAAAGAGGGGAAATTATAGGAACAACATGATATTTTCAAAATATCAATCATGAGTTAAACAAAGAGGATCAATATGTCTAAATAACTTAATCAGTTAATCAGTCATCAATACAATATTGGAGAGAAGAAAAATTTATATAAAGCATGTCATAAGCTGGTTTTTTTTTTTTAATACTTTATTTTGGTAAAGAAAAGTTTAGGGTGAGGGGAGGCTACCCCATTACAAGGCCAGGGCATGCCATTACTTGGGTCATTATACAAGCCTGCTGTTGGTTAAACTAGAACAGTTACAAGTTACAACAACACACGACAATTGATAAATTGGATATGTAGGACTAAAACAAAGATTTGCATGTTTTTCTCCCAAAATAATTCACATTGAAAAAGTTGCTATGACTAGCTCTCAATTGGACAAAATTATATGAACAAAGGGGAACTATATATCAGGAAACAAATTTGTGATAATCACCAGGATCTAAGCAATTTTAGTCAAGTGTATGCTACTAAAATAATTTGTTCATGTGAGGTGTTCAATAGCGCAATAAAAAAAGTACATGTAGACATCCCCCAAATTCAGCACATGACATAGGAATGAAGGAGATCATTCTCTCCCTTATAAAAACACATACACACATGCACACATGGAGATCATTCTCAGTAGGGCGATTTGCACATGAGGTGTTCAATAGGGCAATAAAAAAAGAACTTATTTAATCATTCTCTCCATTGTACACACACAAACATGTACATAGAATTCCTCGTAAACTATTATTGATCATAACAACCTTATTCCAAGGCCGTTAGTAAAACCATAAAAACACGTCAAGTTTCCTCTTTTTCTAACTCAGGAAGAAGGGAGATTAAACCGGGATAAAATCACATATTTCTCAAATAAATAAAGTCAGTTGAACTAGAAGGTGCAAGAAAGAAGAAAAGCAAAGCCTAATGTGATTATAGTCATAAAGGAGCAGATGAGAAAGGGAAGGAACCTGGGTCAGGTCCTTTAGGGGCAGTGGCACAAATTTGTTGATTAGGGCATCCTTCGCATGCGTCGGATTTTCCTGCAGATTCAGATTGCGTACCTGGGCAATCTGAAAATGAAAATATAAAATTATGGACAATAATATAAGCAAACCTAATTATTTTTCCATGCATAAAAAGAAAAGACAGAAAAAGCACAAAATTCATACGCTCATTGGCATTCTCAGGGATATCTCCGTTTCCCATGGCACCACTTGTCGCCTTGTACTTCAAATTTGGAGACAAATGATCCTCTTCTATATATGCAAGGTCTGGAGAACATACAAGGGACAACAATGGTAGAGTCGGTTAATGAATTTGGTTGAAAACTTAAGATAAAAGGTCAAATGGATGATGTTGTCCGGCAAGAGAAAACCCAAGAATAACCTAACCCTCATTTCAGTGTACAAAGCAATAGTCTAAGGGCCCATTTGGTACATTATATAAGATATGGTCTGATAGAATAAAGCCTAAAAGGATAATGTCTAATAAAATTTTAAAACTATATAGTGTTTCATGTAACATTGTATAAGATAATATTATCATATGTTTGGTGATACATTGTATAATACTAGATAGGATAAAAATTAACTTTTTTGACAAAAATGTCTCTTACTTAAAAATATACTATATTCATCTAAATTTGTTATGTTATATTAATTTTTTTGGTGAAATAAAATTCCTCCAGGGCTAGGAAAATTAATATTTTTATTTTTTTAAATATGTAAATAGATGTTTTTTAAATATCCTTAATTAAAAATTTAATAAATTCAAATTTCATTTTTTTAATTTGTAAACAAAAATTATTTTCAAATGTTGGCCGCAAAAAAAAATTTTTTTTCTTCTATTGGTACTAACTAACCCATCTTCCTTTAACCTACCCTCAACACGTAGAATAGAACACAAGAAAAGTTCTGTTCCACACACAAGAAGATTAAAGGCTGGAAAAAAAAATAAAAAAGGAAAATTGTGTTTAGATTACCTTAGAATTACTGGAACTCCAAAACCATCACACCAAATCCAAAAATTGAATCCAATCCAATGGTTGTATTGGGGTTGGAATTGGATGTCTAAGGAGGAGAAGTGGGAAATAATAAGAAATATAGCTGCTAACACATATCTATTTGGAAAAATGTTCACTTGTGTGCAACTGAATTTTTTAATTTTTGAATAATTAATCCACGCAGCCATATGATAATAATAATAACAAGAAATTTCTATCAGATTATGATTATTATTTATACATACCACAAACAAATAAAAAATGTATGAAATGCCAATATCAAGTCAATTCCGCAACGAAACACCATTGTTCCTCTTTACCCAGTAGACCTCTATCCCAGATGCCACCTTTAGTTACCATAAAACTTATTTTTGCTGATTAAATTTTCTGACAGTACTAAGATCATGACATACTTAACTATTTTGCATTTTTAAATTTGAGATTGTGCACCCAAACCAAATATACAAATCTTGCCACAGCTCTAAGAAGCCACCTCCAGCCTTGACCAAGTCCCAAAAAAGTGACAGCATTTTGCCTAATCCTGATGCCAAATATACAAATTTTTATATCAAGAATTTGGACCCCAAAATTACAGAAGAGCTTCTACAAGAAAAGTTCTCAATTTTTTTCTAATCAAATGGACTAACTTATGTTTGGCATCTATGGAAACATATACTCCACCTACTTAATAATCCAAAACTTTGCTCATCCAGCTCAGAACTATTGACCCCAAATGTGATAGAATTAACCAGCAACACCAGCCAAAACTCAGTTGAAGATTGAAGCTCAGCCACAAAACAATCATGAAATAAAAAGAAAAGCAAAAATAGCACCAAAGGGAAGCTCTATTTTACAGCAACATTTTTTTCAACCTCCAAAGCTCACTAACAAGCTGCACAAGGGGAAGCTCTAATTGACACTGACTTCACATTTTAAAAGACAAAATAGCACTAAACACCCAATTCTCACCTGATCTTCTTTATTAAATGCTAACTTTTTTAGATCTGCATCCATTGCTTATTGGGGCTATCAAACATGGTACAAGGAATAATGAACAAAGCAGCTTGCTCAATGTTGCAACCTAGTCTTACACGGCTCAAGGAAATTCAAAACAAGCTTTCGAGTTCTCTGATTCACCAAACACTCATATACACTAGAAACAAGAGTTCAAGCAGAACATCATAAGCAACTTTTTAAGGGTTAAAGCAAGAGTTCAAGCAGAAAACCCATTCCCCCGAGTGAAACCAGCAATCAAATGACATCTTCCATGGATCATCGAACTGAGAAAGGAGAGTAGAGTTTCGAACAGGGGAGGGGTATCGAACTCTTACCTCTCTCGCTCAAAACCGAAAGGTTCTGCCTCAGTGAAATCGAGGGCGGATGGATAGGCGACCTTATCTTCGACTGATGTGCGAGCGTTTTGCCAGACTAGGGTTGCAATGGGACAAGTTGGGACAGGGCTTGTTCATCAAAATCTTATTATACCTAATCTTACCCGAAAGGCGGTCCGATTAGATTTTAGATAATTTTGGCCTATAAGAGGGTTTTAACATATAAATTATATTATGTGTATTAAATAAACACCAATAAATAATAAATTTATAATGTATAATATTATAAATTTAGATTTTTTAATTAAAGGAATTTTAATTATGTCAATTATATAAATTTAAATCATTCAAGTTTAATTTATATATTTTAAGTTAAAATTTTTTATTTTTAAATTTTAATTATTATTTTTTAAAATATATTATTAAAAATTATTTTTATTTTGCATTTTATTTTTTAAAATTATTAAAACAAATAAAAAATATTTAATTTAACTGAATTTAATTTAAACTATCTAAATCTACACAACTAACTCAATCCTTTCAAAAAATCCCAATTCATTATATTAGTTTATTCAATCAAATTTAATACACTGTACCAAGGGACTTTATTGTTTTGCTCTCAAACTCTATATAAGACAGTATTTTTTACATTATTTATTTATTTATTTATTTATTGGAAAAGGGTTGAATGAATTCTGACTAGGCCTTAATTTTTGGTCTCAGATTGCTACTTAAAACAGAATAAGTAGCCGTCTCAAAATGATCCAATTTGCTCACTTTAATCATTCCATAAGCTTGCCTAGGAGAATATATATTGCATCTAAGAAAACTATCTATTCAATGGTAGCTTTTTTTCTTTTTTTGGGAGGTTTCGTGAAGCAATAAAATTTGAAAACTGATGACTGCTGATGGTTTATTACAAGCAGGGCTGAAACTGTTGAAAATGCGCGTCAACAACCAGGGTAAGGTTGAATTTAAGAAAAGGAGCAAATAGAAATTGCTTGGAAAAAAAAAAAGAATTAAAAAAAAAGGAAAAATTGTAATAAGGACTTCCTGAAATATTTTACAAATAGATTCCATCGCTTCTAGTGTATTTTATCTAATCAAATAACACCTAGCTTTAAATAACGAAAATTTTCTGAAAAGAAAAAGGACTCCGAATGTATGATGACAAGAAAAAATAGTTTTCAGTATACTCGTTTGTCATGGGATAAAAAACCGTATAGAAAAATTTGGAGGACTTTTTTTCTTTTTCTTTTATGCGGATAACAGCATGTGTTTCAAATACTTATTCTTGGATATTTGCAGTGCAGGTCATAGGCTAGTACCATAAATTTCTTACCTCCCTTAAAGTTATTTTTTTTCCCCCTCTCTTCCAGAGCCAGATGCATTCCCACGCATGACTGTAGTTACAGGCAACAGTAACATTTCGGTCTCTCGGGAATTAAGCAACTTAAAAATGATCATATATAGGATTTAAAAAAGAAAAAAGAAAACGAGGGTGAGGCATGTACTCAACTTAAATAACAAAGTGATTATATTATGATCTGGCATCAAAGGATCATCCTGATATAAACAGTTGATATTGACACCAACTTAACAAGCGAGTATATAGGGAATAGGCTATAAGAGGAAACATGTAGAAAATGGACTAGCAGAGCTGGGTTTCAAATTTAAGACCTTTGCCCATGCTAAAAAGCTCCTGGCACAATAATTTGGCTCCACATATGGGGCACGCGGACCTTGACAATGTCATCAACAGAGTCACAGAAGCGACAGTAGGGACCCCTTATTTTACGGCCACGGCCGACGATCCCATTTCCAACATTTTTGGAGTTCCTGCAAATGTATACCTGAGAAGAGTCACTGAGAGAACAAAGGCGTTCATGCAGGTTGGCCGATGCACCATGAGCGATCAGGCAGTCGCGCTCCATTTCACCAAACTTGACACCACCGAAACGCTTTCTGTCTGCCACAGGCTGCCAGACTAGCAGGTGAACTGGACCAGTGTTCTGGAATTTGACATTGTCCTCAGACATGTGGTGTAGTTGCTTGTAGAATGTAGGGCCCATAAATATAAGCGAACAGACCATCTCACCAGTTCTCCCATTGTATACTCTCTCATTTCCCCATCTTGAGCATCCAGCACTGCCATTACTCAAAAGAAACATAAAATGACAACTGGGAAGATAAGCAAGGAAAAACAATTCCTGAATTTAAAGGAAGCCAGTAGCAAAGGCAAACCAGACCATCCCAACAATTTGGAAGAGATATTATTGGCAAATAGCTAACAGAATGGTCACTATGTCACATAAATAAGCCAAATCAGTAGTCACAATATAAGTTCCTCAAGAGAATACTGTAAATTAAAGGATATGTAAAATATATAAATCATATCCAATATAAATAAAGGCAGAAAGAAACGCACCTCCAGTCATTGCTCAAAAATTCGAATAAAAACATTGATAAGGGAAGCTTATGAGCTCTTAGTCTTAGGGTTTGATGGTGTATATGATTTTTTGAATCTTTGTGTGTGCTTCAATCGAGTTCAGGGACTCATTATTTATAGACGATCCTACATCTTCCCATCAAAAGTGCTGCAAAAAGAAGAAATGGTAGAACGTGGAAACGTGGAAACATGGATGAAAACAACCGATAACCATGAATCTGAAATCCCACGTAATTCGGACCACTCCAAAAATGCTTGATCAATGTGGAACGTAGGAACGTGCAACGGTTACATTCTCTCACTTGGTCCGAATGTCTTAATGATCTACGAGATTTATGAAAATTTTCATTCCTTGAAGAGAAAACTTAATGCACAAATCATAGCAGTAAGTTCTCTATATACGAGTATTACTTTCCATGTAGTACAGGGCATTTTGCTTTCTCAACCCATCATAAACTTAATAAATAAACTTTATGCTTATTTTGGGTCCTCCTAATGCTATTTTTCTCTAAATATAAATGTATACACTAAGATGAGAAAAACAACTTATATTGTATAAGAGCTTTATTACAAATGATATATGTATATATACATCAAAGACTTATCATGATACCAAGTCCCATTTTAGATATATGATCCTTAAATGCTGAAGGTGGCATGCCTTTTGTTAAAAGATCTGCTATCATTAACTTAGTGCTAACGTGTTCAATGGTGACTTTGTTCTCTCTAACACGTTCTCGAATGGCTAAATATTTAATGTCAATGTGCTTGCTTCAACTTCCACTTTTGTTATTCTTAGTTAGAAAAAATGCAGCTGAGTTATCATAATAAATTCTTAATGGCCTAGAAATCAAATTCACAATTCTAAGCCCATAAACAAAGCTCTTTAGCCATATACCATGTGAAGTTGCCTCGAAACAAAATATGAACTCAATCTCTGTAGTAGAAGTAGCAGTCAATGTTTGCTTTGCACTCCTCCAAGATACGGCTCTGCCAGTAAACATGAAAATGTACCTTGATGTTGATTTCCCTAAATCAACACGTCCAGCGAAATCTGAATCAGAGTAGTTAATTACTTCAAGATTTTCAACTCGTCTATATATCAGCATGTAGTCTTTAGTACCCTTAGGCCTCGTTTGGTATAAGGGATTAGGTTTTGATGGAATAGAAATGGGAAATGGAATGAGAATGGAAAAGAATCTTGTACCCCATAGTTATGTTTGGTATGATGGAAAAAGAAAAAAGAATATTTTTACTTTTTTTATACGTAGTTAGATAAAAATGACACAAAAATAGAATAAGAAGAGAATTAAAAAATTAAAATACTTTTTAATAATTATAAAATATGATAAAATATTTTATTTTTAATTACCAATAATAATAAAAAATAATAAAATAACATTTTAATTTAAAAATTTATTTTTAATAGAAAAAAAAATTATTTGAAGAAAAACAAAATAATTTCAATTTTTATTCTCCTATTCAGTAAAGCTCTGTCCCATCACAAAGCAATGGAATGGACTTTCCCATGTTAGTGAGAGACAACTCTCTCAAGGAAAGAAGTCTCCTGCCTACCAAATATGTCTTTCTCTCAATCTCACTTCCTTTTCCTCTCCATCACTCAACTTTCCCACCAACCAAACGAGGCCTTAAAGTATCTCATCACCTTCTTTGCAGCTCTACCTAGATTACTCTGATATCTTCCTAACATTTCAACCACGAATGTAATGTTAGGTCTTGTACACACCTGAGCATACATAAGGCTTCCGACAATAGAAGCATATGAAATGTTATGCATCTATTCCTTTTCCAAATCATTTTTCGGGCACTAGTTCAAATTGAACTTGTCACCCTTCACAATAGGTGCTATGCTTGGTGAATAATCTTTCATTCGAAATCTCTCCAAGACCTTATTGATATAGGTTTCTTGTGATAGACCCAAAATACATTGAGTTCTATCCCTATAGATCTTAATGCCAATGACATAAGAAGTCTCACCATATTCTTCATGTCAAAATTTTTAGAGAGAAATTATTTCACCTCATATAACAACCCTTTATGGGTTGCAAATAATATGTCATCCACATACAATACAAGGAAACAGATTTTACTTCCACTAACCTTCTGGTATATACATTAATCCATGACATTCTTCACAAATCCATATGAAGAGATAACATCATGAAATTTCAAATACCATTAGTGGGATGCTTGTTTCAATCCATATATGGATTTCTTAAGCTTGCATATCAAATGTTCACCGGCATTAAAGGAGAATCCTTCAGGTTGTTTCATATATACCTCCTTCTCTAACTCCCCATTGAGGAATGCCGTTTTCACATCCATCTGATGCAGTTCTAAGTCAAAATGAGCAACCAATGCCATTATTATACAGAGAAAATCTTTCTTAGATATAAGAGAAAAAGTTTCCATGTAATTGATTCATTCCCTTTGAGTGAATCCCTTAGCCAGGATTCTTGCTTTATATCTCTCGATATTGCTCAATGAGTCTCTCTTTATTTTATAGACCCATTTACATCTAATGCTCCTAGAACCATTCGACAACTCGACGAGATCTCAGACTTGATTTGACACCAAGGAATCCATCTCTTCTTTCATGGCATTGTGCCACAGTTTAGATTCTCTGCAACTGATGACTTGTGAAAACGTCTTAAAATCATTTTCAACTCCTATGTTATAGTCAGATTCTTGTAGATATACAGCATAATCACTAAGAATTGCTGACCTCTTTATCCTAATTGATCTTCTTAATGATGTCTCTACATTCTCTTGAGGAGCATGTTGCTCAACTATTTGTTTAATAGTCCTTAGAGTCTGTTCATTAACTGGATCAACTTGGTCACGATCAACCGGTTGTAGATCCTGAATGATTAGTTGATCAATGTTTGTTTAGGCTTGAGGAACATGGATTACAATCAATCTATTATTTGATGTAGGAGTTTGACCATCTAACTGATCATTTTCATAACCTAAATTCTGAGTTTGATCACTCCCACTGATCAAGTCATTTTCAAGAAATTTCGCATTCCTTAATTCCATAATCCTAGTACTGTGAGATGGATAATAAAATCTATAACCCTTAAACCTTTTAGTATACCCAATAAAATAACCACTAATGGTCCAAGGGTCTAATTTCTTTTCTTGTGGATTGTAAACTCTAACCTCAGATGGACATCCCCAAATGCACATATGTCTTAAACTCAGTTTTCAACCTTTGAATAATTCAAATGACGTCTTTGCAACACCCTTGGTTAGAACCCAATTAAGAATATACGCAACCATTTTAAGAGCTTCAGTCTACAAGGATTTATGAAGTTTAGAGCTAGCTAACATGCTCCTTACCATGTCCAATAATATTTGATTCCTTCTTTCAGCTACACCATTCTGGTCAGGTGACCCAGGCATGGTGTATGAGGCAACAATCCCATGTTCTTGAAGGAATCTAGCAAACAGACCTGGTGCTTATCCATATTCAGTGTATCTTCCATAAAACTCACCATCTCTATCAGATCTCACTATCTTAATTTATTTATCACATTGTTTCTCTACTTCTGCCTTGAAAGTTTAAAGGCATCAAGTGCCTCATTTTTTATTACTTAGCAATAGAGATACATATATCGTGAGTAATCGTCAATGAAGGTGATAAAATATTTTTTATCACTAGAGTCTAAATCTGGACTACAAATGTCTGTATGTATGATTTCTAATATGGTAGAACTTCTCTTGGCACCTTTCTTGGTCTGGTTAGTCTGCTCCTCCTTAATGTAGTCTATACAGGTATTAAAGTCAATAAAATTAAGTCTACTAAGTACTCCATCTTTTACTAATCTTTTAATCCTCTCTTTTGAGATATGACTTAACATACGATACCACAACATAGAGGAATCCTCATTAATAACACATATCTTAATACCTATACTACTAGAAACATACATAAAATCATTAGATATACTGTCTTGTAATTGAATTCGGAAAAGACTATTGAAAATTGTACCATTACCAACAAGACTAGATTTACAAAATAACTTAAACATATCATTTGATAATTCAAAAGAATATCCATAAGGTACAAGTTTCGAAACAAAAATTAAGTTTCTAGAAAAACTTGGTATATAAAAAGTCTTTTCCAATATCAAACTAAACTTAGTATCTAAAACTAATTTGTAAGTTCCTACAGCTTTTACTAGTGAGCCCATCTTGTTGCCTGAATAGATGTATTGCTCACTGCCCACTGGCTTCCTTTAGTTTAGAAAACCTTGCAAGGTATTAGAGATATAGATTGCAGAAACAAAATCAATCCACCATGTGTTACTACTAACATCTACCATATTAGATTCATAATAAAAGAATGAGATTAAGTCACCTTTTTTTTAAGCCAAGCTTTAAATTTGATGCAGTCCTTTTTCACATGTCTCTTCTTTTTACAGAAGAAACACTTAGACTTCTTCTATGTCAGCTTGGATGGGTGCCTTACTGATGCGATCCATCAAAGGGAGCAAGCTATCTTAAATACTTGGAATGATCATCTACAAATTCCAAGTGGCCCAATGACGAGAGTACGAGCTAAAAGAATGAGAGAAGCCTTAAGTGGACTTGTTCAAGAGACCTGGACTAAGCAAATAGCAATTGAAGTAACAAAAGTCAAGCGAGATCCAAACATTTCTAATGTGGACGTCCTCAACATCATATGGGCTGAAGATGGAGCTGTTGAGGCTAAATTGGGCCAAAACATTATAAATTGAAGTACTTGAACCATGGACCATCCATTGGTGGGCTCATTTAGGGCTAAATAATGCCATTTTAGGCTTAATAAGCTGATTTATAGAACTCTAATGTATTTGGATGAATTTAGCTTATTTAGGGGGATTTATTTCCTTTTTAGTCTTTAAGAGAATTTGACTTTTATAATTCTGATTGCATAGGTCATTAATTAGGATATTTGCCATTAATTTTCTTAATTTTTCTTTTCTATGAGCATTGAAGGCAGATTTAACTTACACACTATATAATTGTACTCTGCCTCCCATTGTAACCAGATTTGAATGAATAAAAATTGTATTTTCTGGAAATCCTAGACTTGAGAGGAGTGCTTTTTAAGGTTTTTCATTGAACTTGTAGACTTATCAAGGCTTGATCAACCTTATGGCGTCTTCTAACACTCGGGGTCCTTGTCTCTTCGTATTCAGGGGTTTTAAGTGGATCGTTCAGACTTAATTTAGCTTTCTTGGGGTGTGTATATTTGAGATCGGTTGTGGGTTCAAGAAGACTTGACTCCTAGTGGGTTCGCACCATCTTGGTATCAGAGCTTCGGTCCCTAAATTAGGTCATATCCGTTTGTCTTTGTAATTTTTTCAGATTGTGTTTCTGTTTCCTTTTGAAATTCTATTTGTCTTCCATTCTTCTGGACATGCTGAATGTTAATCCTTTATTTGTCATGTTCTTCGTTGAGTTTCTAAACGTGTAGTAGGTCTTTCTTATACCTCAGATTCTTTTCTTTCAGATCACTTTAAAATCATCTCATTTGGAGTTCTCTAACTCGAGATATTGTTGTTTAAATTCAAACATGTTTCAGGGCTTTCCTGATTGATTTTGCTGTTTTTGCTCTGTTTATTCAAATTTCATTTTTTTCTTCATATTCCAGAAAAAAAAAAAGCGAGGCAAAAAAAAATAGAGAAAAAAAATTGTTGAAAAGAAAAGGCAAAAAAAAAAATTGTGCTATTCTGGAAGTAGTATTGGTTTGAGCTAAGCTTTTACAAAATTCTACATCTTTAACTTTCATTCCCTGATTTCTCTACTATAGTATCCACTTACTACTCATTATCTCAAAGTGTTGGGTTGAATCTCACAAGAATTGTGATAGCTTTGTATAGTCTGATTAGTTTCTTTAAAGAGCCTATAGAGAGACTAAGAGTGGAAAAAGGTAAAAGTGTGAATCCATTATTTGAAAAAGCCTTTAAAGTGTAAAACACGAGTGAAGAGTGACATCTTTGAGGGTAAACACGTGAGGAAAATTTGTGAGGATCTTTATTTTCTCTAATCAATTTTCTTGCAACTTATAATGTCTAATAGGGAGGAAACATCAAGTGAAGGAGGTAGTGCACAGAACATAGACCTCATTGTAAAGGCCATGCAGCAGCAATTTGAACGTCTTAATGTAGTGCTTGGGGGGATAAGAGACCGAATGGATAAGCAAGACACAATGATTGCAAACTTACAAAGAAGACCACCTACTGTAAGTCCTAATCCCAGAAGATATCAGAGGTGTAGAGATGATTCTATGGATGATTTTGAGTCTAAAAATGAAGTAGAAGGTGGTAGTGAAGAAGATTATGAATCTGAATTTGGTTTGGGTAGAAATAGGCCTAGGGAAGTTAGGCATGAAAGGAGACGCGGTAAAGATGCTCCAAGGGGTAGAAATAGGGTGAATGGAAACCTTGGAAGTATTAAGATGAAGATACCTTCTTTCCAAGGTAGAAATGATCCTGAGGCTTATTTGGAGTGGGAGAAGAAAATTAAGTTCATTTTTTAGTGCCACAATTATTCTGAAGCAAAAAAGGTGAAATTGGTAGTCATTGAATTTACGGATTATGCATTAATTTGGTAGGATAAATTAGTCCTAGAGAGGAGGAGGAATGGTGAGAGACCCATAGAAACATAGAGGGAGATGAAGGCTCTCATGAGGAAGAGGTTTATACGCAATCATTACTATAGAGACCTCTTTCAAAAGTTGCAGTCCCTTACACAAGGCTCTAAGAGTGTAGAGGAATACCACAAAGAGATGGAAGTGGCTATGATTAGAGCAAATGTGAAGGAGGATAGGGAAGTAACAATGGCTCGATTTTTGAATGGGTTGAATATAGAAATTGTTAATACTGTGGAGTTGCAGCATTATGTGGAGTTAAAAGACATGTTGCACATGGCAATGAAGGTTGAAAGGCAACTTAAACAAAAAGGAGTAACAAGGTACCTTTCAGGCTCTAGTTCTTCAATGAGACTAAAATAGAAGAAGGAAGAAAAAGATATTCAAAGAGAAGTCTCAAAAGGCAAAGAGGAAGCTTCATTTAAGAACAAAGGTAAATCTGATTCCCAATCATCTAGAAATAGAGATATTAAATGTTTCAAGTGTTTGGGAACAGGTCATATAGCTTCACAATGCCCCAACAAGAGAGTAATGATTATGAAGGATCGTAAATTGGTGACTGAAAGTGAAAGTGATGATTCCATGCCGTCACTTGAAGATGCTAGTGATGATGGGTTTGAGTATGCTGTAGAAGGAGAAGCACTTGTGACTAGAAAAGCTTTGAATTTTCAAGTTAAGGAAGATGACATGGAGCAACAAAGAAAAAACATCTTTCATACTCGTTGTCTCATAAGCAATAAGGTATGCAATATGATTATTGATGGTGGGAGTTGTACCAATGTTGATAGTAACGCTTTAATTGAGAAATTAAATTTGTCTACCATTAAACACCCTAGACCATACAAGTTGCAGTGGCTGAATGAATGTGGAGAGATTAAGGTTGATAAACAAGTTCTTGTTTCATTCTCAATTGGAAGATATTGTGATGAGATTTTATGTGATGTTGTTCCTATGCATGTTGGACATATACTTTTGGGTAGACCTTGGGAATTTGATAGGAAGGCGACAAAGGATGGGTTTACCAATAGATATTCATTTGTAATGAATGACAGACCCGTCACTCTTGTATCATTAACACCCAAGCAAGTGTATGAAGATCAGCTCAAAATAAAATAAGAGAGAGATAAAAGAGAAGGTGATAAGAAAAATAGAGAAGAGAGATAAAAAAAAATGAGAGTGAGAAAGAAAGAAAATCTGAGAGCTTAAAAAAAGAGATTCAGAAGAAAGCAAAGAAAGTGGAGAGAAAAGAAAGAGAAAAAGTGAGTTTCTATGCAAAAGAAAGTGAGGTGAGGAGTGCATATCTTGCTGAACAGCCTTTACTTGTACTTGTTTACAAGGAGGCCTTTTTAAGCACTAATGACCTTGACTCTTCATTTCCGAGTGTTGTTAGTTCTTTGTTGCAGGAATTTGAAGATATATTTCTAGAAGATATCCCTAATGGATTGCCATCTATAAGAGGCATTGAGCATCAAATTGACTTCATTCTTGGAGCAACAATTCCTAACCGACCAGCTTATAGAACTAACCCTGAAGAGACAAAAGAGCTTCAAAAGCAAGTTGAAGAGCTCATGGCAAAAGGGTATGTTCGAGAAAGCTTGAGTCCATATGTTGTACCAGTCCTCTTAGTACTAAAGAAAGATGGATCTTGGAGGATGTGCATTGATTGTAGAGCTGTCAACAATATCACTGTAAAGTATCACCATCCCATTCCTAGATTAGATGATATGCTTGATGAATTGCATGGGTCTGTTATTTTCTCAAAAATTGATTTAAAATCTAGATATCATCAAATTAGGATGAGGGAAGGAGATGAGTGGAAAACTGCTTTCAAAACAAAGCATGGGCTGTATGAATGGTTAGTCATGTCATTTGGGCTAACAAATGCACCTAGTACTTTTATGAGGTTGATGAACCATATTTTGCGTTCATATATTGAAAAATTTATTGTAGTTTATTTTGATGATATTCTGATTTTTAGTAAGAGCCTTGATGAGCATTTGAATCATTTGCGCTGTGTGCTTGATGTTTTGAGAAAAGAAAAGTTATATGCTAACTTGAAAAAGTGTAACTTTGGCATGGAAAAAGTTATTTTCCTCGGATTTGTGGTGAGTGCTAAGGGAATACAAGTTGATGAAGAGAAGGTAAGGCTATTAAAGAATGACCAACACCAATAAATGTAACTGAGGTAAGAAGTTTTCATGGGTTAGCTAGTTTTTATAGGAGGTTTGTGAAAGATTTTAGCATAATTGCTGCACCATTCACTGAAGTAATTAAGAAATCAGTTGGCTTTAGATGGGAAAAAGCACAAGATCATGCATTTAGTGTTCTTAAAGAAAAATTGTGTTCTGCACCTATTTTAGCTTTACCTTATTTTAACAAAACTTTTGAGATTGAGTGTGATGCCTCAGGAGTAGGGATAGGAGTTGTTTTGATGCAGGAAGGGCAGCCAATTGCTTATTTCAGTGAAAAGCTGAACGGTGCCACCTTGAATTACCCAACTTATGACAAGGAGCTTTATGCACTTGTGAGAGCATTGGAGACTTAGCAACACTACCTTTGGCCTAAACAATTTATGATCCATACAGATCATCAATCTTTGAAGTACATTAAAGGTCAAGGTAAGCTGAACAAAAGACACGCTAAATGGATGGAGTTCATCGAGCCTTTTCCATATGTGATCAAATACAAGAAAGGTAAAGAGAATGTGGTTGCAGATGCATTATCTAGAAGGTATATTCTTCTCACTTCTCTGAATGCAAGATTGCTTGGTTTTGAATATGTCAAGGATTTGTATGCCAATGATAGTAATTTTGCTGAAATAATTGTTGCTTGTGAAAAAGGAGCTTTCGAAAAATTCTATAAGTTTGATGGATTTTTGTTTAGAGAAAATAAATTATGTGTGCCTCAATGCTCTATGCGTGAATTACTTGTGAGGGAAGCATATGGGGGAGGACTAATGGGACATTTTGGTGTGAAAAAGACATTAGATGTTTTGCATGAACATTTCTTTTGGCCTAAAATGAAGGTGATGTGGAAAGGATTTGTGGTAGATGCATAACATGTAAAAGGGCTAAGTCTAGAGTCTTACCACATGGTTTGTATACTCCATTACCTGTACCTAGTGAACCTTGGGTAGACATTTCAATAAATTTTATTTTGGGATTACCTAGGTCAAAAAGAGGAATGAATTCAATATTTGTGGCTGTTGATAGATTTTCAAAAATGGCACATTTTATTGTATGCCATAAAACTGATGATGCTACTTATATTGCTGATTTGTTCTTTAAAGAAATTGTGAGGTTTCATGGTGTTCCTAAAAGTATTGTCTCAGATAGGGATGCAAAATTTTTGAGTCATTTTTGGAGAGTTTTGTGGGGAAAGCTTGAAACTAAGTTATTATTTTCTACAGCTTGTCATCCACAAACTGATGGTCAAACTGAAGTTGTTAACAGAACCTTAACTCAATTGCTTAGGACCATCATCCAAACGAATTTGAAAAATTGGGACGATTGCTTATCATTGATTGAATTTGCATATAATAAAAGTGTGCATTCATCTACTGATTATTCTCCTTTTGAAGTTTTTTATGATTTTAATCCACTAACCCCTTTGGATTTGTTACCATTGCCCATTAATGAGAGAGCAAGCCTTGATAGCAAAAAGAAAGCTAAGGTGGTTAAGCAACTTCATGCAAAGATTAAATTGCAGATTGAAAAGAAGAATGAGCAATATGCATCCAAGGCAAACAAAGGGAGAAGGTGTGTCACTTTTGAACCTGGTGATTGGGTATGGGTGCATATGAGAAAAGAAAAGTTTTCAGTGCAAAGGAAATCTAAATTAGCTCTAAGAAGGGATGGACCATTTCAAGTCCTTGAGAAAATTAATGATAATGCTTATAAGATAGATCTACCAGGTAAGTATAATGTTAGTGCTACTTTTAATGTTGCTGATTTATCTCCTTATGATGTAGGTGATGATTCGAGGACGAATCCTTTTGAGGAGATAGGGGATGATGCGATCCATCAAAGGGAGCAAACTGTCTCAAATACTTGGAATGATCCTCTACAAATTCTAAATGGCCCAATGACAAGAGCACGAGCTAACAGAATGAGAGAAGCCTTAAGTGGACTTGTTCAAGAGACCTGGACTAAGCAAATAGCAATTGAAGCAACAAAAGTCAAGTGAGATCCAAACATTTCTAATGTGAACGTCCTCAACATTATATGGGTTGAAGATGGAGCTGCTGAGGCTAAATTAGGCCAAAACATTATAAATTGAAGTACTTGAACTATGCACCATCTATTGGTGGGCTCATTTAGGGCTAAATAATGTCATTTTGGGCTTAATAAGCTGATTTGTAGAACCCTAATGTATTTGGAAGAATTTAGCGTATTTAAGGGGATTTATTTTCTTTTTAGTCTTTAAGAGAATTTGACTTTTATAATTCTGATTGCATAGGTCATTAATTAGGATATTTGCCATTAATTTCCTTAGTTTTCCTTTTCTATGAGCATTGAAGGCAGATTTGACTTACACACTATATAATTGTACTCTGCCTCCCATTGTAACCAGATTTTGAATGAATAAAAATTGTATTTTCTGGAAATCCCAAACTTGAGAGGAGTGCTCTCTAGGGTTCTTCATTGAACTTGTAGACTTATCAAGGCTTGATCAACTTTGTGGCGTCTTCTAACACTCGGGGTCCTTGTCTCTTCATATTCAGGGGTTCTAAGTGGATCGTTCAGATTTGATTTAGCTTTCTTGGGGTGTGTATATTTGAGATCAGTTGTGGGTTCAAGGAGACTTGACTCCTAGTCGGTTCGCACCACTTACCCTTTTCCCTTTGATTTGGATTGTCCTTTGTTATTTCCTTGTGTTGCCATATGTGCACTTTCTCCCATTTCTGCTATAAGCCTTCCCTCTTTTTGTACACACATAGTCAGAAACTCATTGATTGACTATTTCTTCTTATGTGTGTTATAGGAGATTTTGAAAGGCCCATATTGATGTGGCAAAGAATTCAGGATATAGTGTACGAGGAAAGACTTAGGCATCTCAACCTCGAGTGTTTTTAATTGAGTCACTATATCCCTCATCTGCATAATGTGTTCTCACACACCCCTTATGCTAGTGAGTTTTATAGATGTTAACTTTTTCATTAGGGTGCTTGCCAAAACCTTATCCGAAGATTCGAATTGTTCATCAATGGCTTTGAGTAAGCTTCGAACATTTTGATGCTCTCCGATAAACCCACGAACACTAGCAAATATCTTTGTTTTGATATATATTATGTTAAGATGATTTGATCATTCTCAGCATTCATAAAGGGTAATTGCAAAGGCACTGCTAGTGTCTGTAGGTTTAGGAGGTTTATCTTTTCTAATTGTATCATCAACATCTATCCACCTTAATTGGAGAAGTATTTTCTCCTTTCAAATTTTATAATTATCACCAGTCAATTCAATAACTTGAAAGTCAGAAATATTCAAGGGTTGAAAAGTTGCACAGAATTCACATACTATGTTAATAATTTGAGACAATTAAATATTCCATATGACATGTTTTGCCAATGCAAAACATCTCTTTCAATTCATGATCCTAGTAAAAAATAAAATTACCTGTGAGCTTAATTTTATTTAATTAGAGTCATGTACTAAATAGTGAAACTAGCAAATTATAACCCTCATCTTAATACCTGCGGGCAAATCAAGGTAAAGGAAAATTCGCCATCCCACTTTAATTAGTTATACAAAAAATGATAACATTCCTGTAGAATAATAATTATCATATTAAATATAATTAATTACAATTTGATGTTATTTTCCTTTATATGATTATAACATTTAGTGCATAATTTTAGAATAATTATAGGTGTTGTGGCTAAACTCTAATTAAACTAAAATTACACTAATCATGTAGCATCTCAATAAAAACTAAATGCTTGTAAATGACCAAACATCAATGTATAAACAAGCTTAATATAATGAGAATTAAATAAATAATTAATTAATTAACTAGATAAATTAATTGTAATTCTCCTAATTAATTTAATCTCAATGTGCCCAAATAATGCCTAAAAATAATATCTAAATATTAGGCATAAATTAAATGGCATCAATATTTAAAAAAAAAATTAACAAAGATTTTTAGAAAAACCTTCATAAATTTAATTCTATAAATTTATCCATAAAACAATTATTAATTGTTCTTAATTAATAATTCATATTCAACATAGTAGGCTTCCATCCTGTTGGTCCAAAAAAAAAATCATTTGGTACCAACATATAAATTTGCATAAAATGGGGCCATAAAAAATTAAAAAAAATTCAAAAAATAATGATTAAAATATTAAACTTTCCAAAGATCCAACCTACTAACTGGATATGTTGACCTTAAATGGTTAATAAAGATTTCTAGCTACTCACATCAACTTAGAATTTTTTTTTCAAGAGTTTGAAATTGTCAAACTTAAATGATGTAGTCCAAATGCACCAAAAAGAAGGTTTGAACATGTTCCCTAACACATCAATTTAATAATTAAGGGGCCATAATAAATTTTTAAAAGCCAATTTAATGATAGCCAAGAAGCAAATTGGTCTGTAAAATGGCGTACCTTTGCATCAGAACTTAAAACATTATACAAGGCAAGAAACACAACCAAATTATATAATAGAAGTGATATGCTGTTTATATCGTCTTCTTCTTCAAGATGGATCTCATTGATCCAAACAAATTGCTGTGTACTCGAGACGTAATCCGATTAGAGACTCGCCATTTTCTTACCTTTTAGAACTCGTTTTGGATGGTCTCAAAGCCAAACATGATCAAAACTTAATAGGAAAGAGATTTAAAATTTCAAAAGATGGATGAACTCCATATATGAAGCAACCCAAACTCCAGTGAAAAATTACGTTTTCAAGTTTTGACAATAAACAAGATAGAGGTTCTAACCGTAAGCTCTGATACCAAATGTAAATTAAAGGATATGTAAAATAGATAAATCATGTCCAATATAAATAAAAGCGGAAAGAAATGCACCTCCAGTCATTGCTCAAAAATTTGAATGAAAACGTTGATAAGGGAAGCTTCTGAGCTCTCAGTCTTAGTGTTTGATGGTGTATATGATTTTTTAAATCTTTGTATGTGCTTCAACTGAGCTCAAGGACCCATTATTTATAGATGATCCTGAACAGCACCTTCCCATCAAAAGTGCCGTAAAAAGAAGAAGTGGTGGAATGTGGGAACGTGGATGAAAACAACCTATAACCATGAATCTGAAATCCCACGTAATTCGGACCACTCCAAAAATGCTTGATCAACGTGGAACGTTGGAATGCACAACGGTTACAAATACCCCATACAATATACATTCATATAATGCCAACATATCATAATAATTTAAGTAAGAAGTAACAATTTTAGTAACATGCTCTGAAACTGTACCTGTGACGCTGATCTATGATGGCTTCAATAGAGAGTGTGGAGAAAGGGGTGGCATGTTTCAACAAACCACCACAAGCAATCCCCTTTCCTAAAGCAGCCTCTGGGAGTTGCCCATGAGTTTGTCGTGAGGGGAATGCATGTGGGTTTATAACAATATAGGAACAATACCTTGCGTTGTAGAAGGAAGTTTTCTTGAGACTCCAGAAATCCCAAGACACCATTTTGTCCATGCATACTAGGGAACTTGTCTCCAATAACTAGTAGTGAAAAGCGCATCTTGCCCAATTGTCATTCCTATCAACTGCATATGGGTACATTTAAATGTAACCATTTGTTAAGTTTTCAAATATTGTTTATACTTCATATATTGGGAATGATTCTAATTGCTTTACTTCAACATTTTTCTTTTAAGGAGTGGAGGAATGACTACTCAAATTTTAGTAATATAAGTTCTTATGAGAAATTTTAGAAAAATTTATTACTAAATAATTTTTTTTAAAAAAATCAACTATATATATATATATATAAAGAGAGAGACACGCACACTCCTACCTACCCCTTTTGCTAGCCTCTAGATTGTTGTGAATTGGTGTTTTTAATTGAAAAGCATGCCTTTTAAGTGCTTTCAAAGATTTCAATCTTATGGTCCTTCAACTCTCATATGTATGGATCTCTTATATTATGGAAAGTAAATGTAGAAATAAAATTAGATAGGAAAAGAGAGAAAGTCTTACATTTAGTTTCTTAAATGAAGAGGATCTAAACTTTATTTTTTTTTTTAATTTATTGGTCTATCACACCATTATCTCTTACTTGATCTGTTACTCATATATTATTTTTATCTTTTATTTTTTGTTAGTAAAATACTTTTTAAGAAGGAAATCTTGTGCCTATCAAGTGAACATATATTCAAAGGTCAGAGTTTGATATTTATAGAAGATTTTAATTATATAAATTAAATCCTCTTGAGTGTTCATATATTTAATCCATGTAAACATTTTATCTTTCAAATCTTTATTTTTTAAAGAAATTTCATGTTTTAATCAATTAGGTGAGTCCATTGAATAAATTCTATGTTTTAATCTTAGGTCTTGTTAGGTATAATGGAAAAAAGAATGATGGAGTGGGAAAAGGAGAAGAAAAGAAGAGTTAGCTCATTTGGTCAACAAGATTCACTCTCTCATGGGCATGTAGATTTTAGTATTTGTGGGAGTCTAGCTTCCTCTCATTAGGTTATGAAAAGCAATTGTAGTCATGGGAAAGAAAATAAGTTGACATTTTACACTAGAAAATTATCTCTTAATAGCTATTCCTTTGTACTCACACCTTACTCAGCCCATCCCTTCTTATGAGCTTTGTCGGCCACCACAAATCTTATCTACAATCTCCGTTAACTCCCACCACAACTGCATCCTCCACTAGCCACTGTCAAGAGTCAGAACTGCCATCGTAAGCGTGAATAAGGTGAAGGAGCTCGAAATCAGGGATGAATGCTCTTCCGTTCTTCCACTTCCCTCCATCTTTATGTCTTCTTCCTTGCATTTCCTCTCATTCTTGTTGTAGTTGGTGTTTGCTTCATGTATCTTTTGTAGTTAATAGCTTTTTCTCTCCTATTCTTCTTATATTGATTTGCAGGCTAGAAATCAACATCTAATGGAAATTTTGACTTAATTTTCCAAAGTATTTGGAAATTTAAATCATATGAAGAAATATTTTATAAAGTGTGTAGTTGGAATGTACCCTGTCTTCTTTCTGTTAAGTTACGTCTTTGCTAGAACTTCGTTCTCATCCAAACATTGTGCTCCTCCAACAAGACTTAAGAAAGAGTTATTTTATTAGGGCCTATTTGGTATTTTAGACTCTGTTTAGTTCACAACATCTCGAATATATTCCTTTTATATAGATTGTGTAATGTCTATTTAGCCTTTATATTTATTATTCTATTCATCAAATCACTTTTTTAAAAATAAAGATAAAATAGTCATTTTTTATCTCACCTACTTTCACCTAATCACTTTTACATTTTTTTCATTATTACATCCTTCATCTAAATATACCCCTAGAAGGTGAAATTGAAAAGGAATCCCTTGCCAATTCTTGTTTGATACAAAGGATCCATTGCAGCTAGAAACCTTGGTAAAAAGGCAACTATAGCACATAAACATCATAGGTGATGGGAGCTAAAATGTGGAAATATCGTTTTTGCCCCTCTACACTCCAACGAAGCATTTTTCCCATTTGGCTGATATCTTCTGCAACACCATTTGTCAGAAGCCATGAAAGTGGAGGATGGGGTAGTGCTGTAGTTGGGGAATCAGAATAAGAAATTGTTTGGAATGGACAAAGCTAAAAGAAATTAGAATGGGTATTCAAATTTGCCTTGACATTATAGCAATGAGGAATCTTTATGTCAGCTTCCATCAAGAAATAGACTCGTCTCTATTAAATCGACATATAAAATCATGCATCCCCTTAGTGTTAACGTGTTTGGGTTCAAGCGGATGATGATTTGGATGGGTTCTGTGAGAAATTGTCACTGGACTTTTCTTGCGTGAATCTTAAAGAGTGAATGTCTTTTAATCTAAATTCTAAACTGGGCAAAGACCGAAATATTAAATGGAACAACATATGGCAAGTTTGGCTTCTTAGGAACCACTCAATCTTTAAGCATGATGAGGGTGATGTGGATCAACTCTTATTAAGATTTTTGATGTTAACCAAAGTGATGGAAGGAGTCCAATTGTATCATCCGACACTTGACATTTATCGAGAAGTACAAAACCAAAAGGACCTAAAAAAAAATCTTTTCGTTATTTTTCGTAAAGGCATTTTAGTTTTTTGCTATAATCTACTTTCTATTTTTTAATATTTTTATCTTACTATATATATATATCAATGGAAATGCATTATTTTTTCCTGTTTACATCATAGGAAACATTATTGATTTTATATCATCCCGTTTAGTATTTGTTATTCTATTCTAACGAAATTAATTTTGTATTTTAACAAATCCTTAATTTTATTATTTAAAAGCATTTTAGTCTCTTAGGACTTATTTGGAAAGCAAGGAAATGCAAAGAAAAATAAAAAGAATTTTTTTTGTAATACTTATTTTATTATTATAATAATTATTCAATTATTATTTAATATTATTTATCAATCATTATTTTATCATAAAAAATAAGATAATAAAATTATTTTTTACCTTTAAAATTAAATTAAATTTATTTTTATATTTAATTTATTACCTACCAAATGAGTCTTACTCCTTTGTTTATTTTATTTCTATCATATTTTTATTTATCAAAATGTTCCGTTGAAAGGGACTCTTTTCGTTCTCAACATTTTCATCCTCAATCCATGTAAGGGTGAATAAAATCAAATCAAATTGATTAAACGAAACTAAACTGAATCAAACCACTAAAAACTGAATAAAACCAATTAAAAATTGGTTTGGTTTGATTTTTGTAATTGTAAAATCGATTAAATCGGTTCATTTGTCAGTTTTCTTCATATTTGATTTGGTTAATCGAATCAAACCGAACTATTAAATTTATAATTAATTAAAATTTAATATTTTATTTCTTTTTAGATTAATGAGATATGTTATCAATTAAATATATATCAAAGTTATATTCTTCATGTGATTTAAGAAATATACAAATTATTTACATTATTTTATTATAAGATATTATTTTTAATTTTTTTTTCACTTTTTAAATTTTTTTTGTGAATGTATAAAATGTTTTTAAACAAAAAAAAAAGATTTAAAATAATAAATTATTTCAAAATTATTATTAATCAAAATTTTAAAAAATACATAATATTAAAAATTAAATTTTACATATTATAAAAAATATTTTTTTTAAAAAAAATTACTTTTTAGTGACAAAAAATATGAATTACACTAAATTAAACTAAACAAAAATAAAAACAAATCAATTAAAATTTAAAATCAATAAAATTTAATAAAATAAAAAATTAATTTAATTGATTCAATTTAATTTTAATTCAAGAATCAAACCAAACCTTTTAACACCCTAATCTAAATCTATGTTTTATTCTCGTTCCATGAAAAAACGTACTGCATACCAAATGAGGGGTGAAAGAACTGACTTGAGGGTTTTGACAGCCATTATTAGTGTACTCTTCTCTCCAATCTGCAATCTTGCAAATATCAGCTTCTTCCGCCGCCGAGCACACGAAGAAATTTAGCTTGGTTTTGATCAACTCTAAAACCAACTCTAAAAAATATTCCATAACTCACTGTCCAATTCTGGCGTCGGCCATGCGCTCCAAACCGCTCTTACTTGTTCTTTTCCTACAGCTATGCTTCTCGCTTTTCTCCTCGTCCTTCGCTCACACTTCTGGGTACGAATTTTTTTATTTTAATTTTTTAAAAATAGTTTCTATGCCCTACTTTTTTTTTGTTTTCTGCATCTCTGGACGAAACGTAGCAGATAAATGAGTTATTGATTTTACATTTTTTAAATATTTGATGTATTAAGAGATCCTGACTTCTCTTTGTACTAAAGGGTCGTCGCGCTATGATTTTCCTTGGTTTTCTTCCCAAGGCAAACCCTAGGAAGGTTGCTTTAGGAATATTGGCATTGATTTAATCCTCTGATAAATGTAACTTCTGCAGGTCTGCTGAGGGTTACACCATTAATGGTCGAGTGAAGATTCCAAGTATGTTTTAACGATATATCTGAAATTTGCTGACGCTTTATAACTTGAATTCAAATTCTGGGTTGATGTTTCATGTGAGATTATGTTACTGAATCCAATTCCATTCAATTACGGCAACCTTTCTGTGCTCTTTAACCAATATAAGATTACAAAATATGCGAGTTCCGGGGATCGAGGGTTATGATATGTGGGGTACATCTGGAGACCTGTTGCTCTCAATATCAGCATTGGCCATAATGTTTACTGATGCTTTAAACGGGATGTATTGGACTTGGACATCTAGATCTAGGTCGTTATGTTTAAGAGTATGACTTATAAATTGAATATTATTTCATATTGATATTCGATTCTACTATTAATATGGCAAATGTTCCCAGAGACCTTGAACTCTGAAGGAATGCTATGGCATTCAGTATGGAAAACTTGTGATTTAGTTATCTAGTAAAATCAGAATCAGTTTGCACGTTGTATAACTTACGCCCAATCCTTTTTTTTATCGAGTTTATAGATTGATTAGACTTTTATCATTCATAGATTAATGATTAATGATTACTTAAATCAGTTAAATTTGATCTGATCAGACCTTTAGAATATCAAGTTTTATTCAGGGACATGGATTTTATAATTGTCAGTTTCTCTTATTCATTTTATTCTTTTGGTATTTGGGTCAGGCTCTTATTCTTGATTTGATGGATTGCGTTGAAAAGAAAAGTATTGTTGCTTGCTGCTGCATCTCATTTAGAAAAGGATGAGAACGAAGTAACTTTGAATAGATTCAATGGTAGGGAAAAGGGTTTCCAGAACCTTTTAGTGTTTCTTGTCATCAAGGGGGTATATCTGATGGTGGTGGACTGAGGATTGAGTTAAATCTAGCTGAAATTGTCTCAGGTTTGAAAGGTTTTAGGGGTGCTGATAATTACTCATTGTCCATATGCGTATTGCTTGTCACACATCTGTCATCCTACTGTGCATTTTTGCTATATAAACTGGTTGTATATTGGTAATATTTAGTACTCCAGACATGTGTAAATAAATCTTATTGGCAGGTTTGGGGACAAAAGAATTTGGTCTTCCTGGAAAAGTTTCAAATGTCAAAGTCATACTCAATGGTGGTCAAAGAGTTACATTTCTGAGACCTGATGGATATTTCTCATTGTATCCTTTGATTTTAACTTAATTAACACCTCTATCTGAATTTGCATGATGAGAGGATGGGAAACAGTCTCCGTCCCTCTTCTTCTGCTCCTTCTTGTTGATTTTGAGACGTTGTAGCTAGTGTTGATATAATTCCTTAACTTGCATGCTTAAAGCCACAATGTGCCAGCAGGGACTCACCTAATTGAAGTTGCTGCAATAGGCTATTTCTTTTCTCCGGTTGATTCTCAACTGCAATTACATCTCAAAATTTTCCTTATTAATTTATTGATATTTTCTTTTCTCCATATGTTCACTATTGACACATTGTTTTTTTTTTCTTTTTCTTTTAAATAGGTACGAGTTGATGTTAGTGCCAGAAACCCAGGCAAAATTCAGGCAGCTCTGACAGAGAGTAGGAGAGGGCTCAGCGAGTTTGTCTTAGAGCCATTGAGGGAGGAACTGTATTATGAGGTTGATTCAGATTACATATTTCAAGTTCTTCGTGATTCTCTCTTCCTCCCTTCAAATCATTATTTGAATGTCTGCCTCATCCTCTTTTGTTTCATTACAGATTAGGGAACCCTTTTCTATTATGTCCATTGTGAAAAGCCCAATGGGTCTGATGATGGGATTTATGCTGCTTGTTGTCTTCGTCATGCCCAAATTAATGGAGAACATGGGTATGTTTCATAAACTTGCATTGTAAACTTATTTCTTTGAGAGCCTGACTCTTGCATGTCTGTATGGCTGTACTTGCTGCCTTGGGAGGGTGGCATGATTGGTTATTTCCTTCTGGATAATTTCTTGAGGCTAGTGGTATCACAAGGCACTGACCTTTTTCTAAGCATACATCAAACTAACAAAGACAATATTGAAGCGGAAGTGCAGAAAACTTTTCTTGAGAGCTATCAATTTCCTTCAGGTTGTGCTTAGCCTCCCAGGATTCAATTTTCAGATCTTATTGATGAAAACCTCTGACCTATTCAGATCTGATCTGCTCTCTCTCAATCAAGTTCATGCTGGATTGTTTTCTATGTGTAAAATTTGCTTTTACCTTTTCTGAGCGGCACCCCTTCAGATTTATGCTGCACATTCTTAATTGTCTTGACTCGTGTTTGCTCTCTTGTTGCTCTACATTTTTATTTGATGATATGGTCATCTCTTGAACAATCTGCCCAAGGGAAGTTATTAGATCATTTATAGAACTATAAAGCAGCATATATATATATATATATATATATTTGTACATAACTGCTGCTGATGGTTCCGCTATATTGTGGTGGCAACAGATCCAGAAGAAATGAGGCGTGCCCAAGAAGAAATGAGAAATCAAGGAGTTCCATCCTTGGCAAGCTTGTTACCTGGCGCTGGGAGCAGCAGCTAGATGGTGAATGATACGATGTTCGAAGAATTTTGTTATGGCCAAACGATGCCCAAAGAAATTTTTACCGTCGTGCAGTAGTCGAATTTGAAATTTCTGCTGGTTGGAGATCTTCGCGTATTTTGTTAAAACTTTAAAGACTAGGCTTTCATGTAAATCTGCTCAGTTTCTTGTCAACGCTAACAATCATGCACTATCGTTATGCAATTTTTAGTTTGCTTGAGGAGACAGTATATTATTAACCCTTTTATTCCTTTTTAACTGGGAAGACCAGCGAATAACAGGATCTTTTTGTGCCTGCATTGCCCGAGTCTTATAAATGCTTGGTGCTAAGGGTGAATAAAATCGAATCAAATCAATTAAATCAAGTCAAAGTGAATCAAATCTGTCAAAAATCAAATAAAATTAATTAAAAATTAATTTAATTTAGTTTCTGTAATTATAAAATTGATTAAATCAGTTTGATTGTCGATTTTTTTTTATATTTAGTTCAGTTAATCAAATCATTAAATTTGTAATTAATTAAAATTTAATATTTTATTTCTTTTTAAATTAATGAGATCTTTTATTAATTAAATTTGTATCAAAATTATATTCTTTATGTGATTCAAGAAATATACAAATTATTTATACTATTTTATTATAAGATATTGCTTTTATTTTTTTTCTCATTTTTTAAAACTTTTTTGTGAATGTATGAAACTTTTTTAAGCAAAATAATAATAATAATAATAATAAATTATGTTAAAGTTATTATTAGTCAAAATTTTAAGAGATGCAAAATATTAAAAGTTAAATTTTACATATTACAAGGAATAAATTTTTTTAAAAAAATTATATTGGGCAAAAAGAAACATAAACCAAATTGGATCAAATCGAACCAAACTGATTAGAATTTAAAACCAACAAGATCTAACAAAATGTTAAACCGATTAGATTAGTTTGATTTGATTTTAGTTCAAAACCAAACCGAACCAAACCTTTTAACATCCCTACTTGGTGCTCTAGTTTTTTGTTTGCGTCCCCATTGTTTAATAGGTAGGAGGTTAAACATTATATGTAAACAACCCTACTGAAATTGTGTTAGAATCAAAGAGAGGTGTCACTATCTAAGTGGAGTGAGATGCTTACAAGGGTGCAACTAAAATCAACAACCCTTGATAATGTGGCATTCGTCTGAATTGCTCTTTATTATCATTATGTTTTAATATTTTACTTTTTTGGGCTTAAAACAAATGTAGTCAAGTATTAGTGCATCCCATATTGCAAAAACCCCTTTTTAGTTATAACCAACTATTTTAAGGGATGGGGTGGATTCAAAAGCAGATAGCTGTAAGCATGCTACTATTTACAATCTGACACCAGAAACTACGATAAATGTGAAATACTTTATTGGAAGTAAAAGATAAGCTAGGTAAGTCTCCCTGCTTCTGGTTCCCTAACCACCAACTACGAGGTCAACCAATTGAGAGGCAGGGAGTGATGGTACGCAAGTGTTTGAAGATCCATTCTCAACTGGTGGGGGAATTCCCCATTTGCTTTCAGATTCAAGTGGCTCAATAACTTGAACCCCACCATCTGTTAATCCTAGGGCAAACTGGTTTGGATCTTGCGGATTAGCAGCTATGACAAAAGGGTAAAGGCCAGAATTTCTGCAAAAGAAACGAGTAGAATACATAAGGTAATCTAAAATGTCCACTGTTACCACTACATAAAGGAAGAATCCTTGATTTTGTGATCAAACATCATTTCATATATATATATAGATGCTTGCATAATATTTTTTATTTAAACCATAAAGGATGCAGCTGATCATATAGCATTTATTTTCTCCGCTAAGAAGTTTTTTTTTTTTCCCAATGAAAACTCTGCTAAGAAGGGTTAGTTGAAGGCATCCCTTGGTCTACCTCTTTGTATATGCAGTAAAGACCTGCCTCTTTATTATGATCCCTAACAGAGTGAATCTGAATTAGTTTGATACAATTTGTAAATTTACGGCCCTCATGGTCCTCAAAGGATTCCTAGTTAAGTCTCAGAATTAACTAGATCTAGGACTAATTTAAGATAAAGTAACAATGGGACAAGTATCAGATTTGCTGTGCAGAAGAAAAGAATAATGAAAATATTTTGACAATTAAACCACTATTTATGAGATGACTAGTGTCTCACGCATTGTAAAATATTGAATAACATGTAATCTTAGATATATTAGGCAGAGGGATTCCAGGTTATGTGAAGTACCTGACATAAGAAGAACCAAGATAAGCACTGGGATTAATCTGGCACTGTAGCTGGAGATTTGAAGTACTAAATATTAGTATTACTCCATCTACAAAGCTGGTATAGATTAACTGGCTATTGGACGAGAACACTGCATGGGAAATTGGCGCCAAAATATCTCCTACGGCCCACTAAAACCCAAAAACACGAGATAATAATTAGTGTACGTAGGACAAGAACAAACTCATTCCAAGTGCTTCATGCCTGATATTTTCGTAGGAAGCAGGTCAATGATTATAAGGCACACTATGTATTAAGCCAACTTCATTAGTTACCATAGAAGTAACAATGACAGTTTACGGTTTCAAGTTAGCTGTGAAAGCTAGAGCAGTAATGTCTATGTACTGTGATGTGATCAGTGTACTGCCAAACAAGTTATTGTTACCATATTTTTACTTGAAACTTGGAAATGCATCTAATATCTCAAAAAAATAGAAAGCTGCAGAACATACTTGTTTTACACATTGAAGCTTGGATGTTTCATATATAGCTAGCTGACTCTCATGTGCAACAAGGAAATGTGTCTGATCCTGATGAAACTGAACATAGGTGTCCAATTTAGCAGGGAGTGTCGTGGGTGTCCTTCTTTGTGAAATTTGCAAGAAGGTACTATTCTCCTTTTCCCAAGTATCTGAGTTCCACCTTATAATCTTATAAAGAAAAAAATAAAAAAGATAAAGAAAGAAAAGAAAGGTCAGATAATGTATTAAATTGGGTCAGAATTAGAACTACTGATACAATAATCTGTTGTCTTTCTCTGTGTACAAGGGGCAAATAAAGCATAACAGAATTGCAGTAAAAATAGACAGCCAACCTGAGTGTCTTCCCCAGAAGAAATAAGCACATTCTGAGCATGAGAGAAAGCAAGGCCAGTGATTCTTTTAGAGTGACCCTTTAACTTATGGCTTACCTGTAATGTGAAAATATAAGAACTCTATATATGTTGATTCATTGAGCATCAGAGACATGCATCATATACTACATCGTACCTCATCTGTGCGAACATTATATATATGGATTGAATTATCATCCATACCAACAGCAATAGTGTTATTGTCTATGGGGTGGAAAACAAGACATGTTGCTGCCGGTGGTGGGGACATAAAACTTGTCATTATCTGCAATTTATTGAAGAACACTTGATCACTGACAATAAATTGAAATTTAGCAGCTGCATATTCTCCATGGTCATATGGTGAGTGAATAACTATATAACAGGTTTAAATACTTTATAGAACTTCTATTTCTAACTGCTTCTTATTTTTCAAGTAAATTGAAGGTTGTTTCTGAAGAAAGTGAAAAGCATCACAAATATAATAGTTAATATTTCAATTTTTAAGAAGCTCAAATCTGTATCTATTAAGATCAAGAACTGAGGTAAATAGTTCTATCAAGCCTCTTGCTGAAAACTCGAGGTTCAACCAAGCAATGCCTATAGAAAGCAAATTTTCATAACCTAACCTTCATAGATCAGGATGTCAACCACCATACCTAAAAAGTTTCATTACTGACTTACAAAATTACCTTGAATGTCAGCATATTGAACAAAGAAATCTTCCCTCCAGATGCTGACATAAGATAGGAATCATTCTTGGACAAAGCAAAGCATGGCACAGCTTCTCCAGCTATACTATCGGATAAGTCATTGGTCATTATTGCACCTGGTATTGGCTGAACGACCTGAGGAGCGACCTTGGTAGTTGCCTAAGCAACAAAAGAAAATATTTTCCAATGACAAAACATGTTGCAGATTACCTGGACAGAAGCATTTGCAGAACAAAACAAAGAAATTTTACCTTGCCACTTGGATTAACATCATTGTGAGGCCACTTCCAAAATAAATGGATGGCATTTGATGCTAATGTCAAAATTCCATTTCCTGTACTAGTGTACATCAATCTTGAGATCTGCACTTGTAAGAAGAGAATTCAATAAATAACTAGTGGCTGGCATAACACCATGTTAAAATTTCTTATGAAAACTATTATGCTACTACTGAAGATGACTATATGGCCTTATAATTACTTCTACTGCCACATTTTACTGTGATAAAATTTCTTAGAAAAACTATTATGTTACCAATTGGCAATGTGTAATAAGAGAGTATTTAAGAACTAAGATAACATATCTGTACCTTGTCTATCCTGATGCTGGTTGCAAGTCTTAGTGACCTAAATTGAGAAGCTTCATTGATTTCAGCGAACTTCCAGATCTTTGGTGGGACCAGTCCCTTTGTCAATTTAGGTTTTACATCCTCAAAGGTTCTTATCTCACCATTCTGTAAGTTTAATCAAGGTAATTTTACATATTTATAAGTAGTACACTTGTATGCGAGCAAAGGTTAATGCAAAGCAACTTGCAGGAGAGCAGCAACTAATCTAAATAGCATTATGAGACTAATGCAGAGCATCAAAAGAACATATGAATCTTTCACACCTTCATCTGACGCAGCAAACACAGACCATTAACTGTTGCTAGCACTTTTATTTTGTTATCATTAGCAGTAACAGCCAATAAGGTGCCATCTTTGTTGAATCGGATTCGAGGACTAGCCTTCAAAGTGGAGAAGATATATAAATATCAGAATTTAGAAAGAAAAGCCTTCTAAGAGTTTAAACAGATGTTCTTTAGTCCATTAACAGAACTCACTGGTAGTCCTCCTTCAGCATCAATACTTGTCAAAAGATTGACATTATCCATATCCCAAAATTTTATTGAATAGTCATGACCAACCGCCAAGAACCGATTCTTGGTCATGTCAAATTGAATGATGCCTAGAGAATGCTTATGAAGTCCTTGGTAAGCTCTTTTGATAGTGCCTTCTTTTTCATTCCATTCAGCAATATGCGACTCCCCTTCCTTAGTGGTCCCACAGGAAAATAGCCTACAAATATGACCAATTTAACATGTTCAGTGAGCAGTTGAATCATGAAAATTAACCATTAGAATGGTGTAAATGATCAAGTAAAGAATCAACCTTCTCCCATCAGCACTATAAGCCATTGTTGTGGAGGATCGACCAGGAGCATCAAAGTCAACCCTTGAACTCATCATGTCATATAACCATGCTTTAATTTTTCCATCCATTGATGTGGAAAATAGAAACTAATGAATAATAGGTAAATGTTAATAACCAAAAGCAAACCATCTGTGCAGGCAAAAGATATGAAATAATACACATAAAAGTAAACCTTACATGAATATTTTCCTTATAATGTGGGCAGACAGAATATACAGCATCATCATGGCCTTCAAAATTGCGAACTCTTACTCCAGTGGTCACATCCCAAAGCTAAATTTATACACGCATGCAAATGAGTAATTATGCCTCTTTCACTACCAGCCTAATTAATTTTCACAACCAACCTTGATGGTTTTATCATCACCACAAGTTAGCAAACAGAGTTTTGTTGTGGGGTTACAAAATGCCAGATCATTTACACTTCCAACATGAGCTTCAATCTGGGGTTAAAAAAATAAGTTAAATGTTAAATAACACTTTATTAGTAAAAACATGCACTAGTGAGGATAACAGACACACCTCCAAATGTGGGCGTATGTCGTTACCACCATGATAGGAGTACAACTGAATCATGTGTTTGGAATATGCAGCTCCTGCCCCAAGATTAAAAACAGTACAATAATTTCTATGGTAGCAATTCCAAAGTTTTCAACCATTTCCTTGGTCATGTAACAAGCATACCGAATAAAGAACCTTTGGGGTTCCACAATACACGCCTTACTGAGACAGATGGATCTTTAACTAATGTTGCCTGAAGTTCATTGAAGCAATTAAAAAAATCAAAAGTTCTGATTATCAAAACATGCTACCTATTTAAGACTGAAAACAAGTAAGAGGATTCTCACCTTTAATGTCATTGAACTTGCACCAATATCCCATACCTGAAAATTTCTTGCAAGCAACCTTTCCATTGAACTAACATCCCACAAACTTATGTCTCCCAAGTTTGTTCCAACTAAAAGGTCACATTGAAAATGAACCAGATTGACCAATATATATATATATATATATATATATATTTCATATTAGTTATTGTAATGAGCCAAGATTCATGATGGAAAGGCTAATTTGTACCAACCTAGGAGTAGCATTTGATGAAGAGGATGAAAATCCATGCTTGTGGGATTTGACCACAGATTCAGTGTCCGTACAACAGTCTTTGGCAAATCATCGGTTTGGAAAATTGCTGAGTTATGGCTTTGAGTAGGACACACAGCAGAAGGCAGAACCTACAGAAATTTCAGACATATCACATAAAGATGTATGTATGACTTTAAATGTTAAGCAAAACTTAGAAGGGTCACTTCACCAAGGCATTGGAATCAACTAACCTTGTCTGGAATCCCAGACATCCTCATTCTGCACATCTCATGAGGACCCCCAAGACCCTTTGCCATTGCTCCTATAGCGGGCAATAAAAAGGAATGAAATTGAAAATTGCAACTCTTTTTTCATTGAAAAAAAGAAAAAAAGAATAGAGAACAAGACAGAATTTTACCTGGATGTGTTAAGCCATTATAATTGACACTTCCCAGAACTGTTGGAGGCGGAATGTTAATGGAATTAGGCATCCATGTTGTGAAAGGAGTTTGAAGTGATGTTGGTGGGGGATGAAATGGATGCTTTGATAAGAAAATAAAAAGAAACAAAATTATTTTTTGAGACACTTCTGCACAAGTTCCATTAACCATGTAGATAATTAATCACTTATGCCAACTTGGTTACTCACCCCAGTGGCTCCACCTATTGGATGAAAGCCCTCAACTCTGGGGTTGGAAGCTACAAACTGACTGCTTGCAGACATTTGTGCTAACGAATCACTTGAACTTCTACAATTATGATCCACGAAGAGGGTTCCTATGTCAGGATTTTGTACAGGATTTACGCAAAGTGAATGTTGCCAATTTAAGCTGTCATGCCAAGATCAAAGCCAGTTAGTTACATAAACATATAAATTTTGGTTAAATGCTAAATAAAAAATAAAAAATTATTCCTATGTCATTGCTGGGATACTACCTTTGATTAACAAGACTTCTCAATCTTGAACTTCTTATGTGAGGGAACTCCAATTTATCACGAAGAAGAGGATTCGCATCAATAAGCCTCTTGAGTTCCCCCACCATGATAGCTCTTGCAGTCTTTGTATCTCTGTAACTAGACAGGTAACTATTTTCCCTGCAAAAAAACACGTCACATTAATCATACCACATTTGAATACATCAGTATCAATAACCAATGTTTCTGAGGAAAACATACCTAAAATTGTCTAAAGTAATAAGGTGGGTGATTTCCTTGAACAAATCTTCATCAAAAGAGGAAAACACCCTCAGATCATTCACTAGGATATCCACAGCATTGACACGATCAAGCCTGATAATTTTAGGGATTGAGCAGATGAAGTCTTTTTAATTAATGATCAAAAGAAAATTTGAAGAAAACACATGTGAGAAACAATTAAGAAGCCTAAATTTTGAAACCATGACTTACTTGTCCAAGGCCTCGAGGTACTTCTGCTTCCGAAGTTCAAAAAATGCCTTCATCGAAAACTTGTTGTCATCAAATCTGGTGAATCCCAGAAGATACCTTTCAGCTTCAACCCAGTTTCCATTAAGCACCTGCTCTTGGAAATACTTGAAGTTGAAGAACAATCCTGATTCTTGTTCCAAGCTTTTTACAAAAATGGCCCAATGTTAGTTCGAAAAAGTATCTCAGGAAGAAATCGATTGATGAGGAGATAAAAGGGAAGAGAGATTGCAAAGTATATACGTGTGAAGGGTATCTTTAAATTTTTCCTCGTCAAGGAACTGCAGGATCAGGAAGATAAGGTCTCCACCTAGCGAAGTCGCCATTAACGTTCCCCTTTCTTATCTCTGCAACCAGCAAATCAAACAACATCAGTGAGATTATTGCGTATGCAAACCCAGAAAGGTTCTCTGATTCAGATAGAAACATAGTAACATGAAAGATATATTCATCCCAATAACGGCCAATATATATATATATATATATATTCATCCTATACTGGTTGAACATCTTTGCAACGAATATTAAATTATCTGCTTTTCACTAGGCACCAGCTTACACAGTTTCTCAATCCTGACTAAATGTCAGAAAAGTCAGAAACAGAGAGGCATTCAGAAATAGACAGAACCTGAACATTCGAATAATTAAATAATGAAAAATAGTGAATCAATAAAACAAAATCATTTAGTCAGAAAAAAGAAAGCCCAAAATTATAATAGAAATGGGGCATGTAATTTACCTGAGACTTTATACTAATTTATGAAAACTCATAAACGAGAAAAATAAATGAATAAAATTAGGGTTTCAAAAACACGAAAACAGTAAAGCTAACTTAAAGTTTGAATCTGCGAAAAGCCGAACCAGAAATCTAGAAAATAAAGCATGGCAGAATAGAACAAAAGCGACCCGATTGAAAAAGCAAAAGATTAAGTCCGGCCTTGCCTGCAAAACAGAGAGATAAGCCAGAGAGGGCACTACAGGCTAGAACAGAACACTTAAAAACAACTATTTTCTTCTCTTATTCTGACTCTTATAATATATCAGAGCTCGCTCTCCCAGAAGCACTGTTGAGGTAGCACGGCAGAGAAGATATATGCGCTCGGGCGGCACCAACGAGGATAAGCTTACGGACCTATCATATAAGCCAATTTGTGTAAGGTAATAAGTAGTCGGACTTATGAGATACGTAGTAATAGTGGGTCCTACCTAGGAAAAGGAATCTCCGACAGCTGTCTCGACTTTGATAAAGATGACAGTGACGGTTGAACTTTGTTCCCCTCACTCGATCCAAAGCGAGTGAATAAAACGCTCTCGTCTAATTTTTTTCTTTTGAGGGTAAAACGCTCTAGTCCAATTTAGTAGTAAGAGTTTCGGATTTAAATTTAGACATAAAAATGTCTCTTTCTTACTTAAAATGTGTGTGAAGTTTTCTATTCTATAGTTGAGGAGAATCCACCTAAATTTTGCCGCTTCATGAATTTACTCAACGATGTGGGTCCCGTTGAAATGTCATCACACGAATGCTGTGACCCATTAATGAAAAAAGGAAATAGCACCTACTATTAAAGACTCTAAAAAGAAGAATCCAAGACAAGTAGATCATATACTACTAATGTGAATAAAGCATACTTTGGTAAAATTCTTAGAAAATAAATGTACTTTTTGTATTTTAATAAAAAAGCATTATTATTACTTTAGCACTTTCATTCAAATATTAAAAAAAAGAAAAAAGTAGTAGGTTTAATAAAGCTGCCATTCCTTTTTTTTTTTTGTTTTTTCTGTGGTTAGGGAACGAAATTTATAACTTTTAAAGTATAAAATTTATAAAATATTTTTAGGCCATATTTGATATGAAAAAAAAATTATTTTTTTTTGCGTAATATATCTTTTATTTTTATAATCATTATGCAATTATTATTTATCAATTATTATATAAATTATTTTTTCTTCTTATTTTTCTTTTTGAAATAAATGTACTTTTTGTATTTTAATTAAAAAAATTATTATTACTTTAGCACTTTCATTCAAGTACTTAAAAAAAGAAAAAAGTAATGGTTTAATAAAGCTGCCATTCCTTTTTTGTTTTTTCTGTGGCTAGGGAACGAAATTTAGAACTTTTAAAGTATAAAATTTATAAAATATTTTTAGGCTATGTTTGATATGATCAAAAAAAATTTTGTGTAATATTTATTTTATTTTTATAATTATTATTTAATTATTACTTATCAATTATTTTTTATTTTTGTTTTTGAACCTATTTTTTTGTATAATAAACGAACCCCAAAATAAGAGAGATTAAAAAAACAGAAGAATAGATGAAAATAAAATAAAATAAATATTATATACATTCTTTTTTTTCTAATATTAATCTCGTTTTTATTTAAAAACATTTTACAGACATTTCGCCCAACAGAATTCAAAATACGCAGGGGTAGTGTGAGACAGGTGAGTGCGTCCAAGGGAGACGTCTTTATTTAAGAGTAGTTTATTTAAATATTTGTGTGGCATATGTATTGGGAGAGGGAAGGAGTGTGTGGACAGAAAAAGGTAACGTAAGAACAAAAGTGAAAACGTAGGTGGTCCCATACCACTGACATATCACAAATTGTTTACACCTCTCGCCGCAATGGCTTGGAGACCGGTGGGGCCCCAGAATCTTGAAACTCCCTGGGCCAAACACATTTTACTCCTGAACTATTCTTTAATTCTAATACTAATATTTGAATTTTAAATCTTAACATATTCTTTTTTTAATTGTTATAAACAAATAAAATATTTATTAAGTCAATTTTTGAGTATTTAAAATTTAGTTTATGTTTTCTGTTTTAAAAAAATTGTTGATATCACTTAAAAAAAATAAAAACAAATAGGATAAACTTTTTTTTTAGAATAAATAACACAAGTCAATTTTTAAAGGCTCAAAAATCAATTTTTATTAGTCAAATGACTACTAAATGTTTAATTTAATAGATGATTGGTACTTTCACTTTTTATGATAATTTAAGAAAATAAAGTGTTACACTTTGAAGTTTAAGTGTTAAAATTATAATTAGATTATATTTCACTGTCTAAAAATGTACTTTGCCCTAATCTCTTATGTATGTTGTCAATTAAAATAAAACTTGCTTTTAATAGCCAAAACCCTCCCTCTCTTTTTACCTTACTAATTAAATATAATTAAAGCATTGAATTAATTTAATATTTATTTATAGCAGTTTAAATGAAAAGTAAGAAAGAGATAAATAAGGGATGAAAATAGAATGATTACTTATTTTAAGAATTTTAAAATGTGAGAAGAAAAAAGGAAATGAAAAAAAAATTCTTTATATTCTTTAAAACAATCAAATTTTTCCAAACTTAATAAGTAATAGAGGAAAACAACATATACTCATTTATAATTTATATATTTTTTTCAAACTGGATTAAAAAATATAACTCTAAAATTGTGATTTTTTTATCCGTTTTCTAAATAAATAAAATATAACCCTTTCATATTTTATGATTTTTGTTTTCATGAAGTTTAAAATATTTATAGATTAGCTCCTAGGCCTCCTATATTATTGTCATGAATTAAAGTAAATAGTATCTTTAAAGAGTTTCCAATTAATGCTATTATAGGATTTAACAACATCAAACGTCCTAAATATCCTTTTACTTTTCTCATTTATGCAAAATTTGCTTTTCACTTGTATTCGTTTTACTCGCATCATAATTGTTATTATAGTTTGATACCTTGATGTCATCATAGAACGATATTACACAGATAAACTTCACTTTTATGGCACAAAATTTAACTATTTTGTCAATTTATATAGACACAATCACAGCGAGGATAAAGTATGTCTGAAAAAGTTGAGAGCTTTAGTGCATTATTGCTGGAGACCTTTTTTTGTATACGTTTATATATATATATATATATATATATATATAGAGAGAGAGAGAGAGAGTAGATATAAATTTTATAATAAATTACATTACTTTTCATTAAGTTAAATTATATTTGATATTTTTTATCGAAAATGTATTATCATCTATTTTGACATTGATATAATTGCAATTTTTGTTACCTATAGTATTTTTGCCCATAAATGAATTTTATGTACAATATGTATTCTTTAAAAATAATTTTTTTTTATTGTCATTGCTATTATTTTAAGAATAAATGCATGTTCTCACGTGCGGAAAAATGTTGAACAGAGTTAAATATAGCTACCTGTAGAGGCTAGCACTTAGCTTCAATGAAACCTTTAAGAAATAATGGCTGTTAGTGAAGGCGAGAGTTTATTCTACTTTAGGTTACGAAAGCACTATTCTTTCGTTTCATTTTTCAAAGCCTTAATACTCTTTTTCATTTTTTTTTCCCATCTTTGTTGCGTTTGATTCATGTTACCTTATTTGTCAACATGTCCAGACAAAATTAAGTAGTATTGTGTTTTTTAAGTGAGATTGTGATTTTATTTTTAGTGCAACTACAATGACATTTAAATAATTATACTTTAGACACCTTGTGCCCAAAAAAAATATAGTTTTATTGACAGAAAATAAAAATTTTGTAATTTGTGATATATATCAAATGTTAAAAAATAGGACGATACTTTTACAACAAGAGGATATCAGGTTTATAATTAGTCAAAACCTGAGGAAAAATTAGTGTAGTTTGCTATAAATTTTTTAAAAATAGTTTTGACACATTTCTATGTTCATTTGAGGTTAACTTGATGGAACTGTTTAGTATATTATGATCTCAAATTTTAAAATATAATGGTTAAAACTTGTCATAAAAACAATACAAATGATATTAACATCATAATTTTTTTTTTCTAATGTGTGATGGCAGATCCATCATTTTTTAATAGAACACTTTATTATTTTGGATGACAACTAATATTTAAAATATCAGTGAATCAAATAAAAACATCTAATATATCATTTCATATTCAAAAAATTCTTACTTACACATATCATGTTATTTATATAATAATATTATAGTGGATTTCAAACTTTATTATCCATTATAAAACTATCATATAAATAAAGTATTACATGTGATTTATATTACAATATGATTACGTAAATGAGTGTTGTGTTGAGTCCAATTATGTAATCTAACTTTATTTTATTAGATAATATATAAATAACACGATAATAAAAATTTCTCAATAATACCAAAATAAAAATGAGAGTCCAGAAACATCCAACTAATATGTTAAAAAAATAATGGACAAACTGATACAAAGTAATTGCCAAATGCGTCTAGGACGAGATGGCACTAAATGTTATATTTAAGAACGGATCCGCAAAGTCCTGCTGATTGCTGGTTTGACTACTCAAAATTTTTTTCTTTTTATCAGTAAAGAAACTGCTTTTGAACATGAAAAATAAGAGCATCACACAAATTAATTAATGTTGTTTTAGAATTACGCAGAGTCTGAAAACTTTATTAATCGTTTGTTGAGGCCATTTATTTATTAATAAGGTTGAATGAAATCCAGATTATGCAATAAATGCTCATTTAATCACAGAGATTTTGTCCAGAAAATTAATGCTGAAAAAATGCATTTAATTGCAAATTTCCAAATCAGCGAAGGTTTTCCGAGAGTGCCCAAGTGGAGAGCACACGCTGTGAACTGTGAAGCGGCGTGTTTGGTGCGTCCTAGCACGTGAGAGGTGGAGAAATGAAAGCGTTTCCAAAGTTTGTTTCAGTATGACGCGGAATGGGTCCCACCTAGTGTGTTCCATACTTGGTTTTGAACTTCAAGGCCACCATTTGTTGAACTCTCCTTACGCGCCTCGGAGTTTGAAATAGGTAACAGCCTAGGGTTATTTTAGGGATTTTGTCCAATTCGAATTTCGCATCACCCGTTTTCCTTTTGTCAATTTAAGCTAGCCAGATTAAATTGGATTGTGATGTAATTAAATTTACCTATTTAAAATAAAGTAAGTTTGAATTCAAGCCAAATATTTAATGAAAGCCAATTTTTTAACCTATTTAAAAAAATTAATTAATGTTAAGATCTAATTGTAAGATATGAAATTTGGATTTTATATCAAAAGGACGGTATTATGACCTGATATTTATAAGAAATTTAAGCTCTCTAACCATGATGGTTTACTTTTGGGTGTGATTCTCTCAAAGTCCAAACAATTCATGAGTATTACTATAAATAGAATACATATTTATATGTAAATATAAATATCAAACTAAATAAAAAATTATGCTTTTATATTACGGATGTGCTATAAGAAATATATATATATATATATATATGTTAACAATGTATAATTTTATAATTATTTATAATCGAGTTAACCCAAAACTTAATGATTGAAATTTTATGCTCCATTGGTTTAATTAAATGAATTGAATATTTTAGCCAGGATTATTCATCTAATACATGAGCTTAAGTTAAATCTAAGCTTTCAACTAGCTAAATTCAGGTATTTTATGAATAGCTCAAATCATTATCCATATTCATCACAAGTCACCATATGAAATTAGCTTAGTTGGTAAAAGAGTATAATATTTTATTTTAATAACTTAGATTTGATGCAATAAATAGATGTAGAATCAATCCAAATAAATTCAGAAAATCACAAGAGATTTAGCTTGCTAAATGCATTTAGTGTGGGAACAATGATAGAACAACAATTTTACTTATTTATTAAGTTATTACACTTAATTTTGATTATATACTGCAAGTACCCAAGCTAAAACGTGCTTATAGCCAATAAAAGTATTTTTTTTGGTTTAGAAATCAATATTAAATCTAATGCATGGAATTTTTTTCAAATATATTATAAAGGCCAGCCAATTAACAAATTTTAAGTTTTTAGAACCAATTTTAATTAATTTTAAAATCTATTTATTAAACCAAACAATCCGACAAAATTTTAACTTTTTTCGTACTATAAAATATTAACAACTAGTTCGTTAAAATTAGTTTAACTAACTTCGTACATATTTATCTTATATAACGATAACTTTTACGCGCCTTTTGTATTGAGATATAATTACGCGCATATATAAAATAATAAGGCAACTAATTATTATCATAAATTTAAATATGCAAAACTTTTCACTTGTATTTGATGAGCATAATAAAATACATGATAATTAAAAAATAGTTAATCTTAATATTTTTACAAAAACTCAAAAATTATATGCTCAAATTTGATGAAAAAACAAAGCAAAACAAATTTTTCTTTTCTTTTAAACACAGTGGGTGGGTGTGTTGGGAAAGGCATATATGAGGCGCGTGGTTAGTATACGCCTGACGCGAGGCTGGGTCCTAACATGGTATGCCCCCTTATATTCTGTGTCTTTATTCTGGGAGGAAAACCGCTTTTTCTGTTTTCTAGTTACTAGGTCTGTCAATTTTCACTGTGCATCGCCGCTTATAAATGCACACTTCCTTTCAACACAATTTCATGCACAACATTAATCCTCTTTCAAGCTAGCTAGCTTCTCCTGTGAGCCTCTCTTTCTAGCTATATATCTTCATTTTCTCTTCATTTCCTTCTTCTTTTTTAGCCAGCATTTTAATTCATAACCTGTTTTGATCACCCAGATATCATTTGTTATTTGTTTCAACGCGTCCTTCTCGTTTCTGGCTGCTTTTCCCATGAAAAGCCACATTATGGTCATTTTCAGTGTCAGAGGGGATTTCGCAATTTCTTTTCTTCAATCTATATGCATGCAAGCAGATTTACATGATTATATATTTATTTCGTTCAGCTGCCATTGATCTTTATGTTTGGGTTTTTTCTTTAGTAGATTTGGTGTTTTTCAATTAGTTGCTTCTTGTAGTATATACTATGTAGATATATCATCTTTGTACTAATTAATCTGGACTTGATTTTGGTTTAATTGGGGTCTTGGAACCAGAGAAAGGATAACTGCGACAATGGCTATCAACCCCGCGGTTCATGATGACGTCATCCTCGTCTTTGTGCTGCAACATTTGATTGAACGCGACTTCGTTGAGACGGCTCGCTGGTGGGTTTTCCTTTTCCCCTTCATTTTTTTTGGTCTTGCACATTCACTACAATTCCATTCATACTCTATGTTTACCCAATAAACTTGATTTTTTTATTTATTTAGGATTAAAGATAAATGCTCATTTGATCACTTTGATCATGTGTCTTGTCCAGCCTGGAGCGTGAAAGCGGAATTTATTTCAACATGCAGCACTTCGAGGAGCTGATTCTGGCTGGTCGTTACGAGGAAGCTGAAGATTATGTCCACGGATTCACTTCCGTTGAAGAAAACAGATACTCCACCAAAATTATCTTCGACATCAAGAAACTCAAGCTGCTGGAAGCTTTGGACGAGTAATACAATTTCCCAAAAAAAAAGAAGTTTTTTAAATCAAGTAATACTTATTTCCTTACAATCATATATAATTTGTTGATGTGATATTTACAGTGGTGCAAGACGCTTTGCTAAAGACATTGTGAGAAACGAGTTCCCCCAGTTCACCGAATATAATGACCAAATATATAATCAAGCAATGGAGCTTGTCTCAATGGACAATTACAGGTGCATTATTATTAGTTATATTAATTATATTCTATGGTAAAAGTGGATTGTATATAACTGAGTAGGTGTGTGTAGGACTCATGAAGCGATGATACGTTTTGAGAAAACAGAAGCAAGAAGGCGTGTGCTGCAGGAGATGAAGAAGTGTATACAAGTGAACCCAGCGTTTGAAGGCAAACTTGAGCTTCCAACAATAGAGACAACCCTGCAGCGTCTGATCATGCTGAGGGCACAGCGTGATGGAGTGATGGGCTTCTTTCCTATCTTTCATGAGTACTGGAATCGGTCCTGCAACAACTAGAACAAAGATTCCATGTCAGTCTGTATGTCTGGCTCTTCCATCAGTTTCTGATGTGGTGATGGAAATTAAGTAGCTGTTATATATATACACACACATAAAATTTCCATCTAGCTAGCTAGTTTTCTGCTTTTCAATTTCAGTACTGTTAGGCTCAGTGCAGAAGGAAATTAAGTAGCTGTGCTTATCTTATTTCTATCTAGTTTTTTCTGCTTCTGTTTCCTTGCTTTCACTCCGGTTCTACTTGTAGACTCTTATGAGCACATTTATATATGTGCCTAAATTAAGAACATAGAGCCAGACTCTGTTTATAAATTTGGTGTGCTCTATTGTTTAATCCCGGTTCTCTTCTGCCTGGAAGTTTTTCATTTACAAGTTTTTAATTTATTTCAACGATGAAGTTTTGCAAATTGAGAATTTGAGCTAATTAATCTACAAGCCGAGATGGTTCAATATAGATAAAGAAATCCTAGGGTTCAAGGCAAACACCCTTAATTACCTTATTAAGGTGTCTGTGGGCAAATTAATTATTAAGATTTACTATTCCCAATTTGGCGAAGAAACTGAAATCCAACGTTTTTATTAAAAGTTAAAAATTAATACTTTTTTTCAACCAAAAAAAAAAGTGCTTTCATAATGTTTGTCTTTTCTGTCTTCTTATAGTGTCCGTGAATAGGAATTTAATTGAACAATCTCCATATGAATAATATAGTTTATTATTCATTTAGACAAATAATATTAAATAAATAATATATATATATATATATATTGAAAAAATTGCACCGTTTTAAGGTCATGAGTAGGACAACTGGCCATGTGCATTTTCTAATTTTTTTTAATATTAGCTGGATTTTTATGCAACAAGTCCCACCTAATTTTATCTAAACATTTAGACAAACATATACATAAAATTATAAATACGGTCTTGTACATATTAATTCATCAAAATATGTTTATTCTATAAATTCATAAATTATTGTTGTGTGTGTTTTTTTCCCAAAAGGGCAGAATGAACCGTGACAAGAGGCTCTGCTTATATATATATATATATATATATGTATATATATATATATATATATTTTTTTTTTTTTTTCCCCTCCTTAAATTTTTCGCATGAAAATGACGTGTATTTGCTGAGGCGTCTCCTGTCCGAAAGACCATCTGTCCTTGTGCGCCCCGCCTGCTTGCGACCAGACATTGACGCCTGTGACAACTGACCATGATAGGTCCTCGGTCTTATCATCATATATATACGATAAGATGCGTCCTTGGGCTTATCATCCCTCGCCTATAACGCCGATTATAAATCAGTCAGACTCGGCAGTAATCGCTGCCATTTCGTTCAGACGAGCTGAGCTGGAATCCCGGGGGAAAGGCCCTCTGAAAGCTAAAGTGAAAACTTTCAGTCTCGTTTTCTTTTTCAAGGCTTCCTTTTTAAAGTGTAAACAACAATTTCTTCTTCTTAATTTATTTTTCTTAATCTTTCTGGTTAGCTTTGAGAAACTTTTTCTTCTGGATGTTCCTTTACAATTTTTTTTCTTTTTTCCTTTTCTATTAATGCTTTTAGTCCTCTTCTACCCTTTTCAGTCGGTAATTTTCAAAGTTCAATAATAATTATGATGGCGATGGTTGCAGGCTTGCAGCTTATTGAAGAAGATATCTTGATCAGACTCATTTCTTGATTTTTCTGTTCATTTCATTTGCTGATAGCCCAAATGTTTTCTATAACCCGAAAATTCGATAGTAAAGTTTTGGGGATCTAATTGGAGCTTTCTTTACTCCTACTTTTTCCAGTTGTGCAATCTTGGAAAGTATTTGCATAATCAAAAGCGTGACCTTTGTTCTTCTGGGATTCAAAACTGAAAAGAATCAAAAGAGGGCCATTTTGAAGAACCTCAATTTTTCAGATTGAAACCCCTTCAATTGTTTTCTCTAGCCAATTGATCTTTTATGTTTTAAGCAACGCTGGAATACTTTTCTCTGTGATATCTATTGAATTTATTAGCATTTTGATTTAGAGTGATTATATGATTTTGCTAAAAGGTTTGATTTTTTCTTTATCAGGCATACCAATTATGCTCAATTGGTAATCTGTAAGACAAACAGGGATTGTGGATATGTCTAGCCTCAGGGAAGAGATTGTCTTCCTAATTTTACAGTTTTTTGAAGAGGAAGGTTTCAAGGAAACTGCACATACGTATGTTTCTCTTCATTTTGGCTTTGGAGCCTTAATTTTATCATTTTTGTTTTATGGCACTTAGTGTCCCTTTATCTTGGATTCATAGGCTTGAGCGTGAAAGTGGGTACTACTTTGACATGAAACATTTCGAGGACATAGTGCTCGCTGGTAAATGGGAGGACGCTGAGACCTATCTATCTTGTTTTACAAGTGTTGATGACAATAGGCACTCAACCAAAATATACTTTGAATTGAGGAAACAGAAATTCCTTGAGGCATTGGACATGTAAGCTTTTGAGTCTCATATACAGGTCTTGTTGGTCCAAGAACTCTCTGCGGGGCATCATATTTTCCCTTGAGCTTAATTGTTCTTATTAAGCTGTATTGTTCATAGTTTATTCCTATCTGAAATCATCTTGACTTATGTCATCAGAAATGATCGTGCCAAGGCTCTAGATATCCTGATGAAGGATCTGAAAGTTTTTTCCCCAGGACACGAAGAGCTGCTCAAAGAAATGACTCAGCTGTTGACAATTAATAATATAAGGTATGAATCATGAATATCTACTGATTTTTTATGTGGAGTTGGTAACGTCCCTCAGATGAGCATAACTTCTTTCTGGGTCTCAACAGGGAACATGAATCACTTTCAGCCTATGAAGACGCTAACTCTGTGAGGAAGATTGTGATGGAGGATCTTAAGACAATCATTGAGGCAAATCCAATATTTAATGAAAAGCTTAAGTTTCCTGTCATCAGATCTCAGAGGTTACGTAGTCTTCTAAATCAAAGGTTTCACTCTATTTTATTTAGTTAAAGTTGATACTAGATATGCATCATTTACATTCATGTCCTTCTCTACATACACTGTTCACTACCATTCTTGACATCAAAACCTTTTATGGGCAGAAAACTAATTTTATGTTCCAATTTGTCAGCTTAAATTGGCAGCATCTACTTTGCAAAAATCCCTTTCCCAATCCTGTTATACAAACCCTCTTCGCGGACCATGTTTGTAAACCATGTCTGAATCTTCCAGATCCTGTTAACAGTGATGATTGCAGCCCATCTACCGTAACAGATTCCACACTCTTCCCTGCTGCTAACGAAAGCCTAGGTATGGGGGTTTGATTATTGCATTGATTTTATTTTTAAGATAGTCATTTTAACGCTTGGCTATGATGGTAATCTTTGATGGCCTTTCTGTAGAAACATCTGGGGAGGTTCTTAAGGATCCTAATCAAATATCCAAGGGAAGGGCCTGCCAAGCTTTAGATGAGGTCAGCTAAATGAAACTTTTTTCTTCAACCTCTCCGTCAGATTTCTTATATTGTATTTGCAGAATCAAATGGATGGTGTGCCTTTGCGTGTAGGTAACATCATCGGCTATAGAAAATGACCTGCCCAAGACTGTTGTTATGACACTGAAAGATGATTCACCTCCTACTAGCATGGATTTTCATCCTACCTGGCATACTGTTCTTCTAGGTTGTTTCATATAACATGTAACTGTTTGAAATTATTTTCTTCTCTATGTAATTTGGGGTAATATTCAATATTGAAAAAGTGAACCCTGCTAATATATGACCACTGATATGTTACTTCAGTTGGAACTGAAATTGGCAATATAGGACTTTGGGATGTTACTTCTGGTGAGAAGTTGCTTTTTATAAATTTTGAAGTTTGGGACATTGGAGCATGCTCAACCAATTTCAAGGCATGTCTATCTCCAGAATAGGTTGTACTTTAGTGAATTGTTATTATACTGTCAATGATCTAATGTCTGAACCGTTGTCAACTATGTCCAGGCAGCCCTGGAAAAGGACTCGTGGATTTCTGTTAACAGAGTCATTTGGAGCCCTGATGGTTCATTGTTTGGTAAGGATGTTTAGCTACTTGCGGCAAGTCTAGTCACCAATGATTAGGAATTTCTTTTTTCTTTTGCTCCTAACTAATTGTTCCCACTTTGAACAGGGGTTGCTTTTTCAAAACATATTGTTCAATTATATTCCTATAGTGGTGGAGATCACATTTGCCAGCATTTGGAAGTATTACTTTTTTCCATGCTCTGAATCTCTAGTTAGATGGATATGATATATGTATTTTCTGGTTCTAATGCTAAATACTTTCTTCTCAGGTTGAAGCTCATGATGGCAGTGTCAATGATCTAGCATTTTCTTCTGTCCATGAGCAATTCTTAGTCATAACATGTGGTGACGACAAGACAGTAAAGGTCAATTCTCAGGACAGATGATAAATGCTTTAGTAATAAAGAAACTGACCATGTGTTTGTTACTGTTTTAAGGTGTGGGATGCAGATACCGGTGAACAATTTTATACTTTTGATGGTCACAATGCTCCTGTTTATTCTATCTGTCCTCACATGAAGCAACATGTTCATGTAAGAATGCTCTGGATTATTTGCCACTGAACGTAGTGTCATTAACTTATGACTGGTTGCATGTATCACTCATTCTCTGTATGCTGTGATTCTTGTTCTCCTACACGTCAGTTTATATTTTCAACTTCAATTGATGGAAAGATTAAGGCATGGTTATATGATACTATGGGCCCCAGAGTTGATTATGATGCCCCTGGTTGTGGATACACTAAATTGGCTTATAGTACTGATGATCAAAGGTTCTGAGCAACTGAACCTTATTTCTGTTGAATTATTGGCTTCCGCTTAATAATGAATATGTGATTCTTGTCTAATTATTGTTAACAAACTTTCATAGGCTTTTTTCATGCGGTGCTGGTAAAGATGGAGAGCCATTTCTTGTGGAATGGGATGAAAGTGAAGGGTATATAAAAAGAGTGTATGAGGGACTTAAGGCTCCATGTTTTTCTACCATCCAGTTTGATACAACTAGGAACCAATTATTGGCTGTTGGTGATAATCATATGGTTAAATATTGGGATATGGACAATGTAAGGCTGTGGACAAGCACCGATGCCAATGGAGGCCTACCAGTAAGTTTGGAAATCATGTTAATGATTTGACCGGAGCCAGAAGTTGAACATTTACACAATTGGAGATCATAATATTTGAGGGGCTTGATACTTGATCATAATAGTTTAAGTGAAGTGTAAATAGTGAAATATTTGCCATTGAAACCTCACTCCCAGTTGTGCTTTATTTGTGCAGGAATATCCATGCATTCGCTTCAACAAAGAGGGCAGATTACTGGCTGTTGTTGGAAAAGAAAATAAAATCAAAATATTAGCACCTGATTATGGTGTGTCACTGATTCAAAACGAAACTCATTCTGTTCATGCCCCTCCTGTTCTCTCTGAAACCATGGGAGAGGTAAGAATATTACATTATCTCGTTGCCTCTGTTAGGGGAATTTCTCAAGCCTTAACCTTCTAGTTTCTGGCAGCATGTCCAACTTTGGTTGATGCCATTGCTAATGTCAGCAATGGAGGCATTTTCATGGTTTGTAATAAATTTTCAAATAATTCTTTACTAAATGTGGATTAGGAAATTTGAGGTTCATTATTATCTGATTTGTTTACCTATATAAGCATGATACATGCAAATGTATGATCCTGATTATCTAATTTGTGGAGTAGGCTTACTTTCATGACATTCTTTTAGCATCTCAGGATTTACTTTATCACCATCTCAACATATTTTATTTTATTTTTCAGAATGAGAACAAAGGAGTCTTGGAAGGCATGAGATCTAGTTTAACTGAAGAAGCCTATAGTACATCGAAGTTTTGGAATCTCTCTGAAATTTCTGAACCATCTCAGTGCCAGTTCTTGCAGCTCCCTGTTCATCCCAAAGTAAACAAGGTTTGGCATTTTTGTTGTATTGGCATCATTGGTAATAACTACATGTAGCATCTCTAGTCTTAATAATATTTGGATTTCACATTTAGCTACACGTCACAATTCATTATGGTATAGCTATCATCAGATTGCTTAATATAATAATGATAGCCAATTGTAGATACAGTTGGAGTTCCCTTTTACTTGATAGCAGTTAGTACTGGAGCCCAAGATCACTTTGTATCTGATTGAGGAGTCAATCAAATATATTCAAATTGAATTTCTAAGGCAGAAAGTTTAGTAGTGCACCAACAAACTATACTAAGTTTATAATGAAATTTAGAGCGCACATAATATGCGTTTTGCACAAACAACAATAAGATTTTTGGACATACAAGTTAACAAACAACTGGGCAAATAGGTTTCTCCAAACAAAAAATTCTTAACGATTTCCCTCTGATGAAGTACAGATTGTCAGACTGATTTACACCAATGCGGGAAATGCCATGTTGGCATTGGCATCGAATGGAATAAATCTACTCTGGAAATGGCCAGAGAATGACCAGGTCAGTGGAGGCATCATTTTCACATTCAGATTTTTATGATTTCTATTTTTCACCTCCACCCGTTTGTTCTTAGTTTTCCCGGAATTGAATATGGAGTCTTAATTACGTGCAGGCAACTTCCCAAGTTTCCCCTCAGTTATGGCAAACAAGGAGTGGCTTGCAGTTTATGTGCAATGACCTCGCAAGTGTCAAGCCCGGAGAATCAGTAGCCTGTTTTGCTTTATCAAAAAATGATTCATATCTCATGTCAACATCAGGGGGTATAATCTCCTTGTTCAACATGTTGACATTTAAGGTAACCTTGAGAGATAGAAGCCTGGTAGTATATCTTAAAGAAGTCTTCTTGATTCCTATGAAATTGTTTAATTTTAATTTTGGAATTTTTATCCCCATATCATTTCATAAGTTTCCTCTACATTGATCCTTTCTTAAAAATGAAAAAAAAAAAAAAAACTTACAGAAATCAGCTATGTGCGGATGAGAATAACTAAATAGTTTTCCATAAAGTTATCAGTGTATCCTTTGGTAATTGTGTTTCCTCCTATTAGTTGTTTATAATAGTACTATGATTGAACTAACCAGAAACTACACGTTACCTGTTAATAACAGACTATGACAACTTTCATGTCCCCACCACCTAAGGCAACATCTATTGCCTTCTACCCTCGAGATAACAATATACTTGCTGTAGGCCTCGATGATTCCAGTATCCTTATATATAACGTCCGTACATGTAAGGTATATCTTTTCCTTGACTTGAAAAAGATGTGCACCACTTCCTGCTTGGAGGAAATTGAAGCTAGTTGTCTGTGTCTTTTATTTATGCAGGTTATAAGGAAGCTTGAGGGTCACTCCAAAAGAGTTACTTCCCTTGCCTTCTCAAACACGTTAAATGTTCTTGTTTCTGCTGATGTTAATAGTCAGGTCAGTATTTAATATTCAGTACATACGTCATGGAACCACTATTACTATTTCTGAATTAGCTCCCCTGTTTTTTTAGCCAATATGGACCTATTTCCTTTGGCTTGTTAGTCCCATTTTATTAGTTCAAAGGCATTATGGGATGATTATCCACAACGAGTTGGGAATATGAACTTCGTTATCTTGTCAATGTCTTGCAGATTTTTGTATGGAATATCAATGGGTGGGAAAAAGAGAAAGATAGGTACTTGCAGATACATGCTCAGAGGAAGCCGGAAGTACTATCTGATACTCACATTCAGTTTCACAAGGATCAGATACGCTTCCTTGCTGTACAAGATAGTCATCTTGCAATTTATGAAGCAACAGAATTAAGTTGTGTCAACCAGGTTCTATATTCTTCCCCACCTATATGATCCACTTTTCTTCATGGTATGTTGGGAAATGAATAAATATAGCTCTTGTTTCATAGCAGTGGGTTCCAGTACTTCCTATAGTTATCTCCCAGGCAACTTTCTCATCCGATGGCATGACCGTGTATGCCGGTTGTGTTGATGGGACTCTCGCAATATTTGATGCTTTAAATCTTGAACCTGTTTGTAGGATAAACCCCACCGCTTACCTTTCCCCCACTTCAAGGTATGTTGTTTTATGATCTTATCAAAATCTTGAGATTATAATACCACTCTTATCAGTTATCACAGTTCAAGATAGATTATTAGTATTCTAAAACTTCATGCATTGATATTCATTCATGGCAGTGTGAGCATATACCCACTTGCTGTAGCTGCAAATCCAAATAAACCAAGCCAGTTTGCTGTGGGGCTTACAGATGGTAGCGTCTACGTGTTAGAGCCTCGGGAGCCAGGACTTAACTGGACCATACTTTCATCTGATGACAAGGAGCCAGTTGTGGGAGCTACTGAGTCTGAAGTGAATTGAGGCGATGAAGACTCGTGCATGGTTGATCAAGGGAACAATAAATTGGCCCAATAATGCAGTTATTGCATAAATTTATTGGAAATCATTCAGAGTGCTTTTGTGAAAGCCTAGACTTAAAAAGATATGGTCCCTAAATTATATCCCTTGCTGAACTTGATCATCCATCCTTTTTATCTGTTTCTAATGGATGTCCCTGCGCTTTAATTCTTTCTGTCCGTTTTCTTCTTTTATTTTTTCTCGAACCTTTTTGTTTTAATTTGCTTTCTCGTTTTGCCTATGGACAACGTGCCACATTAATGTTGGAAATTTAAATAAGAGTGGAGAAAGTTCCACATTAAAAGTGGTTTGATTAAATGGGAAACATATAATCACAAAGAAATCTAATACCTTAAAGTTTTATATCAAAATATTATATAGAATTCATGAATATGATTTTTTACTAAATTACTAAAGCTTAATAGAAAAATCTCCAATTCTAACTCTCTAGTTAGTTCAAATAATCTGTCGTCTAATTCTTCAAACATATTTCAAAAAAGTTTTTATAAATTAGTTGTACGTTTTTTCTTCAAAAACAAAGTAAGAGGGATTTTATAATCAAGGGTAACAACTAGATATAGTGTCAGTTTGGCAACACGTTGGGAAACACCTTAAAGAAGAAGCTTCAAAATCTTGCTTTGTATGAAATGTGATTTTGGGAGCATTAACGCCTTTCTAAACACACCGATAAAGAGGCAATTCTTGTAGCCTTACCACCAAGTATTTTTATCTCGAGAACCTAGCAAAACTTTCAAATCAAGAAGACCAATCATCTAACCTCTGCAATCTTTAATTCAATGAATTAGCCCAAAAGCTTTTACAAACCTTTACAGTCTAGGTTTTTCAAGATTCCCAGTAACTCAACCCTTAAATTTTTCCCAAGAATTCAGCAAACTCAGTGGTCTAAATATAGAAGCTCAAAAAAGGACAAAGGGGGAAAAAATACTCTTACAGAGTAATACACCCAACAAACATAACCCATAAAGAAGTATATGAAGACTCAAAACAATTTTCAGTTGTTATTCACTTAAAGCCTTAAGTCTAGTAAGAAGATGAAATAAATAGCTTTCATCAACAATCTATCCGTTAAAACCTCACAAATTCTCCATTTCTCTTCTAAGGATCATATTCTTCAACATTAAATGCATTGATCTATTCTCAACATTTATATTTAGCATTTGTGGGCTTGAAGCGTCTTTCCATTTTGTTTTTCTCTTGCTTTTTTGCACAGAATGGCTTGACGAGGAAGTAGCTTCTGCAGCCCTGTGACTTTCTATCCAGCAGTAGTCTGGTTTTCCTGGTGGTCCTCTGAATTGCAGCAGACTTCTTTGTGGCTTGTACTTTGCCTCGGTATATTTATCCCATCTGCTCATTCAGCTTCCGCCCCATATCCTACACAAGGAGACTTTTCTATCTTTGTCCCTTAGCATGCCTATAAGAAGGAAAAAAGAATTGCAAAATGACTCTTTTATAGCCATAAACTAAGATACTTATCATAAAGGATCTTAAAAATTTTAAAGTTATTTTAAAATATTCAAGACTCGCTTTTTTGGTAGGAGGACAAAAATACTTGAATTTAATTATGTGAATATGTTAACACTCAAGCTCTCCAAAGTTATAAGTAATTTTTATTATTTTTACTAAATGGTTTTATGTTTGATATTACCGTGCTCTAACATTCTTACCTTACTTGGTGGTGGATGCAAGTAACACTAGAGTCAAGATTGATAAATTAAAGTGACAATAAACAAAAACTGTAATATTAAAAATAAAAAAAATCATTTGTAACTTTAAAAATTTTGAGCGGTAACAAATTCATATTATAATAATAGTAAGTGAGATAAAAAGACTAAAAAAGAGTGATAATAAATACAAAATCAAGTAATAAAAATAATAAAAGTTACTAATCTCAAGTAGTAACAAATTTACATAATTAAATAAGAGTATTTTTGTCCTGCCATTAACAAAATGAAGTCTTTGAATTCTATAAATAATTTTGAAATTTAAAATTTTTTATAATAAGCATTTTTAACTTATGATCTAAAGTATAATTTTCGCTAAGATGTTTAAAATATGTTAAAGTGTGCCCATTCAGCTTTTGTTGGGCTTAGTCTATGGGAATAAGATTAAGATGCTAAAGCATGTGTAGTCAAAATGTGGAATATGTATATTTAATAATTTATTTAATATACAAAAATTTAGGAATATGAACAAAAATAAAAAGAAAAAAGGTGATTTTATTAGATAAAAAATGACTTTCATACTCTTATTTTAAAAAAATTAAAAAAAATAAATATTATTAAATATTAATTATAAAAAATAGACATTTCTCACAATTTTTCATTTTCTTTTCACTTTTTTATGGCCAGTCAAATGGGGCCTTAATTTTTGGGCTTAGCTATTTGGTAAACCATTTTAAGTGTGCAAGTTTTTTGTTGGGCTTATCCTTTTTGTTTAATATATCCAAAGTCATATTTCCAAAGCCAAGACAATGGGAAATAAAATAAAACCTTGCTTAAGGCGTTTAATGAAATGTCAAGAGGATGGGAAAGAAGTGGAACGTCTACGTTTTGAATTTGGTATTTGATCTCTTTGCTGCTAGACTTTAATTAGGTTTGGGTTAGAATCCAAACCGACCCCTATTTGAAAAGGTATCTTTGTTGATTCCCCAATGTTTGATGTTTGATAGGATAGGATTTGTTAGGTGATGTTTTGTAGTTTGATTAGGCTTAATTTTAATCTGGTATTGTCAGTGATTTTAGTTAGTCAGTTAAATTTAGTTGTGATCGACGGGGTTGCTAGGATTTAATCTATTGAAATTGTTGTTTTGAGGATTACTCCCTCTTTTCATCTTTCAATGAAATTTTTATCTTTTGAAAGATAAAATAAAATAAAACCTTGCCTCTAATGCATGCTGAAGAAGCTGATGGTTGCCTACTTGCAACAATTAGGGCCATACATGGGTAAGGTCGGGTCAGACATCTAGTAGGTCCGATGCCCTACCCAATTAAGATATCAACTTTATTTTTATGTCTATAGCCTGACCTGACTCGAACAAATCAGATTTTATATTGGATTAGGGTGGGTTAGGGTTGTCCAAACTTTTTTTATTTTTTAATAAATTAATACTTGTAATATAAAAATATCTTTTTACAAGTTCATAAATATATATTTCAAAACAATAGACTTTTATAACTCTTATATTTTTATTAGTAATAAAAAAATAGTCTAATATTATCAAACAAAATATAAGATATATTAGCATAATTAGCCTTAAATAAATATATGTATTTTCATTATTCAATAAAAGAAATGTCAGGAAGCATACACATCAATGATAAAAATAATTAAAAAATAAAAAAGATTTACATAGGTAATAAAAACTACAATATGTAAAGAGAATCAGATGAAATAAGACTTATATATATATATATATATATATATGATGGCAAGATGTTAATAATTAAAAAAAAAATAACCATTAGAGTAGATTTGAGCATAACATGCCTTTGTCCGTGGCCTGGTCCGACTAAATATAATTTTGTTTAAAATTTTGTCCATTTAAAATTTTGGTCCAACCCGATTAAACCGAGTTAGAATAAGCTTCTAAGACATATCGGGTCAATGAGCACCTCTAACAACAATAGATTAGATTGCATGTTCGTATGAGTAACTTGAGACAATAAATAAAATTGTAGACAAGAGAGTTAATATTATTCAGACGCCTTCACAACTAAGTTAGTCACGGCAATCTATGAACAATGAGAGTATGTTTTTATAGAGTTTTTTATTATAAGATTTTGTAAAGTTCAGAAGAAAAATAAAGAAAAGAAAGAGTAAGAGAAAAAATAAGAAGTAAACTCTATATATATTTTTATTAAACGAAAGAGGAAATTAATATACAATTCTTCGAAGCTTAAATGAGTAAACTAAAAAAAATTGCTAATAATGCCCCATGAGAGGAGAAGGAAGATCTTCAACAAGAGCTCGAATCATCAATCGTTGCTACAGCAGATGCATAACTAACGCTACTGTCCCTTAAACTTTCGCACTGGCTGGACTGCTCATAGTGAAGGAATTCGATTTTGATGTTGCTCGAACCGCTTCTCAGCATCTGATTCAATTGCAATACATTGACAATATAATTTAGATTAAATACATATAAAAAGAATGGTAGGTCCATTTATTTATAAGGCACTTACATTGAGATAAACACCAATTGCATAGCGTCCGCAGATTGTATTCTTATACTGCGTCATATATTGTTTGAATGCATATGGATCTCCTGTTTCTATGGCATCCATGCCCTTCTTGTCTAAGGCCTCAATAGACTTGTATATGGGCCCATGTTTCTTGTCATAGTGCATGTAATTAAATCTGGAGCAAAATAAAACACCACTTAGAAAATAAAAAAAAGTATGGTATATATAGCACTATTAGAAAATAGAAAAAAGTATGGTATATATAGCACTATTTAAGACTCTGGAAAATAAAATGATAATTGACCGTGTAATTTGTATGTACGTACCGATGTCCCCAATGACAGAAATCTGACGAAACGGAGAAAAAATTGTTTGGATCATCCACATATTTGGCTAGTGTGTGCCCATACACGGCTTCATCATCAGCACTCAGACAACCCACTAAAATGGGTACAACTTTGATCTGGTGCCTGCATCAGTATTTTAGGTTCAGTGTTGTGTGGCCGAGTTTAACTAGGAGCAGAAATGTCTACGTATGAAAGAAAGTTTACCCCTCAAATACTTTAGCAAGATATGGCAAGTGCATTTCCATGCTATGTTCAGCCTCATCAATGCCAATATTCATCAGTTGAAACTTCCCCGTAGCTTTAAGCTCCTCATTTACTGGTAATTGGTGAAATAACATAAATGAGTTTGAGAAATATGGACAGATAGAAAATCTGTTTTGCACACTGTAAAAATCATTACGTTGATATATATATGTATTCACAGGTAAAAGACATTTTTTATTTAAAAAAAAAAAGGACATTGATCTTTTCAACTTCTATAATTTATTATACATGCACAGATTCTATGTGCATTCAAAGGATGCATACAGTTTATATCATTCAGATCTCCTTGGATGGTCTAGAGTTTATATAATTTTTTTTAATTTTAAAACTTTTATTTTATAAGATACAAAATATGACAACTACAAAAAAAATGTTTCATATTAAAAAAATTTATAAAATTTGGAGCTTTCAAATTTAATCTACATAACTTATTCCACTCGAATTCGCAGAGAATCCAACACGGAGGGATCCTTAATTACGTTCAGATAACTTACGTTCAGATAACTATAGGCCAAAATTTTATTCAAATAACTAATCAAGAGATTTGATTTAAATGACATTTCTTCTAAATATAATGTCAAGAGGTTTAATGTACATACATTAAACATCTATTCGACCCTCCTAATCTCGAAACCTTATGTCTTTTTTGTAAAATAAAATAAAATAAAATCCTTGGCTACTATTAGCATTAGGAGACATAAATGAATACCCCAGTAAGATATATAATTGATACCTTCCAAATCAACAGGCAGGTCCCCTATGGGTGTCTTGTAGACCGTAGCAGTTGAAAGAGCACATCGTTTAGTGTGATAATGGTGAGAAGGACCCAGAAGGAACACTCTCGTACTGAAATTGCAACATAGAAAGAAAAACTTGCACTAATTAATAGTGAACAGCACGATAGAGAAGGGGGTGGGTAGGTAAACTAAATTAATTATAAATAAATATATAACATATCAGAAGTATATCTGATATATTTTATAATTAATGTGATTTAATTATCCTTGATATATTATGTCAGTTGATTGTTATACTGTAAAAAAATAGAGAAATAATAGGAGAGGGAAACAAGAAAGCAACGCACATGTTTGAAGGATGTATGTTTGCAAAGGCATAGGCAGCAGTTCGTCCTGCGTAAGAGTAACCTGCATGTCTATGGGAAGTACATTAATTAGAATTTAAATTAATACATCAAAAAAACATAAACGAGAATGGACACAACTGAGTGTATTAACTTACGGAGCAATTATTCCCCGTGCTTTAGGAGACTTGGTCACACCACATGATCTCAGCCATCCCTCCAGTTCTTGTGATAGCTCATTAGCTTCAACCAAAAAAACCAAATTACTATTAAACAACACGAAAACTACACTACGTATCATCAAATGTTGCTGCAATAACCTTTTCCCTTGTGTTAAGAGTTCAAATTTTGAGACTTACGATTGTGGCTGTACCAAGAACCGACATGGGTTGCTCTCCTGATCTTTTGCATGATTGGAGATTTGAGAATTAGAGAAAAGAACCAAAGAAGGTGAAAATGATTGAGCTCTTCAGACTCAAAGCAATTACAGAAAAGAGCGAGCACTAGTTCATCAGATTTCACCTAGTGGGTGTTACATATATGCTACAGAGTCACTATCAGCGTGGGATTCTCCTATCTCTTTCCTATTACAATTAGAAGTTGTCTTCCGGATTTTATACTTCAAACTTTTTCCTTATCTCAATTGCATACTTTTTTTCTTTTTTTAATTGCAATTGAGAAACGTGTCGCAAATTCGCAATGTAAGGAAATTGGGATTTTATTTAAAGGAAAAAAAATCGGATTATAATTGATTCTATCAATTAGTACCAGTTATAGAGTAGCGTTGACTAAGTCATTAGGCGATGATGATGTATGGATAATTAATAAAATATTTTAAATTTAAATTTATGTTTTTAAAATAAAATAAAACCAATTTCAATGCCGAAAGTTAATAAATTAAGATTCGAATTCTCTTCTTTAAAGTTTGGACAATTTTTTTTAAAAAAATAATAGAAGAATTACTTCTCAAATGTGCAAGTAAAAGATGAGAATGAGATTGAAATAATACTTATAACCAAAGAATCAAGAATGATTATATATATATATATATATATATAGGGTTTAATAAATAAGACAACCCAAAAAAAAAAAATACAAACTCAACTTAGGTAGAAATTATGATGAATATTAATTTACATGTATATTAAGAAATTAACATTACTTTTAAATCATTCGGATATTAGGTATGATTGCTGATGGAATTTTAAATTATATTGAATTTTAAATTTAACCTTTAAATTTTGGTCATCAATTCTATCTAACGTAGATCTTCATGTGAAACCTAAATTTTAGGGCGTATGCTTAGCAGAAAAACAGAATACAACAAAAGCGCGACATTAAATTTCTTAACTAGATTAACCTGACTTATTTAAATTTCTTAACTAAAGTAACCTGACTTATCCAATATACTTTTCTTTTTCTTAACAAGAGGGTACCTAAAGTCAAGAAACAAAAATAAGAAATTACATAGTAATAAAATGGGGTAAAGAAATTCTACTAAAATTAAAGTAATAATGTTACTTAAACCTTTGAGAGGCCTATCAAGTTAATGTAAGCTTGAAGAAAGAAATGAGCTTGTTAGCAATCCAATCTACTCATTGATTGCCTTGTCATCACACATAAGTGAAAATAATCTTTTATAGAAAGTCTAATCAATTTTTTAATTATGTTAAAATATGGCTATAACGAAAATACTTATTTCTCTAAGTAGAGATAATGTTTAATATATTTTGTAATCAGTTTCCAATATTATCTTTTTGGAACCATCTCTAAACCTAAGAGAATATCCTAAAACTATGCATTGAAAAAGTTAATGGTTCCCACATTAGAGCCATATGTCTTTAACTATCTTCCTGTGTGGTCTCCAAAAATGCCTTCGTAAGCAACTGAGCCATCATAGCCTTTCCATGCACCAATATCTAAATTGATTTTGGATCCATCTAAAGGGAAGGGGGTCCAAGTAATGTGTCCCTATATGCAAATCCAATCACTATGCCTATTTAGTATGAAAGTGTTTGCAACAATGATATCTTAGACATAATTGATGATTAACTTATAAAGATAGAATGGATAATTGAAATTATCATCATGCACCGCTCTATTCCTCCAATGCCACGCTAGCTAACACATTACCGCAAAATTGATTTGCCGATCTATTCATATTGCTTTTTGAGCCAATCTTGGTGACTTATTGAAAAAAATTCTACCACTTTAATAGAATCCAGAAACTTCTTCCAAATTGAAGTAATCTTGTTACAATCTCTAAACAGAGAAAGATTATTTTCTCTTCATCATTGTATATTGGGCAACTTCTATCCTTGTTAAACCATTTAGTCTACCATGAGCTACCACCCATAAGAAATTCCTAGGGAACTCTCCAACTAGAGATACTCTTTCAAAAGGTATCCTCATTTGCAATGATTAGTTTTTCAGTGAGGTTATAGACCCTACTAATAAAAAAGAATCATGTTCTTGAAAGACCCCAAGCAATTTTATCTTTATTATCAATCTACATTGATGGAAGGGTTGGTCAAATCTTGTCTATTTCTTCCTTAAGAAGCAAATTGCTAAAAGCATCCAACTTCCAACAACCATTAGCATTTACATAGTCTACTATTTTTTTTATTAACTTCATCAAGAGGAATTGGCCTAGAAGCTTTATCCTCGAATCTTTGATCTCTTGATAGCCACCCGTCATTTCAAAACTCTAATATTTCTTTCATCTTAAACCTCCCATTTGGTCCTTTCAAAGAATTTGAGTCAAAGGCAAACTAGATTCCTCATGAGACTAGAATATCCAACTTTAGTTATACATCCTCAGGTAAAGTCAACACCTCTTCCATATTTGCCTATAAGGGCATGAGCTTAGAAATCATTATTGGTAGTAATCAAACCTCATGGCCATTTCATTAGAAGAGCTTCATTGAAAGAATTGAGTTTTTTGAAAACCCAAACCCTCGAGGCTTTGCAAGTAACAAATCATGTTTTAAGATAGTAAGTATATTTTCTTCTTATTTTTGTCACTCTTCTAAATAGAGCATCTTTGGGCTTTTTCCATACTTTCAATAATGTTCACAATAAGTTTAGCATTTTGCATACTATCAGATAGAACTTAGTAAAAACTTAACTAAGTCACACGTCTTGCCAAAAAAAAAAAGTATTGGTTCTTCCATCCACTCAAACATGAATTTACTTTTTCAAGAATGTGAGAGAATTACCTCCCATTTGGTATGCTAATGGAAAATGAAAGGAAAACGAAATCTATTATTAAAATTTGTTTGGTATGCGGCTATCACAAGAAATGAAAACTTATACAGAAAGAAAGAATACTATGCACTTTTTTTTCTACGTTATTCCCTTTTTGCACACTGTTTTTCAAATGAAAATATATTGACATTTTTTCAAATGGAAATATATTTTATTGTTTTTTAACTAATTAAAAAGTCAAAAAAAATTTCATAATTTTTTCAATTAATTATGGAGCTAACAAAAATGATAATATTTAATATAAAAATAATAAATTATATAAAATTAAAAAAAAATCGATTGCATATCAATCAAAATTGTTTGACCAAATGTTAGTCGAATCAATTCCAAGTGACATTGAGTTGATGTATTCAAATGAATTCACTGATAATGAAATTGCATTATATATATATATATATATATTTCTATTTCTATTTTATTATTTTTAATTATTTATGATATAAACTAAAAATAAATAATATTACTTTAAAAAATAATAATACTAATATTAAAATCTTAATATAAAAATAATTAATAACAATTTTATTTTAAAAAGAAGAAAATATTTTTTATTATTAAAAAAATACTGACCGCTAGTAGCCGGATTACTAAATCGATTTCCAATTAGTCGGTTAATAACATCTATGCGTGTTCTCAAAATTATATATATATATATATATATACTTTTTTAGTAGTAAATTATATATATATATTATTAAAATACATATAATATTATAATATATATTTTATATATTTGTTGTATTTATATATATTATCAAAATAATATAAATAAATAAATATTATTATTATTATATATATGATGAAAATAATATGTATTATATATATGTATTTATATATAATGCATAAAAATAATACTCTATATTAAAATATATTTGTAAAATTATAATATATATATATATAATTAAAATATATTTATGATAATTATATACATAAAGCCACATAGTTAACGATGTGACATGAGTGGAGATATATTGGTAAAGGTATTTTTGTCATTTTATTTTTATTATTTTTTATTATATTCTATTTACATCCAATCAAATAAATAAATATAAATATAATATATTTTTTATTATTATCAAACATAATTTATTTTATTATATTCCATTTATCTTTCTATTATCAAAAAATCTGCATACCAAACAAAGCCTTAATCTTTTGTAATTCTATCATGTTACAACTTGATACCCAGACACAATTTCAAAACAACTTATCAACGTAATAACTTGTCTAACCTTTGGCTTGACATTTTTGGAAAAGAAGATAGGGGTATTAATTTCAATATCTTAATTTTCATTTTCTCTTGATTCAAGAAAATTTTATTAATATTATTAATAATATATATGATAATCTTATATGCTATAAAAATAACTTAAAAATTGAAAAAAAAAAGTGACCTGTTGTCTTGGGTATTTATATTTATAATTATCTAATAATATAACAAATATATAATTATATAATTAATAATATGCTTTTAATTATATATAATAAAAAACATACCCCCCAAAAAAAAAAAGATTTGAGGCATGAATAAGTAGATTTTTATCCATATACAAAAATGGCTTTTTTTTACATGTGACAGGTGAGGCTTAAACTTTAGGACACGCTGTTAACTATCCATACTACCATACCTAATGGCTGCCACTCATTCTTTGGGCATTCCTAAAATTATACTAATTTGAATGGGTCAAAATGCAAATATTCTAGAATGAAGTACTTAAAAGGTTGCCATCAACATTTTTCAACCATGTCACAAGTGGCACCATAAAATGATCTTTAAATTGATTCCATCCTTTAATATGTGGCATAATCTTACAGCAACACACTTTAGCTGACTATATGTCTATATATATCACTCTCAGGGACTAGTAAACATGGTAGTGCCACCAAATTGTAATAATGAAAAAAATAAAGAAGTGAAATAAATAATAATGACGTTAGTAAAAGAAGAATATTTATTTTCATTCTTTAAAAAAAAAAACTATATTCTGCCATATAATATAACACCTATAGATTGTTACAATTTACAAATGACAATCTGATTTCAACCATCCAGCAAACTGAACAAATCAAATCATTCGCCCACTATCTCAAAACGACAAATGAAATCATTATACGAACACAAGTTTACATGTGTAAAGAATAGCAACCTCGCTGCAAGCCTCTTCCCTAAAGTACACAAGAACTGACAAAACTGACAAAAAGAGAAAACACAAGCATAGCTCGAACCATTGGGCTAAACAAAGCACTCTGGACAAAATATCCCTGCAATTAAAAGACAAGAAATCCATTCAGTACAATATCATGGATTTTAACACAAAATTATTTTGACGACACAGAATAAGGAAAGCAAGAGAGTTGCACTCCATAAGTACACATTATTCATGTAACCCAAGCTTTTTAGTGTTTCCATTACGAAGTATAGACGATGGACCTGGAGCAGATTTTCATATGATTCATGTCATCTTTATTGTTATGTAAACCAATCTCCATTTCATCCCAAGTCTAAAGCGGCAACAATTTCCTCTACGGAACGTAGCTAAGGAGAAGAGGAAGAAATCATGTCTTGAAAATGAACTATTTTTAGGAACTATACTACCAGAAAAGCCGATGTCCATCATGATATCAATCAATTACAAAACTTCAAACCATGAATCATCAAGCTACCATCACCCCCTATCAAAGATGCGGAATCTTTTAGAAGGCTATTATAAGTTTGACATATAAACACACACCGGATACAAGACTAGATAGACTTAAGCTCAGCAAAAAGGTTCGTATGAAAAAGAACCTGATGTTAACAAATTATCGGTACATTCCGAAAGCAAACAAACCAAAGACCATAGTCCCACTATGTTACTGTATTATCCAAGTAAATTGAGCATCGACATTGTCCTCATAAATGTTGTTAATCAACACAATGCATGCCCTCTTGCATAGCCAAAAGTAGAAATGCTACGACTCAGATATAAGATAAATTTTCATAATGATATCTCATGAGATGGTTAATCCGTGTGGGTACAAAAGCGCTGCATCTTAAGCATGTTGGCAGACTGCAAACTTTTCAAAGCTATCTGAAAATTCAGATTACAAACAGCGCATTTGAACCTTTGCCACACCCAGAGGAGCCATTTAACCCTGAATCTTTTCAGAACCTTGACATGACAGTATCACTATTTTCAAATCACTATAACAAGACTCAAATGGTTCCACTGGATTAAGACTAACATGAATGCACATGAGTTCACATTATGATTTATGACCACTTCACTAATTGCCTAATTGCCAATGCACCGAATGATAAGTAACATAAAATCTCCTAGAACTATAGTTACTGAAATAAGTGAGTTGATTAAACGAAGAAAAACTCCAATTAATCACTGGGTTAGCAGGTAACTGCCTCTACTCTTGGATTGTCCAACTTTCCACTTCTTTTATTTTTCTTCCCTTTTCTCTCCATTGAATTCTTTCTGTTTGTAACCTCGTTCCATTTTTGATGGAGTGCCATCATACCAATTAGCAAAGGTGATTGGCAATGCCATTCAATCACTAAAATGCTTTCAGTGGGGAGGACTCTTCCTTTCTCCAGAAGCTTTTCATTTTAATGTTAACTAGTTTCAACAAAACCTATTTCTCAAACAATCTCACTGGAAAATCAAGACAACTTTGAACATGATAATCTTTGTTTTTACCCATGTTATGAAACTGACAATGTCTCAACCACCTGACTAGTCTTATGCCTTATTAATAACTTGTGTTGATTGTGTCAAACCACAGAAACATCTGTTGACGCTCAGGTATCATGCACCTGACCATTTCGCAATTAATCAAAGTTATTTAGCCAATTAATATCGAAGGCTTTTCAGTTTGTTGCCAATTATGATGGAGGACTTACATTAGGCATACATCTATGTTTATATAAAAGAAGAGTTTTTTAATTTCTAAAGAGATTTTCTCCAGCACGTTTATAAATATTCTAATATGATCCCTCAATAACATTCAGTGATTTTAACTTTGGGAATCTAACAACAGAAATATAAATCCTGTTATAAGTGTACCAGAAGGATACACAGAAATATTTCTGAACAGGAAACATCTATTCCAGCCATTCTATTGTTCTTGAAAACACAATTTCATTTACAAGTATAGACTTTCAAAAATTTCATCTATTCCTTTCATGGATGCTACTAAATCCAAACACCTTCTCTGGAACAATTATGAAGTCAGGAACAAGGAAAACAAAAAGCACAGTCTGATTTACCTGTTTTCAAACGGGATGAAGAAGCCTTCACAAAGATGAAGTAAAGAAACAGAAACAGAAGCATTATTTATGCCTCTAAAGAATTTCAAGCTCATGAAGAAAACTTAAAAATGCTCCAAGATGTAATGAAGTTTTGGAACATGCCGACGAAACAATGGTTCGAGTCGAAATGATAGAACACCAAACTGCCACTTCTGGGCATCATACATTTCATTCCACGCCTGTACTATCTCATCAATTTTGAACCCCAAACCTGTGATTATGAAAATTGTTAGTTGTTTCTATTTTGTAATGCTGAAGGACAATATGAGAAATATACATGATCATTTTCCACATCCCATACCTTCTAGTGCTGTTTGATTGGAACAATGATTCTTTATCATGACACCTATATCTGTTGGAGAAGCTCCAGCAAGTTCAAACTTTTCAACTGCAACCTCCAAACATTCTTCCCATGTCGGTAAGCCTATCTTATATTCCACAACAGAACGCTCATACAATAAGGTGCCCCATAAAATATATATTTGTGACCTCATGTTTGCAGCCTGCTCTGCAGCTTCATCAGAAGAAATATCCTTGAGAAGACCATCTAAACCCATTTTTTCCAACTGTGCTTTATATTTATCCAATTTTGATAGTCCATTTAACCGCTGCTCCTCGATCTCCTCCCACATCAACATGCCTCTCTCCATGCTGTCCTCTGCCTTATTATAGAGCAGTAAAACCTCACTGGAAGGGCCATCTTCTAAATTCATTTTGCATGCCATTGCATAATACCAGCAGAGCTTTGCTTGCTCAAACTGCTGATGCCCAAGAGCCAGAAATCCTTCATAGAAGTCCGGTTTGATTTTCAAGGCTTCTTCATATCTCATTTCTGCTTTCCTGTACTCCTTCCGTGCCCACTCATATGCAGCTTTAATACACTCATAAGCAGATTCCCTTGACCCATCCTCTGAAAAGGAAACCCGCTTCCTTGCCCTGGACATGTGAACATTCCCCCAATTAAATAATGCCAAAGCTGCCATCTCTTGAAATTTATCTGCAGCAATTTCAAAAAGCTCTTGCGCATCATCACTCGTTACCACATCCTCCAATGCTTCTGAATAGAGCTTCATTCCCAGCTCATGAATATCCAAATATGAATCAGAATCAAACCCAACATGGTTTTTGAACAGCCTTGCAAACTGGATTAGCCAATCCTCCACAGTAGTCATCTTATTCGCTAAATCTTTGCCTTCTTCCATAGCCCCATGCTCAATACCATCACCTCGCGTCTCATCCCCATTGGTTATTCCATCATAAGTCGGTTCTTGGTCCGGATTGACTTCCATAATATAAAGTCGAAGAGAACCCAACGCATCACCTGATGATTCAGCTAATCTTAGTTCATCAGTAGTAGTGATAGTAACCAAATCACCTTCTTGATCCCTATATTTAACAAGAACACCCTTCAAGCCTGGAAATCGATTCTTAATTATATCCCCAACCAACTTCATACTACAATTCACTGGCAACTGCGCCCACCTTATATCCTCTCCAAATACCAACTTCACCGTCCTTGTGACTACGTTTGCTTCCTTAACAGGTTCCACAACAACTTTTTCCTTCTCAATTGTTTTCGTCACCACTTCTTTATCTTTAACAGCATTAACGTTCACCTCAAGAAGCACCTTATCCTCTGCCTTGTTCTTACTTATTTTACTTTTCTTTTTCTTTAGTTTTTCTCTTACCACTTTGCGCATAGGAGCAGTGGAAGGCTGCTCTACACTAGCCAAACTAATCTCCATCTCATCAATATTGATGCCTTTTTCTTCCATCGTCTTTTTCAAATTCTCGAGAATTTCCAATGCATTAAGATTATTAGGCTCCACACTCAAAACATAATTAACATCTCTCAGTGCCAAATCAAATCGATTCAATGCTTCATAGCACTTTGCTCTTCTCAACAGAGCCTTACTATATCTGGGTGATACTTCTAGTGCTAAATTGCATTCATTAATTGCTCGAGGGTACTCTCCAAGACCGAGTTGCATATAACACGCAGCCATATTGGTACGTAAGTGTGCCACATCTATGTGGTTTCTGGGAAGGAGCTTCAGGGCCTTTTCATACTTCAACATAGCACCTTCGTGGTCCCTCTTTTGAAAGAGTCTATTACCTTCTTCCTTGAGAATTTGTGACATGCTGATGAAGATTGCTGTGTCTTCGTCAAAAGCTTTGGAAGTCCTCTCAGAGTGCTTGCTCGGCTTGCCGCTTGCATTTGCAACCTTCTGGGTCACGGGATCCTTCTTCTTACCGGTGGGCTTCCCCATTGATAATTTAACAATAAATAAACAAAACGAAAGGATCCCCCAATATCAAAGTTCTACAAACTCTGACTTTAATCACAACCCCAACTCTTTCGGCCAAACCATACAACCACCCAAAAAAAAAAACAATATATTAAATCCCAAAACTATATACAACAGAAAGTTGCAGAATCAAGATTGAAGACCCAATAATAAGAACAAGTAAAAGAAAAAATCGAACAGAAATTCTTATATTCTAACCCCAATCCACTTCACGCAATCAAGGTTTAAAAAAAAAAAAAAAACTTAATACAGAAGTTTATTATTGGAAAGAAAAAAAAGGGCAAATACACTCTGTCTCGCGTTTGTGCCTGTTTTCTCTCCTTTGTCTTTGTCTGAATCAGCATGAAGCTAGACTAATCCAGAAAGAATCAAAGATGAATTCTGCCACAAAATCAAACGTTCGGAAGCGTTATATTGGTGTACTCTTTATTAGGGAGCGAGTGTCAATGGCGTCTGGGTTGGAGCAGAAATGCCAATGAATGTCCAAGAACTCCGTCTTTCCGCTAGGGTTTGCTTTTACGCAAGTCAACGCTGGCAGCGAACGAAGAATTCTTCTTCTTTCTCCGAAGGCGCGCGTAAGTAAAAGTTTTGTTAATGTCTAAATACACTGGAAACAATCGCTGTTTTAATTCGACAATAAATATTAAGCTTTTCTTAATACTTAATACTAAAACTTAAAAAATAATAAATTATTGTAAAATAATTATATAATTATTTATTTTTAAAATAATAGATGATTATACGATTGACGATTGAGCAATGAAAATGTCAACTTAGAAAGACGACGGCGTAGCCCCACGTTACCTGGAAGAGAACAGGGAAAACGCTATGCGTTTGTAGGTGGCGAAACCACCCAAATTTTTACCTGTAAAACACAGTGGTGACAAGAGGGAAAATTAGTGGGTCCCCAGAAGATCCCGCGGAAAGAAGGTCTAAATCTAGAAATGGCAAAAGAAAAAAAAAAATCCAGTCTTTGTAAATTTTCAGTAAAAGTTGTTTTTTATTCAATTTTAATTTCATTTTACATTTTTTGTCAAAATCTTTTTATATGCTTATAAAAATTTTCTTACATGTTTATAAACATTTTTTATTACTAATATTTTCTAAATTATTAATAAAATTAGCTAATTCTTCAAATATGTGATAATTTAAAGATGAAAACATGATATCTTATCTAATATTTCACCAAATAAATTTAAAATGGTGTTGTTTAATATTTTCTAATCTTAACGTCCTTTTCTTCTTCAGAAGTTATTAGATAAGATATAGTTACAAATCTACGTTAGTGGTATAATCTTTTTGTTTGTATTTTCTAATGATCAAATATTCAATAAGTCAACTAATGTTGTTAACAATTTGGATGGTATTATCAATTAAAAATATTAAAAATATGTATAAACATGTAGGAAAAAATTAACCAAAAAAAAAAGTTATAGAACAAAATTAAAATTGACTCCAAACCTAAGAATGAAAAAAGTAATTTTGCCTTAATTTTTTCATTCTCCATGGAGTGAGAAAATATGGTGCCCTAGGAGACATCTGATAAATTTGGAACAATATAGTGAGAAAATGAGTAGAGAATGGTAAATGTTCCAAATAGGAACTTCCAATAGCAATTTGCATGAAACCCAGTCCGATCTCAATTCCCCAGCTATAACCAGGAACCGTAGATTACGTACCAAATATTCATTTTCAAGCTTTTTTTTTTTTCTATTTTGTTCTTGACATTGTAGCAGCCTTCTTCTTCCCATTTTAAATAAGCCCTCAACATATATGGGACAAGCCTCAGTGTTGTAGGAATGAGCCTATAAAGATATATGTTTTTTCCACCAATTACAGAGAGCTCTGGTAAGAATGGGGACACAAAAGAGCGGAGGCCCCATGCTTTTTCAAACATGAAGGCCAATGAATGCGGTAATAATTAACTTATCGAGTAGCTACGCAAATTTATCAGATGTTTTTTGCTTCCTTCCTTAAAAAAGCGAGGATCAATTATTCAGTTCACCAACCTGATCAAGCAACCTGTGTATATGATTCATGTCGGCAGAAGCAAACAGGAGGAAAGTTCCTAAATCTATATATATATAATTTATAGGAGGAGTTCGAATCCTTCGGTCTTCAATTTGCCATCAATGCTAGCTACGTTATTGTTGTTTTAGATCCCTTGGGTGCAAGAGGAAAACAAGTTCAAACAAATAAGATAAATGATGTGAAGGACAACGGTTAGTTATTAAGCAGACTTCTATCATTTTCATTTTTCCCTCTTCTTGCCTTGCCTTTCTTAACATCAAGAAAGTTCTACTTCGATAAGATAGCATGCCAAATTGGCAATACATCACATACATTCATACGTACAAGAGAAAACCAGTCTGTATGCTCATATTTGTAATACTTAATGTGAATAAGGAACTTGACTATGACAGCATCAACAGTTTCTAATGTTATCTCAGACTGCATAATTGATCACTACCACAAATTAATGGTGTAACTCTGCATCATACTCTGTTTAGTCTTTTTTTTTTTTTTTTAAATCTGGAGTGAAGAGACATCGTTGTTATTTATCAAGTATGTGTAATGAAGGACAGATTGAAATCTCAACCACCCATGATATATACATAACTCGTAACCCGTTATGCTCTGGAAAAAATTGTAGCAATTGGAAAGACGGAGTTATGAAGGTCCAACCATAAAATCCAGAACAGGCCCAATATATTTAAGAAGAAGAGGGCCTTTTGCAAGCCACAATAAGACCAACATAAACAAGAAAACAAAAGTTTAGGACCCTCGTCGAAAATGCCCCACAAGGCAGTACATGTACAATTAGATTGGTAATGGATGAGATTTCTAATCTTCCTCTGCAAAATATCAACTCGATAGTTAAGATAATATATCAGTCATTTATTATAAAATACAGTTATATTTAAAGTCCAGTGACTATATACAAATATAATAGAGTTTAAATCCTCTAAAGTTGTTCATTTTAAAATTTGCATATAATTTGAAAAAAGAAAAATAATAAAAATAAACTGCATATATACTTTGACCTCTTATATTATTCTCTCTTCGAATTTTATAAAAAGTTTATAATAGATCTTTACGCAATATTATATTTGAATGTGAGCAGTCCTGCAACATGTTCACGTTGGTTGTCGCCCGAGTCTGTGAATATGGAATAATTAGCAGAGAGCTGAAACCTGACCAACTGTTTTCTGTTTTATTTATGTAGTGCTAGAGATTTTAGAAAAAATAAAAAAAGTTGTGGACCAAAGGGATCCTATTTAGAACCAAAGAAGATAAGAGTGGAGGAAGTGAAGTTGGAGGTGGAGTGGATAAGGTGTCCATCGGAAGGACCACAATATGCAACTTACTCGTCGCCGCCTCTCCACAAATTTTATGTCTTCTACATTCTTGATATTCACTCTTCATAGCTGTCTTTCTCAGAACACACGTCTGCTTCTTTGCCATTCCCCTAAGCTTTATTTGTTTGGCTGCCATTCTCCTCCAATTCCCAAAACTATAGTACAATTTTCAGAAACTTTTAAGAAGGAATAAATGTAATAATAAGTAGAACACGTAGTATTTAAATAATTATATAATTATTTCCATGTATATTGTTTAATAGAATTAAACTCTGATATATTAACTTATATTATCTAATATCATATAATAACCTCTCGAGAATTCCAGAAATTGATGAGTAAGCGTGTGTCATACGGCCAATCAGTCTCTGGTATTTATGTTACGTATGGTGGCGCTTCTTTGCCAATGGGAAACAAGCTCGTGGAAACTCAATAAGGCCTAGACATTGAAAATTTGACATAGAATGAAGACCATTCTCATTGTATAATCACGCTGTATGTGTGGAGGTGACTTTAAAATGGGTCTTTCTGGGTCCACATTTTTAATTTCAAAGCACCACACGTTCCTCACCACTCTCCATTTGGCAATTTGTGGCAACGAACGTGTGATCCAACATGCGTCTAATTCCAAATTTCACTTTAGAGTTCAACCGTCACTCAAAGCCTGTTTTCAATTTCGTCAACTTTTATAAGACCTTTCCATCTGAAATTTTAAATGACATACCATTTTTATTGTATTGATTGAATTATAATGACAGAATAACATTAAGTTTACACATTATAACAATTCATTATATTTACTAAAGATGTTTTAATTTCATATATTCTTTTTATGTTTAAGTTACTGTAAATATTTTTTATTTAACAATAAGTTATCATACTAATCTACCACCCAAAAATAAAATCACTCCATAATCACGTCTGGGGTGAAATGATTTTCTATAATGTTCCGTAATTTTCCATAATGTTCTGTAATTTTTAAGAAAAATTATAGTTGAAATTTCTATATTAAAAATATTTATTTTGAAAATTTTTAATTTTCGAAATTAATTTAAATAATCTAAAAATAAAAAATTTAAACTGCATAAACAACTATGATTTAAACATTTAAATTTTTTATTTTTAAATCTATCATAATAATTTTAAATTTTAAAATATTTTAATATAAATATTTTTAATTTAAAATTCTCAACTATAATTTCCTTTAATTTTAATGACTTATACCACGGGACGAGCCAGCTGGCTATGTCTCATGAATGATTTCCCTCCCCTCCAACTTTTCCATTCGAATCTTCTCAATCAATTCCATTCCAACTTTCCAACTTAGAATTCCTTTTCCATCAATGGGCAATTTAGATCAAACCTTTTTTTTTTCGGTTGTCATACCATTACTAATTTCATTTTTTAATATCCATTTTTTTCATATACACAGCAAATATATTTTTTATATTTATATGATGTCAACTTCGAAATTAAGACAGTGCCCAACAGATGGAATACATCCATCTCCCATCGCAAACACGAAGCCGGTCTCCAGCAGCAGCACACCCTTGCAAAAACAAAATGCAATTAAAGAATTTATAACCCAAAATAATAAAATTTAAAAGAAAAATAAAAGTGTATACCTCGCGATTTGAGCAATAGAACACGACGGACAATAACGGAGAGTCAACGGCGGTACAGAACACGGAACCGAGGGTTACCAACAACGGAACCATCCCAAACAGAACGGCACACATAACGGAATCGCAGCGCTGCAAAGAGAACCGGGATGGATCACGCACATCACCAAAGATATTTACAATACCAAACTATCTTTGTAGGTTTTAGTTTTAATTAATGTGATCGAATTATATCCCAAGCTAGGTGAAATGCGATTTAAAGTATATTTGAATTTGATTTAGGGAAAAAAAAAAGTGTCCAAAAATCTTCTTCCATAGCCAGTGGTATGTACAAAAAGGAATTCTCTGGGTCCAGTCTCAGAGATCTATGCCGGATTCCTTCATGGATTCCGGCGACAATCCTGTCCGCTCCCGATTCCACAAGAGCTACGCTGAACGCTGACTTCACCTGCCAACGCTCCAGACGACGAGACCAAAACTCGCCGGTGAGGACTGACGCAGCAAAACTCTCGCCATCTAACAGCTTCGCCGCATTCTATCTCTGAGGGCGTGTCTCAATCCTAGAAACTACGGCACAACATGAATGAACCTGTCAAGGGAAAATTAGAGATCCTCTGCCTTGGACACGATCGAAAGACGACTGGGTCTGGGCTCGAACGCTGCTCTCCTCCTCTGCTGATGAGACGAAGGCCGAATCAATGCGGTCAATGCTCTTTTGACCCACTCGCCTTCTACTCCTCCTATTCTCACCAAAGAGTTCTTCATCGCTGACCTGCGCATGTTCAGCCGATTAGACGGGTATAAATCGGCGTGATGGCTGCCGCTATTGTTCGCCGTACTCTTGTGAAGGCCGCATCGAAACGAACCTGGATGTGACGTCGGCGAGCACATACAGGTCTTCTTCTGGAACGAGATGGGATTGTTCTTCTTACTGATGACATGGTTGGAGATGGATCGGTTAGGAGACACGGAGCGTTGGTCAATTGAGAATCGGACGGCAGAAGAGGGAGGGGCAGAGGTATATAAATTGACACGAGTAGGAGAAGCCGATCGATGATGGCTGTGATGCTGATGGTGATGGGGTTCGTTGAAGAAAGTGGAACATGGAGATGAAAAACTAGAGCTTGAAGAGGAAGCGAAAGCCGATGATGGCGGAGTATTTGAGGTGGTGTAAGAGCAGAATCTTCCAGAGGGTGAGAGTGAGCGGAGGACTGGTCCGCTTGATCTTGCTCTTGAAGACGAGGTAGCCATTTTTCAGGGCACAAAAGAAAACAATAAAAAAGAAAAGGGAAAAGAAAGCGATTTAGAAAACAGGGATTTTGCTGTTTTTCTTCTTCCTCAAAGATCCCCTTAGGGAAGTTGGTTCGTCAAACCTAGCGAGTCTCGGAGGCTGGTTTTATAGCTGTCTGCTGAGGAGGGTGAAGGGTAATTAAATGGAAAGTGTAGGGGTGTTATCGACCTAGAGGAGTCGTGTTAACTGACTCAACTATGGTTAAATTAGGGTTTGGTTATATGTATCGTAGAGAAGGAGCGGGGATGTGGTTTGGATTCTGATCCAACGGCTGCTGCGATGTCGACTGCACAATACGACGCAAAGCAGAAGCCGTTCATCTAACAGCTTTTCCTCGGCAACCGCAAAGGCTGCCACGTATAAGATTATTTAGGAAACCATTGCGTGGGAAATTACGAGAAACCCACTTATTTGTCACTAATAACAGCATGCCATTTGGCCAAAAAAAAAAAAACAACAGTATGCCAACCATAACTTTCCTAATGCTTTCCTTATTCCCCTGGTATTTTTGGAATATAACCGCAGTGTCCCTACCAGTACTACCGAGCAATTATATTCTCCGCATATGCTATGCAAGTTATATGCGTTGACCCCACTATTTTGTAATATTTCAATTACAGAAAAAAAATTCCCAACATTATTTAATTATGATACATGGTAGATATTTTTCTTGCAAATTATATTTTTTTATAAAAAAAAATTCATTTGATAATATGAATAGCATGATATCTACGAAGGCGGTGTGTCATTAATAGGGTTGGGCAAAAGGCAAGAAGAAATAATAAAGTAGGGAGGGTCAGGTAAGCAGATTTAAAAATGACAAAATTTAGATATAACTTTTATAATTTTATTATTAAATTACATGTATATATCATTCTTAAAAATTAATCATGTAATGTTAAATTGTAAAAGTTATATATTTATTTATAAAAATACTATAATTCACATATTTTAATTAAAAATTATAACCAAATTTTCTCCAATTAAAAAACGGGGAGCGACTGGGTCGGGGTCAAGCTATATTATTTTGAATACGAAGAAAATTAATAAGAGGCGGACCCTCTCAAGCCAGTGGCGGTTGTCTTGGACTAATTCAACTCGTTTGGTCTTGCAATTCAAGTATCGGACTTTTTAAGTAGCTCACTTGCTCCCGTTTTTTCCCCCCTCCTTTTCCAATATAAAATTCATTGCAATATAAGATATTTTATTATAATAAATACTGAATATAATAATTTATAAGAAATAAAAAAATAAAATATCAGAAAATAATTCAATTAAATATTACGACGAATTCTTATTTAACAGAAAAATAAAAATAAAATTGAGAAATTTCAATTTCGCTAATTATTCTTAATTATAGATGTTACTTTCAAAGCCCAGCTTTCTCGTATGCATAAATCAATTGAATATTACGACTCTGTTGGGTATGGAAATTGAATATTCTATTTCATTTTCAAGAGATGTGTGATTAAATGATTTTATAAATAATTAACCTATCTTTCATTATAAATTAAACTAGGCTAAATTTGTTTTGAAAGACATTTAAATTATATGACTCTTTATTCTGTTTTAAGAAAGTATATTCTTTTCAAGTATAACCCCATTATAGTCTCACAAATAGTATATTACTTCTTAATTTGATTCTTTATAATTTTTTGTTAACATGTTCCTTCACATAAAAGTATTTTTTAATTTAGTTCACTACAAATAAAATCATTGTTAATAATACCATTCTATCAAATTAAAAAACACCCTTACGCAAGAGATTATTTCCAATAATAATTTTATTTATGAGAAATTATGAGGAATCAAAATAAAGTTTTATTTTATACTTTCTCCTAAACTTAAAAAAGATAAGCTATATTTTTTTCTGCAACAAAGAATAAGCTACTATTATATTAATTTTAACCAAAATACTTTTATATTTATTGCTTATATAAAATAATATGTATCAAATATGTACTTTGACCAATACAAAATAACCACTTTTTTAAATTTTAAAAAAGTATAAAATTATTTAATAAAAATATTAAAAACAAAAAAAAATCATAAAATAACTTTTCAAAATTAATTAAGTAAAATATAACAATTCATAATATTTTATTTCAACAATAAAATGTGTATTAATAAGCATAATCATTCTCATAATTTAATAAGATTTTAGAATAAATTAAATTTACAATTTTTAATGCAAAATAAACATTATTGAAATAAATATTAAGGAAGATATTTTATAGTAAGGTATGTTTTTACAAAAGAAATCAATACTACCAATATTTTGGTCATGTTTTAAATTTGAAAAAATATATTTTTTTAATAGATGAAATGGTCGCATAATTTAGATATCTCCTAAATTACGTGTCTGGAGAGTAATTTATTTATTAAAATCCTCAGCAAATTTTGATGTTTAAATTAGTTTGAAAAATGTATTGAGGTCAAAGTCAAACAAGTTGCCGCCGTAGCAAATTTGCCGTTGCGGTTACGGAGGACATTTTCAAGAACCGGGGGCGTGTGCATTCCGCATTCTCATCAAACGGGAGATCTTTAAGATTTTCTTTTCTTTTATTTTTTTAAATTTTTTTCTCACTGCATGGTGCCTATAAATTGTTCCTGAAAATTTAGATCCAAAGTAGATGGACATTTTCTTTTTTTCTGATGAACTAGTAGCTGGACATTTTCAAACTATTACATTGTACACTTGGCCCAAGAAAATAATAAGTATTGATTTGTATATATTAGGAAAGGAAGTTGAAAATTACAATTTGAATTTTATGAGTCAATAATTTATGTAATATTAATCTTAATTCTTAAATTTAAAATCAAATTGATGTTAATGAATTCAATTATTATTGTTATGATTATTTTTAATTTGTAACATATAATTTAGTAATTTATCATTCTGTATATATTGTTTTAGTTTTTGTCTAATCAAAAATTAAGAAAATTTAAGTTCGAAACTGTGGGCTCAATCATATATATTATTTATTTAGCCTCCACCTTTTACTGTTTAATATATGTAAACAAATAAAATAAAATAAAATAATTGCATATTTGCATTCACATTCCGATATTTTCTTTAATGGAATTATTAGGTGAAGGATTTCTTGCGAGGTGGGTTAAGCTAGAGAGAATTGAAAAAAACAAAAAAAAAAACATAGTGAACTAAGATCCTAATAAAAAAAAGTCAATTTTATGTGTGATGCATAAATTCGTACGAGTTTATTTGAGTCTACAAGTTTATCAAAAAATAAATTTCATTGCAGAGTTTATTATTATTATTTTTTAATCCAAACTAACTTATGAGCTTGACAGCAATAACAATAAAAGAATCTAACCCTTAAACATGGAAATATGAGGATATAGAGACAACCAATGCTTGAAATAATAAAATAAAATTTAGATGTAATTTTTTATATGTTTATTATCAAGTTTTTAATTAAAATATTATAAATATATAAATTTTTAATAAAACTATGATAAATGTATAATTTAATTAAAAAATTATATACTTGTTATGTTATTGTGTATAAATTATATATTTATTATATTTTAATCGATAAATTTAATAATAAAGATATAAATAATTATGTGTGTATATATATATTTATTTAAAAAAACTACACGTTTTAGTTTTTATTTTTTTCAAATAAAAAAAGTCCTGTCCGGTACAATTGATTTTTACTTCCAAGTTTAGGAAAATATACACAACCAAATAAGATGAGAAAATTATGTCGGACCACAAAGTGAAATTGGACTGAGCCAAATTATCTAAAATAAACAATAAAAAAAATACAGCGTGAGACAAACGAGATCATGTACAAACTGCAAATAATTATTAACTTAATAAATTATGAAACACATTGTAACATGCCGCATCAAATTATTCTTGCTTAAGCCGTCCTATAAGATCCAATGGTGAACCTTGTCCACCATATGTAAGTAATAATTATTAGCAAATCACAAAGTTAACTTGAAAAATAAGCACTTGTTGCTGCTAAGCATCAAGCTAACATCAAAGATCCTAGAGATACATAGATGGTTCTCAAAATATCTCGGATAATAACTCCTTTTTAATCATTTATTTTTCTTTTATCTTTTTCAGTATCAATCACTCATTTCATTGTTTGTCCTAGAAAGTGAGAAAAATGCGTAGTTGATGATTTTATTTTTGTACGTACAATAACCTGTCGCCCTTGTGAGTATCTTCAGTCAATAGTTGAGCAGAAAAAAAAACGATGTTAACGAGAAATTATTGGTGGCAGAAAAAAAAAAATCTTGAATATAAAAAATGTATTAAGAAAACAGAGACGTGTGAAGATGAAAGGGACTGAAAACATACAAAACGCTATTTCTCAATATAAAATGGGTTATTCTTAATTCGAACGATAATAATTGACTACAATTGATTTTGACACTACCGCATAGGTATTTCATTTTTGATTCTGAATAAGCAAGTTTTCTGTCACAGTTTGATTCTTAATTTGTTTTGGGTTTTTTTTTTTTAATGAAGTAAATCATCTGTATGCATCAACATATAATATCAAACTTTCTATTGACTACGGTGAGAAAGAAAAAATAGCAAATGGGGAGAGCCTTATCCGAAACAACAATAATTTGGGAAGTATGTCATTCTCTTAGAGAGAGTGTTTGGTTCAACCAAGAAAAAATGAGGGGAGGAGAAGAATTTTAATAATATCTTGTTTGATTGATTTGAAAGGGAAAAATTTTAATAAAATCTTGTTTGGTTAAGGAGGAGAGGGGAGATAAAATTAAATGGACAATTATATCTTTATGATATTAGAATTAATCTTTTTTTGTTTTAAAGATGTTTTTATAAAAAAAATTATTTTCTTATAATTTTTTTAATTTTTATTCAAAAAATATTTTTTATTTTCATAAAAAATTATCTTAAATCTCATTAAAAAAATAATATTTATATTGTATTTTAAATAAAAATAAAAATAAAGATAATTTAGTCAAATAAAACTAAAAATTTTCTCCCCTCCAAAAAACTTTCACTTTCAAAGAGAAAGGAAGGAGAGAGGATATTTTGCCTCCCCCTCTCCTCCTCTCCAATTTTTTTATACAAAACAAGGGAAGGGGAGGCCCTTGTTTGGTATATGAGCAAACCATGCCTCTAGGCCTTATTTGGTAGATAGGAAAGAGTACTCTTGGAATGGGAAAGGAAATAGGAGAACAGGAAAAACATGTTTGGTATGCAGAGTAGTTTTTTTCTTGGGAAAGTCCAAACCTTCAAACATGAGAGAGTGCAAACCTTTATATTTTTTATGGAAAGTAGTCTACCTTGAGAAAAAATAAATTTTTGAACCATCTTACCCTTGTGTGTTTAAATTTCTAGTGGTAAAGATAATTAAAATTAATTTTTAAAAATTAAAATTTTATTATTTTATTATTATCAAAAATAAAAATAATTATTTTCTTATTTTTATTTTTATTGATAATTAAAAATAATTATTTTATTATATTTTATAATTATTAACAATAAAAAATAATTAAAAATATTTTAGCCTTTCAATCTCTCTTTCATCTCATTTCAAATATAAAAAAATAAAAATATTTATATATTTTTTTCATCATAATAAATATACTTATAGAGTATAAGATTCCTTTTCATTCTCATTCCCATTCCATAAATACTCTCTCCCGTCTACCAATCGAGGCCTTAAGGTTGTTATTTGAGCAGAGCCAAGGGGCAAGTTGATTGTGGTTGAGTATCTCTGCCACGTTCTTCTTTTAATAATTGCATAGTTTGCACAGTTGGGCCCAATTCTTAAATTTATACGCACTAAACTAAATGCTTAATATCAAAATCAGTGGAGCATGTAAACTAATATTTTGCTCGATTCAAAATAGTTGACATTTTAGAGATTTTTTAAAAATAATTATCATTTTAGAATTTTAATAATTTTATTCTTATTAATGGAAAAAAGAAAGTGTGTGTATGTAAATAAGGAGATATTTAAAAGATTAATAAGAAAAGAGAGATAATTTAATATTTTATATCTTTCAATATCGGTGTATTTTCTTCAAATGTAATTATAGTTTTTTTATAATTCATACAATTTAATGGTTTCTTTAATCTTTTTATAATTATATCTTAAATGTCATTTATTTTGAAAGGAACCGAGGAAGTAATATATAGATTTTGAGCAATTTGCTATTTAAAAAAAAAAAAGTCAAATGCTACAATATAAAAAGTTATGCATTCATATTATACTTTACTCAAGTTTAAGGAAAGTACTTTAGCATTTCTCATTCTATTTCTTTTAGTGGTACATGTGTTTTATTTATGAGATTATTTTATTGGAATTAAAATTTAGTATTAATTAAAATAACTAAGATGACATATAATAAGTAAAATTAATTATATTATTTAGATCAAGAATGTGTAACAACAAAACAAAAAATTAATAAATTTATGAAATTAATTTATTAATCTAAGACAAACTATCTATAAAATAAAAAATATTTAAAAGTACAATAATAACTTATTATTTGAACTGAGTTTAAAATACTTTCACTCAAAATTAGTGGCAATGAAAAAAATATAGCATCTGAATGCATAACTTTTTATATTATAATATTTGGCCTATTGATTTTTGGTCCCATACCATCTCCACCTGTATCCCAAAGTTGATTCAAGTAGCTTGATATATTGTGTACATTGGCTTTTTTTTTCTTTTTTTTTTGGGTGTTTTTTGTTTTTGGGGGGGGGGGGGGGGGGGGAGAATGGATAAATAGAGGAAGATAAAGGGTAGGCAAAGTTAATGAGAAAAGGATGTGCGACCTAAACAGACAGAGATTAAATTTAAGAGAGGGTATTTGACAAAAGGGAAACGGACAGCCACTTTTGGTGATGGCTAAATTAAGGGTGTGGAAGTAGCAAGCATGGAAGGGAAGAGAAGGAAACGGCTGAGTAGAAGAATAGCACAAGAAACCAAAAGGAAGCGGAAAAGATGTTCCACTTTTATAACTCTCTATATCTGGACATGTTTCTAGAAAATCTATCACACGTATATACAGAGGATGTCCAAAATTCATCGAAACCCATTCTTCACTGGTAAATCATACTTAAAATTATGAAAAATACTTAAAAATAAATGAATTGGACCTAAATTATACTATCAAAATGGACCCCCAAAAAAATTAAGTCTAAACTGCCTAAACTTGAATTGCTTACAACTGATCACTTTTGATTTGGTTTTATATCTCTTAACCAAATTGATCCTTCTTTCATCTTATTAAACCAATCTCAACCGTTTTATTGTTTAATTAATGTACAGAAAATTGACTAAATCAATCAGCCGAACACCTCTACCTATACACAGTAATATGCAACTTTGAAGAGATATATTCATATACGTAGTAAAGTATTTTTGATATAGATATAAGAAAATGTATCTTTAAAATTTTTTGGTGAAGAAATTTAGAATCTAATTTACACTTTACTTGAATAACATAACAAGAATAACATTGTGCCTTATTATCGCATAGTTTTTAAAGTTTAATTTATGCCTCAAATTTTTCATTGTTAGATTTCTTATGTGCGAGATAACAAGATAGTATCTAAAGTTTTATCTAAAACAGCTTGAATCTATTGATTTGGTCGTTTGTAATCTTCAAAGAAAATTGAAAAAAAAAAAAAGAAGAGAGAGAAGATTTATAACTTGTCGCATTACAAAACTCACATAAAGGTTTAGATATATATATATATATATATAGACAAAAAGATTTAACTAATCTCTAATTAGTTAAAAAATATCAACAATAAAATGGAATCTCTTTTTTAATGAGCTTATAAATGGTCGTCAATACTAAACATCAAATTAATTATTTAATATTATTAAAACAAAATTAACTAATTAATTTAATAATTAATTAACACTAATACACAAATAAATATTCAAACATTCATTAACAAATGAGATCCATTGAAGAAAATATAAACTCACAATAATGCAAACAGTGAGTCATATGAGGAAAGGCGAGGCAACATATGAGTGGTGCTGCCCCGACCGAAACTTGTGGGACCAAAACTTCCAAAAGATGGTCACCTATTTACTTACTTCCCACCAATAATAATAGACATATTTAATAATTAAAATACGCAATTTTATTCTATTCTATTTTTATTTCCTTAGTCAAGAAAAATGCAAAACCCTAATCTTCTAGTCTGTGGGCCTATGGTGGAAGAAGATTCACAATTTTGAATTCAAAAATGGTGGAGGTTGAACAAGAGTTGCTACTCATATTAATGGCCGTGCCTTGTAAATTAATTTTTTTTTATATTAATTTATAGAGCAGCATCAAAGAGCGGCTGTGCGGATCAGAATACACATACATATATTTTCTAAGAATATGCATCGGTGCCATCATGTAGAGGCCATTTATGTTTGAAAAGCCTAAAATATAGGGCGGTTTGTGCATAAAATGTGTGATAAACTATGGATTAGCGAACATTAATAAGTGGAATGCAGCCAAAATATGCATAAGCTTCCACATGGTTAGGATGCAATAATGAGAATGCTGGAGCTGAAAAGACAAAGGCCTTTTCCCTTCACATGCGATGGTGGGTGCTTGTGATTAGGGTTTTTGATTATATTATACAAAGCGTGTCTTTGAAATTTCGTGCGTCATTCACTCATGGTGCCTATTTTTATGTTCAACCAATGCTTCCAGATGTCTGGCATTCACGGAACCTTCACTCTTAAATCTTTATGATGTTGCCATCCAAGATTGTTAATTAGACAGTGAGTTCTATCCTCATGTTTGGTATGATTAGAAAAAATAAAAAGAAATTTTTTTGTAATGTCTATTTTATTATTATAATCATTATTTACTAATCATTATTTTCAAATTTTTCTTAAAACAATTACTACTTAATGAATCAATAAAAAAACAATTATTAATTAATGAAAAGAATATAATAATTATGAGTATAATGTATCTTTATTGATCTCATTTCTAAATTAATTTTTTTTCCTCTTTCCCCTTTTCTAAAATGTGGTTGCTCATCAGTTATTACTTCCTTTCTTTTTTTGACTCATCCCTTCTTTCACAAGTCTCTATCTATTTTCTTATCTTGTGGGGTTGCTCATGTCATTGACCCAGAGGATGGGTACTCTGCTCAGCTGACGTCTTCCCTCTTTATGGCCAATCAGATCAACAGAACCCTCAATTGACCAAATCCCTAGCGTTTATTATGGGCCGGGCTTCATCAATCGCTTGGCCCAAAATCTAGACGCACACGTGCTTCCAGGCTGGGCCTCTATGTTATTGTAAAAATGATGGCATTTCACAGAATTTCGTGTCAAACGAAAAAAGACAAGCTACTAAAATTATACATAAGCACAAACTAGAAATTAAAGCTAAACTGGGTTCACACAAGTTCATCCATCTACTAGTACCAGTGGAAAGTAAGTCAACTAATGCGTGCTAGTGCTAGATTATCCTTGTCCCCTTGAGTAATTCGTCGTGGTGGTGGTGGTGCAGGCGTTAACTCTTTGGTATGCAGACGATGTCGACGCTCTCTCCCAAAAATAACCCAGAAGACCAAGGAGAGCATCACAGCGGTGGATACCATTACCAACCCAATATACACCCATTTGCTGTAACGTCGTAGATCAGGACAGTGATTCCTGGATATCTCACTGAATGTTTCCCGAACAAAGTTACAGTCTTGTAGGTCAACCAGATATGGAGCATAGTTATACAAGGCATACCCCATGTTGATTCCAGCTGATACTTGGTTATAGAAGGTAGGGGTCAAACGCCCTTGGGTCATGCATATCTCAGCTGGTGAAACCTGACACACATAGTTACTATATACCTGCATTTCATTAAAACAAGCCGAGCATCTTAGATCTTCACAAGGGACAAAGATAGGTATTCACGTGTAATTTGAAGATTCATATCGTGTCTATGCTTCATAGAATGATATCAATGAAGCCATGAGATGTTAACTAGGATACCTGAGTTGCATTGCTCAAATTCACTTCACCAGGGTCACATTGGCGATCTGTCACGTCAGGATGGAAAGGGTTGCAAAGGAGAGGCAGGAGGGGGCCAGATTGATTATAGTAGAGTGGTGTGAAGTTGGGGGCAAAATTTATGTTGGACACATTGGTAATGACCTGGTTCACCAAGTTGACAAGTTCAGAGGTTACTTCCTTGCTTCTTAACAAGGTTTCTTGTGCAGTCGCATTGTCCACACAGGGCAGAATGTCATCTAACGCTGTATGTTGAGTGGGAAACTGGGTCCATTCATCTATAGCTACACAAGTGTCTGCTGTCACACTAGCAACAAGCTAAGAATTAGATTTACGTTTAAGAATGTGTGAATATATAGCAGAATCCTTTGATAGAGGGTGGATGGAATTTATATTTCAGATCTTCTAGGGAAGTGAGGAGGGGAACTTACTTATGGAGAAGAAGGAACAAGCCACATAAAATAAAGGTACCAGTAACCAGAATCCATCCTGCGATCACCAAGCTGCAATTATTTATGTCAAAGCATTTGATTAGAGAATAAAAATATGATTTTAAATGGAGTTATGTTTGTCAGAAATAGAATTATGAGATTCAAAGAATATCTCACTTACATGTACACAAGAAGCTGCATTCCAAAAATAGAGAACACTGAAGTAACAAACCATAAATGAATACCATCTTAAGAATTAAGAAATTCTGCATTACAATTGGGACATAAAAGGGACTTACAAAATCCAAGGAACGTCAAGAGTAGCATAACAGCAGCTATTATGATCAGTGCCAGCCTCCTGTGTGAGTGTCACCATATTCATGTTACAGAGTGAAAATAAAAAAAGCTAAAAATAAAAAAATAGAGCAGGAAACATAATCAAACATTACACAGAATCTAAGAGATCTTGGATGTCATCTGCATTATTTGTAGTTTGATCAGCAAGTGTGCTAGCAGATGCATTGATCTTTGTTTGGATCTCATCGATATCAGTTTGAACATTAGTGGGAAGAAAAACTCGGTCAATTCCAACCTGCTTAGCTTGAGCAAGATAATCTGACACATTTCTAAGTTTATCCACCGTAGAATCAGCCTGACCTACAACATACTCCAATGTTGTTGTTGTACTATGATGAAAGCTCCCCTGACCAACATAGAGAACTAAACTTCCAATCCTGTTAAGTATGAACACATAACATCAATTTGCAATACAAGATCCAACTCAACCTGAAACCAGCAAAAATGGAGAAAAAGAGAGATATGTACATTGCTGCAAACGAGAATAATATGAGGAGAATAAGGGAAAGAGCATAGCATGCTCGAGAATAACCATAAGGCTCTCTTTTAGGACAGAAGTAACAAAGAAAGATGAGCAATAAGCACAAGCCAAAGCCCAGGAACCAGACTGCAGCAACAACAAACACAGGAACTGCAGTAAATGCCACAGACTGCATTCAACAAAAATAAGAGCAATTAG